>CP140204.1:0-600000 GCA_037349495.1 Lotmaria passim
AACCCTAACCCTAACCTAACCCTGTAACCGAAACCCTAACCCTAACCCTTAACCCTAACCCTAACCCTAACCCTTAACACCCTCTAACCCTAACCTCTTTAACCCTAACCCTAACCCTTAACCCTACTAACCTAACCCTAACCCTAACCCTAACCCTAACCCTAACCCTAACCTAAACCCTAACCCTTATAACCCTTAACCTAAATCCTAAACCCAACTAACCCAGTAACCCTTGAAACCCTAACCCTAACCCTAACCCTAACCCTAACCCTAACCCTAACCCTAACCCTAACCCTAACCCTAACCCTAACCCGTAACCCGTACACCCGTACACCCGTACACCCGTACACCCGTACACCCGTACACCCGTACACCCGTACACCCGTACACCCGTACACCCGTACACCCGTACACCCGTACACCCGTACACCCGTACACCCGTACACCCGTACACCCGTACACCCGTACACCCGTACACCCGTACACCCGTACACCCGTACACCCGTACACCCGTACACCCGTACACCCGTACACCCGTACACCCGTACACCCGTACACCCGTACACCCGTACACCCGTACACCCGTACACCCGTACACCCGTACACCCGTACACCCGTACACCCGTACACCCGTACACCCGTACACCCGTACACCCGTACACCCGTACACCCGTACACCCGTACACCCGTACACCCGTACACCCGTACACCCGTACACCCGTACACCCGTACACCCGTACACCCGTACACCCGTACACCCGTACACCCGTACACCCGTACACCCGTACACCCGTACACCCGTACACCCGTACACCCGTACACCCGTACACCCGTACACCCGTACACCCGTACACCCGTACACCCGTACACCCGTACACCCGTACACCCGTACACCCGTACACCCGTACACCCGTACACCCGTACACCCGTACACCCGTACACCCGTACACCCGTACACCCGTACACACCCGTACACCCGTAAACTACTACATTACTACACTACTACACCCTAACCCCCAACAAAATCCACACAAAACAACACACCAAAGCACGCACCACCACACCACACCACACACACACGCAACACAATTCAGCTCCTCCACAATGCAAGCACCATCCAATCGTCTTGCAGCACAGTAACACAGTCTGTCCAGGCACACACAAAGGCAGTCGTCTGCTCACCTGCAAAACACACCCATGCACACACACACACATGACTCACCTTCACAACAGTTCAGCACCACCAGCTGCGTGCGTACCAGTGCCACACATCTACACAAACACACACACACACACACGCACAGCAACACCCATACACACACAGAGAGAGTGAGAAAGAAGAACAGTTCCTATGCAGCTCCGTCGCAACAACAGCAACATAGCAAATCGCTGTCTCAAACACATCGTCCATGTTCCCCTTCACAATAATCTACAGACACAAGGCGCACACAGCAAGCAGTCCACCACACCCACACCACCAGCCTATTCATGTCCGCGCAGCCCTTCACCTGGTGTGGTTCGTCGTGGTCCTCCTTCTCTCTCCCTCAATCCGCTGGCTGCACCTGCCTCCGCCTTGTCGTCTGCTGCACCCTGGTTGTGTGTCACCACAACACACACAGGCTGTCCAACACCGCACCATCCAGGCGGAACACTGCATGCACAACACACCGTCATGAGGACGCACCCTCACCACAAGCAACTCGGCACGCTCAACATTCACCTACGCACCACCACCGTCGGTCCAACGCGACCGCCTTGAGTGAGGACAGGCAAACACACACAAACACACACATATAGTCGATAGCGTCAAGCTTGATGTCAGCATGCTGCCTTCTTTTCTCCTCGAGCCTCTGCATTCACTTTCTGCAAACACACACACATACATACAGGTCTGGCGTCATCAGACTGCAGTGCCTCACATCTTTGCATGCCACACTTTGACTCTGCTAGCCTTTCAACGAAAACCAGCTCCTCCTTCATTCGTCTGCTGCATGCTCCATCCCTCCCCATCCTCGACAACACTCCTCTGACACAGTCTGCTCAGCACACACATCAGCTACGCCACAGATTTAATTCACTGTCTCATTCCATGCCTCTCTTTCTCCTTCCTTCACGTCTGTCAAGTTGAGTTTCTCCTTCTTCCCAGCAGCTGTAGAAACGAAGAAGATGCAGAGAAGCTGTGAGCAACGCACATGCATCCTTTTACCTTCTTTCCTTCCAACGAGTTAAGAATGGCAAAGCCAATTACAGTGGTGCCACGAATGCGCTGCTGCAGCTTGAGCTGTCCTTCCTTTCCCACTCAACAGCAGATGCTCCTCCATCTCCGTCTTCGTTGCTCAGCCGTTGTGAAGGCAGACACGCAGTGCAGTCAGCGCTTGCCTTCCCAGATGCAGGTGTGAAAAGCCCGTCAAACAGTAACGTCAATGAGGAGGACGCTGGGCACGTGGAAACAAGCGCCACACGCACAGATCCGTCAACCCTGTTCGCTTAACAAGAATCCCTTGTGTTCGCAAACACAGCCGAGGTAGCGGCAGCAGCACGCACCGTTGTCTGGCAATTCTTCGTTTCCGCTGCTGTTGGCGCTGTGAGAGCGTTGACGTCTCACTAATAAAACCGCTGCAGGAGGGCCGGTCCCTGTCTGCTTCCATTGCCTCCTTGATTCCAGCAAGTCAAGCTAATTGACAGCAACGAGCAAAAGGCTTCATTTGCATCTGTGCGCACATCATACGCTGACTATCATCCTTGTTTCCCTAAGTGCGGCATCTGCATTCTCTGCAAAGGACGGTCTTAGCGTTGAGCAGTCAAAGTGCCCTTTTTCCGCGTCGCCTTTACAAGGTGGAAAGGCAGAAGCAAGAGCACACAAAGACAACGGAGGAACGCAGCAGCAACAAGCTGCCCACAAAGCACAAGCACAATCAAGAGCAGCAGCTTGGACCTTTTTCTTCTTTCTATTCAATTCTGAAAAAGAGCCTTTCTTTTCACCTCCTGGGGATATGAAAGCTGCAAGCAAAAAGGTGTGCAGCGAGCAAAAGCACTCCCCATCAGCAATTGGAACGCTCAAGGCAACCTCCTTCAATGGAGCTCTCCTCTTGCACAAACACACACGCTTCAGCCGCAACGTCTAGATGCTGTTTGCGTGTGCATCTAGAAGTCAGGCAGTCCTCCTAATCAAAGGAACCAGCAAACCACTTCTCCGCACGTACAAGAAACTCAATTACCGTCATAGTGTCTGTCGCTTCATAAAACACGTTTATTGCACACATACTCACGTTGCGCAGACCAGCTGCTACAAGAGGAAGCTTGGCAAATAGGCATCTCACCTGCTGCGGGTGTCTTGCAAAAGCCAAAAGGAAAAGGAAAGCAAAAGGAGAACGCAACGCCCAACGCGGTGCCACGACGTCACTGTGAAGTGAAATGCTGACCAAAACGAAAACCCAAGCAGAGCTCAAATGAACAGGCAAAGAAGAAACAAGAGAGAAAAGGCAGACAACGTCACTGCTTGTGCTATCGCACCACGCAAACGAGTGGCGTTCCATGACAGCGCTCCAGCGCAAGGCAGCTAGCGTGGTGCAACAGCCTCTCGTGGTGCCGTGTAGCTTGAGCTACTGCAAAGCACTCCGAGGACAACATCATCGAACACTCAACAGAGCTCAGAGACGAGAAAAAAGAGAAACAACAAAGTGCAGCAACCTCTTTCCCCTTAAAGGCTAAACCGAGCTTTGCCCATCAGCTTCGAAGCACCATCACCACTCCGGATGCGCACACGACAAGCACCTGGCCTGCAGAGATGGAATGGAAGCTGTTGCAAGTGAAGGAAACGAGCACAGGAAAAGCGCCACTTCGCCTTAGCGCCACAAAAAAAAAAAAGCAGAACAGCAGGCACCCCCATTTCGGCCCTCCTGCGTTCAGACGTTGTAGAGAGGTGCTCCTTCAAGAGCACTTCATGCCTCCTGTCGTCACTCCCAGGCACATACCAGCCCCACGCACCAGCAGACCACTGTCCAGGCAGCCGACGCTTCACAGGCCACAGTGCGACGATGAGGTGGCTCTGACGAGGCACGGCAGACCATCTAGACCGCGAAGACTGCTTCAAGTGCCTTGAAAAAAAAAAAAGAGAAATGGCACCTGAAATGGGAAGGAAGTCGATCCTCCAAATTTGCTGGGTGTACGAACTCTGCAAAGCTCATTCTGACTGCAGCAGTAAAAAAAGGGCGCCACGACAAAGGAAGAGAAGAGAGACACTCTGCCTGCTGATTGGTGCGGAAAAAGTGCTGGCACTGTGAAGTCACCAAAAGCGAAAGTGAAAGAGCAAAGCAATGCGCCGACGCGCTGTAAAGGACAGCAAGCGGGACGCCTGGCAACACACTGTGAAAAGAGCATGAGGTGATACCAAGGCGAAACAAAAAGCCCTTGCAAGTAGCAAACGAACACTGTTGAAGCAAAGACAAAAGAAAACAGCTTTGCTGGACGTGTATGTGCGTGCGTGAATGAACAACACCAACAACAAAAAAAAAAAGTTAGAGAATCCCCTCCTCGACAAAAAAGAAGAACCACTGCACTGTTCTCAAAAGGCTGAGAAAAGCAAAAATAGTCACATGTTCACATCAGAACACGAGTGGCAAAAGGAAGAAGAGAGGGAACTAAAAGTACGGAAGAAACAAGCAGCTGCAATGACCACTAAAGAGAGGCTTAAATAGCGAGCCCGACTTTAAGCTGGTGTCTCGGTAAAGCTGCACGTCGTTTCGTCACAGTTGAGGAGTTATAAAGCAAAACTCGATTGTCAGTCCCCGCGGACCACCCGTGTGCTTCAATGGCACTTCATTATCCGCTCTGTTGACAGTAGTTTCCGAAACCAGTCCGGTAAGGCATCATAAAGAACGAACACAAAAAAAAAAAGAAAACGACACGAATGTACAAAATGAACAATGAAAAAAGAAAGGAGAAACAACAGCAGCGTAGGACATGTTGAAAATGGCTAACGGAAATAAAGAAAAAAGAGGAAGGCGAAACACAAAAAAGAAAAAGACAAGAAAAACACTTCTGAAGCTGTCATTAAACCAACGATGCACTCGGCTTCATTAAAATGCCCCGTGACGTCGTCACGCTGTTGCACTTTCAGCACTTTATTCACAAACCCTGTTTTAGCTTTTGTTCTTGATCACCCTTACAGAGGGGCCTAGCACCCGAGTGTTCGTCACGCTGCAGCCCCGCGCGACCACATTTCTCAGAGACGGTGCACCAGCGAGACCATCAAGATTAGTAAGTCTCTTGTTGTAGGACACATCGACTTCTTTCAGTTCAGGACAGCTGTTGAGCCCATCTACGTTCTCCAGACCACATTCCCGTGCATCGAGTGTCTCCAGGCACGCTGCGCCCGCCAGCATCCTCAGATCACGCACGCCACGCATGCCGATGATGTCCAAATCGGTCAACACGGGCAGCGTGATTAAAATGGAAAGGCACGTGGGCTTGCAATGATGCACTCTCAATCGCATGAGGTGCGGTGCGCAGGCGATGTCGGAAAAGTCAGACAAATCGTTGTTGCGGGAGACGTCCACGTCAGTGAGGCTCGGGCAACTCCTGAGGCCGTGCAGAGTGGTCAGCTTACAGCTATGTGCAACCACTCTCTCCAGGCACAGCAAGCCCGCAAGGCCAACGAGGCTGGTCAGGTTTTCGTTGTACGAGACGTCGACCACACGCAGCGCCGTGCAGCTGTTCAGTCCCTCAAGGCTTCGCAAACTGCACTCACTCGCATTTAATGTCTCAATCCTCAACGCGCCGGCGAGTGACGTGAGGCCCTTCAGCGTTCGAATGTTGGAAACGTCGACGTCGGTCAACTCAGGACAGCTTGCCAAGCCTTCCATTGACTCAATGGCGCATTCTTGGGCACTGATGGAACGCAGGTGTTGCGCTCCGGCCAGCGCAGAGAAGTCCCTCAGAGACCGAAACTCTCGCACCACAATCTTCGAAATCGGCAACTCCGCTGCTGCACGCAGAGCCTTCCTGATGTCTTTGAGATCTGCTTCGTTGTCCACGTTTTCAATATACAATTCCTGCACATGTGGAAACGTTGGCAGCGCTGCGAGGAAAGTGGTCATGTGCATCATCACTGACCGGAGAGAGCGTAGTAGACGTCTTCTTGGCCGGACTTTGACGCGCAACGTCGCCACACGGCCTCGCAGGCGCTCCGGCAGCAGCGCAAGGACGTCGTCGTCACGTGTGTTGTCGACATCCAACACCAGCGGCAGCTCGCACCGATCTGCCCACCAAGGCGATGATGCAAAGCTAGGCTGATGTTGTGAACGGCTGCTGGCTACCATGTCATACACAAGTCCACGTTGCATGTCCAGTAGTGCACAGCTCCTGTCTTTGTCGTTCGGCGACCCGTAATTGTAGAGGAGCTCTGTGCACAGTCGCATTTGTGGGCTTACGGCACGGAGTACATATTTAGTGATAGAATAATCTGGAGCATCGCTGAAACTCATCACCTGCGCAGCACCGTCCTCACACAGCATCGACAACGCTGTTTGAGGCTTGTATGGAGTGCTTGTAGAAAGGGCTGTGTTGAGGTCCTTTGCAAAGGCTGCATAACCCATGTGAGAGGCTCATGGCTTATCGGAATGTGGTTGCGCGGAACAGGAAACTCTACAACGAGGTGAAAAAAGCAGCACGCCGAACAAAGAAGAGGGGCAGAACGCTTGGTGGAATCGGTAAGATACTGCCAATGCACAAATGAAGCAGGTGTTCTACTCAAGAAAAGAGGAGGGAAAGAAAGTGGGAGCAAGAACAACTCGGAGCGCTCTGTGTGTGTGTGTGAACTGCAAAGACCTGCCGTTTACTGTGCTCCTCAATTGGCATCACAAGGCGGCAGAGAAGTGGTCAGGTGTACACGCGTCTACGAGCACTCCGTCCCACACACGTGGCATGCTGAGGGACGCTACAAAGCAAAGAAAAGCACTAAAAAGGAAATTACGCTGTCCGCTTGTGGTTTCGTGTACTCTTGTATCCTTGTTCCATCTTTTACTGTGTGTCCTTTTAAAGAAAACAAAAACGTATGGCTGATCAAAAGAAAAGGAACGGAGTAAGAAAGAGCGAGTTCCACTTGCAGCAACATCAACGCATTGGCGAAGAGGGCTTTTTGTTTTATCGAGGGCATTGTCAAGGCTGTGCTGGCGGTGCAACGGTCCCTCTTTCCCTCCATCTACCCGGGCCAGCCGACACGGGAAAAAAGGGCTGGTTGAGACGCAAACAGAAGTGCTCAGATTAACAACACGTAGACATAGTTGTCGGTGGGCGGCGTGTTTATAGCATGTCTGGCAAGTTTCGCTGTTTTACGCAGAGGAGAACCTGAACTTCGCGTCTGAGATGATAAAAGCGAAGCCCAGTTCTTACAACTTCTGTGAGCTGACTGGAATACGGCGTTTACACTCTCCACAGCTGTAAATGCCGCGGCTGTTGCCTTCTTACGAATGTCGTTTTTTCCAAATGCATGAGTTGTTCTGCTCATCAAGGCGTGCTTACAGCTGATGGAAGTCTGTATGAACTGGCTGCAAGTCTTTTACCAAGGACAGCATCTGCTGGAAGTCCTGATCCGGCGCTTAGTTTCTCGCCAGGGCAGGCTTTGCCGAGGCACGTGGGCTTAGAGGGAAGGGAAGATGCTTGTCTCTGCTAGTAGAAGGTCCATTTATCCTCGGGCTGCTTCAACGGTTCCATAGCTGACGGCCATTTAATTAAGAAAACAAATCAAATTGGCCGCTACTGATCCGCTTCAGGGGCTGCGGTTCCTTCCACCTGAACAGGAGGATTAGCAAGGAGGACGGACAACTGCAGTTGGAACGTGACTCAACCAACTCGCGAGTTCATCGCTGCGAACGAGCTCTTTCCTTCGAAGTTTGTCAATGCCGAAGAGCTCTCGGGAGGCACGCAGCGCGGGGCGCACCAACAGGTGCTCGGCTGTCTCGGCGTGCGGTTCCTCGCGATACCACGGGGTCACTTTGGGAATTACGCGATGTTCATGGATGACGGCGTTGTGATTAAAGAAGGTCAGCTCATTCATGAACTGATTCCCGCACCGGGGACACAGCACATTCTTACAAAAAATGCCAGAATGGCGGTAGTTTCTCTTTTTGGTCTTATGGTAATATCCAGGTTCTGCCAAACGATAACACAACACTCGGCAGGCGTCCTCAACAACAAAATAAAAAAAGAGACGAGTAATTTGTTTTTTTGCTTGCTGCTGTTGCAGCGTTTTCAAGCAGCGATGAAGTCGAAGACAAAGATATGCAAAAGCAGAGGGCTTGAAAGAAGCTGTGGTAAGGAGTCGGGACAATGAGGGACAAGACTGGATGATGACAGACAGCAAGTGCACTGAAGAACACCATCTTATTCAATACAGACAGGCGTACAGAAACGCTTGCTGCTACCAAATAGTAATACGAATCCTGCTGTAGTCTCCCCAACCATTTTCACGAAGCCAAATACGTAGTAGCTTTTAAGCCGTGCATTCTCTTTTTTTTTTTTTTTTTAACTGAGTTGTACTTACTGGTTTTCATTTGCATCTTTTCCTTTTTAGTCCTCCGATGCGTCGCACACGTACGATGGCCCCTGACCTCTGTTTTCGGTCGTGCTCTGTCGACAGGTGCGCACACGAAGGTTGCATGATGGCAGCGCTCTTTGCTGATCTTTCAAACTTAAGGGCGCGAGAGGAGGGTCGAAAACAGGGGGAAAAAGGAACAAGAACGTTTGAAACTGTAGAGCAAGATGTTCAAAAGCTAACGCAATTAAAAAGGAGGAGTAAGAAACAAAAGGCATCTGCAACAGAAAAAAAAAAAGAGAAGACGTAATGGCAAAGCTTGCACTCACAGTGAAATAGCAACTAGAACTTTCTTTTTACTTATTTTTGCGTATGTGGCTCGCAGAAGCGCTGCATGTCATTTACATTCGTCATACACACACACATACGAATGCAAATAACTGGTTAGTGGTCTTTGGAATATCTGTGCATCTTCTGGGGTAGGGACGAAACAGCAGAAAAGCGTTAAAGCGAGGATTGCGACGGCACCGGCGGCGCACCAGTGAAGCCGACCGTAGAGCCGCCGTCGACGCTGACATCCGCACCTACCATGTACGACGCGCGGTCTGAAGCAAGAAAGACGACGACCTCGGCAATCTCTCGAGGCGAGGCGAGGCGGCCTAGCGGGCACACCTTCCCCATGTCCTCCACCGTCTGATTAGTCTGGGCTGCCAGGCGATCGCCCATCGGCGTGCGGCAGGTTCCGGGGTGCACCATGTTTACGCGGATGTGGGAAGGGATCAGCTCGAGTGCGAGGGACTTGCAAAGCAGCCGCACCGCACCTTTGCTGGCACAATAGGCGGCCTGGGCCACCGTACCCCGCACCGCACCCATGGAGGCAATGCAGACTATGCTGCCGCCGCCCTGCGCCTTCATTAGCGGGGCCACCGTGCGGATGCCGAGAAACACACCGAGGGCGTTGATGCTCATCGTCTGATTCCATATATCCAGCGTCGTGCTCGCGAGGTCAGCCAAGATGTTGATGCCAGCGTTACAGACGAGGACGTCGATGCGGCCAAACGCCGCTGTGCACGTCTTCACTGCTGCAGTCCACTGCCGCTCGTTCGACACGTCCAGTGCCGCAGACGCCGCACGCTGACCCTCCACCGCACGTGCCCCGGAATTCAGCGTCGCAGCCAACTTCTCCGCCGACGCACCGTCCAAGTCTGTCAGAAAGACGCTGCAGCCACGCTCAAAGCAGAGCTCAGCGATACCTCGGCCGAGACCTGCGCCGGCGCCGGTGACGAAGGCGACCTTGTTCACGAGCTCGAGAGACATAACGTGTAATGAGTTGAAAGTACGGTATACAAAAGAAAGCTGTTTTTTCTTTTTTTGTAATGCGATTGATATGTCGCAAATGTCAAGTTTGCGTTATGCCTTTTAAAATGTGAGGTTCATGCAAACTGCACACAGATTTTCGAAAAGAAAAGGAACCGTGAGGAATGAAAAGCGAAGATAATCCCAATAAAAGAAGTTCTCTATTGCCGTTTTTTTTTTTGTTTTCGTGTGTGCGTGTGACTGAAGCAGAAAAGGTGAGACAGCCTTTTGTTTCCTTTGAGATTTACATGGAGAAGAAAGGGAAGAGAACAATTGCCTTGCTTCATAGTAAACCCCTGAAACTACAGCCGCAAGCAATTCCTCACCGCTCTTTCTCTTCGCTGTAAATGCGCGCAACGGCGTCGTCACGTTACGACCCTTCAGGTGCTCCGCCGTCGAACACTCTTTTTTAAACACAGAAAAGTGTATCGAGCATTTTTCGCTTTCTAGGCATGTGCACACCTCAATAAAACAAAGTAAAACCAAAAAAAGAGAAGAAACCTGAACCGCTACATTCGCATGAATTTAAAAAAGACAATTATATATATTTATTGCGTTGGATAAAAAAAGAAGAAAGACAGCTCACCACATTTGTCGGCACAGCGAACTTTTCCATAACTGGTTTCTAGCAGCCACTGCTTTTTGTTCCGGCGGGTTATAAAGAGGACTACAATAATGAGCCGCAAATGACTGATAAGACGAAGCGAGAGCGAGAATGGTCATCTGGTTCACAAACCGAAAAGGAGAAAAACAGCTGTTAGTTTTTGCACACGCCGATGTGGACAAGGGAAGTGAAGAAGAGCGTACTGTGGCTATTTTCTTCGTTTTGTCTTTTTTGTTGTCGTTGTACCTCTTCCCTTTTTCTTTTTTTTTTTTTATTATAAGAGTGGGAAAGTGAAGTCAGAAAAGAAGCGGAGCCTTTCTAAGTGCAACCTCACATACATGGTTGCATTGAGAGAATTTTGACACCTCAAAAGAAAAAGAAAAAGAAAAAGAAAAAAAGACAACAAAGCACTTTACTCCTCAACTCCAACAGAAAAAAAAAAAAGAAGAGCTTTGAACATAATGAAAAACAGAGAAAAGGTAGAATGAACGATGAGAGACTATCTGACGTCCGATCTGAGGAAGGTCAGATAAAAAAGGTAAAATAGACAAAACCACCAAAAAAAAAAAACAGAGAAGCTGAAAAGACAAATAAACAAAATAAAAAAAATGTTTTAGTATATATATATATATATACTAATCGGACAAGGTGTGTCAACTCACAAAGAGACGAGCAAGTAAGTCGAAAAGGAAAAGCAGGGAAGAGGAAAAGAGAATCTGCCGCTACGCGTGTTCTTTTATTTTCTTTTTCAACAGCCCTCCCTACTGAACAACACTTACGCAGGAGCTGGGCATTTTCTAATGCAGACGGTAAATCGTCACAATCAAGGTTACACCGCAAAGAAAACTCTCACCCGCTTTTTCCTTCGCGACTGTGTGCGACACTTCCAGTTGAAGAGGTGCCGCGGTCGCTGAAGGTGTGGTCCTCATTGTAGGTGCTGTCGTAATCCTGCGAGAAGGACCGGTTGCGACTGAGGCCCAGCTCGCTCTGCGTAGGAATGTGGCCCATGTTGTCCCTCTCCGTGCCTATCACCTCGCGGCGGTGGTTTTCCTCCTCCTTACGTTTCCGCGCGCAGCAGCAGCACCAAATGAGGATGATGAGGGCCACCACAATCACGTAGCAGCCGCAGGCGATGACGAGGCCAGCCCACCACGGAAACTTGCCGCCACACTTTTGCAGAATCCACCGGCCATTTATGTCCTTGGTGACCTTTTTGCCGCAGAAGGAATAGACGTGGCCGGAGCTGGATACCAGGGTGATCGGGCTGCCGTCCGGGAACGTCGGCGTGATGCCGGCCACGCCGTCGGAGTTCCGGTAGATGTAGTGCTCGCACACCAACTGCGGGAACTTGGTAGCGATCTCGACGTTCCGCCACTTGCCGTTGCTTGGCTGCATGGCCACGACCCGCTTTCCCCAGTAACTAAGGTTAGCCCACGAGATGGGGAAGTTTGTATCCCAGTTCGCGTACGAGTTCAAGACGGCCTGCGTCTTGGCCTCTGGGTTGGCTGCTTTGGAGCTGTGAGGCCCAGTATAATAGACGCCGCGGTAGAAGATGGGCCAGATGTAGAAGTAAAACCCGCGCCACCACCGCCACTCGCACGGGAGGCCTACACAGGTTGCCTGCATGGTGCCACCACCCATTGGTATAAGCGACGTGACGCCACCGTTCTTGGCCGTTTCGAAGATCTTTGACTGGATTTCGGCAGAGGTGGCCATGGCAAGATGCGAGCCGGGATCGTAATGAGTGCACAGATCCGCAGAGTTCGTGCCCATTATGAAGACCATGGTTCCTTCGCTATTGGAGCGCACCGACTCCGTCGTCGTGTAAGCTAGCGTGGCCGGGATGGTGCTGAGGGCCGCAACCGCCAGGATCAGCGTGAAGAGAGCAAGACGCATCTTTACAAAAAAAAAAAAAGGAAAGAAACGTGAAACAAAAGAAAAGCACTATACTACCTTTTGCGTGACTAATATATCAAAAAAAAAAAAAATGACCTAAGCAGGAGCACTTTAAAATATCTGTTTGGAATCGTGTTATTCAATGAAGTGCGAACGTGCGTGGAGGCCAACGTTTGCAGTTAGGTGACGCTTGAAGTTCCTTAAGCTAAAGAAGTTATGCTATAATGAACAACAAAGGTACGTTTTGTTTTTGGTTGTGTTAGAGAAGGGATAAAGCAAAACAGCATTGGCAAAAGGGGGCATAAGAGAAGACGCATGTAGGATAGCCCTTAAAGCCACTAACATTACTTGCGGCAAAAAAAAAAAACGCAAATACACACACACATATATATATAATAGGCTTGCAGCATTTCCTCGGAGTATACCACTGCCTTTTCTTCTTTCTTTCCACTTCTGCTTGCTTTTTCTTTTTTTTTTTTTTTGAAGTAAGCTTGTGAGTGGAACTGTAAAGACGACACAGCGGAGCCAATAAAGACAAAAGAACAACAGATAACAAGTCAAAAAAACCCAGTGAAATTCAATACCACAAAAGGGAGAAAAAAAAAAACAGCTGAGTTCCATTGCATGCAGCCACTCACGTTCATGAGCCCTATGCGCTAGTCAAGCTGATTGCCCAAATTGCACGCGCCGCCGCCTCTCATTCCTTTAGCGATGTTGCCAAGACATCGGGAAACGTGTCATTCCACGATACATCGATGAGCAGCGGTAGATGATGAGAGGGCAGCTTGTGGTTTGGAAAGAGCTGTGCCTCGTCCACCTCCGCATCCTCCGGCACGTCCAGCACCTGATGTAGCGCCAGCGACTTAGGGTCGTAAAAAATAAAGTCCTGCGTGTTGTACGTGATACCCTTCGCATTGCGCAACTCCTTCACGAGCGCCAGCTGGTCGGCAGAGGTGGGCGTTGAGGCTTCAAGAAACTTGCCGGCATCCGAAACCGTCTGCGGCACCGCCGTCCCCTCCGCAGGTGCTGTGCTCCTCGTTGTTACCTTAGTCCCAGAGGGCGTCACCGCGCCTGTCACAGCGGAAGCAGCAGCAGCAAGATCAGCGGTGCTCTTTTTGTTCGCAATGTCGTCACGCACCAGCTGCACCCTGGACGATTTGCCGTGGTAGCCGGTGTCCGCACGGCGGAAGCGTTGAACTTCCTCCTCCGCGCTGTACTCGCCATCAAAGCGGTGCATCTCGTCCACATTTTTGCGGTAATACACGTCGTAGTCCTTGGAACGCACCGCGTCGCGGTAGTGCCAGGCTGTCCAGCGCGGGCCGCCGACTAGGTCATGCGCCGAGAAGAATCGCCCGCGCAGCAGCTCCACACACGGCTCGTCGTCGGTTTGGTTGTTCAGGTCTCCGCACACAACACTTGTAAGGTGAGAACGGTCCGTATCGTTGCGGGCCATCGCCTCCAGCAGCGTCAGCACCTGCCGCGCTTCGTGAGTGCGCACGGCGACCGCCTCCGCCGAGCCGCCAGCCGTCAGCTGCACGCAGGCTACGTAGATGGTCATGTTGGTCACCTTGTCTCGCATGCCGACGAAGTGGGCGAAGTGGAAGTGTCGACCAATGTCACGGCCCGGCATCATAAGCGGGAAGAAGCGGCCCTTGTGAAAAAGAAGAACGTTGCCGATGTCCTCCTCCTCTGCAATTTTGCCTGCGTTCTTCTTTGCGGTCGCCAAGTCGCCGCGACGCAGCGCACGCACGCGGGCGCCACGGCTTGACTGGTAGAGAGTGCCGTAGCCGAGGAAGCGGACGTACTTCCACATCTCCGTGTTGAAGAAGGTACGGTTCACCTCGTTCAGGCATACAATGTCAGGGTCGTAGTACCGCAGCAGCGTTACGAGGTGCTTGCGGCGGAACTCGGGCGACAGAAATGGTGGCAGCTCCGTGTCCCCGCCGCCGTTGTTGCTGCTCGGCTCGTAGTCGTAGAAGCCATCCTCATCGTTGCTAGTCGACTCACCCGCATCGTTGCCGCCCCCAGCTCGAGTGAACTCCGGCACGCGCACGCGCACCGCCTCCACCGGCGTCGTCCTGCTAGGTCCCCAAGCGTCTGTCATCATGTTGAAACTCATTAATCGAAACCAGTCACGACGCGATACGCTCGTGGAGAGTTGCGAGATCGGTGCCCGCACCCACGACCGCTTCAGCGGCGGCTCAATCGTTTCCGTCCGTGCCGGTGTCAGCTCCTGTGCGAGCAGGCTGGACATCTTCAACTCCAGCGCTGACTGGTCGATCTCCGCGCCCGTGATGGACGGTTTGATCAGGCTGGGACCGCGTTTTGCACCGGAACGGAGTCCCATCACAGGCCCGCCGCTCACGGACGACATTTCTTGAAGAAGGAGAGAGAGACGTCGAAACATCGCGTGCTAAAGGAAATGCGCTAAAGTACTTACTGTAAGTTGAAGAAAAAGATGGAGACACTCCGCCTTCGTGCTCCTTTGTGATGAAAGACACGTGAAGTGTTCGACTCTTATAACCAGCGGAAAGAAGAAAAAAAAAAAGCTCAGAGGAGAGAGAGAAAGATCGGGCTTTTAATCCCTGAAGCAAAGGTAAAAAAAAAAAAAGACATCAACGAGCCCAACACGCAGGAAAAGCGATGCTGACGAAAAAAAAAGGTTGCCGTCGATAAGGGAACAAGCACACAAAGTGCGCCACTGTTGCTCCCATCGGCTACTTGCTGTCGTTGTTTCCTCTTTTTTTTTTTTTACTATATATCTGAAAAGAGCACCAATGAAAGAAGAAATGCTCTTCAATCAGCGTAGATTAGATCTTTTTTTTGTTCGCATTTTTGTGTACATGAAAAGAAGAAAAGTGAGCAGGAGAACGCAAAACACTTGACCAGCTGTATCCGATAGTAGTCACTTCTCCGATCCTACTTAGAAAAAAAAAAAAAAGAGTGAGAAAAAGAGAGCGTTGTATATGAGGCAACAAACGTGTCGGTGCTGCTCATAAAGAAGCTGAAAAAAAAAAAAAGAGCAGCCGAGTATTCGCCTCAATTGTTGTCTAAGGAAAAGCAAAACAAACGAGAAGCATCTTGGCAAAGACAGAAAACCAAATATTCAGGGGAAAAGGGGTAAAAAAAAAAAAACGAGCTGTCAATTTGCAAGGCACCAATCGTTCGACAAACAGAAAAAAAAAATCTAAAAAGAAAGCAATAAAAACTACAAAAGAGCAACGGAAGTGTGTAAAGAAGAAAAGCAAAAACTCCCCGTCAGTTCGTCGTCACTGCTGCACTGCTGCGATACCGGCAACCCGCTGCGCCAGCTTCTCCAGCTCATTCAACTGCGCCTCGAAGGAGTCCATCGCGCGCCGCTTTGCGCTCAACAAGCCGCGCGCACTTTGTACGAACTCCACCGTATTCGCGTTCATCTGCTCCGCGTCGTACTTCACCTGATACTCGCTCTTGATGCAGTCCATGTCCGCCTCCAGGTAAGTGTTGTAGTGATCAATGGCACGACTACGCTGCGCCGCGACGAGCTCCGCGCCGCTCTCAAAGCGTTTGAAACTTGATCGGCCACTGAGCCGCACCGATGGCGGTCCACTTGTCTTCTCCTCTGCCTCGTCGTCATCTGTGTTGCTGCTTGTGTAGTGATGGCTGACCTCGCGTGGACGCTTGTTGCACACCGTTTCGGGCGTCGCCTCCCACGAAGTCGATTGCGACGCGGCGTAGCCAGTCTTCGGCTTACCGGTCAGCGCGTTGACGGAGCGGCTTGTTAGCAACGTACTGCGGCGCGGTGGTGTAGTGATGGTGGCGGAAGTGGAGGCGGAGGTGGAGGCGTTGGCGCTGGCGGGTCTCAATGAAGAAAAGAGTGGTGGCTCCACGGAAGAGGCGACGGTTGACAGCCGCGCCGTAGCACGCGAGCGCGGCCTCGCAGATGCCGCTGTCGCTGCCGTCGTCGTTACTGTTGTCGATGATGTTGCCGGAGACACCACCGCAGGCACTTCCAGTGCCTCCTCATTGAGCCGCGCGCTGCGGCGCTCGCCTGAAACCCTCTTCAGCTCCTTCACTCGGTCGGCGTAGCGCAGCGTGTTGAGGGTGTGCTCGGCGTTGTTGTTGGACGGCGAAACGGCACCGATCATCACCGTGCGGCAGTTTCCCACGAAAGAGTCACGCAGCACCTCCGTCAGCTTCGAGCCGCGAAATGGGACGTGTCGTTTGTTCTGGTCGAGGAAGCGGATGCACTCCTTCAGCGCCAGCAGCGACTTGTTGATCTCCGCCCCCTCCATCCGCGTCTGCCGCGCGCAGTCCACCGTGTCAGCGCCGCGTTCGCTGCCAGCCAGGTCGATGAAGGTGAACTTTCCACCCTGCCGCGGCGACTTGCAGTACCGTAGCTTGATTTCTAAAATGGCGTGTGAGCGAGAGCTCGTGTCGTTGGCGCCGGTGGAACCGCAGCTGCGCACCCCACTGCCCTGCTCAATAATGGCCATCAGATCCTCCACGCTCTGCGAGGCGTGCTCGGTGAGACCGCGGATGTTCACTTTGCCCTTGTCGTCTTCCAGCGCACGCAGCGGGCGGCGGCCGTTCAGCAGATCAAACAATTTCCCGGCGTAGATCTCGTAGAAGGAGACGACAATGTGCATGTCGCTGGTGAGTCGACTAAACATGTCTCGTGCCGCCAACGCATACAAGCCAGGCTCAGGACTCTTGCCCAGCATCGTGTGCGTCTTTCCGCTGCCCGTCTGCCCATAAGCAAAACACGTTGCGCAGCCACCGTCGAAGACGGTGTCGATGAGAGCGTGGGCGGTGCGGTGGTAGACCTCGTCATTGTTGCACGTCTCATCCAACACCTCGTCAAAGAAGAAGCGGTGAACGTGGGTGTACTTGCGCAAGTCCACCTTCACCTTTGGCTCCTTGAGCACAATAGTGCCAACGTTATCGGCCTCCATGATGTCGGTGAAGCCGTTGGCATACTCGCCCGAGCTCATCGGTCGCTTCCGGATGGCCACAAGGATGCGGCTCTTCTGCTTGACTTCCTTGTCGTCGACGGTGCGCGAAAGCACCGTCGTGCCGCGTGCCGTGTAAAGCCGTCGTCGCCCCGTTGCGCTGCTCTTCTCGCCCTCGCTTTCGTTTTCCTCTGGCGTGCTCTCGCCGTCGTCGATGACGTCACTGCCGGAGCGCGAGAGCGGGACCGGGTTGCTCTTTAAATACTCGATGGCATCCCGCAGTCGTAAGATGTCCATCGCCTCCACCACGCCGTAGGCGTTGAACTCCTCTGGCTGGAGGGCGAGAAAGTCCTTGACGGTCATGCTCGATGCGAAGGCGCTCTGAAACTTGTCCAGCTGGTAGCGCTGCAGTACATCTCTGAGGTACGCCTGCCGCTCAGCTGACATTGAAAAGAAAGAAAAAGAAAATGATGTATCTGAATCTAATAATGGTAAAAAAAAAAAGTGGAAAAAAGTGCGTATATGTGTATGTGTGTGTGGTTGTTTTCATGAAGACGGGACGAGCGACGACGATGTTGCCGTTAATTGAAAAGTGTGTGAAGAGCCTTGAACGCTGTAGTGGTTTCTCTTCGTTTGGCTGTTTCCACCAGAATGCACCTTGCACCCCCCAAGTAACAAAAAAGAAAAAGAGGGGAGAAAAGAGAAGACGAATAAAACGCGAAGCGAGTTGTTAGATCTCAACAGCGTTACCGTAAAGAATGAGCAGACCAGCGTGCCCTCTGTGAACTCAAAAAGTGCGGTGCCTCAGGAAGAGTGAAGAGCGTTTTGGCGTGCCTCACCTTGGTGAGCAGACAGTGAAAACGTTCAAGTCGGCGTTTCAATCGTTTTTTTTTTCCCCTTTCTCTTTCTTTTTTTTTTTTTTTTTCATAGTCAACTTGATAGGCTCGCAGCTTGCTACGAAACGTTCAGCAAACACGCATCATGTTTCACATGTCTTTTGTGACTGTCAGCGCTGGCACCCACGCAGCACTCACGGTATTCAAATCTCGCAACTCACCCACCTTCTTGACGAAGAAACCGTTATGCGCCCACTTTGCAATAACGTCGTCCGTAAATGGTCCGTGCTCTACGCCGGGCTTTGCCGTCCACCGCAGCATCCACACGTGCGGGAGCGCCACGCCGGTGCGGCGTGCCTCGGCGATTGCCTTCAGCAGCACCGCCTCACGTGTCATGTGCATCAACACCATCTCGTACTGCGCCATGGCGGTGCTGTGCAACTCCGTCAGCTGGGCCAGCGCCTCCGGCTTCTCACGTGCCAGTCGTTTGAGAGCTTCAGCAAATACCTCCTTTTCCTTCAGGAGGAGCAAAACAGGGTTTAAAATGAAGAGCAACGGCATGGCCGAGGGTTCCTCAAATTCCTCAACCTCGGAAGAAGTGCTGGAAGATGAGGTGGGTGACTTGCCGAGGTCCAGCGAGCTGGAGGCGGCCCCAGCAGAGGCCGCGTCGCTATCAATGGAAGAGGAGCGAGCGCGCTTCATCACAGACAGTTTCTTTTGTTCTTCCTGAAACATGTGTATTTAGACAAGTCGACGTGCATTCTTTTTTTTTTTTTTAAGCGTTTTTGTACACTTGTCGATGCACCTTCTGATGTCTGTTAAAGCTGAAAAAAAAAAAAAGTGACAGCGAGTATAGCAACGAGAAGAGAGAAAAGGGGGAAGAAAAAGAGAGGGAGAAAGACAAGAAAATAAATAAAATAGAAAAAAAAAGAAAAAGAAAAAAACGGAAGACATCGCGACAATCGAAAGCTGGAAGCGATAGAACGCAGAAGGCTGTTTATGACCAATGCCTGAATCCATAAATTGTTAACCAGTCATACATGTTATACATGTCTCGCAAGCAGATTTGAAAGAAAAACGCTCGACGCACATTGGCATTGTAGTCATTTGTCTGAGAGAAAAGGGAGTAAAAGCTGGTTTTGTTTGTATGTGCGCGGTTTCTTCTTCTTTTTTTTTTTTTGGCTTTTACTATTTTTGTTTTCCTGTTTGTGTTTTAGTGTTTTACGTTTTGCTGTTCATATGTGAGTAGAGTATGTAGCGCAAAGCACCCAAAGTAACGTGTGCGAGTGGTTTTCTTGAAATAGGTGTGTCGGTTCTCCCTTCCTTCAAACTGCAAGAAAGGAATTGAGAGAACAAAAAGCCAGAGATGAGAAGGACTTGATATATATAGTTTTACTAACGAATGCAACGCTTCATCGGTAAAAAAAAAAAAAGGTCTTCTCTCTAGTCCTACCCAAACATCCTGGTGTACTTTGCGACATTAACAGTCCTCGAAGAACTTATTCCGCTATGAACGTGTATTCACTGCAAGACGCAGAGAGAGAAAAAAAAAAAAGCAATTCATGAAAAGAACGGGAAACCCCGGAATTAGGGAAAAAAAAGAAACAAAGGAATGTGCATGTCCGCCTGCTCTCAATCCGAGACTGCACCTTCTTAATCCAGACAAAACGGAGAAGGAGGAACTAAAACAAGCGAGTAAATGTATGTTTTTTTTTTCTGTTGTTTTAGCAATCAAGTTAGCAAAAAAAAAAAAAGGTGTAACAGAGTTTAACGGTTGGTGAACTCGTAAAAAGAAAAAAAAAAGAGAGGAACACCAATAACGACCTCGAAAGTGGGCACTAGACGAAATAACAAGACAGAAGAAAGGTGGAAAAAAAAGAGCTTTTATGTTAAACTGAGCGATTCGTAGCTGCGCCCTGATGGAAAAAAAAAAAGAAAGCAAACAAGAAAAACAGAACAAGAGGAAACACAAGTGTTGGTAAAGGACTTACGAGGCTCAGATGGTGCAAAAATGAGCTACGTAGCACAACTCGTGTACATGTGTTTCTTCACCTCTCGTATCGCGGGGCTGCTGTGCCTTCCGACAATTAAGGTGTTCCATTTTTCTCATCCCGTGCACAAGGCACTTAAACGCTCTATTTTCCTCCTTTCTAGTCTCGATCGCTGGCCGCGCTTGCATCCCTGTCGCTGTTTTCTCGGTTCCATTCGAGAAGAGCAAGTTAGTGGAGACGTCAACGGAAAAAAAAAAAATTTCACTTTCATATGTGTCTGTGTGTAAGTGTGTGTGTGTGTGTGTGACGAATTTGCTGTAGTACATCGCTTGCAGGTGTGACTACTCCTCGTTCTGTTTCACAAGCAAAGCAGCGCTCCCCTAAAAGGGAAGAAAGGGGAGTTAAAGCTGCTCCCTCTCTTCTGTTCTCTCGCAACTCTGCTGGAGTGTGGTGTAACACTGCCATCCTGCAGAGTGCAGAAAAAAGAGACAAAACGAAGAAATACTGCTGAATGCTCAATTCTGTGGAAAACCCGTTTTTTTTTTCCTGCTTCTTCATTTCTGCTTTCAAGAAAAGAGAAAGCTACTTGCTTCCCTGCATTCCCGTGATCCCTCTCCCTCCCTCCCCCTCCCCTTCTTCGTTCTCGTAACGAAAACGGCTCTGACAAGGCTGCGGACGCTTATTTGTAAGCCTGATCGGCGGGGAACGAGCGTGAAGTGGCGTCTGTCCGCTCTTCAGGGTGCAATCAGAAGAAGCAAGACAAGGGAAAGCTGCCACCACATACGCCCACATACACGCACACATTCAAGGTAGCAATTCCAGCGTCTAGCAGCACGCAACCAAGAGAAAGGAGAAGGAGTAAGGGACAGACAGGGTACCACCTGTGCGAGGAAGAAAAGAAAAAAAAAAAGAAACCTACAGAAGAAAGCAATTCAGAAAACAGGGTGGCCACCATCATGAAGGAAAGAACCATGACAAAAATAAGGAACGTCTGAAAATGAAGCAAAGAGAAGGAAGGACAAAGCTGAAAGAAAAAAAGCGTCTTGTGTACTCTTTTTCTGTTGCTCTTTGTTTTTGTTTTGCCCTTTCAACTTACTCCATCTCCACGAGCACCTCGCCGTCCTCCACAGTGGCGCCGACCTTGACCTTGATCGCCTTCACCGTGCCGTCGGCCTGAGCGTGAATCTTGTTACGCATCTTCATCGCCTCCAGAGTCAGGATCTCCTCACCCGCGACCACCTTCTCGCCCTCCTTCACCTTGACGGCCACAATGACGCCAGGCATCGGCGACAGCACCTGCTTCGTGTTCACAGTGTTCTCCACCTTCGGCACGAACTTGTTCAGCACCGACTGCAAGTCGCTCATCACGTTGACGTCAAACGTTGTGCCCTTCATCTGAATGCCGTAGGATACCTCGTTCGTACCCCAGAACTGGAGCACCGTCTCCTTCTTGCCGTCATTGACGCGGATGATCGGGAAGTCGACCTTCCACGACACCTCCAGCTTCTTGAAGGGACCCTCGGCGGAGGCGGCCACCTCGAAGTGGGAGTCGTCCAGCTGACGAACGAAGATCGGCTTCTCGCCCTCCTGCGCCGGGCCGATGGACGCGTAAAACTGGCGCTCTGACGGTGCAGTACCGGAGGGGTACTGGCTGGCGTCGCGCTTGATGTGCACGCAGGCCGCGGCCTCGAACATGAGCGACACGTCCTCGTCAGTCAGACGCGCCTTCTTGAAGCCCTTCGGGTACATCTCTGGCAGGAAGTTCGTTGTCAGGTCGCCCTTGACGTAGGTCGGCTCCGTGATCACGTCGCGCAGCAGGCAGATGTTGTGGCGCAGACCGCGGATCACGTACTCGTCGAGGGCCGTCTCCATGCGCTCCAGGCATTCCGTGCGGTCCTTGCCCCACGTTGACAGCTTGCAGATGAGGGGGTCGTAGTAGACGGAAATCTGCGAGCCCTCGATAATACCAGAGTCGCAGCGCACGCCGGGGCCGCGCGGCTCCTGGTACATCGTGAGACGGCCGATGGAGGGGAAGTAGTTCTTGGTCGGGTCCTCGGCGTACACACGGCACTCCGTGGCGTGACCCTTGATCTTGACGTCGTCCTGCGTAATACTCAGCGGCAGGTCGGCCGCCGCGCGCAGCATCTGCTCCACCAGATCCACGCCGGTGATCTCTTCCGTGATTGGGTGCTCGACCTGCAGACGGGTGTTCATCTCCAGGAAATAGAACTGCCTCTGCGGGTTGACGACGTTCTCGACGGTACCGGCGCTCACGTACTGCACGGCGCGCGCCATCGCGACGGCTTCCTCGCCCATGGCCTTGCGCGTCTTATCGTCCAGCAGCACGGACGGCGCCTCCTCGATCACCTTCTGATTACGGCGCTGGATGGAGCACTCACGCTCCGGCAGGTAGAGGGTGTTACCCTTGCGATCGGCAATGACCTGGATCTCGATGTGGCGCGGGCTCTCGATGAACTTCTCCACAAGCATCTTGTCGCTGTTGAAGGCGGCCATTGCCTCCTCCTTGCACAGGTCGTAGAACTCCACACACTGCTTGTCGTCGTAGGCCACACGCATACCCTTACCACCACCACCGCCGGAGGCCTTAATCATGACGGGGTAGCCGACCTCGCGCGCGAACTTCAGCACGTCCTCGTGCGTCTTCACCTCACCAATGTAGCCCGGAATGCACGTCACACCGGCATCGCGGGCCAGGCGCTTCGACTCGATCTTGTCACCCATTGCCTGAATAGAGTGCGCATCAGGGCCGACAAAAATGATGTTGTTCTTCGCCAGCGCGCTCTGGAAGTCGCCGTTCTCGGACAGAAAACCGTAGCCGGGGTGGACCGCCTGCGCACCTGTCTTCTTGCATGCGTCGACTATTTTGTCAATGCGGAGGTAGCTCTCCACGCTGGCAGGGGGGCCGATGCAGACGGCCTCGTCAGCCATACGGACGTGCTTCGCCTGCTCATCCGCGGTCGAGTAGACAGCCACGGTCTTGATGCCGAGGCGTTGACAGGTGGCCATCACACGGCATGCGATCTCACCGCGGTTGGCGACGAGCACCTTGTCAAAGATTGGAGCGGACATCTTCGGAGTGAATTGGCTTTTTTGATGAAAGAGTGAAGAAAAAAAAAAGCGTAGCTTACTTTCTTAACCTTGCGGCTGTTTTCTCTTGTTTGAAAGAAGAAAAACGGGAACTACAAAAAGAAAAGAAACGAGAAAAAAGAAGTATACCTTTAAGAGCGTTTTTTCTTAAGCACGGTAGTTACTTCGTTTGTGTGTGCGTGATGAGGTGTTTTTAACAAGTGTAACAAGAGAGAGCGACACAGTGATAAAGAGAGAGGGGTGAAGAGCAAGGTATGGGTAGAGAGAAACCCTGAAAATGAAAGCAAGTGGAGGCCACACTTAGCCTCACAGTTGTGTAGCTTTCTAGAGGAAAAAAGAAGAGTTCGTTGTCTCAACAATATAATAACGTCGGAAAAGATGAAAAAAAAAAACGCAAACATGACCTTAAGACGAAAACATCTTTGCCAGAAGGACCATCACTTTTTGTCGTAGTTTCCCATCGCTGGTCGAAGCACCTCAACGCCGCGACAACGCCACTCTCAGTCAATCACTTTTGTTTTTCCTCCGTTCCTTTCGTCATCGAAAAGGTGTTTTCCAAACTTGAGTAACCAACGTGCTATTGGTGACGTTTTTTTTTTTTGTGTGTGTGTGTGTTGTTTCTTTGTGTAAGATTCGAACGATGCCAGCATGCGTGGTTTTCGTTGTGTGTAAGTGAGCGCGCGCATGTCGCACTACTCCTCCACAGTTGGAGGGCAAGGGGAAAAAAAAAAACGCTGCATTAGCGCCGGCAACCACAGTGAGACACCTAAACAGATTAGGAGAGACAGACGAGGCACGGCGCGTGACTTAGCGGACGCGGATACTCCACTTGCTATAGCCTCTCGCTCGCCACGACAGCTAGCTTGGATACGTATACGCATGATCAAGCAAGCGCCCGTTTTCTCTCCGCTTCCCAAAAACAGAAAAGGCATATCATCTCCGACTTCCTGCGTCTCTCCATCCTCTCATTCCTGTTGCCGCGGAGAGCTGCCTGCCATTCTATCCACCACACTGCCTACCGACTCACCCGCCACCGGCGCAGCATCACCTGCCGGCTCCTCGCCTTCGCTCTGTTGCTGCTGCTGACTCTCCAGCTTCTGCCGTAGCGCCGCCTTCTTCGCCGCGATGCTCTCGCGCAGTTTACGCAGCGTTTCCTCGCGTTTTTCGTGCGCCACCGCCCGTTCCTTCAGCGTCGACTCGCGCTGCCGCTCCAACTCGCGCTTCTTTCGCAGCTCCAAAATTCGACTCTGCAGCTCCGACTCCACGCCTCCGCTCACCTCGCGCTGCCTCAGCGGTGTGATGATGGTGCGGGCGTGCTCCCAGACAATGTCCATCTTCAGGCAGCCATCCTTGTACTTGAGCTCGTCAACGCGGTCAGAGTCAAGCTCGGCGACTTGCTCGATCGTCCAGATGTTGCGCTCGATCAGCTTCTTCGTTGTATGCGTGCCGCAGCAGTCCAACCAGGACACAAAGGTGCCCGGCGTGACATCAGGCGCACACTCGAGGTGCACCAACCACCACCGGCGATCTTCGTTTGTGACACGGCCGCTGGTGGCGATGGCGCGTGCAACATCAGCAGCAGCAGCGACACTAAGGAAGCGTCGCATAGAGACACTGGAGCACCCAAGGAATAAAAAGATGAAATGTGAAAGGTTGTGTCACGTCTACACACAAGTGAGCAGCTAATGAGAAAGAGGAAAAAAAAAACAGAACACTGGTGTTGCCTAGCTGTCTCCCTTTCCCTCTTGCTGTAAGAAGACCTTATTTTGCTTACTTTAAAAAAAAAAAGGCTAGGGTTAGGGATTGGGATAATAGAGCACAGTAAACCGTCACACAACCAATTAATGATCTGAAACAGCTACGGAAAGAAAGGGAACCTCGACCTTAGCTCATTTCCAAAAGTAGTCTAAAAGGAAAAAGAGATTCTCCTTTCTTGTGTTGCCCAAGCGCCACCTAGTAGATTTATTTGCGCTTCCGTTAAGCAGCTTTTATGCAGCTTCAGACGGAATCCCTGTTCTTTATTTGAGATGGAAAGATCGAAATCTTGAATTGTAAAAAAAGAAAAAAACAAGCAAGCACAACGCACATCAGTAGTAAAGAAAGCAACTTCAGAAAAAGGGAATTATGACTCCGTGTGTGTGTGTGTGTGTGTGTGTGTTGGGGGGGAGGGGGAGGGAAGAAAAAACGGCAGTAAAGCGAAAAAAAAAAAAGAAGACACTGTCGAAGTTCAAAGCACCTTCCTTCTCTTTCCTTTCTCGCGCGCCTTCTCACTAGCTGTCCTCCTCCTCCCACGGCATCTTCGCAAACTCGATGCGGCTGGCGCTGCGTGCAGTGTCGGCACGCGTCGACGTGGGCGACGACGGCGACGGCAGCGGCGAAGGCGACGCAGCTCCGGTTGAGACGAGGAGACCAGCGTTGTTTGTGCTTTTCCGCTGTCTCTCATCCTGCACCTCCGCCTTCTGTACCGCGTCTCCTTCGAGCACCTCCATGGACACGGCAGCCGGTGTTGCAGCGACGCCCGGCTGCTCGGCTAGCGACGGTGCGAGCTCCTCCACTGGAAGTGCAGCAGAGACGGCCTCCTCTGCGGTACCAGCAGCAGCAGGCACGCCAGCGCTCTTCCCACGCACTCCCTGCTCGTCATCTTCTGCGAGAGGCGGCGAAGTAGGCACCACTGCCGGGGTGGACGGCGGCGTCGACAGCGCCGCGCCGTACATGGACAGCGTCGCCTTCAGCTCCTGCAGCGCCTTCGTCAGCTGCTGCGTCGTGTGTGGTGACAAGTCCGTGCGTTCGGCGGAGGCCACCTGCAGCGCCGCCACACAGTGCCGCGCGGTTTCGGCCACGACGATGCACCATGGCTCCCCCGTCTCTCGCCGCTCGATGAAGTCCCACATCACGGCGTTGATCTCCGTCGCATCCGATATATGCCTCAGCACCTCCTCGAGAGGAACGGAAAGGTCGGTGCTGTCCACCACACGGGCCGGCGTGCAAAGCGCCGCGATCACCGCACTCACCTGTCGATCCGTCACACACTGCCCGACGCAGTGCGCCTTCCAAAAAAAGTTCGCCCAGAACGTCTCCTCCTTCAGTTTCGCTGGCACGAGCGCATAGCGCCGCGCGCACACCACCGGCGCGCTGAGCAAGCTCTCCTGCACGTCGCGGTCGAAGTCAAAGAGGCCGTAGAGGGACCAGAGATCCGTCTCGGACAGGCCCACCTCCGTCAGCAATGCCACTTCCTCGCTGGACAGTGTCTTCTCCACGCCGTGGCGGTACGTGCCGTCCAGCGCAGCGAGGCGCTCGCACAGCAGCAGACGCCACGCCTCAGGCCGACTGCGCCACTCCTCTGGCGGGAGCTCCCACAGCGGCGGCATCGCAGTTGCAGCACCACCCGCAGTCCCGCTCTCCTCCCCCGCTCCGCCTGCTGAAGAGGTTAAGTGTCCGGCTGCGGCGACGGCGTTGGTGGCTGCCGTCGCTGCTGCAGCTGCTGGGGCGGTGGCGGCGGCTGCCTGACTGAGGATTGCGCTCAAGTTCTCACGCCCTTCGTGCACGAGGTGCGTCGTTGTCCCAAGCAGCTGCGACACGGACGAGGAGAGTGAAGAGAAAAAAGAGTAGGCGGTGGTGGCAACTTGGTGCAAGGGGACGTTGACGCCAGTTTCAATGGTGATCTGCAGCGTGAGGGATTTGGGGGTGCCGGAAACAAAGCGAGGGTTCTTGTTGATGTCAGCCGGTATGAGGTCGGGAAAGCTGATCTGCGTGTTGCTCGCGTCCACAACGGCCGTCTTCGTGGAAGTGAGGGGCTTGTCATGTGTGGAGCACTGCTGCTGCAGTTGCTTCGCCTCACTTTGAGGGGGCCGTCGGTCATCCAACGCGTCGAGTGGGAGCACCTCGCATGTCACCACGCAGCCACCCGGAAAGCTACACGGCGCAGAAGAAGAAGACGCGGTACTCGTAGCCGCGTAGGCCGCTTCGGGGGGTGGCGGGATAAGCTCCACGATAAGACCAAAAGAGTCGTTGTTGGGATCGGTGCTCGGCACAAGTCCGCGCAGCAGCACAAGTTTAAACTGGTGACGTCGCGAGGTGGCGTTGGGAATCCAAAAAGGCAGCGACGTCAGTTTGTTTTGACGCGTCAGCTCATCCACGCCGGTGGCCTCCCAGCGGTACACCGCCGTGTTGACGTCGGGGTTGCGCACAAACTCAGCGAACGACATGACGAAGTTGAAGAAGAGAGGATCTAACAAAAAAAAGTACGGATACAGCACAAATACGATGTGAATAAAAAAAAAAAAGAACCTCGTAGACGTCACGGTTCCTCAGTATCAACTCAACAACACACAGGACAAGCGTACTAAAAAAAAAAAGCAAGAAGAACTCAGTCGGTTGCAGCCAGAAGGAGACAGAAACGGAAGAAGCAGTCAATGAAGCAGAAGAGAAAGGCCCATAAACAAGCATGGAACTCTTTTTCTCGTTCTCTTTATTTCGACGTTGCTGCTGCACTTGGTAGCAGAGTGTAAATCTCAGTGAAACAGTAAACCGTTCTAGCAGCACTTTTTGGTCTTCGAGAGCTCCCTGGCCCCCTTCCCCTTCTATCCCCAACGCATTAAAAAGACGTAGCAGTAAGTTATCAGTGTCGCTTTGAGCTGGTTATGTCGTTACAGGACAACTGACTTGCTTCGTGAAGAAAGGAGGTCGATCCAGTCAACGAGACGCCACAGATATACACACGCGCGAAAAAAAAAAAAAAACAGCGCCAGCATGCCGAAGTTCGACTCCACGCTATTCGCAGTCAAGAATGCACGTTTGCGAGTCTACAAGCCTTCCATTAACAACACTTTCTCCACAATCACATCCTCCACCGACACGGCGGCCTCTGACATCAGCTTCGATGCGAGGTGCTCCCTAAACGGGCCCATAAAGACGCCCTCGCGACGGTTTTTGCTTAGCAAAATCCCCGCCGACAGCTCCGCGCACCGCAGTCGCGCCACATGCGCTATTGTCTTGCCAATCACCTCGTTGGGCGGCACAGGGCCGACCGCCGCGAGGTAACGCTCCATCTGCTCAAACGGAATGGTGTAGAAAATAGTGACCATCATGTTCACCGCGCCGTCGCACACCGCCACGCCCTCGATGGCACAGTTCACCGACTCGCCCGGCAGCTCGAATACACCACGCGGCAGCGTAAAGACACCGAAGAAGGACGACGGCGGGACGAAGAGACGCGTGCGGCTGCAGCACACAATCGCCGACGTGAGGTAGAGGGCCGGGCTGAAGTGCGAGACGCGTGGCAGGCTGTCCTTGTACATCTCACGGTCAGCAGAGGTGCACAGCACTGTCTTGCGCCGGGTGTCGTAGACGACGCTCACGCAGCGCGGGTGCACCGGCACGCTGCAGATCTGCACGGCTTTCCACAAACACAGCACACCAGCTGCCGCCACGGCAAGCGGAAGGAGGACGCCTACCTGCTCCTTGGAGGGGGACGCCAACGCAGTCGACGACATTCGCTTCGTTTAGCTCTCAGAGATATAGCGTTAATGTACAAAGCAGGATTTTTTTTTTTTCAAGGTTAGCTGCGTCTTCTATTTTACTATTCGCTGTTTTAAGTTGCTGGACTGTGTGGCAAAGGAGAGTTTCGGGAAGTAAGAAGGAAAAAAAAAAAACGATCGGGTCAAATCACACCCTGGGAAACGTAGAAGAGACGGATGTCTTCGAAAAAGCAAGCACTTTGCCAACTGCAGACATAAGCACGCCTCCACAACAACAGTCATGTTACAGCAAGCGTTGGCAATAAAGCCGTTATTAGGTGTCTGTTAGGGAGGAAGAGTGTGCTTTGCTTTTTTTTTTTTCTTGTCTTCTTTCTTCCTTTCTTTTCGTACTTTTTTTTTTTTGGTACTGCAATCCCCTCTCCTTTTTTTTTTTTTTACTGCTGTTCTGCTGTGGGAAGTCACGGCTCGACTGTTTTTGTTGTTGGTGGTTTTCCATTCCGAGCAAGCCGGGCGTGTTCTTCCACTTAAAACGGTGTGATGCTCTTCAGCTCCGCCTCCGTGAATGCCTCCGCCTGGTGTGCGACGCCTAATTCTGGCATCTCGGCTAAAATCGTGTTCACTGCCGCTCGGTAAGTTGGAGCAGGCACGACTATCAGCATCTTCGTGCGCGCAAAGGCCTCCATCGCGGCCCGCCGCATCTCGCTCTGCGTCGACAGCCGCCGCTCCTCCGCGTCCTCTGGCGCGCGTTTGCGAATACGAGCGACCCGCACCGCTTCCTCAACGCTCAAGACAAAGCCCGCATCTGGTTTTATCAAATCCGAGGGCCACGTATACACTTCATCCCCCGGTGGTGGCAGACGGTCCACCGTGAATTGGTTCGCCAGTGCCATCGCACATGTCGAGCACCACCAGCGGTCCACCACAACGGGCGATGTCTGCGCTCTGGCGAGAATATCCTCCGCGGCGATGTAGTTCGCGGCGGAGTAGAACGCCCGGGCGACAGCCTCATCCTGGTGGCGAAAAGCTTCCCGAATCACCGCGAACTGCGGAGGCGGTGTGCTGAGCGCCACGCCGTGCAGCTTCTCTGCCAATGTGTGGGTGATGAGGGTCTTGCCGGTGCCATCCAGACCCTCCACGAGAACAATTGGCTTCCTTTGCGTCACACCAGATGCGTCAGAGCAGCTCAGTGGACTAGAACTGGAGGCGTGCTTCTCCAGTTGGCCAGCGTGGCGAAGAAAGCTGGCGCAGCTTGCCGTCCACCACGGCGGCTGCAGCGCCTCCACGGCGTACAGGACCTGCAGGCAGTCATGCAACGACTTGTAGACGTTGGTGCCGCCATGTAGTTCGTGCGCAAGCGCCACGACGGACTTCATAAAGAAGGCACGTGTTGCCGTGAAAATGGGTCAGAAACGCAGGCGCGCTTTTGGCGCCGTTGTCGTCGTTCTAAAACTAAAAATAGAAAAGAAGGCACACACGTGCACGTCAACTTGGTGGTGTTGCAACGCAAAAGAATCGAAAGGTCAACGGAGCGAAGGTACTGGAGTCGAGGCGAGAAACGCTTGAAAAAGTAACAGATGTGCTTTCTGTGTTATTTGCCAGATCTTATCCACTTACACACGCACACACACAAACACACAATCATGGAAGAGAAACGACGCGTACAATCTGACAGCGAAGCAACAGTCCCAAGAAGTTGTCCAACACAGGAGTTGCACCAGTCGCTCTGCCATTCGTCACACCACCACATTTTCACTCACGTCAACTCTGCAACCGATGAACGCTGCAAAACGCGCAAAAGAAAAAAAAGAACCTCAACACTCAAATCAGCATCCAGCCGGGACAATACAGGTGATTTGACGCCGGGTACGGGTCCTTCACAAACCACTTTGACGGTGCAATGACACGACGCAGTGGGACGTGGTTAAAGTAGGCGCCCCACCACGAAAAGGTAGAGTTCGCCATCACCACGTCATTACACTGCGCCATCATCAGCAGTTCCAGCACTTCGCGCGGCAGCGCAGCGGAAGTCAACGTATCCCTGCCTTCGATCCCAAAGGCGTGACCTTCGCCTTCCTCCAGCTCTGGGCTGACCACACTCACTCGCAGACCCCTGTATTTTACGCGAAAGTAGCCCGCCATGGTTTGCGCGACACGCAGCTCGTCACAGAACAGAAGGAGGTGCAGCGTAGGCGAAGATAGACCGGCAGAGGGCGTCTCGAACGACTGCTGTGACGCTTGTTGCGCCTGCTGGGAAAGGAGACCACCCAGCAGCTGACGCACCGCCGTGTCGTAGTAGTCCACCTCCAACTGCTCAAAGATGTCTCGAAATCGGGTGTAGTCACCCCGGCGGACGTGCAACGCCACTGTATGGCACACGTCACTCCGATAATGTCGCCGCAGGTGACCGTGCGCGACCCTCCACAAGTCAGCCGGTATGGCACCGCGCAGCAACACCGGATAGTCGTCGAAGAAGGTTGCGGACTGGAAGAAGCCAATCATCTTGTACACACACGCCCGTTGCGGGTCCAGCTCGATCTTGCGCACCGGTCGCATCTCCGGCACGTTCACCACCGGCAGCGCAGACGAGGAAGTGAGCGTCGAGGTCAGCTGGATGCCGTGCTGGTCGAGCTCTCGGAAGAGGGAGGTCCAGTAGGTCGGTCGAGGAGCTTCAGCGCTGCTACTGAACGCGGCGGGTTCAACAAAGGCGGGGATGCCGGTGCGCCGCGTTGTGGCAAGAAGGTTTGCAATGAGAAAGAGTTGGTTGCCGAGACCGCCCACCACGTTGGTTGTGAGCAACGCAGCAGGCCTCATCGTGTTTCTGTGTTGATAGCCCGAGCGTCTCCACCTGCTCTGAGAGCGAAAGAGGCCGAACAGAATAGTCGGCTCGTGTGTGAAGAAAAAAGGAAAAGGAGTGGTCTACCTCTACATGACGTGCCTCCGCATTAGTTAGTTGGGTTTCGGAAAAGCAAAGACAAAAACGAAGATAACAGTATGAAAGAAGAACGCTTTCTAAGAGGAAAGACAAAGCAGGCATCTCTGCTTTTGGAGACAGGACTCATGGAAGCAACGCACCTGTGATCTGAACAGCCATTTTTAACAAGCGCTGTAGATCTACTGATGTGTGTGCACCGCCTTTTAAGGTTCGGCTTCAGTTTGTCAGTTTTTGAACACTACTCACAGCACATTTGCACGTGCGCGCAACGCTCCTCAAAACGCGTCTATATTCGACAACGCATTGCGACGATCACCTTTCTCCAGTTTCTGCTTTGGAAAAAAAAAGGATCTGTGAATCTGAGTAAGGGTGCGTATGTACGCAACAACTCTACAGCCCCTTATGGTGAGACCCCTACCACAATTCAATAACAGAAAGAAAAAAAGGAGACAGACAGTAAAAGCGTCTGCTCGCTAACAAGCTTCGATTTGATAGCAAAAATTGTAAAAAGCACGCCCATAGAATTGAAACATTCCGCGAACCAGCTGTCGAGCACACAGCCTGCACATATATAAGAATCGAAGAAGGAAATTACGCACGCAGAGTAGATAAAACGGGTCATTTTTATTGTGTGTGTTTGTGTGTGTTCTGCGTTATCATCCTACAATTTCGTCTCGCGGTGCTTGATGCCCTTCTGGTCCAGCAGTAGTTGCAGGTCTCCACTCTCCGCCATCTTCAAGATGATATCCACGCCGCCAGCAAACTCGCCCTTAATAAAGACCTGCGGAATTGTTGGCCACTCGCTCACCTCCTTCACGTAGCTGCGCACGACAGGGTGAGCCAGGACATCGAACGACGTGTACTCGACGCCGAGCGCCTCCATCACATCCACCATCTTCTTCGAGAAGGCGCACATCGGAGCCTCTGGCACGCCCTTGATGAAGATCACAATTTCCTCATCGCGAATTGTGTCCGAGATGTCTTTTTTGATCGCAGCGATCTCGTCCTCCGCCAGGTCGGTGGAGACCATCCGTGGCTGGAAGTCCGGGTGCGTCTCCTCTAAGTCGTCCACGTCGCCGCCCACCGTCTGCCCGGCCGGGGCCTTCGTGCCGTTCGCGGCAGCGCGGTGCAGCGGCGACGCACGAAACGCACGTGCACCCGTCGTCGCTGGAAAGACGGAGGAGGGAAACGCCGCGGCAGTGACGGTCGTTGCGGCGGAGGACGAAGAAGGCGAAAGGAGGCCCGCCTGCCCATTACTCGTCAGCGCGATCAAGCTGCAGCGAAGCCCGCGAAGGGCGAGCCGTGCACTCGTGCGTTGCATCTGTGCGTAGTGTGACAGTGTTTTAAATTACGCAGTGGAAGGCAAAACAACTCGCTCGGGGCACAGATAATAAGAGCTGCCAGTAGATAGTATAAAGTGTGTGTGTGTAAACAGTAATCCAGCAGAAGTCGAGTTGTGCCAATAAAAAAAAAAAGGTAAAAGAAACGTAAATAAAAAAAAAAGAGGATTATTCTGATAAAACAGATAGTCTGCAAAGAACAACGGAGCTCTGCCGATTTTCAAAGGCTCGTTTTTTGCTCGTTTACTTGTTTCTGAGCGTCCTGGTTCTCAGACAAACTGCTTCCTAACAAAGACAGTGACTGACTCTTTCTCTCTTTTTGTTTTTTTTTTTTTGTGTTTTGTTGTTGTTGTATGTGTTTGTGTATGTGTTTTTGGTGGCAATGTACAGAGGAGGGTCGTTACGGACCTAGTGAGGCGTCGACAGACGTAAAACACCAACCATGAGAAGAAGCAAAATCAAAGGAAAACAACTCCAGTCCTTTCGTTGATGTCTCGGTGAAGAGAAGATACACGGACACACAGACCTTGCTAGTCTGAGCAACGATACATGAAAGAAAGGCGAAAACAAAGCGGGCAGAGCCTGTCGTTGTTACGCCATGGTGCTGTCGCTGTCCGAGTCGATCAGGAACTTTTGAAACTCAGGTCGTGTGGTGGGTGCTTTGGGCGCTGTGCCGGTCATGCGGTTCGTCGTTGAGTTTGTTCGGCTGGGCGGGTGACTCGGCGGCTGGGAGGAGGGCTGCGCACCCGCCAACGCTGACGCCACCGCGTTGCTTGCTGTCACTGCGGTGGTCGTCGTTGCCACGGTGTTTGGTGTTGGCTGGGCAGATCTGCCCGGCAGCACCCTGACCAACTTCGCGCCAGCCGGAATCCCTGGCGGCCACTTCGACACCGGCGACGCCGTTCGGTTGTTCTCACTGGCCGCAGCAGAAGGCGACTGCACCGGCACCTTCACCAGCAGCTGCCTCTGTGGGCCGCGCACGGTCATGCTGCCTCCCGATGCAGAAGTTGTCACCGGCATCTTTGCCAGCATCGTCGTCCGTGGCGGACCGGCGACGACGGGGGAGGCGCGTACGGTGGTGGAGGCCGTGTCGGAGGGCCACGCACCACCGCCCAGGCTCGACGCGGAGCCGGCCGGGGCGAACATCCGCTCCGGTGAATGGACAGAGCCAACGGCCACCGTGTCCTCCGTCTCCGCCGCCTCATGGAATTGGTAGGATTGCTCGTCTTGCGCCGCAGCAGAGGACGGTTGTGAAGCCTGCGTGTTGGCCGGCCAGAGTGAAGGTGGAGGTGGTGGCGACAACGAGGAAGCTGGTGTGTTGTTGTTGATGTTGTTGGTGTTCCGCGGTTCGGGGTCGTTGTATTTCGCTGCTGCCGAGACTGCAGCCGGCGGAGACCCGATTGGGGAGCTCTCCATCACCGCGTTGCTGTTGTAACTCCGGTTGGTGTCGTTCCTGTTCAGCGGTGAGGAAGGGGAGCCGGCAAGAACTGTGGTAGCCGTGCGCTCCTCCTGGCAGGGAGTGGGAGTGTGCGGCGGTTGCTGCAACGGCTGTGCTGAAGACGGTAAAGATGTCGACTGTACCGTGAACTTCGTTGTCGCCTGCTCCGCCGCGTCGTGTGCATCGCCACGACGCAACGCACCTTTACTATTGCCGTTGCGGTGATGGTGATGGTGCTGGTGCTCACCAGAGGCTGAAGAGGAGCTCGGAGACGATGAACGCGACGTGTTGACGCTGCCTTCGTGCTGCTGCGGCTGCGAGTCTAACGGCTTCTGCGCTTTACTCTTGGTGTCACTGCTGGCCGGGGCGTACTGATAGGTCGATTTCTTTTCCGCTTGGGTCTGGAAGAGATGGGTGTCGATGCCCAGATAACGCTTTTCCTCAGGCGTCAAGTAGGCGGCGACCAGCTCGTGGCAGGCGTCGTGCAGCGCCTCCAGAGCGACATCCACGGCCGTTATCGCGGCCTGTTGTGACGGCGTCGGCTTGTAGGCCAGCCGAACCTCGCCATGTCGCTCCTTCGTGTAGCGCGGGTCACTACGCATGGCCTGCGTCACCTGGAAGTTCATGTTTTCGCGACACTCATACAACTCGGCCACCTCGTCGTAGAGGTCAATCAACTTCTTTGTCACGTTGTTGCGGTACCGCACCCGCTCCGTCGACGTCGTGCAGCCGGAGCGCACCTCCGTGATGCCTCGCCCACGCGGACGGCTGGCAGCTGAAGACGCACCAGCACCGGCACCAGCAGCCGTGGCCCGCAGCGGAGAGTTCGTCGACGGTCCGCCATTCACAACGCGGTCGCGCTTCTTCTTCTCTAAACTGTCGCGTTGCACGACGGCTGCTATGGCTTCTGCACTGAGGGGGGATGTTGTGAAAGGCTGTCGAGGCAGCAATGGGGAAACCGTGGCAGCAGCCGCCACACCAGCAGGAGGATCAGTGCCCGCCGCGTCCTCTCGATACGGCGGTGACCGGCGATAGGACTGCGTGGCAGGGGAGTCGAAGTTCTCGCCCAAGTAGTACGCGTGCGGAGACACGGCAGTCATCGCCGCCGGCCATGCACCGCCGGGCTGGGAGTACAGCTGCGGCTGCGCCTGCTGCTGCTGTCGGAACTGGCGCGTCGTGGGCTGCGGTGGCAGAGGGGACGACGGTCGTGGAGCCACCGCGGCGAGATTCGAGGCTGCCCATAACGGCTCCGTCGCCCATTGCGGCTGCAGGTACGCCTGCACAGGGCTGAGTGCTGCGGCAACGTCAACGGCATGGTTGCGGCGGCGGAAGGGTAGAAGCGTCGTCGTGGATGTCGTGCCAGGCGAAATGGAGCACGGCGACGGTAGCGGCTGCCGCTGAGACCGCGACGCGGGAGAGGGGTCGAAGTACATTTGAGCGAAGTCGGCGTTGACGAGCAGCGCAGCGGACAAATCAATGGTGAAAGGGAGCTGCGTGTATATATGGTCCGCAGTAGAGAGGATAACAGGAGCAAAGAAGGAAAAAAGAAGTGGAGGACAGTAAAACGAGAGGACAACGATATACAAATATGTACAGATACACGTAAATGAATATAATATATATATATATATAAAGTTAGTGTATCAAGTATTTGTATGTGAGAGAAACAACGAAAGAGGAAGAAGGGCGCAAGTGCTGGACTACGAAATGCGGTGTTTGGTGGCTAGGAAACGAAAAGGCTCGCACAGCAGTGCAAAAGCAGCGCAACGTTCACTTTGACGCCGCAGCTGTCGTCATTGTTAAACCAATAATAATACGCAGAAAAAGAAAGGCAAGGAAGAAAGGATGGAAGGTAAAGTGAGAAGTGAAAAAAGAAAGAAACAAGTAACGTGAGCGGTGAAGCAACGCCACACTGTAACGACCATAAGTCTGTTATCTACAAGTTAATAGAAACCTGAGGACAGCTTCAGGGAAAAAAAAAGGGGGCTTTTCTGAAAGCACAACTCGGCAATCAGCTGCTTGAGAGCGCTTTTATTTTTTTTTTTTGTCGTTCTCTTCTTTCTTCCTAAAAAGTCTTGAACGACGTTGTAACGGTGAAGTCTGTGAAGGCGAGAACATGAAGAGGGAAAAAGAAAGAAGAGAACAAAAAAAAAGACAAAAACGGTACAATGGAGGAGAAAAACACAGAACGCATGCACACATGCACACACATACACAAAAAAAAAAAAAAAACAGCCAGTTTAAAGTACAAGAAGAGCAAGGGCGTGAAGCGAGAAACAGGAAAGAGCAAACAAACAACAAAAAAAAAAAAAACGATGCAAAAGTGACGGCTCCTTCAGCCAAAGGCCTCCCAATGTAAAAAAAAAAAAAGGAGGGTGAAAAGCAGCATAAACTGAGCAAAAGAACAGCGATAACGGATACAAAGCCAGCGCTAATTTCTCGAATGTGAAGAGGAGTGAGTCTGTGAGCTGCGACTGCTCGACACCGATCCGGCCTGCTGCCACGCGCCCTGCCGCGCCGCTGGCGATGCACGACGGTGCTTATTTTCCAACTCCTTCACGCGGTGCTGATACTGCCTGCGGAGCTCCTCCAACAGCGGGTCATTAATCGCGACAGCCGCTGCCGCTGCTGCTGTGTTTCCGTTGGAGGTTCGACGTCGTTCGCGTGTTTCGCGATGCGTGCGGTGGTGGTTGCTGCTGTCATCCTGGGACGCGGACGCAGCCGTACGCGCAGCTGCGGCGTTACTCCCGCGATTTCCGCGTCGGCTCGTCTTTGAGTTCACGAGGCCCTCGTCATGCAACTTGTGTGTGTGGCTGTGGCTGAAGCGGTGCTGTTGTTGCGGCGACATCGATGCGTCGTCAGTTGTCGGTATAGTCGGCGGCACCGCGGTGATCGGAGCAGCAGCAACTGTCGCTGTCAGTAGTGGTGGTGTGGCGCTCCGCGCACGCGTCTCCACCACCTCGCGGTCAATGTCAGGTGCCCGCAGATAAGCCGGATTGGCCCCCATCGATATCTTCTCTTCATCAGACAAGAAGTGCGCGGCGAAACGGACAGACGTGTTACGCAGCATCTGCAACGTGTCCTCCACCTCATCTAATATCATTTCTTGCTGGGCGATGTGCTGCGCCGAGGCGGGGGTGATGGGCACTCCATCTGGGATTACATCCGTGCGACTTAGCCTAAAGCGATCCCGCACATCGGCCAAAACGCCAGGTCGGAGCTGCATGGCTGTCTTCCACACCGGGTGCAGCTGCGTCCGCATCGCGGCGTGCAGAGACTCAACGCTGTTGTGGAACTCCGCGTAGCTGCGCACCGCCTCATCGCGCACCCACGCCGCGTCCTCGAAGGTTTGAATGCTGCTCTGCACGTTTCCCTCGGTCAGGATGGAAGGAGCAACGGAGGAGGAGGGGTGCGGCGACATGTTCGCCACGGCGCCTGCGCCTGCGCCGGTGCTCACGCCGAGCGGGCTGCCGTCAAGACTGCGCAGTGGTACAGTGGAGGCTTGCGTGAGAGCCAAGAGAATCGCGTCGCGTACGGCAGAAGGCACCTCAGCCCAGTCGCCTTCACCATTGGCGACGGTGCGGGCCACGCGCATCACGCCGGTGCTCTGCGCAGACATTACTCTAAGTGTTAAGAAAGGAAAAGAAAGTCTGCGTGTGTTTTTAGCAGAGGGAGAGTGAGAAAAGGAAAAGAAAAGGAGTCCGACACAACCAAACCAGTTCTTCTACGAGTTTATTGCTGATGTGCGCATACGACGCAGCAGACGGAAGGAAAGTGGAAATAGAAGAGGAAAAAGAGAGGAGGAGAGAGAACTTTCACAACGTGTGAAGACGCTCTCCGTTAAGCATGACTCTGCCTTCTTTCACTCGGGGGTCTTACAAAAACAGCGTCAAAGGATGCGAAGAGAGACCGCAAATGCTCTCTGAGCAAAAATAAAACCACACTGTTGTTTTTTTGTCCTTTCCAAACCTCCAGCGGCATACGCGTATAAAAGCACCGCTTTTGCTCCTCTTACCTCTAAACGCCTTTCTTCTTTTTCTTTTCATTTTTCCTTTGGTACTGCGACGTCCTTCGCAAGAGTAGCTGCTCCGCTGAATAGACAGCATGGTGGTTGCGGAATGAAGGAGCAATTCACACCTTAGTTTACATCTGAACGTGCGAGGAGAAGAGGAGGACTTGTTAAAGGCTTCAAGTGAGCCGATGCGCACAAACGACCTCACTTCACTTTCCACTTCCCCCCCCCCCTTTTCCGCCTTAGTCGTCTGCCTCGTCCTGTTCCAGCGTCACAAACACGTGCTGATTGTCGTCCAACACGTCACACACACGCGCCTCGAGGTCGCATTGCACGCCGCCCTCTTTTCGAATGGAAACCGGTGGACCAAACTTCTTGCCGAAGGTGGCGTCGTAGTGGATCATGGCGGCGTTGCCCAGCCACATCACCTGCTGTGTGCCATCACCGCACTGCAGCGGAATGACCTTCTCTCGAACGTGCACAACTACACGCATTCCAAAAAAAAAAAAGGTCTCTCTTCTCGAATTGTAAAACAAGAGAGCGAAAAAAGGTAGAGGATGAGAAGTGGCCGTGGCAACGGAGAGCCCACGTGAAAGCGAGCGATGGAAAAAGACAGCAACAAAATGAGCACAGAAAGAGAGAGAAAGAGAAGAAACATATAGCTTCGCGGAGGATCATAAAAAGGACAGACTTGAGTGCACGATACTTGCGCGCAGATGCACACATCTTGGCTACCACTCGCAGGCACCAGCCTAAGCGCACAGCACTTACAAACACTCCGCCTAATGTCGTGAGAAAAAAAAAAAAGAACTCGATCTACAGCAAAGCACTCTCTTAACTAAAACTCAGAACTTTCTTCCTTTTAATGTGAAAGAGCTCCGTGTTGAGCAATAAGAAAAAAAAAAAGACAAGCAATTGGGTTCGAAACAGAATCAGCACTTTAGCGACGACTCGCTGCAGTGTGTGTAAGCGCGTAGCTGAGTAGAGGGCAAACCTAGAACGCGCCAGCGCCTTTGCCAGCAAAAAAAAAAAAGGTAATGTCCACGTCTGGGATGTTCAATAGCCATTCCAGCTCTTTAAGTTGACGAGTGCACGCGGATCTAGCTCGTTCTGCAGTGCATTCGACGTCTGCCCCGGTGTCGGTGTGCGCAGCATGTTCGTTAACGTCAGCGCGTCTTGCGCCTCTCGTTGCCGCTTCGCCATATCAATCAACTCCTCAGGGATGTTGTCGCCGTAGATCTTCTTGATGTGCATGTACATCTGCTCCTCACGCTTGGGCTGCACGCGAAGCACTGTCATCTTTACAAACTGATAGGCAAAGGCCATCGTGAGCATCGAGATCCAAAAGAACTGGATCTTCGTCCGCGTTGGCATGCGCTCGTAGTGCGATACACCTGGCAGCGCCATTGCGTCTATGTGTGTGTGTGTGCCTCTCTCTCTTTATGTCTGCGGGCGGAATCGCGAGATTTAACCACTGAATAGCAGCTTCCTAATCACCGGAAGGAATGGCAATAAACTATCTAAGCCTTACGAAACGATGAAGAACAAAGCGAGTTAAAAAAAAAAAAGACAAAAAATGAACAAATAAAAAGAAAGAAACAGCGTGGGAGTGCAAAAGAAAGGGAAGTAGCAGGACATCGCCAGAGTCATATTAGAGAGCATTTAAAAAAAAGAGCGTTTTAAAAAAATGAGTGCATCTGTTGTTTCCGGAGGAGAAACAGGAAGGGCCACTGTGTTTCGTCCCCAACCTTCACAACGCGCGGCTCCGCAGATTGTCTGTATGGTATTGTTTAGTTTAATGTACAGGTAGATATCGCTTGTCGCTCCGTCACCAACGCACACGTAGATATGCTCCTTCCCCTCTACACGTGCACACTCAAAAAAAAAAAAAAATCCCGAGACAGAAAGCACTGGCACACACAAGGACCACCGCCGCCTACAACGTCGTCTCGCCTCTCACTGACCAGCACCAAGAAAGCGACGCTTCCTACTTTGCTGTCGCCTCATCAAAGCCAATGTAAATAATGCTCTCGCCGCGCACGAACACCAACGCCTCCGGTGCGTCGCCAGGCGGGCCGCGGCTCCGCGTACATTGCGCGAGCACCACATTAAAGCTGCCATCCAAAGCTACGAGGGTGCCTCGGTAGTCGTCCCCGTGTGCGGTGTGGCAGCACACCGGCTGATGCAAGAGCGTATCCAAACTGACGGACATAGGAGAGCCTCACTATGTGGCGATGCAACGCTGTCAGTGTCGATACACAGCAACCCAGGTGTAAAATAAAGTCGGGTTCCTGCAATGAAACTTGTCGAAAAAAAAAAAGATGTAAAAAGAGAAAGCAAAAGAACGGCACACGAGAGAGGTAGGAAAAAGGGGAAAATGGTCGCGACAGTTGCATCCACGACTGCTGGCAGCTGTTGCTGATGCCCAGAGGCGATGGATCGCTCGCGAAACCCAACAAGGACCCAGGCCGCTCAAGCGAGTTGACAGTAGAAGGAAACAAGAAGCAAGAACGTTGAGCGTTGCCATTAGTCGATTGCTGTCTTTTTTTTTTTCTCTCTTCTTTTACTCTGGAACATTACTATATGTGTGCTCAGGTTCATAGTTTATTTGCACGCGTGCCTGTTCCTAAATTTGAGTCTTTTTCAATCACGCAATGTTCAACGCAAGAAGCAAAAGAAGTTCCTAGTAAGCGTACACTCAAAAAAAGAGGGTGAATGGAAATGAAAAATACAAAGTGACAGCAGCTCGCACACAACAACGATGTGTAGAACGCGAGAGAAAAGAATGACAGAAGAGCACCATCGCTAAGCTACAACAAAAAAAAAAAAGGAAAAAACTCTATTCACCAAACGGTCGCTTCACGACAAAGCGGCACTCCCACATCAATCGGTAGGTTAGCATTGAAAAAAAAAAAAAGAAAGCCCTACCAAATTCAAAAAAAAAAGCAGCGGAATTACATTTAGAGACATTTTTCATTTAAGTGTAATGTTACAAAAAGCAAAGGAAGAAGTTGCTTTTTAGTAAAGGAAAAAAATGCAATACAGTAGCTGTGCTTAGGCAAAAGCGACGGTACGTGTACCTTGTGTGCACGCATATGGAAGAGAGGTGAACGTAAAATCATGCAACCAACAACCATCGCCGAGAAACTTCGAACGCATGTACATGAAAAAAATGAAAAAAAAAAAGCAGACAGGAAAGTAAAGTTGAGAAGGGGAAAAAATGGTGCCGTGATGCACCCAACACCCGCGCACCACGTCCATTGAATGCTGCGCAGTTCGCCACGTATTATTTGCACTGTCTCGTGAAGATGCACACTCTTCACCAGCTGACAGCGCTTACAGGCAAGCAAAGAGACAACACGGCATTCAACTACAGTGACAGTTGGATCTGACCAAAAAAAAAAAAAAGAAGAAAGGAACGGAAGAAAGCCAGTCGTCATACATACAAGAAAAAAGAGGGGAAAGAGAAAAACTCAAAAGAAAGTCACAAAGTTAAATGATAAACTGAGGAAAGTAAAAGAGGTTAAGATGCCCCTTTTCTCTGGAGCTTTGATGTGAAAAAGCAAAAGCGGAATATCGCGCATCCTCTCCACACTTTACTGTGGTGGCGTCTGACACTATTCTACATGTACAGCTATCGTACAATAAAAAAAGGTGAAGACTTCGGAAACGGCGCAACGCACCACACAGCGGAAATGAAAACAAAAAAAAAAAAAAGAGAGTTTAACGGCTAAGATATAAGATCGTTTTTCTGATTAAAGAGGCAACGAAGAAGAAAAAAAGGGGGAAAAAAAAATGTGAGATGGCTATGGCGACTTCTGCAAACGTCAGCCAGAAGAAGAAAAAAGTAGAAAAAAAAAAAGGAGATCTTAGCAAACGAAGGGAAAGGGAAAAAAAAAAAGAGGCTGGAGCGTCAAACCAAAAAAAAAAAAAGAGCGTCACACGACTAATCACAGAAGCCTTGCTTTAAAATAACCGCGCACCAAGCTGATTGAGCTACTCTGCAACTATTTTTGATGGCTGACTGCCGCCTTTCACGCTTGTCCCCGCGCGCACCGTCGCTAAATTGTGCAAAAAGGAAAAAGGGGGAAAGCTGAAGCAAAAACAGCAGCCAACAGCTCTCACCCCTCTTTCTCTCTTTCCCTTTTTCTGACCATCGCTTTGCGCATCGTTCTCTTTCTTCTTTTAAAGGGAACCCGATGGCTGTAGGCTCAGTTTGCGGCCGCGCACCATGCGATCATGCAGGGTTTGCTGTGCTGACGACACTTTTCGCACCGCACCATGCGAGTGCGGTAGCAGCGACGACGACGCCCCGAGTGGCGACGCGGGGGCCGTTGACGTGGATGAGGACGCATCGCCCGTCAGCCGCGACGCACATGGTGCCGAGAACGCCTTCTGCGAGCTCGCCGTCCCACCCGTGCAAAGTCGCACCGACGGGCTGCGCCGTGTCGCGCTGTCCCCGTCACTCGACGACGCATCCTCCTCCTCTCCTTCTCGGATGGTGTGAGAGGTGATGTGCATGAGGCTGTCGTCGCGCTTCGCCACGTCGCTCACCTCCGTCAGCGGGTCTACAAAAACAGCCAAGGCAGCGGGAACAGCGTGGGTGGTGCTGGTGGTGGCGGTATTGCTGGTACTCGTGGTGACTGGCAATGTCGAGGCAGTCGTCGAAACGCTCGTCCGCCAGGCCAGCGCCGCCCGCTCCGCGAACCACTCTTGCGTAATAGCCTCCCGTGCCGCACTTTCTAGGACTACGAGCCCACTCACACAGACGGCGGCGTGCTCCGCGTAGTGGTCACGCAGCATCATTACACGCTGCTCAATGAACTGCTCCTTCACGCAACGCAGCAACAGGCGGCAGTGCTGGGCCAGGTACATCAGCGTCAGCGAGGAGCGCACCTCTGCCTCGCTGCTCAGGAGATGGGGCACACGGTTGCGATCCACAATGCGGCTCTGCGAGCGGCGTCGTGCCGTACGGTCCAGCGACGCCTCCCCCCACTCACTCGTTACATCGATCTCTGAGTGCGTACGGTCGTAGTAGCGGAAGCTCTGGGTGGCCTGGCTGACCTCCACCAGAGACGCGGACAGCGCGTCGCAGTCGGCAATGGACAGCGAGGAGGACGACGCCGAGATGTGAAAGACATCCGACAACAGCGCGTCTGCGCCGTCTCTGCTGCCGACGTGGTTGTGTGTCGTATTGCCTCTGTTGTCGTTGCTGTTGTTGACGGAGCGGCTATTGACGTGACGATTAGGGGGCGATGCGGAGGGCGTGGTGGACATAACATGCGGCACGGCGCTGCCTGTGTCTACGGTGGTAGTGCGCGTTGGCGTGCACCCGTTGGTCAGGCTGCCCGTGTCGTCGCTGTTCTTTCGGCTTGGCTGCGGCAGACGCCGGACCTGCGGGTTAATGATGCCCAGTGCCATGAAAGACGCGCGCTTCTTTTTTGTTTTGTCCCTGTCGCTCACTTTCGATGCAATGACTTCGCCCTGGTCCATGACGACTTCCCCGGGGGGAGAAGTGGGCCTCCGGCGCCGTGGGACATCTTGCGGGGGCTCCTCCACCACGTTCGATACCACACCGCAGCAGCCGCCCATGTTTTCTAGGATAAAAAATGAAAAAGATGAAAGTCAGGCGTTTTATAAACGAGTATATATATAAAGCCTGACGGAAAAAAGAGGAAAAAAGCTCGGGGAGGCGGGAGTGCTGTCACGCTATTGCCGTCCTGCTGCCTCAGCCCAGCGTGCCCTCTCTTCTTTTTTTTTTTTTCTCTTCTTTCTTTGTATAGGATGCGCGAGAGCTGGGGGAAAAGTAACGGCAAGAACAGCTTCTGCATGGGTGCGTGAATTCCCTCCAATTCGAAAAGGAGATGACCGGGAATAGTGTGTATGAGGAAGAGAGACGCTTGTAAGGCGAACACCGCTACTCCACATAAGAAGCAAATGAGGTGCTATGGAGAGACAACAACATGCTGCAGTGTAGCATCAACGGTAAGAAAGGCACTTTACGTGTTTAAAACGGCACCTCATAGTTTGACGTGCTGAATAGACGGCACCGCACCAGCAGCCCTCCCACGCACCATTCGAACGTTAATACGCGAGCTACATGTTAAGTACTCTCTATGCTGCCTGCACGCACTGCACATTCAGCAACTACAGCAAAAAAAAAAAAAAGAGAGAGAGATAACGCACGTCGTTTTTCGCTCTTTCAACCAACGTTCTCCACGCCAACAAGCATGTGTGATTTTCTTTCTATTTTGTTCTCTATTTCGTGTTACACACGTAAAAATGAGCGACACATAAGACTAAAAAAAAAAAAAGCGTAGAGAGAGCAAAAAAAAAAAAAAAAAACTGAAGGCAAAGACAAATGGAAGGTAAAGGTGAAGTTCCGGGTACCGGCAAACCCGAAAACGCATGCGCCCATCAGGGTGCAATGACGGTATAAAAAAGAAAAAAGAGCAACAGAAACTACCAGACAATCTCAGACAGAAACAGCACACCTACATCCTGGCAGTGCAAAACTATAACAACAACACAAAAGAGAAAACCGAAAAAGACAAAAAAAAAAAACGTTAACTCGTTGGACGGCTTATCGCAGGTGTGGCAGCCGCTGCATTGGCGTGGTGGCGCCGTTGCCGCGCCTGCTCGCGACGCTCCCGTTCCAGCTCGTCGTCCTCCATGTGCTCCTCACGCTCCTTCGCCCGCATGAAAGCAATAAAGTCCTTCTTGCTGATAAAGCCCTCGAACTTTGAGTAGCGGCACACGACGATGTGGTGGGTGCCGAGGGACTTGAAGAGGTAGAGCAGCTTCTTCACCGAGCACTCCGGTTCCACCTGCAGAAGGCAGCTCTCTAAAATGGCGGTAAGGTTCAGCTCCAGAAAAGAGGCGTCGTCGGAGTAGGACGGGGCCTCCTTGAAGCGGATGAACGTGTCAGAGTTCACGTTGCTGTTCCGCGCCGCAGCGACCTGGATCGCACGCACGATCTTCTTTGTCGGTGCGTAGCCCAACAGCGTCGTGTCCTCTGCAGACTCCACCACGGGGAAACCCGTGACGTTCATCTTGGTGACCAAGTCGTTGACATCCCGCACCTGCAGGCCGTAGGCGGTGAGCACGGTGAACTTCTTACTTGCGTAGACATCCTCTGCCGTGAAGTCGAGGTAGAACTCTTTTTTGGGGTCCAGATAGGGCAACTTGTTTTCCTCGATACCGATTTCGTAGGAGCCCTCGACGCCCACCGCCTCACCAGCGCCCTTCGCGCACAGAATACCAATGATGACGGGCACCATGTACTCCAGCGAGCCGGTCAGCTCAAACATTATGATGGCGAGGCAGATCGTCATGCGCGTGACACCGGTCAGCATCGAGGCAGCACCAACAATCGCGTACACGCCAGGAATAACACAGATATCCTGATCGAAGCACTCGGCAAAGACGTACGAGTCCGCGTAGGTTTCCTGGATGGCGCGGAACATGATGCCGAAGGCACGACCGTACAGCGCACCAATTGCGAGTGACGGCACGAGGATGCCGGCGGGCAGGAAGGTGCCGACCGTGTAGATGAAAAGGCAGAACTTAGCCGTGGCGGTGACGAGCAGCGAGAAGAAGGTGCGCACGTCGCCATGCTCGCACATCTCCAACGTGCTGCTCGGGGTACAATCCTGGAAGCAGTCGCCCAGCAGCTCCAACATGCTGCCAGAGCCGTACGGCGTCATGAAGTTCACGACAGCAGTGATGGCCGCCACCACCGCCACCTCCACCACACGCCACTGCTTTACGTGCTTCTTGCGCCAGCGAATCGTGCGAATGTTCGCCTCGCTGAACAGCGAGCCCATGAAGCCGCCAAAGCAGCCAATTACTGCAAAGACGGGCAGTTCAAAGACGTGCCAGTTGTGCTGGTAGTTCACGCTGAACTGCACGATGCGGCCGGTGTGCCAGAGATCCACGCGAGACTGGAGCAGCACTGCCGTCACACCGGCAATCAGCGCCGCCATGAGCGCCTTGAAGTTGTACGACGTCGACACCTCCTCCAGGGCAAAAATGACGCCACCGACCGGGGCTCCGAAAGCGACTGCCATGCCGCCGCCGGCCCCAGCCGTGATCAACTCGCGTTTCTTCGCCTCCTGCTGGTAGCTCGGGAAAGCGCTGGCGACGATGCCGCCGACGCAGGCGCCGATGTGCACAAACGGACCCTCCTTGCCCACTGTCAGGCCGGAGCCGGTGGAGAAGCACATGCCGAAGACCTTCGTGACGAGTGTCCACCCGCCAAGGTAGCGCTTCACGTGGTGGCCCGACACGATCGTCTTCACCTCGCCGATGCCGCCACCAGAGGCGTACGGGGCATAGGTCTTGCACAGGTACGATGCCGTCACCGCCGCGGCGGTAGAGAGCACCACATACATGGCGAAGGTCACGAACGGCACCACCTGATTATCGCGGCCGAGCAGGAACTCGCCCCAGGAGTAATACTCCGCACAGTTGGTCTGCTCCACACAGCAGAGACTGCGGCCCAACCAAAAAAAGTGCGCGCAGATGCCGGAGCGGAAGGCGCTCACCCAGTGCGCGCAGGCGTCGCCGAAGACGCCGATGCAGCCGAGCACGAGGCCCACAGCCAAGGCAGCGAGGAGGCCCTCGCCATGGGGGCGGTAGGCAGACCACGTCTCCTTGTAGGTGCCGCCTGCACCAACAGTCGCGTTCTGCTGCCGCCGCAGCGCTGCCCGCTCCGCTGCCTCCGTCTGTGAGCTAATCCAGTCAATCGTCGCCCAGTCCGCGTCAGGCACATTGGTGACCAGCGTGTAGGTCGTACTCGGTGGATTTGCGTTGCTCATGGTGCCAAGGGGCGAGCAGATCTAATTAACGAACACAGAGACCGTTGTTTGTTTGTGTGTGTGTGTGCGCGCGCTTTTTCCTTTCTTTTTTTTTTTTTTACGTACAGTGAGCACAACGCTTCTAAAAAGCAGCGTTTTTTTTTTGTTGTGCTTTTCTTGTGGTCGCTATTGTTGTTGCTGCTTTTTTTTTTTTTTTCTTCTTTTGAAAGACAGTCGGCGCGTTGGTGCTGAGCACGTCAGTGCAACATACAGAGTGAAACAATAGGTGATGGGGGAACGACAGCTGTCCAGCTACGAAATGCAACAATTACAGAAAAAAAAAAAAAGAGAGCACGAAAGCTGCAATCGCGAATTGGCAGATGATTAGAACGCTGCACGCGCAAATAAAAAGGTCAGGCACCTTCAGTGTCAAAAAAAAAAAAACAGGAGAGACAAATTGCCTGGTTGAGGCAGGTTGAAAGGTGTTTAGCTTGCTGAAAAGGGGGAGCAAAGTAGGCTGCGACAACAACAGCTGTAAAACTGCAACAGTAGAAAAAGGAAGAGAAAAAAAAAGACAGTGCCGTTTGACCGACATTAGCAGTTCACACGCGTCCCTCCTTTTTTCCCCCTTTGCATCTATATAGACGCAGAAAAAGAAACACAAAGCTACAATGAAGCTGTGATGTGCCTCTGAGTGAGTGAGAATATACGTGAGGACAAAGCGATTGCAAGGAAAGACACCGAGGTTTCGTAGCAGTGTACAGCAGCCAGTCACACCCAGCATTTTCGAACAGCACGGAGAGAGAGAAAAAAAAAAAAAGAGCAAACAGGTGAGAAAGGTAAAATGGAAAATAACGAAAAGGAGAAGAGAGAAAAAAAGACCAAAGCACCTGCATATAATGTAACGGAAAAGACAGGATATCAAACGCTGCTTTTTCCCCTTTTTGCTAAAATGAAAGCGCATCGTTGAGTATCCAAAAGCTGACAAGACAGCAGAATACGTTCTGGTGACGCTGCGATAACCGTTTTTTTTTTTTGTTGTTGTTGTTGTTGTGTGTGTGTGTGTGAGTACGCCTACCCTCTCCTTCTTGTTTTCCTTCTTCTTTTTCTTTCATTTGCTTTTAATCAAAGGAGCCTGTGCAATGTTCTCGTCTATGTCTGTGGAATCGAAACACCAAAGACACAAGTAATGAAATCCTCCTAAAGACAGATTAGAAAAAAAAAAAAAGCATGAGGCGCTGATAAAAGAAAGCAACAGCACCACGCTCGCAACAGCAGCAGCAGTCATAATGAGCCAATTCCTTTTTACAAATTATTCCCACCGTGACCAGAAAACCTCAACACAAGGAACTCAGTTTTCCTTTTCTTTTCTTTTATTCATGAAGAGCTGTTATTCTCATCTTCCCCCTCGCGACGCATCCGCTTCAGGTGCTCGACGAGCTGCTGCTCCTGCCGGTGCCGCCGCTCCTCTTCATTTCGTTTCCGCTCTGCGTCTTGCATGGAACGGTCAAAGGCGCTGCCGCCGTCGTGGGCTGCGGCGGCGGTGGCGGCGCTGTTCGCTTTCACGCCAAAAGCAGCCGCAAACTTTGCCGCCGACTTCGCCTGCTCAGCCTTCTGTTTTTTCTTCACCTGTTGCTTTGCGGTGGTGAGCAGCGAGGCGTACAGCTCCCCACACTCGCGATCCACCGTCACGGCGTCCACGCCGGCCGCCTCCCGCTCCTCGCGGTAGAGCAGCACACGCAACCGCACGTCGCGCAGGGCGTAATGGGCCGCTAGGCGGGCCTCCATGTCAGCATTTTCAACTTGCGCACGACGTTCAGCGAGAGGGTTGATGGAGGCACCGCCCTCGCGTGCTGCGACCGCTGCCGCGTCGTCGTTCAGCGGGACGGCGGAGTAGCTTGCAGCGGTCACGTTGACACGACTGCGCTGGACGTAGCCGCTCAGACCGGTGCCCTTCACCGCGGCCGCCTCCACGCCGTTGTACATAATAACGATGCAGAGACTAAGGCAGCCTTTATGGCAGGCGTATCACAGCTTTTTGTTCCTTGTTTTGTTTTTGGCAGCAGCTATATCCTCCTCCTCCTCTATCGCGACGCTCTGGCAGTGGTGGTTTCTGTTTCTGAGTGACGAGACGCGGAAGTGGACACAAGAGCAAAAAAAAAAAAAGAGCATCGTTTGAATGCGAGAAGAAGTGAGAAGGAGAAAAGGAAGAAGAGAAGAGTGAAAGCAGCTCATGTGACTGCTGTGTTGCCGAATCGAACAAACGGCTACAGTTTGTTTATTTTCTCTTTTACATCAACAATACCAGTTCTTCTATTATTAACGCTTTCAAGGGATTCAAGAGGTGGCGCTGCTTAAGCAGGAAAAACGTTTGATTGTACGTAACTGTAGTACTGGGCAGCCCCGCGTTCGGTTTTAATTGCTACTACTATCCTTGAGTTTTAGTTCAGTTGTATCTATGTGAAGAATCCACTGTAGAATGTCAGCGCCGCGTCACTTCATCTCTGCTCCAGTGAACCTCTCCGCACTCCCTTCACTAGCCACATCCTTCTTCGCAGCGGCAGCCTTGTACGCCGCCACCGCCGCGGCGTCCAGCAGCGACTCCCCATACTCCTTTTCCAAATCCAAAATCAGCTGCTCACACAACGACGCCAGCTGCGTGCGAGCGTTCACGAAGCGCACCAACTGCGCCGCCTCGCTCTCCACTGCGTAGCGCTCCGCGACTGCGGGAACTTCCCAGCGACGCCGCACCCGGCAACCACGCCGCAGCTCAGACGGCTGCACCCGCATGAAAAGCGGCTCGCCCTCGTATAAATGGTCCTGCAGCTTGCGCGTCGACGTCTCGTGGAAGATGCGCGGGTCACGCGGGCTCCACAACGTCCAGCTCTGCCGGCTGTCCGTTGTGTCCTGAGCCACCTGCCAGTGACTCGGCACTGCAGCAGCAAGCAGCGGGTCGGAATACGCATTCAACGACGAGGACGACGAGGCCGTCAGCTGCGCACCGGACTTGATCAGTTGTCCCTGCTGCTGCTCCTGCTCGAACTCATACCGCTGCTGGTAGTGATCGCTGCTGCGGTGTGTGTATGGCTCGTCAATGCCGATGTAGACGTCGTAGGTGCTGCGCTGCCGTCGCGCACCTTCCAGTGAAGTGCTCGTTTGACCGTCGATGCGGATGTTCACGTCTGCCATCGCCTGCATGGCGAGTGGGTGCACGCCGCTGCTGTGCTGCCACCCGCCACTGCAGATAAAAACAGCGTTGTTGGTAAAGCGGCGCAGCAGTCCCTCCGCCATCTGCGTCCGTGCGCGGTTGGTGACACCCGCAATCAGAATTCCTCGACAGCTGCTCATTGATCTCCCTTTCAATGCTCCTTACTGAATTGGCAACGTGTGTGAAGATGTGAGTACCGTTACACCGAATAGAGGTTCGTCATGTTCTTTTTTTTTTGTTGTTGTTGTTGTGTGTGTACGTGTGTCGAGAATGGGAAAGGGAAAAAAAAAAGTTGCAAGAGCTGGCCAAACTTGAGCGTTTGGAAAGAGCGACTTCAAGGTGCGTCGGATTCTCTTTTCTTTTCGCTTTTTTCAAGCATCCCATTTTTGCACAGAGAGCCTCATGCCGCACCATTACAGAGGTTCTCTGTTTTCATTTGGTTTGTTTACTGACCTTATTGTCTTACATATAGTAACTGTGTATAGCAGAGCATCTCCTCGAGCGTCAAGAACAGCCTTAGAAACAACAAAAACCAAAAAAGAAGGTTCGCTCAAGCACTGATATACAAAAATAACAGCCAAAATGAAAGTGCTTACTAGAAAATGGAAACAAGAAAAAAGAACATGGCAGTACGCCGCCACAATAATAAGAGCAGTTAACGCGCAAGTAGCCCTGAAAAGTCCACGGCGTGCAGCAAACAGACGACAACGATGGCCAGTACTGTGTAAGCGCAAACGAATACCGACACCCCTTTTTTCTTCCCCTCTCGCTTCAAGCATCTCGCGCTGGCAGCTGCACCGTGACGTCCACGTAGCCCGCCTTGATGGACTTCACCTTCGTGGCGAGCTTCAGATAAGGGTCCGTCCGCAGCTCCTCCATCAACGTTGTGTAGAGCGACCGGTGACCACGCTTGCTGTGCAGGCCCTCGCCCACCACAATCCGCAGCTGCCCGATCCGCTTCCGCTGGCATACCTCGACCCGCCGCACCACAACGTCGTGCACCTCCGCGGTGTGAAACCCGTGCAGGTCCAGCGTGCTCACGGCGTCGCTGCGCAGGCGCTCCTGCTCCAGCGCGAGCATCGCCATGCGGTTGAGCCGATTGTACTCTACAGCCATGCGGTGGCCCTCGCGGCTCAGCAACTTCGCTGTCCGCCCATCACCCTGGTGGAAGGCCGCAGAGGCCTGTCCGAGTACGCGGAGACGTTGCGTGTTGATGAGGTAGGCCTGCTGCCGGACCTGCCGCCAGTCGCCGTAGCCGAGTATTTCCTTTTCCGCTGCTCGGTAGGCTTCGTAGGCCTCCTCGCTGGTCTCCTGCACCGCCAGCGGACACATTGATTGGCTGCCACCCCCGCTGTGGAAGCGACCCTGCGTTTCACGCTGCCCACGAGGCTGAGGATCATCTCCGGTCGGTGCTGATTCCGTCCGAGGGGACGCGTGGGGGTGCCACACCACCGGCTTGGCGGGCAGCTCCACCGCCTCCAGCGAAAGCAGCTCTTTCGTCAACTCGTTCAGCGCCGTCGTGGTGGCGCTCCAGTCGTGGCCGGAGGCGCAGAAGGCGCTCCGCACGATCTCCTGGTGCAGCCCAGGGAACATCGCATACAGCTTCTCCACGCGCAGCTGATCGGCCGGGCTGAGCGTCGCCGAGCTGCCGTTCCACAGCGCCGCCCGCGCCATCTTCTCCTGTGCGCACAGCAGTACGTTATAGGCAGCAGCGAAGTCGTCCTTCTGCTGACTCAGTACCGCCTCTACGGCACTGACCTCCATAGAAGGAAAAAGCATAATGAGAGTGAGAAGGGAGTTGTGTCGCGCCATCGTGCGTGCCTCTTGCGAGGCCGTCTGCGCAGCCTCCCGCTCCGCCGCCTCCTCCGCCGCAGCCGAGGCGAGCGCCGCAGCCAGGCTATCCACCTCCTGCAAGGACAGCGCGTCATCAAAGCTGCTGATCATGTCGCTCGTCTTCACGGCATCGCCGCCGCACAGCCGCAGCGTCTGCAACAGCACAGCCGGCTCCACCAGCGGGTACGCCTCCACGAGCGCAAAGAACACGCATCTTTCCGCGTCGCCGACGGCGTCATCGCGGTGCCCGTGCTCCGCCACGTCTTGCGCGGAGCTGCTCTTCGACATGGCCGCCGTCAACGCATTCAAGTCCTCAAAAGATGGGAGTTGGGAGCCGTGCACGGCAACGGCCACTGCAGCAGCGTCAGCGTCAGCGTCAGCCCCTGCCGGGGACGCCGTGACGGCGCCTGTCCGACTACAGCTGCCGCTACGGCCTTTCCTGTTGTGATTCACAATCTCCATGCCCGCGCCCTGCAGCCGACTCTTGGTCTGAGGTGCCGCCTGTCCTGCCTTGGACGACCCCCTGCCACTACAGCGCGTGTTTCCGTTCTCGTGCTCCGCCCTCGCGTCCAGTCCCACACGTGCCCGCAGCGCCTGCTGGTACTCCTCCGCCGACTCATGGCGGTAGCGACACTCCGCCGCGCTATAGCGGCAGTGGCCGTTCAAAAAGTGCACGCACACATCGGCGTCGCGGTCGGCGTGGAGGCAGGCGTCACCGAACTTGCAACTGCCGTACTGCGCCAGGCAAGGGTGCCGTCGTCGACCAAGAGCTGGGGCTGTGGCTGGCGCAGGCGTGCTCTTAGCGTATCTGTTATTGACACGTGGGGCTTGAGCCGCCGAAGCGGCGTCACCGCCCACGCGAGCAACGTCGAGAAACGGGGTGGGGTGGTGCACCGACGTGTCGTCTGCACGGTTGAACCCTTCACGGATGTCCTCCTCCCCGTCTCGTGCCCCGTAACTCTCCACTTCATCTTTTCCGCCGGCGGCTTCCCTGAGACGAAAGGGATCGGCGTGATTTTGCGAGTGAATGAGCGGTGCAGCAGCATCTGTGTGCTGCGACGAGTCCGCCCACGGAGAGGCGGAGCTTTCCTCCGCAGTAGCACTGGACGACGCTGCACCGTCCACCACACGTTCCGCCACCTGCACCTTCGCGTCGGCGCTCCCCTCCACGTCACGATACATCGCACCGTCATGATGCTGCAGCAGCGTTGCGGCCTCAGCGTCCTGTGTGTCCTGAGCGTCGCGCAACACGGTCCGCACGTCCACGCCGTCGACAACGTGGCGGTGCCAACACGCCGCGCCGTAGATACAGCTGCCGTGACAGTACTGCACGCAGACGTCGCCTGGGAAGTCACGGAGGAGGCAGCAGTCGCCGTACTGGCAGGAGCCGTACTGCACGATGCAGGGGTGACGCCGTTCTCGCTGCCGCTGCAGCTTCTTCTGCGCCTCTGTCGTCTGGAAAGCGGTCGATGTCTTTGGTGCACGGTAGAGAGACGGGATAGAGGCGGCGATGCCGGTCATGGGCTGTGCGGACCCGCCGCTGCGAGGGTTGCTGTTGCGGTGGGTTGCCTCCGTCGCCTGCGACGGGCCTGCTGGCGAAGACTCGCTCTGTTTTTGTCGTTCCAGAATGCGCAGAGCGAGCGCTGTGTTATTGCCGGCGTCTTTTAACGCCTGCACACACTTCGTTTTGCTAAAACCCTTTGCCATCAACTCCCGCACCTTGGCCTCTTGGTTTCCTTTCTTCATTCTTAAAAGCTCGCTGAATGAGATGATGAAGGAATGAGCGAGGCAAAAAAAGCGGAAGAAGAAAAAGGGGAGGGGTGGGGGAAGCAGAGTCACCTATAAACGACGCACACGGCTCGCAAGTTTGAATTCATGGAACGAACGCTGCGGTAGAAAAAAAAAAGAGGATGACCCCCGCTGCCGTGGTTTTTGTAGTTTCCTTCCTCTACAGTATTTGTGTCAGTAAGCCCCTCGTTCCGCTGTTTGCTCTTTATAGGTTTCTATGTGTGCGCTTTAACACTCAGGAACTGGGTGAGAACAGCTTTCTGTTTGCTTACCTCTTTGCTTTATCTAGCTTCAGTGCACAACTTGCAGCACACCGTCGCAAAACAAAAGAAAAAAGTAACGAGAGAAAAGAAGCAGAGAAAAAAAAACGGCAAAATAAAGACAATCTACACAACAAAACCAGAGAAGAGATAAGTGCTCTGTCCTTTTTTTTTTTTTTACCTTATCCAGTGTTTTCTGTGGAATGTTGTTGAGCTGAGAAGTGCACCAGCGTTGAACCCTGTACCTTCATAGAGGAACATTGACACAGAGGAGAAAAGAGCAGGAGATTGGAAGGTATCAAAGATGGGGAGCTAACGCGAGGCGTACAATCCTACCGAGTGGATAGGAACGCACGCATGAAATCAGGAAAAAGAAACTGCTATGCTTCATTTAAGGCCCCGCGAGGACGCAAGGCGAGCCAACAGGTAGCCTAACATCTGGGGATTCCACTCCTCTATACGTATACGTCAAGAGAGCAGTCTCGCTTATGTACAACAGTTCTTTCCTTCTTTTTTTTTTTTTTTGAAGGTAACGTCGAAAAAAAAAAAAGCCTGTATCTCGGCTGCTGCTCTTTTGCAGTTTTTTTGCTTCTTTTCGTTGACTGTGTGTCTGCGATTGTCTTCATGTGCGTACACACTTGCTGCGGTGAAGCACTGAGCAGCGCCAAATACAAGGGTGGGTGCAGTGAAACGAAGATGGGAGTCGGCTTCACGGAGCAAGAGCACGTCATACTCTACGTAACACTCCAACCAGTTGTCCGTAAGGGTGCTTGTACGCCCCGTATTCACCGACACCTTCTGCATCCCTCTTTCCCTCACTAATTCACATCAGGAAGAACGCCGTCATACCCACTTATATCCTTACACCACACTCGTTATTGTACATGCCTACGCAATCCAACAGAAACAAGGCATATGTACGTACAGCCTACTTTTCCCGTCCTTTTAAAACGCAAGTGGGTTTTCCAATGAGCTGCAGTAATTCTGAAAATGCATGTATGTGTATATATATATATATATATATATATATATACATACATGTTTCTGCCCCGCTGTCATGTCGGACAACGCAGTTGTGCCTTCTACATCGATTGTTACACCTCGTCGCAAATGCAGTCGTGACTACAGTTTCTCTTTCTCTTTGTTGTTGTTGTTGGCTGCCGTGGCTGCATCCCTCCTGTTATTCCGAAGGATCCAGTACGCCACAATCCGCAATGATAATCTTCGCCATCGGTGACTGGTTGTGCTTCACCTCCGCTGCGTGGATGGCGTCCACCACGGCCATCCCGTCCATCACCCGTCCAAACGCGACGTATTTGCGGTTCATCCAACTCATTGGTCGCCGCGTAATGTAGAAACTGGACGCGTTGGTATGCGGGCCATCGTTGCACATCCCGAGCACTCCGGCCGCGTCATGCGCCACCGCAAACGACTCATCGGGAAACGTGCGGCCGTAGCACGAGTAGCCGCCGGTGCCGCCGTGATCACCCGTGACGTCACCCGCCATCACCCACGCATCCTTTAATATGCGAAAGAAGGATGTCCCCTTGTACGTGAGGTGTGTGCGTGTGCTATTGCTGTTGTTGCTGTCCTTGTTGTTACTGCCGGCTGCTGGTCCCTTCGCGGCGGTGGTGGTGGTGGTCGGTGCTGTGGATGGGGAAACGGACGACGATGAAGACGACGATGCAGGCACGTCGACCGAAACGCCACGGCAGAGCGCGCAGAAGTTCTTGCACGTCAGCGGCGCTACACCCGAAAAGAGCTCAAACCAGATCGTCCCCACCTTTGCGCCGTCAATCGTCACGTCAAACCAGCAGTACTGTCGATTACGCGAGGCTAAGAAGTCTAGCCAGCTCTGCTGCGCCCGGGCACTGTAGGAATCGTGATTGCCGGCCACCGAGACGGAAGTGTCGGTGTGGTAGTTCGTCGACGCTGTGACGGCGGCGAGAAAGCTCTTGGCGGTCAGGAACTGGTCGAGGCTGGTGTTGTGGACCAGCACATCGCTCTCGGCCTGCTCGGCGGTGAGGTGGCCGGCGGCGGCCCATCGCGCACGCCGCTCGGCGAAGTCACGCGGCACGTCGCGTTGAACTACCACTGCGAAAGACTCGGGGTAGGTGCGGTTGACGTAGGCTGCCGCCTCGGTGCACTGCTGGAAGGCGGCGGAGGCAATCACGCCATACACCGTGTAAGACGTGAGCACGTCTCCTGACATGGCGAAGAGGCTCCAATTCAAAGATACAAAAAAGAAAGTTTGAAAGCACGCAGCCTTCGAAAAGTGCGAGAAAGAAAGTGAGAGATAAGCTGTACAGGAGAGAAAAAAGAACAAGACGTTGCCAGCACAGGGATCTACTAGCTTTGATGTGCAAAGAAGGGTAGAGACAGGAATAAAAGAAAAAACGTATTTCCATAAACACACACACACACACACACACACACACCTGTCTTTGAAGCTGTCTATCCCTGTTACTGAGAGCAACAGCCGTCCATGTAAGGGAAAAAAAAAAGGGAAAGGAGTGAGACGTGGAGACAAGAGTAAAGAAGGTTCGTCATATTTTTTGTTTTCTTCACGGAGAGCTGCTCGCACTTGCTGTCGCTTTGCCTAACTACGATCCAGTAACGTATGCAGGCGCGCCTACGCCATCTCGTAAGCAAAAAAAATAAAATGGTCCCTCCCCTCCTCCTCTCACAGAAACAAAAAAAAAAGGGGTGCACTTTCCCGTAACGAGCAAGCAGGTCCATTCATTATTTCGAAAAAAGGGGGTTTGTTGACCTGTGAACTTCCGCTTGTTTTCACTGGCACGCGCAACACGCAGGGAGACATAAGACGTGAACTATCACCTAGCAGCAACAAGCAAACAGTTCGATATAACAAAAAAAAAAAAGCTACACTTCAAAGGACTTTCACCTTGATGTATGACAGTGAAAAACGAATCTACTCATAATCGCTTCGTGTATGCAGAAAAAAAAAAACTCATTAAGCTCTTTCGTTTAACGTTCCTTTTTTTTTTTCCACTGTTTCTAGAAATAATGCACGTGCACTTTTCATTTATTAAACTCGTGCCACTTCTCCTTCAGTTTTGTGTACCGGGCCGTCCCCTCCGGGGTGCTGTCGCAGTAGATGCTAATGCCAGCCCCAATCAGCGCTGGGGCACCACCCGATACCAACACGAGTGACAGAACCGCGGCCGAGAGTACACGGTACGATGCCAGAAAAGACTCCATGTCCTCCGTTAGAGTAGTCGGTGCGATCAGGGTTTTCACAGGCTGTCTACTTTTCACCTTCCCCCACGTTCTCGACATGGAATCCTTGACTGTGCCTGTGAATGACGGGTCTGCCGGACTTTGTTCTAGGAAGCTCTTGGACAAGACAGGGTAGGCGTACTGGGCAATACTAAACCCACCCACAAATTGAAAAACGATCTGCGGTGCGGTGCGGTACATCCTTTGCCCACCACTTTCTCAGATAAGGAAAATAGAAAAAAAAAAGCGGGAGAAAGAAAAAAAAGACACTGTTTTCTTTTTGTTGTTGTTATTGCTCAAGTGTACTTACCTGAAGCTTTTCTTTTTTGGGGGTGGGCATGATAGAGGAAAAGAGGCGGTCGAAGCAGACAGAAACAACGACAGGCTTGCGAGCTCTGAAAAGAAACGATTTGCATCACAGCAGTGAGTAACCGTGCACAGCAATCTCTTTAATCGCCGCCGCAGCCCGAGAATTTCCAGCAGCCGTCGCGCTTGAGACTGCAGCGATGCATGAAGAAAAAAAAAAAACGTCAACGAGCGGTGTTTTCCCTCTTTTTTTTTTTTTTCTGTGTGTGTGTGTTGTATTGTTGTTGTTAACGGCTAACGCAATAAGCACGTTTGTGTTTGTATGTTCCAATATCCTTTAAGAAAAAAAGTGAAGAAGGATACAAAAAAAAAAAACAGTAAATCTAGAGGTGAGTTAATATCTTCAAGGCGTACAAAGAAAAGAAAGAGGATATTCAGCGTCTACAAATTAAAAAAAAAAAAGTGAAAGGATGAATAAAGTAACCCCGGGGTAACGTACCCAGCCACAAACAACGTGGCGCTGCAACGCACACGAAAAAAAAAAAAAAATGAGAGAAGAAAATGCGATAAAGCTACTTTTTTTCCTCTTCTTTTCAGAAATCCCCGCTCAAGTGGTGGAAGCTGGAGCGGCAAGATGCGAACTCTCCTGAGCTGACGCTGCCCTCTTTCTCCACCTCCCGCGTCGTCGGCTCTGGCGACACAGCAGACAGCATCGCCTCACGAACTTCAGAAACGCTCAGGACAGACGACTCAGCGTCACCATAGTCCTTTCCGCTTTCACAAAGTGGATTACTTTTTGGGTGCACGTCAGCTCCAACGGTCTCTTCCAGTCTCGACCGCTGCGGCAACGGGCATACAACGTCACCCTGCAGCTCCGGCTGCCTCATATCGGATTGCGGTACTGAGGACGGCAGCGAAGTTGGCGCACTTGCGGACCGGCTGCGAACCCGCTGCTGCGGCAGCGGCACGCACTCGCCTGCTTCACACCCTGCGAGTCCCTGGCGCACAAGGCAGGTGTGTGTTTCTGCTGTGGTGAGCGGCGGAGCAGGCGGGGAGGGCAGCGCATCCACGACCGCCGCGCCACTCGCATCCACGCGCTCCGTCAGCACGCAGGTGTTGTCGCTCACATCGCACACCCCGTCGATGCTGCTCACGTCGCGGCGCAACGTCTCGCCGACGCGGCGTGGGTGCAGCACCTCCAGCTGCCTCGCCGTGCTACTTTGGTCCATGTTGTCTATGACGAACATGCTGCGCAGCTGCAGTCGGGTGAAGTAGCGGTACAACTCACTCGACGTCTGCTCACCCGCAACATCAGAAAAGGTACGAGAAGATGAACATTCTTCGGCCGCCGAAGCGTCTCCTTGGCGCGGGTTTTCGTCCTCGTCGCACGCAGACCCGCCCGCGCTCATCGACTGCAGTGCGGCCATTCGCTTGAAAATCTGATTCCGGTAGATCTTCTCCTCCACCGTGCCGCAGGTAACAAGGCGGTACACCGTCACATCGCTGGTCTGCCCAATGCGATGCACCCGATCCACCGCCTGCGCGTCCGCGGACGGGTTCCAGCTTGGGTCCAACAGCACTACGACGGACGCGGCGGTGAAGGTCAGCCCCACCCCGCCCACCTGCGTCGTGAGCAGGCAGACCCACGGATCGGTGGTGCTCGCGTTGAATCGCTGCACCTCGGAGAAACGCAGCTCGCTGGCCATGTCGCCGTCCACCTGCGCATGCGACACCCCCCAGTCCTTCAACAAGCAACTCAGCAACCTCAGCAGGCGCTTCGAGCGCGAGAAGACGAGCGACTTGCGACCCTGTTGGACGCCACGCACGAGGAGCTGCAACGCCACCCATATCTTCGCACCAGCGAACACGTCACCCATCTCCGGCAACGGGGCGACGTAGGGCTGCGCCACAGCGTCGTTAAAGGCGCTGTCCACGAGGTTTAGCCAGGGGTGATTGCAGATCTGCGAGAGTAACGTCAGTAGGAGCAACGGGTTCGTTCCGGCATCGCAAGCCTCAGCCTTCTCACCATCGTCAGCGCCGTCACCGTCATTGCGGTTGTTGTCGAGTGAGGCAGTGGCAGAAGCGGCTTTCGATTCGAGGAAGGCCTCGTACTGCTGCCGCTGCACAGCCGACATGCGCACCCACACTACCACGTCCTGCTTGGTGCTGGTCACGGCAGCCGTCAGGTCCTTCTTCTCGCGACGCAACATGAACGGGCGAATCGCCGCCTGCAATTTCGCCAGCTCCGCACCCGCCGCCGCCATTTGACCCACGCTGGCGTCCCTCTCATTGCCGCGCAGCAGCACGGCGCTGACGGCGTTGAACTCCGCCTTCGACAACGACAGGATGGACCCGTCGAGGAAGCGGAAGAGACTCCACATGTCGTCGAATGAGTTCATGAGCGGGGTGCCGGAGAGGGCGATCTTGTGCCGCGCCGACAGCGTCAGCGCACTCTTGAAGGCGCAGGTGCTGGCGTCCTTGATTAAGTGCGCCTCATCCAGCACGACGTAGTCCACCAGCGCGACGCTCATGTCTGTGGCGTCCTGCCGCAGCACGCCGTAGGTGGTGAGCAGGACGCAGGGCAGGCGGTACTTCAGCTTCCGCCACCGCGCCTGCCGCTTCCGGCGAGGCTCGTTGTGGACGACCTCGACCAACTTTGTCATCTCCGGTCCGCCCCACTCCCCCAGGGCAGCCTCCCACATCGGTACCAGAGTAGGTGGAACAACGAGAATGGTTGTCTTGATCAACCTGCGGCGGTATAGCTCGCCGAGGAAAGCGGCCACCTGTACTGTCTTGCCAAGCCCCATCTCGTCCGCCAGCAAGCAAGCGCGGGACTTGCAGTGGCGGGTATACAGCCACCGCACGCCATCGCGTTGGTGCGGTAGCAGTCGCGCATGTACAGGCTCGGGCAGTGCAAAGGCCATCCCGTCTTGTGGCTGCGACGACGCCGCGGACTGCGCAGACCTGCCCGTTCCTTCTTGGTTGTGAATCAGGTTGACGCCATCCATAGACACTTGTGACGGCGAGACGGCCTTGCGCGACCTCGCCACAGTGCCTGCTGGAATGGCGGTCGAGGCGGTGTTCACGCATGACTCCTGCAGAGATGGGCGTTGGCGCGGCTGTTGGGCCGACGTGCTACTGTCTCCTGTCCACGAAAGGAGGTCTTCCAGGACGTCGTCGTGTTCCATCTGATATGTTGTTGCTCTTGTCCTGAGTTCTGTGAGGTTGTGAAGAAAACTCCGTGCCGTCTATCAGCAGCAGCAGAAACGCAGCTGTTGTCGTTCTTTTTTTACCATTTTTTTTTTTTTTGGAGGGGGAGGGGAAGGAGAAAACGGGTGTGGATACGCAGTCGGATGTGGAGACCAAGGAGCGGAGCACTAGAGATGTAACTAAAAAAAAAAAAAACTAGGAATGGCTTCGCAGTGCTCGACTCGCGACCTTGCGAAATTACCACGTCAGGCGTGTAATAATATTGCTTATGAGAGAAACCCGTATTACAGAAAAAAAAAAACACCTTTTCCTTTGTTCTTCACTCATCCTCATCTTGTATACTCGACTTTCCTGACGAGTGCTTTTATTCTTACGCTCAGAAACACGGAACAGCGCATTTCCATTGAAAACGTGGAAGCAAGCGAACAAAAAAAAAAAGTCTAAGCGGGCTGTACTTGCCCTTCCCACCGATGTAATGCAGCCAGTTGCAAAAAAAAAGAAATTCATGTATCTACTCTACTCCTGTTGTCTCGCGACAGAAGAAAAAAAAAAGTAAAATCTACAGTCTTGTTGTAATCGATGAGGTGAGGCACTCCCGAGCTCATCACGACACGAACGCTTGCCGTCTTTTTGGTGTTTCTATGCGGAGACAGTGCTCTACATGGACCCCTGCGCCAGAACTAATCCGTCTCCTCGTTGATCGGCAGCAGGCCATTGTCGCGGATAAAAGACGACTTCACGTGCAGCGTCGACCCACGTGCGCGCTGCACGCCGTAAAGCCCATTCAGCTCAATTGTCGACGCCAGCACCCGCACCTCCGTCCCACTCGATAGAAACACGCCATTCCCGCTGTTGTTGAACACGTTCGAGCGCTCCAGCACCCCCATGCTCTCCTCGTACACGACAAGCCCATCCGACCTGTTATCCTCGAAGGTGGTCTCACTCACAAAGAAGGAGCCTTGCAGCACCCGCATGCCGACCTCGCTCTTTTTGATCTTGGACTGCGTGATGTCGGTGCTGGCGCCGCCGTGAACGTAGACACCGGCGAAGTGGCAGAGGGAGATGAGGCAGAGGTCCAGTCGGAGTCGGGTGTGCCGGCCTGCAGCGACGATACCGCCGCCGGTGCCGCCGTAAAAGTGGCAGGCGGTCGCCGTCACCTCCGCTCCGTCATGTATGGCGAGCAGCGCAACAGCCGGCGTGTCGAGGGGCGCCGCTGGCAGCGTCGCGCCTCCCGCCGCCTCCCCTTCTTTGCCTATGCTGCTCGCGTCGCTACTCACCTCACCCTGCACGAGAACGACACCGGTCAGCCTCACTTGCGTGCCCGCGCCGGCGACGGACAGAACGGGCTCGAGATCGGAGAAGGGCCGCAGCACGACCGCGGCACCCGGGTAGGCACTTGTGAGCTCAACACGCCCGCAGTCACGCAGGCGCAGGTTTTCGTAATAGACGCCGGGCTGCAGGACGATGCAGTCTCCCGACTCCAGGGTGTTGCAGAGGGGGCTGTAGCGGCTCTGCAGCCCCAACACGGGAGCCCAGTGCAGCACGCGCTTCGCTTTTGTCGTCTCCGGCGGCATCAACGCTAGCGAGCCAGCAGAAAAGGGCTGCGGCGGCGGTGGAACGAGAGGGAGCGGTGGAGGCGGAGAAGCGGATGAAAAGGAAAAAGAGTCCCTCAGCCGAACATCGCTGCTGCTGCCTGACTGGTGGTCACCACGGCCCTCCTCCGCACGATATTGCGGGGCTGGCGCTTGCGGAGGCGAGGGAGGGGAGTGAGTCCGGCTTCTCCAGCCGTCGTGCGGCACGGCCGACGGCGGCGACGCCGTGGCACTCCGCTCGCCGCCACGTCTGCTCGCTTGCTCGGGTGTGCTGCTGCTGCTGCTGTGGTCGTCCGGGGAGGTCAGCGGGGAGACGGTGGTGGTGCGACACGCCGGGGGACTGCCATCACCACCACCAGCATTATGATGGACGCCGTCCATGGAGAGCGGCGAGGCGGCGGCAGCGTCGCTCGAGGCACGGCGTATGTTGCGCACACAAGACGACGACGACGTCACAGACCGTCGGCTGCGCTTTGTGGGAAGGGCCGGCGGAGGCGAAGGCAGGGGTGGTGGAGAAGGGGAAAGGAAAAAGGATGGAGATGTGTGGGATGCGTCGGGATTGCGCAGAGTGGCCTTTTTTGTGGGACTAGAATCGTGGAAGGGAGTCCCGAAGCCGCTGCCTCTGTTGTTCTCGGCTGAGGATGAGGCCACAGTTGTGTTCTCCTTTACTATTTCCCTTGACAGTGCGCCGCTCTGTGCCACATCTTTTTGCTGCTGCATCTCCTCGAGTTTTGACGTGCGCTGCTGTGTCTCCCAATGTTGTTGTTCCGCCTCTGCCAGCGCAACGTAGCGCCGCGCACACCGCGCAAAAAAAGCTAGAAAAACGGACGTGTGCTGAAGCACCGCAGCCATGCTGTCCTGTCCACCACTCACAGACGGCGCGAGATGGGGCATTGACGTGGCTTCACGCTGCTCACGCCGCCACTGCAGGCGTGGAATTCGAGACCCCTCAGCTGCGCTGCCGCCGCTTGTGACGAGGGCAGCAGATCGCACCATCTCCTCAACTCGGGACGCCAGCTGCGCCACGTCAAGCGACGTCATCTGACGCAATAAATCGCGCATCTCGGCCTGCCGGGCGGCACTGGTTAGCGAGCAACTGTTATCGTACTTTTCTGCCTCACTGAGAACGCCGGAGGCTGAGGCTTGCTGGGCCGGTGGTGACACCTCTGTTGCTACTCTTCCTTGGGAAGGTGGGGATGGCGCCGGCGGCGGCGGCGGCATAGTCGTGGAGACAGACAGCGCCACGGAGTCATCCGCAGATGTCGCACGTGCACGAAGCTGCCCTGGCGCTGCTACTCCTGCTGCTGCTGCTGCTTGGAGGCTGCCGACGGCGCTGCTCATTGACGCCTCGTTGCTACTGTCGACCACCGGTGACACGTGTGTGAAGAGATACGACGGATTGGCGGACGACGCAGCTGAAGCAGGGCCGCTTTTTGCGTACTTTTCACGGAGAGACTTCAGGATAACGTGTTCGCGCCCTTTGAAACGCTCGAGCAGCGCATCGACGTCTTTGAGCCGCTTTGGATTGTAGGTGGTGTAGAGTCGAATCAGCTCCTCACGAGGATCCATCTTTTTGTTGTCGTGTGTGTATTTTAGTACTTCACTTTTCGAACCAGTTTATCTATGTACGTGCTTGTGTGTGTACTCTTCTATTCTCTTTCCTTTCTTTTCTTTGTAAACTATTGCTTGCAACAGTTAATAGTGACATTGGGACGGTAATGAGAGCAGAGGGAGACGGTTGTAATTCCGAAAAGTATGTACTAGATCCCGTAAATCGCAGAAGCAGCAGCAAGGGTGAATAGTAAACAAAAAGAAAGGAGGAACACAAACGCACTGTGCCGCTTAAGAAAGTGAATCAGAAGCTCGATGGAAAACGAGCGGCCCCTTCTAGCAGTTGTGAGATGTGGACGCTTCCTGTCTCTTGTTCTACGAAACAGCACGTTCAATGCTAGCAGGTATGATCTTCTTTTGGTGGATTCCATCACTACTCAGTCTGCGGATGAGAAGGGAAAAGGGGAAAAAAAAAAGGACTGGTGAAGCAAAAAAAAAAAAAACACTCGTATGAACAAACAGCAGCAACTGTTTCGACAGAAGCAGACCACCACAACTTCACTTTCATTTCTCCCCGAAGACACAACAGCGTCAAGTGCATAGAAATAAGCTCCTCAAAAAAAAAAAAAATAATGACAGAATGTGCAGTAGCCTTGTCTGTCATTTTCCCAGGATCTAGTGAGAGGCATCGAAGCAAGTCTAACAAACCCAAAAAAAAAAAAAAAAGCTGATCTCAACACCGTTCTCTATGGTTTGAGCCCCCTCCCTTCACAGTCAAGTTCGGCTCAGCTAAGTGGCACGTACAGCGGGTTCTTAGTCGAGTACTTGTTCCGTTTCGCTTCTAGCTCGCGCAGCTCCTCCTCGATCGCGCGGCGGCGCTGCTGGATCGACTGCGTGTCAAAACGAATCGGAATCTTGGCCAGCTGCGTCTCCAGCTCCTGCTGCCGCTCCGCCAGCTGCCGCAGCGTGTCCGCCTTCTCCTCCTCAGAGACGCGGCGGTGGCCGGGTGGAATTTGGGAGAGTTGACGCTGCCGCTCCACCTCAGCCGCCACGGCTGCCTTCTCAGCCGCCATCTCTGCCTTCCGCTGCTGCAGGTACCGCGGCACACGTGCCCGGTTCGGTGCGACCAGCTCGTCTGCTTTCGTGGTGGACCTGAGACCACCAGGTCTGCATGAGGGTCCAGTAGAGCTGTGTTCGCCGCCGCAGGTCCGCCGACCCACACCGCCTCCAATAGCAGCGTTGGTTGCAGCTCGTGCTCCGGCGCTGTTCGCCACCGTGGTCGCCGGTCCGCCATTCTCTTTGTACGTGAAGACCTCTTCAGCATCCTCGTCGCACTCGCGCACGTAGACCCTGATCTGCACATCGTCGCCGTGGGCCACGTTTGCGTTGAGGCTTCGACGTCGCCCACCGCCCGTTGTTGCTCCACTCGCACCAGCAGCAACAGCAGAGGACGACGCCGCACCACCCGCGCCACCAGCTGTCGCAGTAGATGATCCAGCTAGACTGTTACGACCATAGCCGTGCGAAGCGACGTGGTCGTACTGCGCTTGCGTGCGTCGAATTGCCTCCTCCTCCCGTCGAGCTGCGGCGTCGTCCTGCAGGCGCCGCTGTCGATTGAGGGCCTCCTGCTCGCGGATCTGCATCCGGTTCAACCGAGCGGCGTTCTGACGCATCGAGAGAGCCCAGTATATGTGTGTGTGTATGTTTGGAGAAGAGGCGCCTCACACAACCTTGTAAAGCCAATCACGAGCTTTATACATGAAGCTCTTTAGCCGGAAATAACCTTGGCTTGAGTGTATTTCCCTTTATCTTGCAAAAGAAAAAACTCCGCTTGTTGTGCTTACAGCAGCAGCCTAGCGCACACCAAAATAAATCACAACAGAGAGAGAGAAAAAAAACAAAACGATGCACGCAGCTTTAGGAAATGAGGCTTATCAACAGCTGCAGAAGCACGCGCAACAATGAGCAGCTTTTTTCAATACGTCGGAGGCGGGATGTACACAAATCAAAAAAAAAAAAGGTCAACAGGGAAAGAGAGCGAGAAGCACCAGAAAGTCAAAAGTGCGGGGAAGAGCAAAGAAAAGAACAAAAAAAAAACAAAGAAGCTTGCACGCCACACAAAACTACTAGTTACAATCAGAAATCACGGTGCTTTGCGGCAGCACATACGTTTCGCGAGCGCGGCTCACAAAGCGTTAAGGCCTTCTTTTTCTCGATGTTGCTTTGCTACGGTTGTTTCCCTCACTCGACCTGTTGGGTGCAAAGCAATGAAACAGCCGCCTTCAAAGGCTATCATCCGCCATTTAGCATCAAATGGGAGAGGAAGAGGGCGAGCACGAAGAAAGTGAGTTGCCCACCCATACTTCGCTTGAGTAACTCTGCTTCTGTCTCACCCTGCCTCGTGGGCATTCATCGCTGACCCTCTCGCACTTTTTCCCTTTCCTTATTTCCGCTTTCTTCTTGTGAAACATAGTAAAAGAAAAAAAAGCACCATGCGTCCCGTCTTTGCCTAAATCCTTGTCATTCTGGTGTTCTTTTTCAACATCGCGCGTCGACGCGCGCCGCTGTGTGTCCGTATACTTAGAGCGTAAAGCAGGCCTAACTGTCTTGGCGTCACAAAAAAAAACGTGCGCATGTGTATGTGCTTTTGTGTGAAGGGGTGTTTATCTCAGCTCATCTCGAATCTTCGTCTTGAGCTGCACCAAGTCCGCGCCAATTACGTAGCCTACGAGCTGTCCTTCCCTCACAAGCATGAAGGTGGGCAGCTGCATCACGCGGCACTTCGACACAATTTCCGTGTTGTTGTCCGCGTCCACCTTTGCAAAGCGAACGTTGGTGAACTCATACGACAACTTCTCCAGGTCCTTCTCGATTGTCTTGCATGGGCCGCACCACACAGCGCTAAAGCACACCACCGTCAACGTCGGCTCGTTGACAATTTCTCGAAACTGCTCGACTCCGTAGACGTCCGTGAAGGGCATACCGGCGTTCTAAAATGGTGTAGTGCACGTTTTTTTTTTTCTTTGTCTTTGGTGTTGTTTCGAATATGAGCGTTGGTGTCTTGCGTGCTTTTTGTTTCTTTTTCGTAGTTCGCTATTGCAGTAAGCAAAGCAATGCTCAAAGCCACCTAGCAGTAGCTACGGAAAAAAAAAAACAGCTTTTCTTCGCGTGTGTTTACAGATATGTGATGGACCTACGTCCTTCCTTCTTTGCAACCACGAAAAAAAAAAAAAGAAGCCCGAGAAGAAAAATCCAGAGAGAGGAGAAAAAGAGGGATGAAGCACATGAAGAGGCAAATCAAAGAAAAAGAAGGGACGCTCTTTTTTCCCCCGTTTTTTAAAGCACTGTTTTTGTTTGTTTTTCGCTTGCTTTTTTTTTTTTAGGGGAGGGGGGAGCACGGCTACAGCAAAGCTACATACGCTATTGGAAAAAAAAAAAGAGAAAGAAACGGCACAATTGGGTAGTGAATTGCCCTCTAACACCTGGTGACCTTATTCTCTGTTTCTCTTTCGCTCGCCACCACATCTGACGCTCGTAAATCGCAGTCCCTCTTTAAAAACAAGCTCAAAAAGAAAAAAGAACTATGTCCTTCCGCCTGCGTTTCCTGATTACTTTTTCTTATTATTATATATTATCCTTCATAAGCTTCATGTGCAGGTCGCACAGCATGTGCAAAAAAGCCCTAGCATAGTATTTTTGTGTGAACATCACAATCTCCGCAAAATTGGAAAAAACTGGCTCAGAAGCAGCAAGCGCTTTTCTCTCATTGGAAACAACGCAATTGAACCTTCCAGCTGCGTCGCACCGCCCGCAGTTGTGTTTCAGCCAGGGATGAGTGGATCATCCGCATCGCATGGCCAGCCCAGCCGCTTGAAGGTCTTCTCCATATGTGGCGGCAGCGGTGCCGTGACGCAGACAAACTCGCCGGCGGCGTTCTTGTACGGCAGCTGGATCTTGCGATGGTGCAGGTGCAGCGGGACGTCTTTCCGTGCCGGGTCCCAAAAGAGCGACAGAGACTGCGGGAAAGCGCTCTCGCCGCCGTACTTGGCGTCACCCAGCAGCGGTGCACGCAGGGCATGGGCGGCCATGATGCGTTCCTGGTGCCGCCGCGTCGTCAGGGGGTAAAACGAGATGAAGCTGCCGTACTCCAGCGCGGATGCGTTCACGACAAACTCGGCAATTGCAACTTTAGAGTCAGGTGTTGGGTTAGGTCGGGCAACGATGATGTCGCCGCCGTTGCCCTTTTGCAGCTCAAAGTGCATGCGGATGCGGCCAAAATTGACGGGCGGCTTGCCGACTGCAAATCCCCAGTACACGCTGTTGGGAACGACACGCTTCACGAACATGCGACCAAGCATGCGATGCGCGTTCTTTGAGCGCGCCAACACGACGCACCCGCTTGTCTCGGCGTCCAAATTGTGGCAGATGATGGGCGTCTGTGTATTTGTGTACTTCCACGCCGGCAGTAGATCCGTGACGTTCATGGCAAGCGGGTCGTTTGTTGGCATGATCGGCACCCCGCTCGGCTTGTTTATGACGACGACATGTTCGTTCTTAAAAAGAACCATTTCCTGCGCCATTTCCCGCGCCTTGGCAGAGAGGTGGAATGCGCGCCGCCGCGGCTGCGGAGACGAAGACAAGGATGACGCCGTCTCGTCATGCGGCTGCTCAACGCCACTTGGTGGCGCTAGTTGACTGGTCCAGAAGCTAGCCGTGGGAACCACGACCAGCTCGTCAAACTCAAGGCGGTCGGTCAAGCGAGTATAGCGCTTCTTGCCGTTCTTTCGGTAGCGGTAGATGTGCCCCTGCTGTACAAGTCGCCTCACCGTTTCATAATCCCACTCCGGGTGGTGTTGTGCGATGAAATCGTCCACACGCTGGCCGAACCAGTCCTGCGTGACGACGTGGTACTGCAGTTTGTCCGATTTTCGTGCAAGCTCCTCGCGTGCCTGGAGTGAGAGAGGCACGTGTTGCCGTCGTCGCTTCTCTACGGGAGTGGTCTTTTGCAGCACAGGCTCGAGGTCCGCGACCTGCTTCAGAAATGGCGGTTGCCACGCTAGAAGAAAACCAAAACGACGCATTTGGAACTTTTGCTTGGTGCAGTGATAGCGTTGAGCTTTGGAAAATCAGCGAATACTATCGGCGAGCCACTAGGCTTCCCGATATCGAGTATTCAGAAAAAGAAAAACTGTCAAAGAAGAGAGCTGAAGACGAGAGATGCACTCTCTTACATCCCCGGAAAGCACGTCCTTATTAGTTTCCTGTGCTCAGGACACAATAGCTGCTAAGATATCGAGGTCAGTGCAGACAATTACAGCAAACAAGAAACAAAGAGCGCGAGAACAGAAAATGCAAAACAAAGAGAAATGTAATTTCAGTCGGGAAAAAAAAAAGTGCAGATCAAACGACGCAACAGCTGTACGCCTCCATCGCAATGCTGCAAAACGAAAGGAACAGTCTTTTGGGGGTGTGTATACGTCCTCCGCGCACCCATGATGATTTGGGAAAGATGGAGCCTGGCACAAAAAGATGAAAGCCAAAACCCATCGTTTTAGGAGTCAAGTGAGCTGAACTTCAGACTTTGAAACATAGTTTGGTTCTGTGATAGCACCATGGCGTTGAAAGCGACAGACGTCGTGTGGAAAAAAAAAAAAGACGTCAAAAGAAAAAAAAAAATGTCTCATATCAAAAGGAGAAAAGTAGATGCACAACCAGCATTGGTAAGGAAAAATGTGAACTGAACGAAGCATACCTAATCTAAAAAAAAAAAGAGCATTTTCTTTTGTGTGGCATTGAGAGCAAACTCTTTTTTCTTTTTTTGCATCTCCTCGTCGCCGGCACAACGAAGTCGAAAATAAAAAGAATACCGTAGAAGTAGTAGCGTTAACAACACAAGGAATGTGCGGAAAAAAAAAAAGAATGCACCACTACTTTTTATCCTCAGCGGGAGCGTTTTCCTGAGCGGTTCCCTGCGGCTCTTTTTGAAGATCCTCCATCATTTGGGCGTACTTGGGTGCATAGTCGTACTTCCATGTCCTAATGGAATCAGGGGCTTTCACCTTGAACGCTTCCATCTTCCCAACCATGCGCTGCTCGTGGTACTTGAGAAGCTCGCCGCGCAGGTACATGATACGGTAACGCTGATAGTTTTCCTCACGATTCACCTCATGTGCGCAGTCGTTCATGGCGTCACGATGAGGGTAGCACAGCTTCATATTGTACGGTTTCTGACTATTTACACACTGCTCGTACTTTTGGATAAATGGGAAGCATTTGCGTGTCGTTTCTTCTTTCATTCGGGCAAGAATACCGTCGTGGACGCGGTGCTGCAGGTTCCGCTGAATCTCCGGAGGCGTGCGCGCCATCATTTCCTCCAGCTCAGCGTTCAAAATGCGGTCCGTCTCATCGTAGCCGATCTGATCAGATTTGTCGTACGACGACATCTTTACAATACGAATCGTGAAAAAAAAAAAGCTTCCGGGTCGAAGCTAATAGCTTTCTTCTTTTTTCCCCCTCTTTAGGATACCAACGGCGAGCACTCTTCGATTTAGCAAGCCACTTATAATGTACCGCGTTACACATTATAACAGTTTATAAGCCAGAAATAAAAAAAAAAAGAAAAAAGACAGGGGACATAGAGAGAGATACAGGTAATAAAAGGCTCCAGAACCAGAAAAAAACTCAGCGAATAAGAAAGGGGAAAAAAGTGAATTGAAAGCGCAGCAATCGAAGTGCGTGGGATCGCAGGCTAACGGTTGTTTTTTCCTGTCGCTAGCGTTGTAAAAAAAAAAAAAGTCTATCTTTGTGGGGGCACCAAAACTAACAAAAAGATCTGAGCCAAATAAGCACGCGCACGTGTTGCTTTTCAATAAACAGAAAAGCGCTACTGTGCCTTTTGCCTCGAACTGACGGCGTAATGATTTTTTTTTTTAATGCACTGGTTAGTATTTCCCGTCAAAAATAAGTAAAAGATGTCTTGGTTGTTAGTGAACATTACACACACACATGCGCAACAAAACACACAGTTAAGAAGCACCTTACCATGTCAACTCATTAAAATGTGTAGTTGCGGAGCTTCGAGGAGTAATAGTATTTTCCCATTCACTAAACAGCCTGGAAAAAAAAACGTATTTTGACAGATGCACACTAATACAGCTTTGCTCCTTCTGCCATGATTACGGACGAGGTAGCAGAAGCCTTTTTCTTTTTTTTTTTACAGGAAATCAACACAGTGTGCTACCAAATGACCAGTAATGGTCCCTCATGTTTTGAATTCGGCCAGGAATTTAAAAAAAAAAAAAAAGCATGATATGCATATCATTTCGTTTGCACAATAGAAGTTTTTTTTTTTTTAAAGCGAGCAATCACGATCCACCGCCGTTCTTTCGGGCTTCGGCGGCAGCTTGCTTCTGGCGCATCTTTTCAGCGTCAGCTTCCTTGCGCGCAGCGGTGGACATGCCATCGTCGCGATGTCCCTTGTTTTTTTCCTGCTGCTTCTTCAAGTTCTTCTCGCGCGCAAGATCGCGCTGGTTACCACGAGTCATGGTCGCAGGAGCCCCTTTGTTTTATGTGTGCACAAAAAAAAAAAAAAAGCTGTATAGCGATGGTGCGATTGCTCGCTCTGTGTTCGGTGCATCGGTAAAATTACAGCATCGATATTTAAAAGAGTATCACAAAGAGGTAAAGATAGAAAAAAAAAAGAAGAAAAAGCGAAAGCGAAAGCAGTCAAACAACAGCAATAAAAGAAATTTAAAAAAAGAAAATAAATGCAACAACTGAACAACAAGCCTATTCTACTTGCGTGCAATCAGATTTTTATGCTCGACGGAATGGTAACAGCAGGGCCAGGAATTTGTCAATAACAAAAAAAAAAACTAAGCAATATTTGTAAGTCTTAAAAGAACCTTTGGCTTCCGTTTCTTCCCCAAGCAGCAGTGGGGCAGAGAGTCAATTATACGTTTCTCCTTTTTTTTCCTCCTTTTCTGCTTTTCTTTTTTGGGAGTCTTTTTTTTTCCCGCTGCGCTTCCAGGAAATAAACAAGGAGCTCTACAGCGCTTCAACGATATATATGAATCTAATCCTTTTTTTTTTTTTTTTACGGCTGAGCGCGGTTTTCATAAATTATTAATGCAAAAAAAAAAAAAAAGATGGACAAAAAAACGAGCCGTAATAGTAGCAATACATTTGCTTTCAATTATAGCTCGTTGCGATCCAAAACTGCCTTTTGGAGAGCTTTTTTTTTTTTTTTTGTCGTTGTTGTTGCAAAACAAACAAAAGCACAGCACTTTCGTTTTGTCATCTCTTTTCTGGATCGAATTGAGGTGCGCAAAAAAAGAAAAAAAAACAAGAGTACATTAAAGTACCGATAGAAAACCAGAAGTAAAAAAAGTAGTCTTCTTTATTACGCTGTGCAGTGGTTTACTGACGCTTGTAAGAAAAACGTGTATATTAAAAATAACAAAAATGAAAGAAAAACTGCATAACTAAAGCAAACTCCTTGCTCCGTCCTCAGCAAAAAACTTCCGCAGTGCAGGCACCAGCTTCTTGCGAGACACCGCGGGATTGCTTAAAGAGTACGAAAGATACGTGTAGCTTTTGTCCTCTGTTGCTGATTCAGTTATGGGCAAAAACACAATTCCATCTGAGCAGTCGGCAATAAATGGCGCAAACGCATTCATGGCATCGGGCTTTGCGCAAAATGCGACCTCTCGTGAGTGTTTTCCATTCACTTTCCCAGCAAAGGCAAAGAGCACTGCGTCAAGTTCTCGCTGCTGAATAAACTTGACAGCCTCCGCTATGATTTGCTCCACACTATACTGCTGCTCAAATTCTTGGCAGGAGCACGGCACGCTGCTAATCCCAGTAACCATGACGCCCTTCTCGCCGGTCCACACAAAATCAAACTTCTTGTAGTCGCGCCGCAGGTTTTCAGCAACTGTGAGAGAAAGCACGTCGTTTTTCCAGTGAGCCAGCTTATTGTAAACAGCAGAGGTGTTGTAGTTTTCGTCCTTGATTTTTCTAATGAGCCACTGGTGCATGGCGATATCTTCAGGAGTGACTTTTTGCTGCGCGTACTCAAAGTTCACGGTGTCCAAGATAATGGGTGCGTCAAGCAGCGCCGGGCACGGAACGTCTGCCTCTAGAATGTGGTAGGCTTCTGCGACAAGCGTGCAGGCTGATCCAACCGTCCTAATAACGCGTCGGCGAGGCGACAAATCGGTGTATTTTCTCTCGTCAGCGTGGTGGTCCAGTACACCAACCACCTTGGGATCAAAAACCGCTTGACTGCTAATCAGCCTGTTGTGATCGTAAAGGTATAAATCCGCGTTCAATTCTGCAAGATCGATATAGCGCTCAGGCGACTGTCCTTTTTGAACTGACATCAGAAGAGAAGCGTCAACGCCAACCTCTTTTAGAAGCCTAGTGACGTCGCGGCGAAGCACCAAGTCTTCGGGCAGGAAGTTGATTGCGGGAACAGGATTATTGACGTGAAGATTGTCTGAAAGCTCCAGCAACATTGCGTAATAAATGGATCCAACAATGCTGTCCATGTCGCCACCTTCGTTGCCTATTACCACCGTGAGCGGCTTCACCTTGTTGGACACTTTCTCCATGCACCGCTGCAGAAAACTGTTGATTTTGTCCGCCATTGTTTTTGTGCTTCGCGTAAACTAATTAGCAAAATAAATCAAGGGAAAAAAAAACGGAGAAAGTACGTAATAATAGCAGCAAGGTTCCCATTTATGTGTATTAAACGGATAGAATTTTAGTATTGTAACGAGAAACGAGAGAAAAGGGGAGAAACAACAAAAGACAAGAAAGATAAAAACAAATCAATCGATCCAACAACAATTTTTATTTTGACATGGCCCGAATCATCAAAAAAAAAAAAATGTCAAGGTACTTGTATCCTAAGCAACTTCTTTGCTTCTGCTAGACATAATCCGCGAAAGATATAGCTAACCGTACAAGAAACCCATCGGTTTGTTTGCACACAATAAATCCTGTATGTGTATTTATTATTGTATTTTTTAATTTTCTTTTTTTTTTTTTTAATCGTTGTGTATAAATCAGGGCAGCGTTACTTTTTCATTGAGTGGGCAGTTCGTGGTTTTTGGATTATCCAGTGAGCTGACTGCCGGATAAAAGGATATGTTGCGATGCAGATAGGAACCTGGAGAGGAGTCCAAAGCGACATGAAAACGGAAGCCGCAGTGAAGTTTGCCACCAATCGCGCGCTGATAACGATGCGCTCGTTAAAAAACGACCAGCTTTTGCCTTCAATGGCTTTTAGGTCGATGTACTTCGATGCGCCGATGGATTCGAGAAAACCGATGAGATCCTCTTTCCCAAAATAACCGTAATGCAACAAGTAGGTCAAGCCACAAACCAGCATTTCATTTGTGATGAAATAGTACAGAGCCAGGGGAAAGCCGTACTCTACGACCAAAGCTCGCATAGATATGCTGCGCACGTTTGCTGCTCTCGGGCGGAAAACACTGAGCCGGCGGGTAAGCATTTCCTCCCTTTTTGAACTCGCCCGACTATGGAAAGAGCGATGAGACAGGAGATTTTACAGTCGAACGTAGTTTTATCAATGAAGAAAAAGAAGGAGCAGAAAAGAGGGCAAAAAGACTAAATAGTGTTCAAAATTGAGACATCATGCTCCTTCACCCTGTTGAATTACACGCAACTGCCTTATAGGGGGCAGTGAAGTGTATTGGGGTTTGCATTGAAGCGCATGATGTGACGCTTGACTGCAAAGGTGCGCATTACATCAATGAAGAGAAAGCGCGTTCAAGACGTTGGAGAAGGGGGGGGGGGAGGAGGGAGGGCCAAGTATTGGGATGAAGAGTTCAAGAGACCATCGAGGTTGCCGCGCATTATACACTTTGTCTCACTTTTCTTAGACCTACTACTGCTGTTGTTCGTTGTAAGCGGGCGCAGAGAGCGAGTAGGCCCGTGGCAAAGCACCAGTTCGCAAGTTGTTCGTGATACGTTTCGCTAGCCGAGGGTGCACAGTCACAAGATCGTACTAGGGTTCTCTAGTTTGCGGCATCTCGTTTTTTGAAGACTGACATGGTGCCATAGTACTTGTGTCGCAGTGCGTCTACAGTTCTTTTTTTCTTCCAAATTGCACAGGAAGCTTGCAAGCTCTTTTTTTTTTCCGTTCCTTTTCTTTTTTTTTTTTTTTCTTTCCTTTCAAATGTAAATAGGTTGAGTTTACTTTTGTCGCAATCATCTTCAATGCTGACGAACCATGACGCCTGGACAGCAAGCCATTTCAGGTTCGTCAAAGCTGTAAAGCAAAACTGTAAGAAAAGCGTGATGAACGTTCTCAAGTTTCAGCTACACGACAGGAAACTCGTTGAAAAGCAAGGAAAGCGGTCGCTTGTTTTGAAGCTGACTTAGGGCAAAGCTCTTTCTCTGCGCTGAGTTAAATAGAAAAAAGAGAAAAATAGTAACAGCAATAACGAAGCCTGCATGTAGCCCTTTTCCTTTTTTTTTTTCTTAGGTTTGTGAGTTTTTTTACCAAACGTCGATTATGCACTCTTTTGCTTCCTTTTCTTTTTGTCTTCTTATTTCACTCTCTCTCTTCTCATTTTTCTCTCGTTTTTTTTTTTTAAACGTTTCGCGTGAACCTATCTACTTCCTCAACTACATGGGAGGAACTTCAACCTGTGAATCTAAGCGAAGCGAAGGCGATCTTAGATAATTCCATGTATTGACATACAAGTGCAGCTTGAACTCTGTTGCCTTTGACTGAACGACAGCGCTTTCTACATCTGTCTAGTATTGTCTTTACCTCTTTTTTTTTTTTTTCTGTCTTCTTTCCGTTCAGATGGCAGCTACAAATGGGCATGGCCCAGTTCACACACTAGCCGCAACGACGGCAGATTGTGTTAGCTGCGTAAAGTTCTCGCCGAAGGAGTGCCCTATGCAGCTAGTCGGCGTCGCGGCATGGGATGGAAGCTGCTCCGTATGGCAGGTGGGAAGGGACGCTTCTGGCGCCGTTATTTCGCAGCCTACGTGGACGGCCTCACACGACGGTCCGCTGTTGAGCATATCCTTTTCAGCAGATGGCCGTGTCTTCTATGGCGGGTGCACGAAAACTGCTGTGATGTGGGACCTGAATTCGGACCAGAAGAGTGTTGTAGCGTCGCATGATCTCCCTATCAGCTGCCTCGACTTCGTTACCCTTCCGCAAACAATGAGCTCGGTGCTCCTCACCGGGAGTTGGGACGGAAAAGTGCGATGGTGGGATTTGCGGCAGCAGAACTTCGTCGTGGAGCAGAACTTAGGTGAACCCGTTTTCGCTTTGGATGCACAGAAGACAGCACCGATGATGGCTGCCGCAACGGGAAGACTGGTGCACATTTACGATTTGCAGTCGTCGCAGAAAGTTAACGAGCTGAAGGTTCCCGACGTAATGAAATTCAGCATTCGCTGCGTTGCTTGCGCACCACAGTACGACGGCGTCGGAGTCGGGTCGTCAGAGGGACGTGTGTCTTTTATCAACATGAAGGAGGCGCCAGGCTGCACGTTCAAAGCGCACATCGGAACGGAGAAGAACCAGTACATTTTGAACCAAACAAATTTTTGCGTGCATCATCCGGTTAAGCCTCTTCTGTTTTCTGGAGGAGGAGACGGCGTCATTACGGCAATTAACAGAAGTGATCGGAAAATTGTCAAGACATTTCCGTGCGAGCAGAAAATGAATGACCTTTCAATACCCATCTCTGCCGGTGACATCAGCGCTGACGGCTCTTTAATTGCGTACGCTCATAGCTACGACTGGGCGATGGGTAAGGGTGGATACCGAAATCAGCCCACGACGGTACACATTCGGCCAACCCTGATGTAGTGTATGAATTCTGCACTACTTGACGCAAGAGCTTTCGCACGCACACGAGCTAGACTTTGTTTTTGCTGTTGCTGTTTTTTTTTTTTTTAAGGGTGAGCTTTTTTTTTTCTCTACTGTTGTTCTCCGTCAGTTTTTGACTATCATTTTGCAGCGCGTTTGAGGGAGTGATAACTAGAATTGCATGACAGCTAAATTGACTTCATCGTGCAACAGAGCGACTGAGAGCTTGACTATCAAAGAAAGAACTGGTACATTTTTCTTTTCGTTTGCCATCTGAAGGGCAGAGCATGAAACGCAAGGCACATTTTTCTCAACGTTTTTTTTTTCCCTGTTCCTGCGCTGATTTGTATTCGTTTGGAGACCAAAATGCTTGCTGTGTTTCCGCCTCATTTCTAATGAAATCTCTGCGACTGAAGTAAAGGTCAAACTGTGATGGATGTAAATAGTACATGCGTTTTTTTTTTTTCTGCCTCTCTGTTTTTCCTTGTTTTCTTTTTCTCCTTTTACCATGCCTTTATGCATACCTTTACGACGACACGCGTCATTACATCTACTGCTTTCATTACTGCTGTTGTGAAATCGTTAAAAGCTGTCTTTCACCACTTTTTTTTTTTTATGGCGACTCCTGCTTTCACGTTTGGCTATGAGCTGCGCTCAAAGCAGGTGCGTGCGTATCAACTTTGTGATCTGGGGAGCGTGAGGAGGGCCATCACTGCGAACCTTCAAGAGTACCTCGTTTACGAAGGCGTCGTGGAGGAAGATCCGACATCGCTAGGGAATCTGTTCCTCAAGGTAGTGACGATCTGCGGCGCAGCGGGCATTTACGCGATGAGCAAGTCGAAAGTCTCGGGGGTCTTGATGGCGAGCAGTATTGCTGCCTTCGCGGGGTTGGTTGTCTTTCAGTATGTGTGTGGCGTCATGCAGCACAGCGAAGACGTAGTCTTTGTGGGGACCGGAAAGCCACTTTTAGACCCATCGCGAACGCAAAAGCAGTGCTTCAAGAAGCTAAAAGACCAGCGGCTCCTCATTAAGCTCTGGCAAAAGGACACTGCAGTGCCTGTCGTTACACTTGAAGCCCAGATCGTTGGAGAATCGAAGCTTTTTTCCCCGCCAATTGTTTACAGCCGCACCGAGCAAACTGTGCAGTACGGACAGTTTTTTGGGTCTACGGGTTTCTTCTTTCCGCCTCCGCTGATCAAACTCGTCGACAGCATGCTCGACACTCTCATGAGTAAAAAACAGGAATAAAGCTCAGACCTTTTTTTTCCCTTTCTGACGCTTCAACTGCCGCAGAGACTTTTCGGAATTTGTTTTCCGTTAGATTTGCTGCTTTGACTTCTGTGCTTTTTTTGTGCTACGAAGGATGCAACAACTGGGAAAAAAAAACATGTCTATGGATCTAACGTTTTGGGGACTACGGGTACCTGAGCTATCATTCCCTCAAAAAAGTACATATATGTGTGTAATATTAGTAATAAATAAGCAGATGCAACCGATCTACGGCTTTTCTGCGCCGAGTTTTTCCCTGTCAATGAGAGCAAGCAGTCTTTTTTTCCCTGTAGCCGATTCACTCGGCTATTTGCAAAGGCGAATTGCTTTCTTTTTCAGTCAAGTGTGTGTCTTTGTTCTTTTCATATAGTTTAAAAGACACCAAACTCATATCATTTTTTTCTTTTCTCTTTCCGTTGCTTCTTTTCATTACACGTATTTCTCACCTTTACATGGGTTCGCTGGCAGGTATCGTTGTTCTGCATCCATCTTGTCCATCCTTGGCTCAGACACGTGCTTCGTCCCGTTGTGCTTTTTTTTCTCCTTTTGATTTCTATACTCCATCAACGCAGAAATGGTGTCGCAGAGCTTTGTGCGTGTGGTCGGCTACTTCGGCGCTGCCGCAAACTGGCTGATTCCGATTGCTGGTATCATGAACTTCCCGACTCGCCCGCTCTCCGATATCGATCCCGTCATGACATCTGTCCTGTGTGTTTATAGCCTGCTCTTCATGCGGTGGTCTGTCTCCATCCTGCCAGCCAACTATCCTCTGTTTTTGTGCCACGTCACGAACAGCACCGTACAGGCTGTAACGCTGGGCCGCTGGGCTGTCGGCAAGGCGACTGCAGCGGATAAGTCAACCGCCAAGAAAGTTATTGAGTAAGCTGTCGCACCCTATACAGTCGAACTCCCTCTGTGTATATATGTGTGCGGGTGTGCGCTGAATTTCGCTCTGCATCCGGCTCACCCTTATCGACGGTCCTCTACATTTTTGTGCGTAACGATGCTTCTCTCGTTTCGTTAAAAGTAACAAAAAGGTTGTCATCTGACCTTCATTTGTGGAAGCGGTGCCTCGTGACGGGTAATACAACGATTGTAATTTATACGCTATGTACGTCATGAAGCATCGTCCAACACAGCATTGTATTCTCTCCGTCTCCGATATGTTATGCAAGCTCTGAAAATCTGCGCTTTATCCCGAATCGGCCTGTTTAAACGATGAGAGCTCATTATTGTACATTTTTTTCTTTTCAGTTGCCATAAAATGGCTTATTGCCGTCTTTTTTTTTTTCTCCTTCTAATCATTATTGTTCTTAATTCACGCATCTCGCCTGCAAGCGCAACTTAACTAATCTCGGGCTACAGCAACACGGGGGCTTTTAACTAGCACTAGTGGCGGTTATGCTGTGCTGCTGACTTATGAAAAAAAGCTCACAATGATATTACCGAGTTTTTATCGTATTTCAAAGCGTACTGCCGGCATTAGTTTTCACACTTGTGAGTCGACTCGTGAAGTCGGTGGCAGGCTCAGGTGATTTCTACGCAAAACAATGAAGTGAACTTTGCATCGCGTGCTTTCATAAAAGAGTACAATGCGCGCATTTCAACTCGCGGATTGTCAATGTCTTCTTTTTCTATCCGTCTTACTGTGTGACTATTCTCTCTCTGTCTCTTTTCTCGCGCCTTTAGTTGCGATCCAAGGCTTGGCCATATCAGCCCTCTGTTTCACAACAACAACACACACAAAAAAAAAAAAAGCACTTGAAAAAAGAAAAGTGGAAAGCTCGTTGTGCAGAGCAAGCGAAGCTGAGATACATCCTCTTCTCCCTTTTCTCTTCTAGCTTTCTTTACCAGACAGCGAAGGTGTGCTGCAAAAGAATGGAAAAGACGTCGCTGGAGTTGCAACGAGCGAAGCGTCGCTACAAAGCGCTTCAACGTGAGCGTGCAACTCTGGCTGTATCAGGAAAAACGGATCCCTTGACCGAGGCTGAAATACAAAAGTTGGAAAAAGAGTATCCTGAACTTGTGCAAGCGGACACAGAAGGCCCCGAAAGCACATTCAGGTGCAAAGTATCATCACCGCTGGCTGCAAACGAGAGCTCCAGCGAATTAGAGTCCAGCACCACTGATGCCGCTCCGAACTCGAGATCCACGTCTTCTTCGCCTGCTGCGCAACCGTCTTCACAGTTGCGTTTGCGAAAGTCAGCTCCGCCTTCCCTGATCATGCAAACGCCAGTCCTACCCACCCCACCGTCATCTTCACAGAGAGCCGATGCAATTACGAACAACGAAGAAGACGCGCACAAACGCCATGCAGGCTTGGGCAACTATTTCATGATCATGTTTGCCTTACAGCTCTTCAACGAAAGACATCAAAAGCCGATGATGACGCGTCTACACGTTATCGTCGTTGCCCTCCTCTCGGTTGCCGCCGCCGCAGCGCATTGTACCTTTGTGGACCCAGTCTCTATTCCGGGCTCGCTGCTGAGCCCGTCGTTGTTCACCTTGCTCGTTCACGCGAACGCGGTCTGTGGGGTGTACGTGCGTCGAAAGCGCCGCTTCACCGCGCCGATGCTGATCATCTACACTGTCTTTGATATTTTTCCGTCGCTGGGCCTCAGCATTGTGTGCTACAACTTGGGACTCATTGCGCTGGAATGTTACGGCTTTCAAAGAGCTTCGTCCGCGTGCTGACAGAGCAAGAGCAGGCAAGGAAGAGAGAGCGCAGTGCAACAACAGCTTTAACGCGGCGCCCCCGAATCCCTTTTTCTTCTTCCGCTTCTTCACTTTTGCGCTTTTCACTAGCAGCTCGTGCATGCTGTGGCATCAGCTTTTGTTCCCCTGGCAGCACCAGTAGTACAAGTTATGCTCATGAGCTACGGTCTCGTTACGATTACTTGCTTCATACCCAAAAGAGTGCATACACGAACACTCAGAAGTGAACACAACACAACAACATACTAAGCAAAAAGGAGAAGCAGAGTACTGTCGAGAAATGCGACAAGGAAGGTGCATGTGCTGGCTAGCATGCAAGAGTGCCCCTCTAACCCCGTTTTTCGAAGAAATCCCCGACTACGAATGCACACAAACAAACAAGCACACACACGCGCATTTATGAAAGAGGACAAAACACGTCGGTGAACAGATTAGTTCGCTTAGAAATGTGTGTATGTGTTTTCTTTCTTTCCGTTTTTTTTTTTTTTGTTGGTGAAGAGCATGCAAGAGTTTACTTTCCTTCTCAGCATTCCATCTTTTTTTTTTTTTTTTGTCTGTGACAACGTATGGGGCAACTCCATGCTCTTTTTTTTTTTTTTTGCCAGAACCCCCCCCCCCTTTGGCAACTTTTGTTTTCTCCTTTTTGTGTGTGTGTGTTTAGAAACTGCTTTCAAAAACGAGAAGGACTGGGACAATCACACAGGACAGCAAGCAGAAGAAAAACTACACTCCTTTCTCTTTCAGAAGACAATCATTTTATCTGGGCATTTCAAAAAAAAAGAAAAGGCGCTATTGAACCTTTTTTTTTTTTTTGCCACAAGGGAGATTTGGGAAGGCCACAACGACGATCGCGTCTGCCAACGCAGAAAGATACACACACACACACACACAGTCGGCTTACCGTTGTTGAGAAAAAGTACACGTGGAAGGCTATTACTCATCTTTTTTTTTTTTTTTGATTAGTTTCAGCGCTTTCTGTTGACACTTTGCCATCATGTCGGCGCTCGAGGTGCTGCTGAGCCTGCCGACAGATGACATCAATGAATGTCCCTCCATCGACTTGAGTGACGTACCGCTTGTCGCGCGGAACCTCGAGGCCATCTTCAACAAATGCCTCTACTGCACTCGCCTCAAGCTGCCGCTTCCGCTAGAGGTGCTGCTCTCCATCGTCGGCGATGCTGGAGAGCTGCAGGCGGATGCGGTCTGTGCCGGCCTTCTTCACGCCACGCACGAGGGCACCTGTCTTAGTCTTTTCTGCGAGCTCGTGTCCCACCTGCTGTCACGCAAGGCAGCAGCATTCCGCCTGCAGTTCGACGTGGAGTGCTTCTTCAAGGTGGTGCAGCTCTTCTGTAGTGCCGCCTCGCTCAAAGATCACGTAGGCAGCGGCCTGGGCGCGGTGCTGCTGGGCTACATGAAAGACACGGAGATGCACGCGGATGACTACCGCGTTCATCGAAACTGCTGCAGCGCCCTCATCTCCCTCCTACGCGGGTCGCAGGCGAACAAGATGCGGTTTGGGCCTGAGTGCGCCGTCATTGCGGCGTGCCTGGAGGACTCTTCTGACTTTTTTTTCCAGATGCAGTGCGTGGAGGTGCTCTATCGCCTGTACAAGCACAAAAGCTGCTACTTGACGGACTTGCCGGTGGCGTCTACGTCGTCGACGGCGACGGCGGCGCCACATGGAGCGGGCATCAGCCCTTTTCTGCTTCGCGGGATCGAGGAGCTGCCGAACGACAGCACGCTGCTGCTCAGCATCCACCAGTTGCTGGACAGCTACAACCGCGACGCCCACCCCGACCGCATTGTCGCCTTTCCGGTGCTGCACATGGAGGTGGACGGCGTGGAGGTGTCGCGGGCGACGACGATGTACTTCTCCCCGCTGCTGCTGGTGGTGCTGTTGCCCGGCGGAAGCACCGGCGGCTACCTCACCATCCCGTACGAGCACGTGCGCTCGGTGAAGCTGTCCAAAGACCACAAGCTCGAGCTGCGGCTCTACGTCATCCCCGCGAAGCTGGCATGTGTGATGAGTCTGAAGGAGGGCGAGGGCCGCGACAAACTGCTCGTCTCGATGACGCGCGCCACGATGCAGGAGCTGCGCACCTCCGTCGTGCATCAGTGGGTAGCGGAGCGGAAGCGCACGGCACCGCGGCGGGTGCTGCAGCCGCAGACGAGACGGCCCGCCCCCGCAGCTGCGGCGCCGTCGAGCGGTGATGGCGGTGGAGGCAGCAGTCGCACCCGCTCCAGATCCCACCGCGTCATCGAGGAGCGTCCCGTGAATTTCGACCGCAGCTGTGAAAAGGACAGAGCAGCCCAAACTCTTTGTTGTGCTGCAAACCACTCCGGTGCGCAGGGGGGCGGCAGCAGTGGTGGCGGTGGCTATTCTCGCAGCGGGTCGTCCACGTATCATGATGGCCTTGTCACGGCCGCTGCCGCCGACGACGACAGGGAGACGGAGGAGAAGAGCTTTCTGTCCGAGGTGCACCGCGCTGCCTCGACGAAGGCGGCGCGATACCGCGAGGAGCAGCAGGCGCGCGTGCAGCACGCCGTGGATGCCGTGAAGGGCGAGCTGGATGAGCTGCGGCGCTGGAGTGCGCGGGAGCGGGACTCGTACGAGACGCGCTGTCGCGAGGACATGGAGGTGGTGCGGCGGTCCGAGGCGGTGCTGAAGGAAAGCGCTGCCGAGTGCGTGCAGGCCCTCAACGCCGAACTGGACGACGTCCAGGCGCTTGGGGCTCTGCTCAAAGTCGAGGTGGACAAGCTGCGCGAACGGCTGGCGAAGTCGCTGGGGAAGTCGGAGGGGGTGGAGGAGGCTTTTCTCGTGCGCATCAAGCAGGGTGTGGACACACGCATGCGAGAGATGGAGAGCACGCTGCTCGCAGTGGAGTCGTCTGCGTCTGCGTCGCCCACCTCTCTCGCAGGCGCGGCCTCATCATCGTCTGCTGACGCTGGTGGGCAGTCGTTGGAGTCTGTAACGCAGTACATTGCACAGCAAATGCAGGCGATCAGCGATGGCACGTTCGCCACCTCGAGGGAGTTGCAGCAAGATGGAGGGCAGCCGCAGGCAACCAAGTCGCGACGTTTGAATTAAACACCTCAAAGCGAAGAAGAGACGGAAAGCGAGTTTCTTTTTGTTTTCTATGTTTCTTCTTCGTTTCTTCTGTGAGTTCGCTTTTTTTTTCCCTTTCGTGTGTGTGTCTTCCTTTACTCTTTGCTGCTTTTTTTTTCCCCTGTTGTCGCTGTTTCCTCACTTGATTTGACGTGGCTGTCAATTAGACGGCGGTTTAGGTGGTCTCCCAGCATTACTTCTGCTGCCGCAGGGAGAACTCATACAATGCTGTGCTTCCTTATAGAGTTTCGACAGATAGATAAACTACTACTACTACTTTTACTGTTTTTTTTTTTTTGGGCCTTTTTTTTTTACCTTTTTGACGTTAGCTTTCAGATTGCTGTGTGTAGAGAAAGAAATAAAAGAAAAGGGGGAAAAAAACTGAGCAGGAATGGCAACTCATTGAGCCGGGGTGCCCATACGCGAAAGTGCACGAGTATGAACGAAATACCACAGCGAAAACAATTAGACGAAAAAAAGTCTAGCTGAATTTCCTGAAGGTGTAATAGTTAGGAAGAAGGGAGCTTTGCATGATAGGTGAGTCGATGCACTTCTTTTTTCTTTTTGAAAGTTACCTTCTTTGCTACAGCGGACCGATGCATGGCGAGTCTAAACCCAGTAAGCGTTGTAGCTGACATTCGTGAGCGAAGGACTCTAAAAGACTATTTTAGCCCTATCCGCTTCTCCGTCGAAGTTGTCAAGAACACATAGACGACTTTTTTTTTTGGTGGTGGTGGTGAGTATGTGTGGTACCGCTCCTTTTCATCGTCTCTCTTTACACAAGCGTGAACGCTCTTCTAGTGATTTCCTCCTTCCTTCTTTTTTTTTTTTTTTCTTATCCGCAGTCATCAACTGTGCAGGGAATTGCCTGCTGTACCCATAGGCAACAACAAAAAGGGCTTTTTTTTTTTTGTAAATAGCAAGTGCGTTTGCTTCGTGACGGCTTGCCACGTCAACGATGCTGACATCCGTTGCTCGCCTGAGTCGGTGCGGTGCACCAGCGTCGCGGAACAGTGCAACCTTCCTCATCCGCCGCCGCCTCGCCGCTCCCCAGACCTCACTTCTTTCTGGTATTGTCCCCGCCTCCGCCTGTCTTGCGTCTTCCTCTTCTCCTTCCTCGTTGTTCTCTGGGGCGCTGGTTTGCAGTACGCGGAGCTTCTACGACAAAATTCGTGAGAAGCGCGATGGCAGCGATGAAGGGCCTGATCAGATGTTTGAGGATTTCGCGAAGAGTCCACACCGGGAGCGTGTGCCTGTGGAGCTGCACAAAGGCAACAAAGACGCCGTCGAGACTGCCGAGCACTTCAATCAGATCTTTTTTGTGTTTCTCATCTTCTTCATGATCGGCGTGATTTACTACGTGGATCCTTTTAATCGGGATCAGTACGACCGACCGGAGGGATACGGCGTCACAGAGCCGACGACGAACGTGTTTGGCAGCAGCGATCGGGCGTAATTGGCATGGTGTTGTGACGCTGGCAAAAACAAACAAGCGCTCAAAAAGAAAAGGGGAAAAAAGCTACGCTTCGGCCATGTTTGTTTGTTGTTCTCTTCTGCTGTTGGCTTGTTTGAATCTAGATCTTGAGTGTTTTTTTTTTTTTTAATCGTTGCCACCGGCTGTGGACCAAGGACTGGAGATGAAGAGTAAGGTTGTTGACACCGGCATAAGTGCTCGTGTCGTGCAGAAGCGCGATGGGATTCTCTCTCTTGTACGTGGTTGTCTTGACAGCCAATCGGACAAAGCGCCATACTGCCTTCTAGAAGTGCCATACTACCTTCTATTGTGACGTCGCATTGCGCCTTAGAAGGCGTTTGGCAAAAAAAAAAAAAAACACTGGTTTTCCTCTCTTACCACTCTTATTCACTGTATCTTCTTTATTACTATTATTGTTCTTCGTCTACCTGCTTTGTATGCTAATATATAAATATATATATATATTTATATTTTGCAAAGAACTTACAAGCACTTTGTAACAAGTTTATCCAGCGTCCCCGTCGCGAAGTGAAAATGGCAAAGGAAACGGCTAAGAGGAATCTGCGTACGAACATCGCTCGCATGCGCGTCTTCGCGATGATCACGGCAGCAGTGAACGCACTCTACGTTTTTGTTATTCTCTACCGCAACGGCGGCCTGCCCTCTTTTAAAGACCTCATGGCGATTAGCTTCTGGGCTGGGCAAGAGTATATTGCCTACAACACGCTGAACCGGCTGGCACAGCCGACCTTGAGCCCAGAGGGCGACCTGCTAGACTGCATTGACGCCTCCAACCCAAAGGAGCTCGGCTACTACACCTTTGTGCAAGACACGCTTTGGGTTTGCTGGGTGGTGCAGCTGTTCTGCATCCTACACCCGGCCTTCTTTGTCTTTTATCTGCCCGTGCCGGCGACGCTACTGTACAAGCTGTGGGGCTCGGTGCTGCAGCCTCTTGTCTCCATGTACTTTAGCAGGCGGGCTGGTGGAGAAGCAAGTGAGGGCAACGGTGGCTGCGCGCCACGCAACCGCCAAGAGCGTCGGAAGGAAGAACTGAAGCAGCGCAAGGCGTCGCGGCGTGGTCGTGTGGAGAAATAAGATCACGCTTTTGTGCGCTGGAACACACACACACTCCTTAGTTGTCTTTTTTTTTTTCCTCCTTTCGCTTGTGTTTACGTGTGCACATGCTTTGCGTCTGGTGTCTACTGCTGCTTGAATGAGCTACGCGTGAAGGAGGAAGAAAAAAAAGACGGGTTTCATTAAATAACAATCATGTTTTTTGTTTGTTTTTTCTTCATGTGTGACATTATTCCTAACTTCAGGTAATCAGCTTGCTGTCTGCCAAAAGGGGGAAAAAAAACTTAGTGGTATTGGATAAACACACCGCACTTCGTCAGCACCGTAGTTTGCAACGCGCAGCGCATGCTGTCAAATCCGAAAACCTGCAGGTTCAGGGGTGAAGTGTCTCTCCATTGGTGTTTTTTTTTTTTTTAACGAACAGAAGTTTCGCGGATGGAAAAGCGGTTTGGTTTCTAGCTTGTGCATAATGTTCCTCTCTCTCTCTTCTCTTTTTCTTCCTTTCCTGCTACCTTTTTTCTTTTTTATCTTCCTACCCTTTTCTTCCTCTCTTTCGCGATGCTCTTTGCTTCCCCATGGCTCAATCTGCGTGGCTGTGCTTGGGGTTGATTCCGTTCACTGTCGCTGCAGTTGTTAGCACAGAACAACTATCTGCTCTTGTTGCTCAGTGATCTGTTTTTTTTTTTTTTCTATCTGTGCTGAAGGCGCTGCATACACAAAAAAAAAGGGGGAAAAAGGAAAACCGACGAAGAGTCGAAACGCAGACGCACGTTCTCATAAAAAAAAAAAAAAACTGTTGACTCTCTTTTTTCATCGGTTTTTTTTTTTTCCTTCTTTGCTTCAACTCACTTTGTGTCTTTAAGTAGATATATGCACACGCACGGCAGTAGTCTGTGGACTTTGCTTATCGAAAAGAAGACAAAACAAGCGTGATTCTGGCAGTTTCGGAAAGACGGCTTGACCTGCACACGTCTGTCGCTGTTGCCTTGCTTCAGGTGAAACGGGCTACAAATCCGTACGCTTTTCAGACCTGTTTGCACTGCAGCCGCTGAGTTTTTTTTTTTTTTCTCTCTCTCTTTGAGTGTGTGGGTCTCTCTGTTGAAATTGACAGTTTTGATTTGATTTGTTTGTTTGCTTACTTCCCTCTTTGTATTTCTTTATCGTCCACTTTTCTTTTGTTTTCTTCTCTTTTTAGCATTGGGTGTAATCCTGTGCAAGCGCTTGTGTTCTTTGGGAGATTGACATGGGCGCTGCTCAGCAAAAAGACGCCGCAGCGTACTTCACGCAGGCGCTGACGGGCGCCACCCGGCCTGACACACCCGCTTTTCTCGCCAAGGCACGGCAGTATGAGCAGCAACTATGCGGTGGGTCAGAGTGGAGTGGTGTGGCGCTGCCCGTCGCTGTAGCCCTCCTCGAGGCCACCACGGCAGCGACCACGACAACTGCGTCAACCGCAGCAAGCTCCTCCGCACCGCCGTCAAGTGTCGTTGGCCCGCGTCGTGCGCAGTTGCGGTGGCTGCTGCGGCTGTGCACGTCGGTGCTGCGTGGCGTCGCAGAGAATCCAAACGAGGCCATCGACCCGTCCACACCTGCCGTCCTGCACCTAACGGAGCTGCTGCTGCGACACGTCCTGCGACTCACGAAAGGGCGGTCGGCTGTGTTGGTCGCCATTCTTGAGTCAGGTCGACAGGAGGAGGAGGAGGAGGAGGAAGCGGAGAAGCGAGCGAAGGCAGCACAGGTCGCGGCTTCCTCGTCGAACGACGTCTCTCTGAAGGAGGACGCGGCGGCGCAGCTGTGCGAGTCTTGCTTCGCGGTGCTCATTCAAGTCCCTCTTTCGCTGCAGACGGTAGCGACTCAGCTGGAGGTGTTCCGCCTGCTGTTGACGATGACGTCCTCTGCGTTGCACCACAGCACAGAGTTTCGCGAGGATACAATAGACCTCTTTACAGAACTGATGATGTCGTCCCCGCAGCTAAGCGCTTTTCTCGACACGCTGCTGAAGATCGTGGTGAGCTGGGGAAAGTCAGACTGGACGACACAAGCACCGCTGCTCTACCACGAAGGCTGTCAGCCGTCGATGCGAAGCTTTTTTCAGGTGTTCGGTGGTGGTGGTGGTGGTGGCAGCGGTGGGGCAACGAGTGGGTCGAAGCAGCACAATGTTCCGTATGTCCTGGAGGTGGAGACAAGCATCGTCTCCACGACGGCGAACGCAGGAAATGCCAGCAACGATGGTAGCGGCGTTGGTGGTCGTCGTGAAAGCCTTGATGCAAGCGGCATTGCTGGCAGTCGTAGCAGTGCCAGCACGGTTAGCGTGCTGAAGGACCCTGCCGCGGTGCTGCGGGGCAGCTGCAGTTTCTCCCAGCAGCTGGGCCACCACGCCGCGGCGTTGCTATGCGTGTTGATCGTGCATCAGAAAGGCAGTGGTCGCAACCCGGCCCTGGAGTACATTGCGGCCACCCAGGACGGTGTCCCAGTTACGTACATCGGCCTCCTCTCCGCCATTCGGTGGAAGATCACCCGCTACCCAGAACTGTCGGTTCTCCTCTACGTCCTGCTGCACGATCATCACGAGTTTTTGCACACCATACTCAGCGAAGACGCCGCGCTGCTCGTCTCCACGATGCAGCAGGTGCTGGAGCTGACGTACAAGACGTGCAAGGATGTCTCACGGCCTGCGCCGGCGGGCGCGGCGTCGAAGCCGGCTGAGGATGTCCTGCAAAGGGCCGTTTTGGGCCGTCTTGTCTACCACCTCCGCACCTTCTCTTACCCTTTCATCAACTTCATGTCCAGCACCCTCCTGTTGCTCGCGTCGCAGGACTGCGTGGTGAATCGACTCATATGCAACACGCCGTGCCTGCCTGGGCACCTGCTGGAGCGGTACGACGTCAACGCTCCTGTCGGTGCGCTCGCCATTGTCGTCCTCGCGCTGGGCATTACGAAGGGCTTCAACGAGCGCAACGAGGCCCTCATCGCCGTCTTCGCCCCCTGCCTGGTCAACGTGGCTCCTTTTGTGCACGACATCGACCCGTACACGTCGCAGCGCGTCTCGAGTCTGCTGACGCTTGTGCTGAAGAAGATGCACCGTGCAGGGGCGTTGTTGAAGATGACTGCGGCGGCGAACAACGATACCACAGCCGCAACCACTACGGCGAATGGGTCGGCAGAGTCTAGCGAGCTGCGCCGCTCGCCGTCCGGCAGCCGCGTCAGCGCCGTCGCGGCCGCCGCCTCCGAGGAAGCGGAGGCGGCGGCGCAAGCGCTGGAGGAGATTTTGGCGATGTACCTACGTCAACTGCGCACGATCGTCGAGGGCGTCGAGGCGCTGCTGCGTGGCCCCAGCCGGCACAACGAACACCTCATCTACGAGCTGCTCTACTCCCGTAGCAGGCTCATTGACGAGGTAGAAGCTGCCGTGGCTGCGGGGTCGCCGTTTGCGGCGCCGGCGAAGCAGCTGCTGGCAAATTTGACTGAGATGATCAAGAACTGCGAGGCTGACATTGCCAGCTCTGACCAGGCGCAGAGCACGCAGGAGATCATTGCGATACTGCGCCGTGGGCAGCGGCAGGGCGGCGGCGTAGTAGACGGTGGCGATGCCGCTGACGGAGGCAGCCACAACAGCGATACAAACCGCCAAAACAACGGCAGCAGCAGTCGTGCGGTGGAGATGACAAGTGCTCCTGCGAACACAAACGCTACAGGCGACGGTGCTGCTGTCTCGACGACGGCGTCGAACGGCAGTATGTCGCGCTCGCCTGGGCCGGATGGGAGTAACGCCTCGGAAGGGGCCTCGGTGGATCTCGTCTACAGCTACGAGGAGTCGCCGCACAGCTACGACTTCTTTGGTCCGTTCGTGTGGTCGGTTCTGCTGAGTGCGGCTTGTGAGCCGGGTGCGGCACTGTGGTGCCACTGCAGCAGTGAGCTAGCCTTATTTCCACATTGAGCACAAAAAGCACTTTTGTGAGTATTTTTGCAGCTTGTTTTTTTCTACTCATATTATGATTTTTCTTCCGATTTCTTTGTGTGTGTGTGTGCTCGTACATTAAAATAGGAAGCGAGATGTGCGCGGTGTTGACAGTCATTGAAAAAAAAGCAGCGCACATTGTTTTTTGCGAAGAGTAAGCTGGGCTCGGCGCGTGTTTCATGATTCGACCAAAACAACCAGAAACACGTATTTAAAAAAAAAGAGTAACAAGTGTTTTTTTTTTTTTTTAATCTTAACAAGTCACCGGAGGCGCCAAAGATGCCCAAGTTGTAGAAGCAACTGCGCTTGCTCTTTTTGTGGTTCGCTGCGGGATCACGCCTCTCATTCATGTGGCATCGTGGTGAAATGGGGGCAAGATGAGAAACCAGAAGAAGGAAAAGGAGATTATACCCGACACTGTTTACTTTGCTTGCTGTCAAGTGGCTCCCTCCATATATATATATATAGGCAGACGAAAGGCTTCATCTGAAGAGCTTCTTTTTTATTTCATCCATCTCCTATTGTTGGAAACTCGTTCTTTCTTCTTCCCCTCCCCCTCTTCGCTCCTCTTTTTTTCTTTTCTGCTTTTTTTTTTTTTGCCTTCTTCAAGAAAAAAAAACGCAATACAGCAAGGGGTTTATTCGTTCACCGAGCTCGCTTTCAAGGCTGACTCACACACTTCTTTCTCTGCCACAGCAACGCCCCAAATACTGTTTTTTTTTTTTTTTACTGTTGCTGTTGCTCTTGCGTGAAAAGGCGTGTGTGTGCGTGTGTGTTCGCTGATATTCCAAGCAGCAGCATGCAGCGTCCGCCACGCCCGGAACCGACGCGCATCTCATCGTATTTCTTCGAGCAGCTCCACCCCCAGCCTGGACAGCATGATGCTGACAGCAAAATCCACGGAAGCCGTGACGACGCCACGAAGATGGAGGGAACGTCGCCGAACGAAGAAGAGCACGACAACTGTACAACAGCAACGGCAATCGGCGATGAACACAAGAGCGCGTTTCCAGCTCCCTCAGTCGACCTCGCGCGTCTCTTCGAGACTGACTGCACAAGTTCACACCGGGACGGGGCTGGAGTGCCGGCACCCATTTTTCGCTCGTCACCGCAACAGCAGCAGCAGCAGCAGCAGCGAGAGCTGCAGGAGACTCTTTGGAGCTCCTACACACCGACTTCCTACCGAGAAGCGTTCTCCACTTTTCTCACGGACGAGGATGACGTCACGGAGCGCCTACGCCGCGCCGTGGCAGAGGCGTGGGCGAGCGTGGAGAGGATCATGCAGCGCAACAACGACCGCCGTGCGCACCTGGCCGCGCTGACGGACAATGCGGCTGCCTGGCGGGCTGAGGTGCGCTCGAAGTTATACTGGCAGTCCGAGGACATCGTGTCGCGGTACGGGCTGGAAGTTGGAGGACAGAGCTCGACGGAGGCGGCGACTGCCTCAACCGCAGCTAAGCAGCGTGGAGATGCTGCGGAGAACCGCAAGACTTCAAACAGCAACGAGAGTGAGCCTACCCATCCTAGCGAGGATGGTGAAGAGCACGTGCTGCTTGACTTCTCAGTACTGCAAGAGAATCCGCTGGGATCTTCCCTGCAGGGCAAGGCGGAAAGTGACGGACGGCCTCGAAGTAACGATAGCGGCGAAGACGATGCGGAGGAGGGCGGGAGGCCAGACGTGGTTAGATTCGCAGGCGGAGTGACGGACGTGAGTGGCGCGAGCGCACCTCAGCGAGCAAAGGCGTGGACGACCACGACGAAGGACCTGTTGGACCCGTGTGCGCGCCCCCACCCACTGCGTCGCCTCTTTTCCCCGCTGCTGCAGCAGCAGCGCGAAACGCTACCAAAATGGACCACGCTGCTTTTGAATGAGGTGCGCGATCTACAGCGGACCCAGCTGCCGGACCTGGAGGCGCGTCTGCAGAGCTCCGTGCTGTTCAAAGTGCCGCTGCACCGGCCGTTTCTGGAGGCGCGGGCAGCCCTGCAGGCCTGTGTGACTCAGCGCCGCACCGCACCGGAGGTCGAGTCGGGACAGGTGACGGCGTACCGGCAGGTGGAGCAGCTGGGGAAGCGACTGCTTTCTTTTCTCAAGGAACGACAACAACAACAGGAACACGAAGAAGAGTACAGTGGCGAGAAGAAAGCGTCCGAGGAGGAGGATCCTGTGATGGACATGGAAGAGCGCTGGGCCACAGCGGAGACGCTGTGGACGATGTTGCTGACAGAGTTGGACGCGTGCAAACGCTTTATAGCCGATGCGATGCCACGCTGCACGACGCTGCACGACATCGTCCACGCAGAAAACGAAGGAGTGACAGCCGCGCTGCAGCGGCACCGCGCGGCGTGTGATTCCACCCTGGCCCGCATGAAAGCCGAAGCCCAGACCTGTGCGGCGCTGCTGACGCGCAACGGGCAGCGCACGCTCACGGCGGTGGCGGAGATGGGGGAGAAGTACACGCCGGATGAAACGCGGCTGCGTAGCGCGATCGCCCGCCGGAGGACGGAACTGACGCAGCTGGAGGTGCAGCAGGAGAAGAATGTTCGTCGCGTTCGCGAAGCTCTTAAAGCCTGCTTTATGGATCAAATGAAGTACGAGGAAGCAGCACAAGCGCTACTGCAGGATCAGCTCACCTTAGCCCAGCTCGAGACGAGTCACCAGCAGCTGCGACAGGCCGTGCAGGTGCGACACGATGGCGCTGTTGAGTGCGAGAAGCACGCGGCGCAGCTGACACAGCTGCTGGCGGACGGCGACACCGTCGCCCACGCCTTCTTCGCCGCCTGCGAGGCCCACACTCGGCGTATGGCGGACGAAGACTACTTTATTCAATGCCGACTGGTCGATCAGTGCACGCTGGCATTGCAGCAGCGGTGCCGCTGCCTGCACGCTATGACGGCCATGTACGATCAGCGCTACGCGACACTGGAGCGACGCGCCAGCAGGTCGTGGCAGCTGCAGTTTTTGCTGTCTGGTGAGCAGGACTGGGCGGTGGCGAACCTGGCCGACGTGCGGGCCGAGTTCGCGCTGCTGGAGCAGGACTGGGAGACGCTGCGGGCAATGCGGCAGGCAATGAAATTGGAGGCGGTGGAGCTAGATCTGCTCGTGCGTGGACCTGCGTGGGCGGAGATGCGTGGGACGTTGCTGCAGCTGGACGCCCCGCCGGCGCTGCAGCGACGTCTGCCGACGTTGCGGGCCCATGCGGAGGCGTTGGCGCACCCGGCAGCTGGCTGTGGCCCACAGGCCGTCCGTCGACTTTTGACAGGTTAATGCGCGAGAATCCACGTTTTTTTTTTTTTCTTGTTAAGAGCTGCTTTTCGAGATCGCGCTGTGGTAAGCTCGCATAGCTGCGCTGCACCTGTCTGTTGCGGTGATGCGTCTCTCCTTGCTTCTTTCTTTTTTTTTTTTCTAAGTGGAAGAAGTGTGTGCGGAGTGCTTCAGAGTATCCATGTATATTAGCGAGGCTGTCTTTTTTGTTTGTTCTCCTTTCTCTCTTCGTGATTGGAACGCTGTGAGGTCTATGCAGTGATGTACACTACTCTTTTGCTTTTTTTTTTTCTTTCGTGGATGTGTGTCGAGTCATGAAAAGAGCGGAAAAGGCATCACAAACGTTCTACGAATGCAAAAGCGAGACAATCGAAAATGCTGAATGCGTATATATATATATATATATGTGTGTGTGTGTATTCGTTTTTCTTTAATTATTTTCATGGACGTGCGCTTGAGTCTTTCGCATGCGTTCGCTTTTTTTTTTTTTTTTTACACGTTATAAAGGTCTAAAAATGCCACGACAAGTGAACAGGTGAGGTGGTGTCTATCGGAGTAACGTAAAAGAGGGGAAAAGGAAAAATTATTTGCTCATGCTTCTTCCAACACGTTTTAGTTTTTTTTTTTTTTAGTGTGTGTATGTATTGTGATTACTTCTATTCCTGCGAGTCTTTTCTCTACCTTTTTTTTTTTTTGCTTCCTTTTTTTTTTTTTAGACGTTGCACTTCAATACACCAGCAGTAACAACGAGGGAGTGCGCTTGTTTTTTTTTTTTTTTTCACACCTCTCCTCTCCTCTTTTTCCTCCAGTCATGAAGATCCCAGCTGCGCTGCATCCCGCAAACCACTTCCACGTGCAGTGCTTGCTGCTGCATGCGGGACTATGCGCCGACAGCGGCCCATGCTCCCAGCGAGGACGGCAGGAGACGTACCAGCTTGCACGTGCGCTTGCCTTGGCACGAGTGCCACTGGAAGAAGGGCAGTTGGAGCGTTGTCGGCGCGACAAGCAAACAAAACGCGATTGCTCGAACAACATGAGCACAACAACACAGGCCAAGGTGCGAGCTGTTCGCTGGCGCACCATTGCGCAGCTGCTACACCGCACGTCAAGGTGTCTCCCCCCGCCGTCAACGCAGAAATGCTCAGACGCACTTCGGAACGACCCAGCTATGCCGTCGAAGCTAAGCTCCCTCTCCGCCGCTGAGCAAGCAACCTTGTCCTTTACACCGCCCAGCCGCCTCGTTCCCCTCTATGCCCCTCGCACCCTTCTTCCGCCTTTCACACCGTCCTCCCTCTACCACGATGAGCTGACCTACGACGCCGCCGTGCACCACGCCGCGCTGCTGTCCCAGCTGCTGCAGCCCTTCGGCTGGGTGGTGTCGCTGACTGGTGCGGTGCGTCGTGGCTGCCCGGTCGCCCCTTGCGCTGACTACCTGCTCTCTTTGACGGAGACTGCGACACGGGAGGTGGAGGCGGTGCAGGAGATGCAGGCTACCGACAAGACAAGCTTGTCTCAGGACAAGGAAATAGCTGAGGAGTGTGCAGGGGACACATCGGACAGGGTCGGCGCTACTGCTGAGGTGTTGTGGAGCAGCAACAGCAACGTCGACAAGGAAACGTGCGGCTTGGCGGGTTCTGCAGTGGGCGGCTCGTCGCACCAATCGGCGCCGTTGTCGTATAAGGTGACGGGTTCCTTGCGCCGCAACGCCTTCACTGTTCCCATGGCAGCGCCGTTGAACAAAGCGGGCCAACAGAGCAGCGGGCTCGATTTATCAGCACCAGTGTTGCATGAAGCGGAGCGCGATAGGAAGCGGAGGCGTCAGTGCAGTCACGACAGCGCCTTTGCTTCCTCTGATGTTGTCAGCCCCCAGGTCGCCTACTGCACCCAACGCGCCATAGAGCGCCTGGTCCAACGAGGCTACATCGTGGCAGGTCAGATCCCACAGCTCTCCCCCGCTTACCTGTCGCTGCGGCAGCCCTTGCACGTGTCGGTTCGCTACGACACTCGGTGGCCAACGCAGGTGCCCCCGGTCAAGTGTGCAGACCCGGCCGTGCTGGCACGCCTGCAACTTCACCGCGTGAAACTGCACTTCTGTCCCTGGCACGCCCGCGCTACGCGAGACTTTTTTCTCACCGGCCCACCGGCGTTCACGGCGCACGTCACATTGCAGGCGCTGGCCCGTGGCTTCGACTTGAACGTGAATGGCGCCTTCGAGTGTGTTGCCGCGCACGATCACCATCACCATACAGCGCCTCAGTCCGGCCACGAAGATGACCATCGACCTGCTGACGCTGCTTCAAGCGATGATGATAATGATGCGCCGGCAGGCTTGACGGTGGGCACTGCGACGCAAGCTGTGGAGGACGCCCGTAAAACAATCAAGGAAAGCCTGGAGGCGGAGTCTCTGCTGCACTGCAAGGATGTGACGCAGGTGCTTCTGGACAGCGAGGAGAGTATTTTCCAGATCGCAGGACTGCCGGCGATAGATCCTCTTTTGCGTGGAGCCTACTGCCAGGTCCATCATCTTGAGTGACAAGGATACTCATCTTGTAAGACATGGCGTTTATTTATTTCTTGTGTGTGTGTGTGTGTATGTGTGTGTCTTATCTACTCACCTCCCTGCTACTTCTCACTGCTATTGTATGTATCTCTTTTTCAACCATAAACGAGAGCGAAAAAAAAAGTTGCATCAGCGCTTCAGCGCGAGTGTCGTTGAGCCTGACACGAATCTCGAAGAAAGTAGAGTGCAGTCACTATCTCTCTCTCTCTACATCCCACCAGCAAGCAATTCCATCTATATAGAGAGAGCCGTGCATGTCCAGCGAAATACAACTGCTTTTAGACTACTTCTTCATTCTCTGCGACGTGCCCTGGCTGCTTTGACATGCTCATTTTGCTGTTCCTGCATTTTATCTTTTTTTTTTTTACTCTTCATCTTCCTTTCTTCCACGCTTCATCGGACGAACTACGAACGAAAAACGCCTCCTTAATAGTTCACATCCTGTAGGCAATCATGCAGCCCTACCTTCGCAAGCTCCGCAGGCTGAAGCGCAGCAAGCCCAGCGACGTTGAGGAGAGCGTCGCGAAGACGCTGTTCGAGCTGGAGACGTCGCACAAGACCCTCCGCCAGGAGCTGCCCCGCTTCAACATCAACGGCGTGCGCGTGGTCGAGGTGCCGCGCTCGAAGAAGAGCGCGATGGTGATCTTCTACCCACTGCGCTTCCTGATGCTGGTGCGCAAGGTGCAGCGCACGCTGACCTCCGAGCTGGAGAAGCGTCACCCCGGCTGCATCGTGCTGCTGGTTGCGCAGCGCAAGATCACGAAGCGCCCGACGGACATCTACAAGCGCCAGAAGGTGCAGCGCTCCAAGACGAGCACGGCGGTGTTCGAGAACATCCTGAATGACCTCATCTACCCGAACGACGTCGTGGGTCGCCGCTGGCGCTTCCGCACGGATGGCAGCAAGATGATGAAGGTGTTCTTGGACGCCCGCGACCGCAAGCGCGTGGAGTCCCGCCTGCGCGCGATCGCGTACGTGTACAAGCAGCTGACGCACCGCCGCGTGTCTTTCGGCTTCATGTGGAACCCGAAGCTGCAGCAGGTGTCCACCCGCTAAGCTGGGAGTTCCGCGAGGTGGGGGAAGAGGGTCGGAAGCACACACATACACATACACACGCAGTGTGCACGAGCACACGTCAAGGTGAATTATATTCTTGTTGACGCTCGCATAAAGAAACAACAAGCGTGAACACGACTGGGGAAGAGGAGCAGGGAGCACAGAGATGGAAGGAAAGAGGGCTTTCTTTTTAAGTGAAGCAGCTGACTTTTTAAGCAGTTGCAGCCAAAGAGAAATACTGCTTTTTTTTTTTCTCACGGCTTCTCTCTCCTATCTCTTATCTCTGTCCGTGCGTGGCCTGTTTTTTGTTTTCTTTGTTTTGATGTGTGAGTGCATCTGTGTGCAGCGGTGCGTGCGTTTCTCGCTGTGTGCGTATTTGTCTGTGTGTGCATGCATGTGATGCTCCGCGTTTTGCATGTGAACGGTGTTCTGCCACCATCACTTTATTTTTCTCTTTCTATTTTCATCATTTTTCGATTTAAAAAAAAAAGAACGAGGACGAAGCCTTACTTCTCTTTTGCCTAAGAATACACGTGCAACTGCAGCTTCTTGCTCTTTTCACGTGTACGGAGTTGTTTCAGGTAGAAGGTGGAGGCCGGTTGCAGATAAGACACCTTGCAGCTTCTCATTTACTCAAGAGCGCTTTCTGTGTTTTTTTTTTTTTTCAATTCAGCCGGTCAGTTTTGACGCTTCTATGGAAGATTGAAAAGAAAAAAGAACATGAGGCCGTTGCCTTTTGGTTCGCGTTCTACTTTAGTTTTTTTTTTTTTTTTAATCTGTATGCTTGAATGTAAGCGATTCGTAGTAGAAGAGAACCTTGATACTCCTGTCTTTTATCATCAATTCTCTCCATCTTTTCGCTCTCCTCTTTCCCCAACTGCTCTCGTGTATGCGCCTTCTGCGCCACTGTTTTCTTCTCCTCCTGCCACCGTGTGCTGTGATGCTCCTCGGCATCTTTTTTTTTTTTTTTCGACCTTTTTTACTCTTCCCCTGTCACTCGTTTTTCATAAAACAACACAATAATGAAAACAACAAAAACCTCTTTTCGCATTCCCATCTGTAGGTTTATACAGGTCGACCCGACAAGCAATCATGCAGCCCTACCTTCGCAAGCTCCGCAGGCTGAAGCGCAGCAAGCCCAGCGACGTTGAGGAGAGCGTCGCGAAGACGCTGTTCGAGCTGGAGACGTCGCACAAGACCCTCCGCCAGGAGCTGCCCCGCTTCAACATCAACGGCGTGCGCGTGGTCGAGGTGCCGCGCTCGAAGAAGAGCGCGATGGTGATCTTCTACCCACTGCGCTTCCTGATGCTGGTGCGCAAGGTGCAGCGCACGCTGACCTCCGAGCTGGAGAAGCGTCACCCCGGCTGCATCGTGCTGCTGGTTGCGCAGCGCAAGATCACGAAGCGCCCGACGGACATCTACAAGCGCCAGAAGGTGCAGCGCTCCAAGACGAGCACGGCGGTGTTCGAGAACATCCTGAATGACCTCATCTACCCGAACGACGTCGTGGGTCGCCGCTGGCGCTTCCGCACGGATGGCAGCAAGATGATGAAGGTGTTCTTGGACGCCCGCGACCGCAAGCGCGTGGAGTCCCGCCTGCGCGCGATCGCGTACGTGTACAAGCAGCTGACGCACCGCCGCGTGTCTTTCGGCTTCATGTGGAACCCGAAGCTGCAGCAGGTGTCCACCCGCTAAGCTGCATAATGAAATGGACGGAAGTGAGCACAACACGGTGAAAAGAATGGAAGGTGGGCAAAGTCAGGGCAAGATGAGGCTGAAGTGATGCGGAAATAAAAAAGGAAAAGGAAAAAAAAAAAAAAAACAGAGAGAGGAGGAGTCGAGGGTCTCTGTGCTTTTACATTGGAGGCAATCTTCCGCTATCTCGTCTTGTTTTCTCATTTTTCCTGTGAAAGCACCATCTTTCTCTTCGATTATTGCCTTCTTCAAGACTTCTTTTTCTTTTTTGTGTGTGTGTGTGTGCGCTGTTGTCGCTCTTTCGCTTCTGTTTTGTTTTGCTTCTTTTTTCTTCGTCACGCTGTCCCTGAAGTAAACCATGAAAATCGTCTTTCTTTGTTTACGTTCTTTTTCTGTAATTTCATTCCCAACAACAAAAAGCAAAACAAAAAGCACCGGAACTGGAAACAACACACACAAAAAAAAAAAACGATGAAGAAAACAGCGTTCTTTGTTCGGTTTTTTTTTTTTTGTGTGTGTGTGCAGCAGCGAGTCTCATGAAAGCAGTTTTTTTCTTTCCTGTTTTTGTGAAGTACTACGCTGTATTCGGTGCTTAATACGTGTCGCACGACACCGTGGACCTTGTAGGAGTGGTTCAACGTGCTGCTTCTTGGCAAAGCGCAGCAACGCACCAGAATTGCACAGTGCAGCTTTTTTTTTTTTTCTTTTTTTTTTTCTTAAATGCAGCTGATGCATGTTCTTAGCGTCCGCTTTCTGGTGCTTCACTTTGCTCTCAGGAAGTCTCGCCTATCTTTCATGACGAAGATGAAGAATGTCATCTTGCGTGTTCGCATTCGTGTCTTTCTCTCTTTCCCCTCTTTCTTATCTCTGCTTCTTGTCTTTTTCGTTTAACAACAACAAAGCAAAAAGTAAATAAACTACTCAGCTTTGCTCAGTTGCGCGTGCGCATCGTTTGCTCACTTCTCTCAAAGCACTAGTGGGCCTCCGTGCACCCTCTAACCGCAGCTAAGTCTCAGCTCTCGACAGCGTGGGCTTCGGCTTGCAACACGGGGTGTTTTGGTGCCGCCGCAGCACGAAAGCCCAAGCGTACCTGAGGAAGGGAGAGGAGGGGAGGGGATGGGGGAGGGTCAACACTACTGTATAACATTACATACACCACTTTCTCCTTTTATTTTTCATTTGTATATTTGTTTTTGTTTGGTTGGTGTATCAGCCCTGCGCAAATGGAACTGTTGGCGACAATGGCGCTCGACAGGGACGCGGTGAACACCGTCACACTGCGGCTGCTGCCTCCGTCCACCGCCCTTACATCTGCCACGTGCTGGCTGCTTCTCCACACAATTCCGATCACCGCTAGCCTCTCTCGCACGCTGAGTCGGTTGGTTTCGATCGAGGAGACGGCCATGGCACAAGACCCGCCCTCAGCAGCAGAGCCGACGTCGTCTGCCGCGCCTCCCACTGTGACCACATCCACCGCGAACACGGCAGCGACGCGGAGCATGCGGGGTAGCGCAACGAGACGAGTCTTCGAGCGCTCCCCCTCATCTTCTGCCAGCTCCAGCGAGGCGGCCTCGCTGGATGTGCCGTGTGTCGAGCCGCAGCGCGGGTGGGTGGAACTGGTGCGTGTGGGCTACATCATAAGCGAAATCCACGCCTACTGCTTGCTGCTGAAGTGTCGTAATCCTTCGCAAGCGGTGCGGATGAAGGCAGCGCTGGAGGAGGGCGCGGCGCTCGGCGTGACCGCACCGGTGGAATTCGTGAGTGACGTGCAGCTTGTCACGGTGACGCGACGGACGTTTGCGGAGCCGTGTGAAGGCGATGAAATGCTCGCTAGTGGAGTCGCGGAGACGTTGAGCTCGTTGGCTGGAAGTGGCACCACACGGGACGCTGTGCCGAGTTCCTTTGCAGCTTCACCACCACCACAGCAAGATCGGCGACAGGAAGAGGAGCAGGCTCACGAGGAAGCGAAGAGGAGAAACTCAGGGGCTACACCTGCTGCTGCGGTTGGTGGCGGTGAGGAAGGACAGAGGAAAGGGCAGGCGCCGCGGTGGTGCAGCGAAGTCCACGCGACGACTCTCCTTGACGCAGTGGTGACCATCTACCCCGTGCGCGGCGGCGGTGAGAGCGTGGAGGGCAACAGCAGCGGCTACGGCTCCGACACCCACTACCACCGCAGCAATGACCGCTCTCACGCGGAGGGGCGGCGCTGTGGCCGCGATGCAGCCACCCCTTCCTCGCGGCACCACCCCTCGCAGGTGCACTCGCCACTTCCACAGATGCTGCGCCGTCCGCAGAGCGACCAGGCCCTCTCGGCCCCGTCGTCGCCGTCGCTGCAGCAGGGACGATCACCGATGCTGTCACCACCGCTCTCGTCGTTGTCCCTAGCAACAACATTCACAGGCGCAGCAGCGCCTTCTACGCCTCCGGCGGCCAGTGCAGCGCCACATGCGCGAGCGGCGGTGTCGAAGGGGGCCGCGCCACCTCCGCCGGCCGCACGGCACACGACGGCAGCGCTCGTGTCCACTGGCCCTCACGCGCATCCCTCGCTGCATCTCTCGAGCCCATGCCCGGAGACCTGCATAACCTCTTCCCCGCTCCGAGTCGACGGGTCAAGCCCACACAACCGCAGCTCCCACAACAGCAAACAGCAGCAGCAGCAGCAGCAGCGCGGCAGCACACAGACCTCCACCACTCCAGCCGCCGCGGCGGCAGGCTCGCGCTACCACAGCGATGAATTCTGCGCGATTTGTCAAGTGGACCCGCTGCGCAGCGGTGCCTGCGTGACGACGCTGTGCCAGCACTCGTTCCACCTTCAGTGCTACGCCCAGCTCCCCTCCGGTTCCGCGGAGTGCCCACTGTGCCGCTTCTCCGTGTATGAGTTGCTTAACGACGCCCGGTGTGAGGTGTGCGGCACCTACGAAGACCTGTGGGTATGTCTTATCTGTGGCCACGTCGCGTGCGGGCGGGCGCGGCGGGACCACCAGCAGGAGCACTACCGCAGCTCCGGTCACTCCTGCTCGTGGCAGAGCAGCACGAATCGAATCTGGAATCAACGCTCACGCATGTTTTTACATCAGGAGGTGGCGCTGTTGCTGGACGGCGCCGAGGCCGAGACCGAGGGGTCAAGGTCCACGGAACGGGAGGGCGAGGAGAGCAGTGCGGGTATGGATCGGCTGCGAAACATGTCGTGGGCAGAGCCGCTCGACGAGGAGCTGCAAGAGGCACTGAACGAGAGCAAAGAGGAAGCGGTGGCGTGCTACTACTCTGAGTTCCTGCAGCAGCTGGCCGAGGAACAACGGTGCTACTACGAGGGCCGACTCGCGCAGCAGCAGCGCCGCCGTGAGCGGCAACGCTGGCGGGCCGCGATGCTGCGCGAGCAAGAGACGGATGCGAAGGATGACAGAGAAGCGCGGAAAAACGGAGGACGAGAAGGTAGCGACGAGAGGGAGAAATCCGCCTTGTCATCCTCGCCGGTGTATACCAGTGTTCACAGCATCGTGCGCGAGGAGCGTCGACAGCGCTGTCGCGTGTTGGCCGAGTACGCGCCAGCCATGGTGGAGATTCTCCAGCAAGCCCAGCGTGCCTACACGACGGTGTACAACACGCTCAAGTCGACCCGCGATGATGCGCAGCAGCAGGTGCTGCTTCGCTCTCATTACAACTCCGGGCTGGCTGCTCAGATGGAGCAGGTGCGACAGCGCACACAAGAGGCGGTTCGAAAAGGAGAGAAGAACATGTTGGCGAAGAGTGCAGAGGAGGTGATGCTGCAGAAAAAAGTAGAGGATGCCCTCTCTTCTTTGTGAAGAGGTGATGAGCGCGTTATTATACTCGTTCTTGTTCTCCGTTTCTTTTTTTTTTCCCCCGTTTGTCAGCTTAGTTGCGCACCATCGACGAGACAAATAAATGAGTGGTACGCGTGCAAACACGCTCTTTCTCTCTCTCTACGTACTTTGTTATTATTATTTGCGTATTATCATTTTTAGTAAAGTGACACGTATTTGGTGCGTCGACAAGGAGTGCTTCCCCACGGAAACAAGAGGTGGCTGTGAGAGTGCCTACGCTACCCCCTTTTTTTTTTTGTGTTGTTGTTGTTGTGACCACTGCTAGCAGAGAAGAAAAAAAAAAAAGAAAGAGAAATTACGACAGTCGTAGGCACCGGTGTGTGGCCTCGTTAAAGAAAAACGAAAAGCCGCTCAGGTCCCGAATTGAAAACCCCAAAACAGTGCTGCTTTTCTGTTCCCTTTTTGTTTGCTTGTTTGCTCTTGAGCGCTTGAATTGCTGTGCTAACTGCTGCTTTTTTTTTTTTTTTCGACTCTAACTTGAACGCATTTTTTTTCTAATCTGGCCTCTCGTTCATTTTATGCTCTGCTCTTGTTATTATCATCTGTTTCCGTATACCCATTCACCACGCACACACACATATATATATATATATATGCACCGCTACTCGCGATTCGATTTGTTCGCTCCACTGCGCTAAGACCCACCTGTTCGACTCAGAGTTTCCAGCCTTACATACAAACAGACGTTAGAGCTTTTTTTTTTGGGGGGGTTTCCTCTCTCTCCTTATCTCTTTTCATGATTCCAAAAAAAAAAAAGGAGGGCTAAACGTGTATTTTCATGTGTGCTCTTCCTAGGGGTGTATAGTTCTTGTAGAGATCACCTAACGAAGCTTGTTTTATCTGCCTGTTGAACAGCTTTTTTTTTTTCCACCTGTGATCCACTTATCTTTTTTTTTTTTTTTGAGTGCTTATTCCCACGTTGCTTCTCCGGTGGTCACCTTTTCGTTTCCTTTTTTTTTTTTCTGTTTTTCATTGTGTGCTGCGTGTACGTGTGTTTGCACCCCATTTTACTTTCTACATTTCAGAAGAAGAAGAAGAAGAAAAAAAAAAAAGCAGCACAGGAAGCAGCAAACATCTCTTGTGTGTTTTTTTTTTTTTTAACGTTTGCCTCCGTTCAGACTTGAGCGAAAAAAAAAAAAAATGAGACTTAACCTTCAGTTGCTGCGGTTCTCTCTTTCCCTTTCTCCCTTTTTTGTCTTTTTTTTTTTTCTTTCTGCATATTTGTAAAAAAAAAAAAAAAGAAGCGCCATCGATAACACGTAAAAACGCTTAAAAGAAAAAAGTAAAGGAAAGGAAAGGAAAAATAAGCAACGATGGACGCCCTTTACCGTTTCATTATTTAAGCGGCGTGGCAGTCGACTCTGGCGCCATTCCTAGCCCCGGCGTGCGTTCTCTCTGCCTGACCTGTCTTTATGATCGTCTGCGACGCCAAGCCGTACGCCGCTGAAGCTGCTGCTGGTCCTGGCCTTGCTTCCCTCGCTGACAGCCTCCCCGGCAGCTGTGCTTTCTCTCTACTGCACCAGTACGCCTTCAGCTCCGCCCAGAACACGAGTCTCTTTTACGCTTGCTCCGTTTGCTACCAGCTCAGCGGTCTGGCTCTGGGTCCTGTGATGAAGGTGTGCGGCGCACACAAGCCCAGCCTCGCGCTGGGCGTTGCCGGGCTGCTCGGCGCCTTCGGCTCCGCGCAGGGCTTTTTCGTGTTGGCGCTTCTCTCGTGCGCTGAGCGCCATCGCCACGGCCGGCCTAGCCATCCTGGTGGTGTACGTGCTGCATGACGAAGCGGACCTGCATCGCGGCGGTGTGTAGGGCAGGCGTGGTGAGCGTCAGCTGGAAAAAGGTCGCAACGTCAACGACAGCAAAGACACCTCGCATGAGGTCACGAAGGGTTTGAGAGGCGCCATGCTGACCATGTACCACCAGCTGCGACCGCTGACGTTGTGGGCCTCGATGTTGCTTGGGCGGTACGTCATGGACGCCACCCCGCATCTTTCCGCTAGGCTTTGCAGGGCTGCCGCTGGGTGCTACCTTCTGATGCTGGTCATGACGTGGAGGTTCCTTTCCCCGAGGACCACAGGTGAGGCCCTGAAGCGAACAAGTCGTCTGCGTGGTCTGAGTAACACGGCGGCCGGCGCAGAGGCGGATCCCTACCTGTCCGGGTTCATGCCGACACGGCCGCCATGTTCGTCCCCCATTCACTGCGGTGTCTCGCCCGTGCTGTCGTCCGACTCCCCTGCACTGTGGCGGTGGCTCCTATGCTGTCTCAGTCAAGACGTTGACTCACCCGACGCGCTTGGCGCGGCATCTCGTCGACGTCCCCTTCGGTGGCCTGTTCTTTGTCCTGTCGCTGCTGTGGATGTCCACGCTTGAGATGTACGACGACAGCATCCCGTTCGGCTTCATTTTTCAGGCATTTATGATCCCCCACTTCCTTCGCAGCACCCTCTCGCTGTCAGTCTTGGCGGTGGGGTGGGTGGAGGTGGCGCGGGTGAGCGTGACAGCGCATGTCTTGACCACCTCCTGCGATTACGCCATTCCCACGACGATCATGCTGGCCGGTGTGGCGATGCACCTCGTCGTGGGCGTCGTGCAGACCACCAGCAGCCTCAGGCGGGCCGAGTACCCCAGCGCGGAGGCGCCGCTCACGTTTTTCTTTATTATGAATACCCTCACCAAAATCAGCGGGTGGCTCTTTCTGAGCGCGATCGACAACAAGTACATGGAGGACGTCTTTATGTTCGAGACGTGGTGGGTCTACGAGCTGATGTGGATCAAGGCAGTCGCACTCGCGCACTTCATCAGCAAACGAGCGACGCACCACCGCAAGGCAGCCCCGGTGTCCAACGGCAGCGGCGCGGCGCTGGATGTGCTGATCGCAGTGAGCGTAGATGCCGAAACGACGCTGCGCAACAATGCTCCTGCATCGTTTTCCAGTAGGGAAGGAAGAGGCTCCAAGTTGTAGGGAATGGGAAAAAAAAAGGAGGGAGGGGGGAATAAACAAACAAACAGAGGTGCACGACACACTCTTTCTTTTCTCTCTTTGAACCGGAGCGCTGTTCAATCAGCTAGTGCTTACTTGCTTTTTTTTTTTCCCCCCCCCCCCAATCCCTTTTTTGTTGTTGTTTTTGATCACCTCTATACTGTCCTCTTCGTGGGTGTCTTTGGAAAGGTGAGCTTGGCCCTTGCCCGCTCGCGTTGTTGTGCTAGAAAGAGAAGAAGAAAACTAGACTTTTGTGCTACATACTAGCATTGTTTTCATTTTTTTTTTTTTAATTCTCCTTTCTCTTTTCAAGGTCCAACCTGTCGTTGATATTCTACTCATCATTTTCCCTTCTCCGCTTTTTTTTTTTCCCCCCCCCACCCTTCTAGAGTACTTTAGCTTTCCTTTAAGAACTACTCACATAAGAGGTTAGCCCACCGCTACGAAACTAGTGAAGAATACAGTCGAAAACTCAATAGTCACACAAAAAGTAAACGGCAGGAGCTTTATTCGCTCTTTTTCTTTTTTATTTCTGGCTGCTGAACATACTCTTTCGTTTCTTTTTTTTACCGGCTTTTTTTTTTTTTCTTACTTTCTTGTTTGCGTGACTTCTTTACGTTACGCCCCTCCTTTCGCCATTGGCGAAGTGACTTACGTGCCTGCATTTTTTTTTTTTTTTTGTGTGTGTGTGTATGTGTATGTGTGTGAATTCATGGATCAATTGAGTCTGTAGAGCAAAACAAGCTCTCCATTCTTTGTTGCCTCTTTTCTTTTTCGCTTAACCCTCTTATTTCATCATTTACATAAAAAGCCCCATTCACCTGCTGCTCTTCACCTTCTGACGGTGCCAACTCTCCACGCGAGTTTCTTCACGAACGTGCATTTACTTACTCATTTTCTGCTTCTTCTTCTTCTTTTTTTTTTTTTGCCTTTGCTCCCAGTCTCGTATTCCCCCCACTACGCTACACTCGCATCTTCTCCGTTGTTTTTTTTTTTTTAGAGAGAGAGAGAAGGAAAACAGAAACTGCTAAATATAGGAAATAAGCGAGCAAGGAGCAACCATGTCAACTCCTGCCACCGCCGCGACGTCCTGTGCCCCGATCAGTCCCGTCACTGACGCTTTGATCATCGTCGATATGCAAAACGACTTTCTGGTCGACGACGCACCGCTGCTTGTGCGTGGTGGTGCCGCGCTGATCGGCCCCATCAACGCTGTCTCTCGTCGCTTCGCCTTCCGCCATCAAGTTGCGACGAAGGACTGGCACCCGGAGCACCACTGTTCTTTCTGCGAACAGGGCGGTGCGTGGCCGATGCACTGCGTTCGTGGTTCGCGAGGGGCGGATCTACACCCGGACCTGCATACGCACCACCTGCATTCCATCATCCACAAGGGTACCTCGCAGTCGGCCGACAGCTACTCTGCGTTCGCGGATGAGACAGGGGTGCAGACGGGGCTGGCCGGCTTGCTGCACTCCCTCGATGTCAGGCGTGTGTTTGTCTGCGGCGTGGCATACGACTACTGCGTCTTTTTTACCGCCATGGACGCTAAAAAGTTCGGGTTTGAGGTGGTGGTCGTGTCGGATCTGTGCGCGGCCGTGGATGACGAGCTTGGAAAAACGCGCACGACATCGTTGCTGGAGGCAGGCGTGACCGTGTTGGAGAGTACGCTTCTGGTGGCGGAGCAGCAGCAATAGCCACTCGAGGTATAACAGGAACATCAAAATACGTACGTAAATATAAATGTAGAGAGAAGGAGAAAAATACGCTGAAGGGACATACATCTTGGCGCGTGGTCGCCATGAGGCTTCCTCCGTTCTTTTCTTTTTTTTTTTTTTCTACTGTCACTTATGCACGCATCACCACCAGTAACACTTCTTACATTTATCTGTGTTCTTTTATTGGAGCACCTGTTTTTATTTTCTATGGCTGTACACCCCCCCCCCCTTATTGTCCCTTAACAATATGAATGCCATCACCTGATCATACTTACGTACTTCATGAAGTTGCTGGAAAGGAAAGGAGACAGAAAGGAAAAAAAAAAAAAGATGAAATGCTCTGTGGATAGTTTTTTTTTTTTAATCTGCATTTTTTAAGGAGACACAAAAAAAAAAAAAGGTCCACAGAGAACGTTTGGCAGAAGCAATTTTATTAACTTGCCTGAACTTAAAGAGGGGGAAAAAAAAAGAGTTGTGATGTACAGCTGTGCTTGTAAGCCTATTTCTACCTGTTGCTTTTCTGTACCTGCACCTCTTTGTTTGTCTTCGCTTTTCCGTCATCTCTGTTTCTTCTTCTTTCACCCACGTTTTTACTCCTGTTCAAGTCCTTAACCTATTTGCAAGAGAAAAAAAAGGAGGTTTGCGATTTATTGAGGACTCAATTAAAAAAGAAAAAAGGTAATACATCGAGTTTTTTTTTTCATTTGCGTGTGTGGACGATTACTTCTGTGCTTTCGTGCTGTGCAACCTGAAGTGAGGCGTCTTTCTTTGTCGTTCTAACTCGGCGTGTCAAATCAGGAACAGCGTCGATATCGCAGGTTTTTTTCTTTCTGTGTTTTTCTTTGGATTCGTAGGCGTATTTTCTTTTTTTTTCTGTCGCCGAGGGTGCCACCTCGTTTATTTGACTGGTGCTGCCTCTCCCTGGACATATCTTATTGATTGACGTGAGCAGAGTCCCTCCTTTTTTTTTTTTCTCCCCTCTCTCTCTTCTGATACGGGCCCTTTCACACCCTTAAGTGTGTCAACTCTGTGTGTGAAGGTGAGAAAGCAGAGGCTCCTTTTTTTTTTTTTTTTTGTAGCCCGTGCTAATTGTATCGTTACTTATCAGCTGCTGTGTTTGTGCCACACGTTTTTTTTTTTTTTGGTTCATTCCTTCCTTTTTTTTTTTTTCTCTCTTCACTTCCTACGCTTAGCAGTTGAAGAAGTTCTTTTTTTTTTTTTTGTCCTTTTTACGGGTTGCTCTTTTGACTTCCGCTTGGGTCTTTCTTTTCCCACTCTTCCCGCTCTCCTTGCTTACTGTTTTTTTTTTTTTAAAGGGCGAAGGAGGCGCTACACAAACACACATACCCACACTCAAAGAAGTACCCAAGATAGGAAGAGCAGGCTGCATTTTTGCACATAAAAGGCCAAAATTGTTCAGCTCTATTGCGACACAAACACACAAGACACACACACACAACAACAACAAAAAAAAAAACGGGAGACAGGAAAGGTACAGTTGTGTTTGGGTAAAAACAACAACAACAACAACAACAACAACAACAGGCAAAAAGACACAGGCAGCCTATCAAAACTAAAAAAAAAAAGAAAATAAAAGGCTCTTTTTCCCTTTGTCTTCTTGTCTTTTTTTTTTTTGTTTGTTTGTTTCGACTCGAAGAAACAAAGTAGGAAATAAAAGAAAGAAGAAAAAAAAAAAAAAGAAAGCAAATAACGAAACAATTAAAAAAAAAAAAACACACACACACACACTCACACAAGACAAACACGAACCTCTATACCTCTAGCAGAACACAAAACAAGGAAACAAACCACCACAACAAAAAAAAAAAAAAGTAAGGGCCTTTAAATATTATATATATATATATATACACACAGAGGCTATGTCGGTCACTGCTCCTGTGGCTGAGAAACCAACGGAGCCGGCGAGCACGCCGACACCCACGAAGCCGACCACCCTCACCGCCGCACCAGCCGCCAAGGAGGCGAAGATTCCAGTTGCGACTTCCTCCGCGCCGATTTCGCCGTACGCCAACCAGGTCCGTCAAAACCAAGAAGGGGAAAGTAAAAACAACAATAGCAGCAGCAACAAAGAGGGCGGCAGCAGCAGTGGCGCCGTCGTGCCGAAGCCGCCAGCGCCGGCCGAGACGCGCCTCAACGCAAACGCCAAGTCGTTCACGCCTGCCGCCGCACCGCCGCCACTGCCACCGCCACCACCGCACGCTGGTCCTGCTACTGTAGCGCCACCACCTCCACCGTCGCTGCCACAGCAGCAGCAGCAGCAGCAGCAGCAGCAGCAACCCCCGCATGCTCCGCGCTCTTACCCACCTGTGAAGCAGCCTGGCCAGAAAGGTGGGCACAGCAATAGCGAGAAAAGCTCTACTGCGGTTGCTCCTCCGCTGCCGGCTGGTGCGAAGGGCGTACCGCCGCAACCGCCACAGGCTGGCAGTGCACCACCCGCAGGTCCGAACCCGCAAGTAAAGGCTCCAATGCCGATGCTGCCCTACCCGATGATGCAGCCCGGCAAGCAGCCGATGATGCAGCCCGGCATGCAGCCCGGCAAGCAGCCGATGATGGCTCCGACGGCTCCTGGTGTCGCTGCGGCTGGTCCTTTCCCTGGTGCGATGCCACCTGGTATGATGACCCCTGCTGCCATGGGCGGACACGCGCCCGCTGGGTTCATGATGCCGCAAGGCTTCATGCCACCACCGCCCGGGATGCAAATGCCGCCCCATTTAATGTACGGTCAGCCTGGTGCACAGCCCGGTGGCGCCGGTGGAATGATGCCAATGTGGATGCCGCCACAACCGCACCTGGGCCACCCGCAGCCGCAACCTCAGCCAGGGATGCCGATGGGTGGGATGATGCCGATGCAGATGGCAATGCCGCCGCATATGCAGATGGCCCCGCCCGCCTCCTTTATGGGTCACCCGGGCATGCCGGCGGCGGGGTCACCCACGCCGCCGACCTCCGCACCCCAACCGGCGCAGCCTGTTGGGCAGAAGAGCGCTGGCGTGATGCCTTCGTCGATGCCAAACGCCTCGCCGAACCGATCCCTGTCGCAGTCGCAGACGCCGCTGCAGCACCCGCACCCGATGCCGCCCCCACCGGGCATGATGCCTGGCATGCCGCAGCCAGGCATGGTGCAGTACTTCCAGCCGCCGCCCGGAATGATGCCACCCCCGCAAATGGCGGGCATGCCGCAAGGGATGATGGTCCCGCCCGGCATGATGCCCCAACCAAGCATGCAACAACAAGCGGCACAGCAGGCGGCACAGCAGGCGGCGCAGCAGCAGCAGCTGCGAGCGGGCATGATGAACGCCATTCCAGCGAAGCAGCCAGGTATGCCGACGCCACCGATGGCTGGCGCGGGTAGCAACCTCTCGGGTTCCACCATGCTGATGGCCCCACCGCCTCCTCCGCCGAGCGCTGCTGCTGCTGCTGCTGCCGCTGCTGCTGCCGCTGCTGCGCAGGCTGCCGCAGCTGCACAGGCACAGGCGCGCATCAGTGTTGGCAACGCCAGCCTCGCCGCACTGAACTCGAAGGAGCCGCCAAAGTTCTCATGCGTGCTGCTGTCCGGTATTCCGGCGGTGGGCAAGACGACGCTCGGCCGTGAGCTGGTGAACAGCCTGAAGACGGACGGCATGGGCTGGGCCTTCTTCAGCGGTGCCGACTTCCTGGTCGAGCAGCAGGGCGGCAAGCGTTCTGTCTGGGAAACGACACGGGAAGTCTTCGACGCCCTCAGCACGCGGCTGGATGAGCTGCTGGAGCAGCAGCGCACGCACCGCAACATCAAGGGGCTCGTCATCGACAAGAACTGCAAGGGCATCGAGGACGTTTATTACCTGAACGCGCTGCTGCGGTCGAAGAGCATCCCATTTGTAGGCATTGTCGGCATGGAGTGCGGCGACGACGACATGCTCGTGAGACGCATGGGTGGTGATGATTACTTGAAGGAGAAGCTGAAGTTCCACCGCGTGATTCACGCCCGCATTGTTAGTCTGGCGAAGAGTGCTGGCATGTACCGCTACGTCGACGCGACGAGGAGCAAGGACGAGGTCGTGCAGCAGCTGCGGACGATGGTGCTCGGCTGCTGCGCGCAGCCGCCAAACCGGAGTATCGCAAACCACCAGTACGAGGACTCCCACGCGAACATCATGGTGGACGACTACAAGGAGTACAGCGATGTCCTGACACACCTGTTCAAGTGCGTGAACAACCGCGGCTCGCAGTTCCCGGGCAGCACCGATCTCGTGCCCTTTTCCTTGAAGGAGATGACGGACAAAAACCGCATCAACGCCCTCAAGACGCGCTACGGCATCCGCAGGAAGGTGGACGGCAACCGCTACCTGCTGATCTACCACCAGAAGAAGCTGTACCTGGTGCCGCCGCACATGCGGGCGGTGCTGCTTATGCCGCTCAAGGCTTGGCTCGGCACTCGGCTGGACAGTGAGAAGGTGGGTACATTTGTGTTGGAGGGCGACCTGGCCCGGCTGTGCCACGACCACCAGAAGGAGATGTTCCTCGTCTACGATGCCCACTACTGGAGCGAGGCGGAGAGCCCCTCCAGCAACACGATGATTCGCATGACCTTTTCCGAGCGCCAGGCCTTCCTTGCGGGAAACATGTGCAACGAGGCGAAGGCCTTCTCTGCCGGCACGGAGGGCGACTGCGTCGTGGTGCACCAGCCTACAGAGAAGATGTCCACCACTCTGGAGATGCTCGACTCCGATATTTACCCCAGCGATGGTCTCGTCTTCCAGGCCGTCAACCCGATTCACCGCAGCGACCACGTCTTCGTGTGGCAGCAGCCGTCGTGCCTCACGGTCGACTTCCGCGTGGGCCGGCTGCTGGCCACCAAGATGCCGACGGAGGCAGACGCGGCGGGTAGCGCCGACCCCCGTCGCGCCTTTGGTGGGTCGCCGATCGCCGCTGCTGCAGCTGGTGCCCGCCGTGGCAGCATCGACGCCTTCCTTGATCACCCGGTACACACCTTCGCGCTGGAGGTGTACGACAAGGCGGAGAAGATGTACGTGCAGTACGAGACGGCGACGGTGGACGTGCGACACCCCGACGTGGTGGAGGGTTGCATCGTGACCTGCAGCCTTGTGGATGACATCCCGCGGCGCTGGATGTTCCGCCGCATCCGCTACGATGTGCTGCGGCCTATCTACAAGATGGACCTCGAGGAGCTCCTCGGCTCCTGCCTTATTTCAAGGGCCAAGCTCGTCTCGTGGCTGCTGAGTGAGCAGATCGTGCCCCCCGAGATTCAGCCAGATGCCGGCGGCAACTCGGGCATCCCGAGCGTGCCGCCGCCCTCGTACGACGCGGCGGCGGCGGCGGCGGCGGTAGTCGGTAGCTTAAACGCGGGTGTGGCACCGATGGCTGCGTTGGGTGGCGCGGGTGCGGCGATGTTTCCGCCACCACCACCGCCGCCTCCGATGCCGGCAGCTCCTGATGTGGCGCCACCTCCACCGCCACCGCCTCCTCCGGTTCCCGCGGCGGCCGTTGTGGCAGCGCCGCCTCCGCCACCACCGGTGAGCACGGCGGCGATCCGCTCCCCCTGCCCCTCAGCCTCAGCCTCGACCTTGGCCTCGGCAGTGATGCCGCGTGTGGTTGTCGCGATGCCAGCGAAGCCGCACATGGCCACGCTGTCCGCGCAGGCGCCAATGAGCACCGAACAGCAGCTGAGGCAGCTGGCCAGCATCGTGCCCTCTCTCCACGTTGTGAGCCACAGCCAGGACGTTGCGGCGGCTACTGCAGCTGGTGCGGCGGCGTCTGCGCCGGCTCCAGTAGCTGCCGCGGCGGCGGCGACGGCGCCGAGTACTGCTGCTGCTCCGGGTGCTGGGAACACGGGTGCTCCTGCGGCAACCGCGGCACAGCCCGCCTCCTCGTCTTCGTCTGCTAGCGCCATCAAGTTAGACGGCAAGGCGCCTGTTGCGGCTCGCGTGGCGGCGGCGAAGGCGAAGGCGTCAGCGGAACAACAGAAAGATCGCAGCTGTGCGCAGTGCCACAAGCAGAAGCAAAGCGAGGACCTCCGCATCGATCGGCGTGACCACAAGTACTACTGCTATTCCTGCTGGTCCAAGTTGGGCTACAGCTTCTGCAACGTGTGTGGCGAGTTCAAGGAGCTGCGCCGTGAGTCGAAGGGCCGGCATAAAGGATCGATGCTATGTGTGGCGTGCAGCAAGGCGGCTGGCAACGGCGCAGGCACGGCGGCGTCTCCGGCGCCGGCAGATGGCTCGGCTGCGAGGGCAGCTGCGAAGCCAGCTGTGGCTGCTGCCGCGACAGCTCTCACGCCAACGACGAAGACGACGGCTGCAGCTGCTGCTGAGCCTGCGCCGGCTAGCGAAAACGACAGCCACAACACCAAAGCAAAGCCTCCGGTGACGGACGAGCAGCAGGTAGCGGCAGAGGCCGCAAAGAAGGCGCGGAAGAAAGTAGCAGCGAAAGAGAAGAAGGCCGCCGCCGGTGCTGCTGCTGCTGCAGGTGCTGTTGCTGCAGGTGCTGCTGCTGGTGCTGCTGCTGGTGCTGCTGCTGCAGGTGCTGCTGCTGCACCTGCAACTCCGTCTTCAGCCGATGCGACACCTCCGAAGGACGGCGGCAGTACCGCCGCTGGCAACTCGCCCAACACAGCCGATGATGCCAAGAAGAAGAAGAGAAAAAACAAAAAGAAAAAGCCAGCGGCGGAGGAGGAGGATGGCGAGGAGAAAGGGGAGAAGGGGGAGAAGAGCGGTAGCAATGAGAACACCAGCAGCGCACCGGTGGCGGCGGCACCTCCTGTGGCGGATGCTGCGGAACCCAAGGCGCCAGCAACGGAGAAGCCGGCGGCTGCCGTTGCTCCAGTTGCAGCCCCGGCTCCGGCCAGCGCTAGTGAGCCTGCGAGTGCGTCGGAGGCGGGCGCGCCGTCCGCTGTGACTGCACCATCTGAGCCTACGGCGGAGGTGAAGGACCCGGCGAAGGCGGAGGCGCAGCTGGAGGAAAAGAAGAGCAGCAGTGGCTGTCGTCAGCAATAGTGCGTTGCCTGCAGCAAGCCTCCCTATCGAGCATCTTTTACGGATTTTCTTCTCTCTTCGCACCTCTCATTTCCCTGCACTTTGTCGTTAATTCAGTTTTGTTTCGTCGTGAATCGGAGCAGTTTTTTTTTTTTAGCTCTTTTTTGTTGTTGTTGTTGTTGTCGTTGTAGCTGTCTGCCTTTTCTCTACCCTTCTCCCTTTATATCCCTTTTCAGTTTTTTTTTTTGTTGTTTTCTTTCCTCTCTCTCTCGAACCTCCCTCCTCTCATTTTTTTTTTGTCTTTTCTTAGCCCTCTTTTTTTTGTTTGTTTGTTTTCCATTGGTTTCTCCTTCCTCACTTCCAGCGATGTTGATGCCCGTGTAATAGAAAAAAAAGAGCCTCTTTTTTTCTGTCGTGCATTTGTGGTCCTTCACCACACCTCCTTTTTTTTTTTTTTTGTTATGAGGACGAATCGTGCTTTCTTTTTCTTTTATTATTATCATTATTATTATTGGAAAAAGGAAGTGCGATATGTTTTACTTTAGCACTAACAGAAAAAAGAAGAGCACATGTTTTACATTTCTTTTTTTCTTTCTTCTTTGGGTTTGGTAGTGGTCGGCGACAGCGCTTTTGTGCCCAAATGAACTCCCCTCCCCCTTCCCTGTGTGCTCCAAATTCTGTGTGTGTGTGTTTTTTTTTTTTTGATCTTTTTTTTTTTTGGGCATTTGACTCGTGTTTTTTTTTCCCCCTTCTTCTTCTCCTTTGCTGCTAGTTTTTTTTTTTTTTTCGTCTTTTCTTCTCGATTATTTACCATGTTGTTATTCTACACACACAAAAGAAAAAAAAAAAAAAGTAAATCACGAAGGACAAACGTCGACGAACAACTTTATAAACTCCTTTTTTTTTTTCCTTCTTCTGTTCAGTGGTTACCCTTCTTCTTTGTCTTTTTTTTTTTTGCTCTTGACTGAGTTTTCGAAAAAGCTAAAGGTCAGCTTGTCTGAGTGTTTTCCATCGTTTTGGCTCTTGTGTCGTTAACAGTGTTCAAGCTTGTATGTTGTTTTTGGGTGTTTTGCTCCTTGTGGTTTTATTTGTGTTGCTGCTCCTGGTAAATGCGTGTTCTCGCTGTTCTTCCATTTTTTTTTTTGTTTTGGCGAGCTGCTTTAGCATTATTATCTATGTGTATGTATCTTGTGTCTCTTCTCGTAAAGAAGAGAAAAAAAAAAAACAGAATAAAAGACAATAACTTGTGAAGCTGGATTACGATTCTAACAAATAATGATCGCGTTCTAAACATGTCACTCGTTTTTTTTTTCTCAGGCCATCGCTTCACTTGTGTTGTATCGTCGAAGTTAAGAAGAGGTGGAAAAAAAAAAAGCAGCGTTAGTTAACGGAGAAGTTACTTTATTGGTTTCCCCTTTTCTTCCTTTATCATTTATGCTCTTCAGTGTTATTATTATTATTGTTGTTTTATTCGCTGTTTTTCTTTATATATACCTCCTCGTTTTACTGTACAGAAGGTGAGTGCCGTAAAAGGCAGTGTCACGGTCGCTCACCATCACAACACCTTCTTTCTGTTTTTTTTTTTTTCTCTCTGAATATATGAAGTACTTTACTAATGTGATGCTTTTAGTTGTATCTCAGAGCAAAAAAAAAAAAAGAAGGAAAAAGAAAAAGACACATACCGCTGTTGGTGTTTTGCTACTCTGTTTTTTTTTTTTTTTCCACACCGTTGTATCTTCATTTCTTTTTCTTTTTATTTCTTTTTTGTTTTTGTGCAGCTGCCTCACCAGCAAAGTGTGTTTTTAAAAAGGTGTGAGCTTCTTGTCTTTTTTCCCCTCAAAAAAAAAAAAAATGTATGACAACTGGGGATTTGAAAAGCTCCGATAAAAAAAAGATGGCGGTTTTGAGAGTGAGCTGCAACAGAATCAAAAGCTCTGTAATGTCTTTCTTTTCCCTGCTGAGTTTTTTTTTTTTTGTTGTTGTTGTTGCTGGTTTCTTGTTGTTGCTTCTATGCTCCTTGGGAATGTCATTTTTTTTTTTTTTGCTTCGTGGTATTTTCATGTGGCTTTGGACCCCCCCCCCTCATCTTTCGAACGGAATGATATTGCCGTAACTTTTTTTGGGGTGTTTTGTTTCTCTCTTTTCTCTGCACAATTAGGCTGCGCACAGTTGAGCAGAAGTCCACAATGGCCGTTGGCGGTAAGAAATTGTTGAAGAAGCACATGTACACAGACAAGCATATGAAGAGTAAAAAAAGCGCACATATAACGTTTTTTAAACAAGTCACCTGTTCTATTATTTCTCCTGTTTTTTTTTTTTTTTTGCTACTCTCTCTCTCACCGCGCTGAGTTCATGGTGCCAATTTCTGAGAAATACGTGTTGTTCAAGTGGTCTTTTGCTCTTTTTTTTCTTTCTCCTGATCATTTCAGCTGTCTTTCACCTTCTGTTGTTGTTTTCTTCTTAGTGTTTTTTTTTTGTTGTTGTTGTTGTTGGATGTTGATGGTTAGTGATGCTTGTGCCACAGCTGTTGTGGTTGTGGTTGTAGTCGGGAGTTTTTCCCCCTCCCCCTCTCCCTCCTTTTTCTTTTTGTTTTCTTTGCAAAAAGCAAAACGCCCAAGCGAACATAATAAAAAAAAAAAAAAGAACATCGTTTTCAAGGGCCCTAACAAACAAAGGATGCGGATACGATTCATCTAAGAGAGAAGAAAAAAAAAAAGCGCGTTTTTTTTTTTAACTGAAAGTTGTACCCTCGCGTGATCTACTCTCGGTCTTTTTTTTTTTTTTTTTGTTACCCACTTTATCAAGAGCTATACTGCCTGACCTGTCTATAAAGTTCTTTCTGATTAAAAAAGGTCAGCTCTGTTTCCCTTGTTCTTCTACTCTAGCAGGTATTCTCTACCTGATCTTCGAATACCCCAAAAACACAGTAGACAAAAAAAAAAGGACGGAAGCCCGACCTCAATAGTAAAAACTGCTGGACGCTTCTTTTTTTTTTTTTTTTTGTCATTCCTTTCAGGCAACGGCTCATGCGTCCTCACTCCGGTAAGTCATTTTTTGCTGAACTGCAGGGCAAGCGCACTCGTAGAGGTGTGTATTGTGGATGGAAGGGCTTTTGTGTGTGTGTGTGCATGGGTGTGTGCGTAGGAAACACACACTTACACATAAAAGCAGGTATTATTCGAATAGGGGTAGAAAACAAAAAAGCAATGACACAGCATATATATATATATATATATATGGATTACTCGCTGAGAAGAGCTATACCGAAAGAAAGAGGGAGTTTTTTTTTTTTTTTTAGTGCCTCCCCCTCTTCGTCATTTTTGTTTTCTCTGCTCCGTATTCCGTTTTCTCTTCTTTCTTTCCCTTTCTTTTTCTCGTTTTGTATTTGCAAACCTTTGAAACGGCTGACGTCTTCTCTTTTTTTTTTTTTTTTTACTATTATTATTTTATATTTCCGAAAGGTATGTTATTTTTGTTATTATTAACTTGTTTAATTACTGTTTTTTTTTTTTTTTTGGTAGAGGTAATTTGACATACATACACACACAACAACAAAAAAAAAAAAAACAGGAAAGAAAGAACGAAAATACCTTCTTCTTCTTTCCATAGTTTTAGACGTCTTTCCGCCTTTTTTTTTTTCTTCTCGAGTGCAGATCTCTATATATACACACAACTATCTTTTTTTCCCCCTCCACGTAATCACACAACCCCAGAGAGAAGAAAAAAAGAAAAAGAAAAATAGAACGATGGGCGGCTGTGTAGTTTCGTTGATGGAGGTGCGTAACAGCACCAGCCTCGTGGACGCGCCCCACTACTCGAACCGGCTGGCCTACGGCATGATCAACCAGAAGGTGACGGAGGACGAGGAGGACCGCTCCGGCGTATACCGGTGTGCACGGGTGAGCGATGCCCAGCACACGGAGTACTACAACTGGTATGACGGTCCGAATATCCTGCAGCGACTGGAGGAGAAATGCAAAACGCGTGCCGACACCCGGGCGATGGCCTACCGCACTGTGGAGAAGGTGGTGAAGGAGCCCAGGACAGACGAGAATGGCAAGACGCGGGAATGGGAGTATACCTACTTGAACGAGACCACCTACATCACCTTTAAGGAGGTGTGGGAGAGTGTGTTGGCCTTTGGCCGCGGTCTGGCGGAGCTGGGCCTCAAGAAAGGAAGCAAGGTGGCTCTGTATGAGGAGACGCGGTGGGAGTGGCTGGTGACGATGCTTGGCACATGGACGCAGGAAATGATGGGCGTGACGGTGTACGCGAACCTTGGCGAGGACGCCCTCGTCTACGCGTTGAAGGAGGCGCAGTGCGAGGTGCTTGTGTGCAATGGCAAGAGCGTACCGAAGCTGGTGGGGCTGATGACCAAGTCGGGCGTGCACGACGCCACGCTGATCTACTTGGACACGTTGCCAGCCAACGCGGACACCCACGGACACAAGATCGTCTCCTGGAAGGAGGTGTGTGAAAAGGGAAAGCAAAGCGAGAAGCCCTACAAGATCCAGGACAACAATGACACTGAGGTGCTCATCATGTACACCTCTGGTACGACGGGCAATCCGAAGGGTGTCGTGCACACGATTGGCGCCCTGACACAGGGTGCCCTTGGTCTGGAGGAACGCCTGACCAACCTGCTCGGCAAGGAGGAGAACGAGTCCTACTTGGCCTACCTGCCGGCAGCCCACATCTTCGAATTCACGTGCGAGAACATCTGCCTCATCCGTGGCACCCTCATCTGCTTCGGCACGCCGCGCACGCTGACTGACGCGACGGCGCGGCCGCGCGGCGACTTGGCGGAGTTCAACCCCTTCTTCTTCATCGGCGTCCCACGCATCTTCGAGACGATCAAAAAGACGGTGGAGTCGAAGCTGCCGCCGGTGGGCTCGCTCAAGCGGCAAATCTTCGACCACGCCTACCAGAGCCGGCTGGCCGCCCTGCGCGACGGTAAAGACACCCCGCTGTGGAATGAAAAGGTGTTTCGCATCCCGCGCAGCCTCTTCGGCAACAAGGTGCGTGGCGTTTGCTGTGGCGGGGCCCCGCTCGCCGACAAGACGCAGGAGTGGATCAACGTCGTGATGGGCCAGCCGGTGGCGCAGGGCTACGGGTTGACGGAGTCGGTGTGCAACGGAGCTGTGCAGCGCTCCGGTGAACTGAAGTGTGAGGCGGGTCAGCTGCTGTGCGGCGTGGAGGCGCGGCTGCTGGACACGGAGTTCTACAAGCACACCGACAAGCCAAACCCCCGGGGCGAGGTGCTGCTGCACGGTCGCTTTGTGTTCAAAGGCTACTACCACCAGAAGAAGATGACGGAGGAGGCGCTCCTGCCTGGGGGATGGCTGCGCACCGGCGACGTGGCCGAGATGGACGCGGAGACGGGGCAAATGCGTATTATCGGTCGCGTAAAGGCGCTGGCGAAGAACGTGCACGGGGAGTACATCGCGATGGAAAACCTCGAGGCGCTCTACTGCGAGAGCCCGGTGGTGGCGCCAAACGGGATCTGCATCCTCGTACACCCGCAGCGGCCCTTCATTGCGGCACTCGTGCTGACCGACGAGGGCAAGGCGATGGAGTTTGCGCGGTCGCATAAGATAGAAAACGCGTCGTGGCCGGAGGTTTTGAAAGATCCGAAGTTTAATGCCGCAGTGGCAGCGGAGCTGGCCGAGCTCGGCAAGAAGGCCGGGAAGAAGCCGTTCGAGCTGCCGAAGCGAGTGCGGGTGCTAAATGACGAGTGGACGCCGGAGAACAACCTCGTAACAGCTTCGATGAAAGTACGGCGGTCGGAAATTGACAAGCACTACGCGGACACCATCAAGGAACTCTTCGAGGAATAAGAGAGAGTGAGTGAGAGAAAGAAGAACGAAAAAAATGAGAGATGCAGATGAAGGAGTTCTCAGAAGCAAAGATGCTCGCTGCTGCTTTTCCTTCCTGTCTCCTGGTCTGTGGCTCTTGTGTGCATGTGTGTGTGTGTTTTTTTTTGTTTTGCTATTTGCTTGCGTTGTATTTCAGATTTGCATTTTTTTTTTTTTTAGCTTCGCCTTATGTGCTCCGTTACCGCTGGTTCCTTCCTTTTGGTGTTGGTCTTTTTTTTTTCCTCTTCTTTTTTTGCTTTCCCTCCTTCTTTGTCTTTTCTTCTCACATACACGGCGCGTCTCTTCTCACATACACGGCGCGTCTCTTTTCCCTGGCCACTGTTGCAACTCCCCTTTGCAAAAAAAAAAAAAAATGAGTGCTAACTTCTTTTTTTTTTCTTCTTTCTTTCCTCCTATTTGTTCTTCTTTTTTGTTTTCTCTGTCCTGTCACCGTCGTGTGTGCTTTTTCCTTTCTTTTTTTTTTTTTTAATTCTATGCTGTGCATCGTCGGTGTGTTATGTTTCCGTTGTGGTTTCTAAGAGTAGTGTTTTCATGACACGCAGTCATGTCGTTTAACTAAAACGTATACGCATCCGCACGCATCCTTTTCATGTTTTCTTTTTCTGTACCTATTCCCAGCTTTTTTGAAAAAAGAGACAAGAAATCACATTTACACTGGCACAGCACAAACAGTCAACATGAAAAGCAACGCCTGTGGAGAGAAGATAAAAGGAGAGTTGAATACCGGCTTCGTCACCGAACTTCGTAAGTAATGTGCAAGAGAAAAGCGGCAAGTTCGTGGAAGCCGCCATTCTCTGTTTGTTTGCTGATGCTTCTTCTGAGAAAACAGAACCAGCGTGACAAAAAAAAAAAAGAACATTTAACTGCAGAATAGAAAGAGAGTTCTCTTCTTCCTTTCCCTTTTCTCTTCCCAGTTGTTTTGCTGCCGAGTGCGAATGAGCAACTGTTTCGGTGCACTCACTCATCAAACACAACGATATCTCTCTCGTCTTCCCCACACTCTATCCCCTCGCTACTCTGTGTGTTTTTTTTTTTTTTCTGTTATCTCTTTTCATCTCAACTCAGCAACGCTGCTTCATCGACTCCACATTCCCCGAGAAGAAGCGACAAACGAGCAAACAACAAAAAAAAAAAACAGATCTATCGGAGACACTTTATATTACCAAGCCTTCGCTCTCCCAGTCTATTTGTGTCTTCAGTTTGCCGTTTCCTTATTTATTTATTTATTTTTCTTTCTCCCTTTTCTTTTTTTTTTTTTTGCATCAAGTGTGCGTATAGGCCGACACGCAGACACAAACACACACGTACGCTAAGGACGAACATAACAACAAAATAAGGAAAGCGAGCAACTTTAGCAAGTCAGCCTTGTTTCTTTAATACCTAATAGTGCCTTTTTTTTTTTTCTTCTTAACGACTTAAAACTCCCCGAAACAAAAGCCTTCAATAATAAAAGGAGAAAAAGAGCCCTTTTCTTCTTCTTCTTTTTTCTTCTTCACAGATACACAAAAGATCTTTATACCGCAACCATGGGCGGCTGCATGTCTTCGGTGATGGAGTGGCGGAGCAACCAGTCCGTTGACGCACACCCCATCATATCCGGCTTCCTCGCCTACGGACGTGAAGCGGACGTGCTGCCGGGTACCGAGAAGCCGGGGTACAGCCCCATCTACCGCTTCGTGAACACCTCCGACGAGGAAAACGCCCAGCTGTCGCACCAGTACTACTACGGCAAGCATTGGGTCGAGCGCGTAGAGGAGCGGGCGCGACTCTCCTCGAAGCAACCCGCCATTGGCTACCGCGTCATCGAGCGAGTTGAGAAGCGCGAGGTGGAAGACCCGGCGAGCGGGAAGACGAAGGTGTTTAATTACTACCACTGCACCCCATACAAGACGATCTCCTACGAGGAGATGTGGGGCAAGATGCTGGCCTTTGGCCGCGGCTTGAATGCCTTGCTTGGGCTGACGGCGGGGGCGACGGTGTCCATCTACGAGGAGACGCGGTGGGAGTGGATGGTCTCGATCTACGGCATCTGGACGCAGAAGATGGTGGCCTCTACGGTGTACGCGAACCTCGGCAACGACGCCCTCTTTTACGCCCTCTGCGAGACACGCAGCGACGCGATCGTTTGTAACGGCAAGAGCGTGGGCATGTTGACGAGTATGCTGGCAAAGGCAGGACTGAATCCGGCGGTGATTGCGCTCGATGACATACCGGCGAACACCTCGACGCACGGCCTCCGCGTCGTCGCGTGGACAGACGTGGTGAAGAAGGGCGAGGAGGTCGGCGAGGCCGTTCCGGTGTACACAAAGACAGAGAGCGATGATGTGTGTCTGATCATGTACACCTCCGGCACGACGGGCAACCCAAAAGGCGTCATACACACACACGGCAGCATCACCGCCGGATGCGAGGCCTTGCACCACCGCATTCTGGATCTATACAAGCCTGGGGAGAAGGGGGAGATATACTGCGCCTACCTGCCACTCGCCCACATCCTGGAGTTTGCGGTGGTGAACATTTTCTTTGATCGTGGCACGATGGTCGGCTTCGGCACGCCACGTACGCTGACGGACAACTTCGCGATTCCGCATGGCGACCTGAAGGAGTTTAAGCCGAAGGTAATTCTCTCTGTGCCGCGCATCTTCGACACGATTCGCAAGGCGGTAGAGGCCCGCCTGCCCGCCCCAGGATCGTTCAAGCGGGATATTTTTGACAAGGCCTACGAGTCCCGCCGCACCGCCCTGCTGGAAGGGAAAGACACGCCATACTGGAATGACAAGGTGTTCAGTGGCCCACGTGCGGTGCTCGGTGGTGGGGTCTACGGCATGCTGAGCGGCGGCGGCCCCTTGTCTGCGTCGACGCAGGAGTTCATCAACGTGGTGTGTGGTGGACCGCTGATCCTGCAGGGCTGGGGCCTGACGGAGACGGTGTGCTGCGGCGCTACGCAGCGGCTGGGGGATATGGAGCCGAACTGCGTGGGGCAGCTCATTAAAACCTGCGAGCTGCGGCTGCGCGACATTGAGGAATACAAGCACACGGATCAGCCTGAGCCGCGTGGGGAAATCTGCCTGCGTGGCCCGTTCATGTTTAAAGGCTATTACAAGCAGCCGGAGCTGACGAAGGAAGCCTTCGACGAGGATGGCTGGTTCTGCACGGGTGACGTGGGCAGCATCACGAAGGACGGCAAGGTGCGCATCGTGGGTCGCGTGAAGGCATTGGCGAAGAATTGCCTGGGTGAGTACATCGCGCTGGAGACCCTCGAGGCCATCTACGCACAAAACGATTTGTGTACTGTGAACGGCGTGTGTGTCATCGTGCATCCAGACAAGACGTACATCTGCGCGCTGGTGCTGACGGACCCGCAGCGTGCGTTGGCCTTCGCGAAGGAGCACCATATCAATGGCAACTTTGAGAAGCTACTGCAGACGCCGGCTTTCCACAAGGCGGCGGCGGCGGCGCTGGCGCTGACGGCGAAGGCCGCAGGCCGGCAGAATTTCGAAATGGTGAAGAACGTGCGTGTACTGGCCGACGAGTGGACGCCCGAGAACGGGTTACTGACGCCGACGCTAAAGCTGCGGCGCTCGAAGGTGGAGGCCTACTACGCGCAGATCATTGCGGAACTCTTCAAGGATTGAGCATAAACGGGAAGAGGAAGAGGAGGAAGGTAAAGCGAGAGTAGAGGAAGAGGAGTAGAGGGGAGCGCGAGCCTGTTACGGTTCGGATAAGGGCGACGAAAACTAGGGAAACAACAACAAAAAAAAATAAAAGGAGATCGGAGGAGGGGATGCAGATGTGGTGGGGCAGAAACTACTTTTTTTTTTCCCAAACTGGTATCATTTCTTGCGTGTCTATATGCAGTTTTTTGTCTCTTTTTGCTGGTTCGTGTGGTCTCTCTATTGCTCGCTCGTTTCCCTCTCTCGTTTATTTCCCCCTGTTCTTTCCCTCCTTCTATAGTGTAGACTGATGCTGGGCTGCAGCATTCAGACGCCTGTGTAAGTGAAGTAGGCTTTTTTCCCCTATTATTAATTACTATCATCTTGCTCATAATTTTATTTATACTTAAAAAAAAAAAAAAACAGAGCAATAGTTGGAGTTGTGAGGATCAGCTTCTCATTGCCTCTCCCTGTAGTCCCGCCAGCTTTGTGAGTGTGGAAGTCGACGCAAGAGTTCGGCTTCTTCTCTCACCACATAGGATGACTTTTCGAAGCGCAGCTTCCTACTTGTCTATTCACAACAACAACAAAAAGTGTTTCTACTCGATATCAGTTAGGCCACGACGTGGTAACTACTTTCCTTCTCCTTTCCCCTCTTCTTTCTCTTTTTTTTTTTTTCATGCACCTGTCCCTTTCAAATTGCGTTCACAATAGAGAAATACTCGTATTTCACCCCTCGCTCTTTCTCGATCACTCTCTCACTCCCGTTCTCTTCTATTTCTATTTTAATTCACGCTATTTACACCCTATTATTCTAAAACCGTTTTGTTTTGTTTTCTTTTCTTTCTGTTCTCTTATAAAAACTGCACAAGTGTTTGTTCTTTTTCAGGTGTACTCTTCTGTTATTTCATCTCCCTTTTTCTTTTCCTGTTTTTTTTTTTTTCACCACTACTACTATCATTCATTATACCAAACAAGCCTATTTCAGTTCTACACACACACACAAGAAAAAAAAAAAAGCTATAACCTTTGACCTGTCAGCCATGCCCACAACAACAACAGCAACGGCGGCGACGACGACGCCTTCTTCTATTCCCACGAAACGTTACAGTTTCATGAATGACTACAGCGAAGGCATGCATCCGAAGATTCTCGAGGCGATGATCAGCGAGAACAACGGTAAGCAGAACCCCGGCTACGGCCTCGACGTACACTGCGCTGAGGCCGCCCGGCTGATCTGCAAAGCCGTCGACGCCCCGAACGCGGAGGTGCACTTCATTTCCGGTGGCACGCAAACAAATTTGATCGCCATCGCCGTGGCCCTACGACCGTGGGAGTGCGTCATTGCCACGCAGCTAGGCCACATCAGCACGCACGAGACGGGCGCCATTGAGGCAACGGGGCACAAGGTGCTCAATGTGCACTCTACGGATGGCAAGATGCGGGTGGCGGACATCGCGGCAACGCTGCACGAGCACACGTCGGAGCACATGGTGCTGCCGCGCATGGTGTACATCTCAAACACGACGGAGGTTGGGACACAGTACTCCAAGGCGGAGTTAGAAGAGATTTCTAGCTACTGCAGGTCGCAAAACTTGCTTCTTTTCGTAGATGGTGCGCGGCTGGCGTCGGCGCTGGCGAGTCCGGCGAACGACATCACGTTAGCAGACATGGCGCGTCTGACAGACTTGTTTTACATTGGTGCGACGAAGGTTGGCGGACTATTTGGTGAGGCGCTCGTCGTGGTGAACGACGCGCTGAAGCCAAATATGCGCTTCCTGATCAAGCAGCGTGGTGCGCTGCTCGCCAAGGGATGGATGCTTGGGATTCAATTCGAAGTGCTCATGAAGAACAACCTCATCTTCGAGCTAGGCGCCCATTCGAACAAAACAGCGGCGATAATAAGGCACGGACTAGAAGAGTGTGGATTTAAGTTTGCCTACAACTCAACTAGTAATCAGCAGTTCCCGATCATGCCGCTCACGCTGTACGAGAAGATCGCGAAAGAGTACGACTGCATGCTGTTTGAGGACCGCCGCGATGGAACGGTGGTGGTGCGTTTTGTCACATCGTGGGCCACACCAGAGGACGCCTGTCACGAGTTTGTGTCGTCGCTGAAGAAGATTGTGGCTGCTGCTGCTGCTGTTGCTGCGTAAAAGCAAGAACAAACAAAGAAAAAGCAGTAATAATGGAAAACTCAAGTAGTTTTTCTGTTTTTTTTTTTTTTTTGCGTTCCTCTTTATTAATTCCACGCACCGACAGACAAACGTACACCCACTCTCTCTCTCTCACACATCCATACACACAAATATAAACAGGTGATTTTGAGCTCGAGCAAACATGAGTGTGTCCCCGCAGCGTGCACACAAAAACACGCTACTGCCGTCGCGTAACAAAAGTAAAAAGAAAAAGAAGATGAAGTCAACGGATCAGCAGCAGCAGCAGCAGCCCTGTTGACTTCGTGGTGAGCTGCATGAAAAAAGGTGACCATCAAGTTGCTTTTCTATCTTGGAGGGAAAAAGAAAGGGCAAGCACTAACTGAGTGAGGGGGAGGGGAAGGGACAGACAACTTTTTTGTTGTTGTTATTATCGTTTTTGAGCATATTCTGTTGTACTTGTTTTTTTTTTTTCTTCGCTGTTATCGTTATCGTACCTCTCTGAACTTTACACGGGAGGAAATTAAAACTCAGGAATAAAAACTAGTTGCTCTTTTTTTTTTTTTCTTCCTATGTTGGCTGTCTTAGCTCCTTTTTTCCCCCTAGTATGTGTGTATGTGTCTGTATCTATGTGTGTGTGCACGCCTTTTTCTGTTTCTCTTTTAAGGATGAAAGTGTGTTGCTCGATTTGGATGCGTTTTATCTTCGTGTGCGAAAGAGAAAGCTAAAAATACAGATTCTGTTTTTTTTTTTTTTGTCACTTCTACTCTATTTGTGAGCGCGCAGTTGATTTTCAATGGTAATGAACAAAAGTGTTGTTTGCGGAGCACGTTTTCTCTTCTTTTCTGTTTTTTTTTTTTTTTTAGTGAACAGTCTTTTATTATTATTATTATTATTATTACCTTGCTCTCTTGTTGACCATTCACTACCATGATCACAGGCTTGTCTCTACTATTATTACTATTAGTTTTCCTTATTTCCAATTCGCTTTTTCTGTGTTGCCATATGCTGCTTTACTCGTTTAATTCTGAAGTACAGCTTTGATTTGAGCACAAGCTAACATTCTATAGTAAAAAGCATGCGCTAGCGGACTTGTTTACTTTTTTTTTCTTGAGTGTTTTTTTTTTTTTGTTGTTTCCTTGTATTATGGAGACGGGGAAATGAAGCACACGTTGTGTGGCGCTGCACCTCTCTCCGCAGAGAGACCTAGATGTGCATAGACACTATACATCTAGACGGAGAACCGCTGTGAAGATTCTTCACGTTGCTTTTTATTGTTTTTATGTTCAGCCTTTGTTGCTCGCCTGCCTTTCTTTTAATTCGTCTTAAAACGACTTTAGGAAGCTCTTCATTTTTTTTTTTCTCCTACTTGACTTAGTTGTCTTGCGGCACCAGTGCGTGCCTTTATTTTCTGTCTTCGTGCGCTCCTGATTAGCTCTCAGCGTACGTCTTCCTTGTCGCTATCAGGTTTTTGTTTGTCTGTTAGCTAGTTTTTTTTTTTTTTTACTCCCAGGCAATCGAATGCGGCTTACCGTTAACAGGCGGAGGCACATCGGCAATCAGAGAAAAAAAAGGGGAAGCATGCAGCCAAGCGCAAACGCAGTGTGTTGACATGAAATCAGGCAAGTAGAATATGTTGACGGTTCAGAAGAGAAAAGAGAGAGAAAAAAAAAAGAAGAGGAGGGAAAAGCACGTCTCTGCTGCGGTGCTACTCTTGTTCATCAGTAATTCGCTTATCTGCTGGTTTATTGCGCTTTTTTTTTCCTCTCCTTATTACTATTACTGCCACCTAAGTTGTGTTTCACCCACAACACACAAACTTGAACGCGTTCTGTCCTTTTTTTTTTTTTAGTTGCATGTTGAACTCTTTATTGTAGAGTGTGCGACTACTAACAAACGAAAGCGGGTATTTAAGAGAGAAAAAAGTAAAAATCAAGTGGGTTTCTTTAGTTTTTATTATTGTTATTTGTGTGTGTGTGTGAAAGGCTAGCAAAAACACTACGATGTGCTTCCTGTCCTTCATAGCTGTGTAACCTGGCTGGTCGCCAAGTTAGATTTGATGTGGGAAAAAGATTGCTCCAGACGGCTCTTTTTCAAATTGCTATGCAGTGTCACCTGATGCTCTTGTTGTTTGCTTACTTATCGTTCTACTTCGCTTTGCTTTTGCTTTCTTTCTTTTTTTTTTTTTTCTCTCTTCAATCGTTACGAACACAATAAACGACGTTGTACACCCTACTTTTTTTTTTTGTGCGATTACATCCATAGAAGTCAAGCAATAGCTTTTGCACTTTCTCGTAGCATCACTTTTGGTTAAGCATAACAATCACTTTTGCATAATACTTTTTTTTTTTTTAGAGTTCTTTTTGTAAAAAAAAAAAAGAAGCAGAGGAGAGGGATTCAATAACATATACTCGCAAACACCTTCCCCCGAATACGATTGCCTTTGCTGCTCCGAAGCTCCTTGACAGCAGCCTAAAACAGAAGAAAAAAAAAGCCCAAAACGCCTCTCTTCGACAGTACCCTCTTTTTTTTTTTTTCTGTTGCGCGCCTTTGCAACTATCGTAGCATAGGCTAGATGCGATATTAACGTGACTTTTTTTTTTTTTGCTTTGTATTCGCAAATAACGAACACCATCAGAATAGTTGATATCTTTACACAAGCAAACACACACAAAAACAACAACAAAAAAAAAAAGTGAATCAAACAAAACAGTGAGCACACAGTCACTTGGAGAGAAAAAAGCAAAAAAAGAAAATGGGCTCCATCTTATCGGCGCTGCTCAACGCCCGCAACAGCTACTCGTTGACGCCCAGTCACCAGATCAGCGAGCTACAAGCCTATGGCCCGCAGAGCAGATCCGTGCCTGGAACTGAGACGCCCCATAGCACCGCTACGTTCCGAAATGGTCACGTGTACGAAGACGACGCGTATAAAAACCTCTGTAAGTCTGTTTACTACGGCTTCAACTGCACTCAGCGTTTCCACCAGGCGTGTGAGAAGTACGCGAATGAGCCGCGCATCGCGTACCGGCCGGTGGTGAAACGCGTTTGTGAAAAGACAGACGTGGGGAAGGGCGAGCAGCGGGTGATGGAGGTGACGTACCTAGGCGAGACGCAGCGAATGAAGCTGAAGGATGTCTGGCAGGCTGTTTTGAGCTTCAGCCGTGGTCTGGCCGAGCTGGGCCTGGAGAAGCGCTGCAACGTGTCCATCTACGAGGAGACGCGGTGGGAGTGGCTGGCGACGATCTACGGCATCTGGATGCAGGACATGGTGGCCTCTACAGTGTACGCGAACCTCGGCGAGGACGCCCTCTTCTACGCCTTGCGCGAGACGGAGTGTGCGGCGATTGTGTGCAACGGCAAGAGCGTGCCGCTGTTGCTGCGCGGTGTTGAGGATGGCGTTTTCCCGGCCTGCACGATCATCTACCTGGACGAGTTGCCTGAGACGGGCTGTGAAGCAACACACGGCTGCCGTATTGTGACCTGGGAGGACGTGGTGGCGCTCGGTGATGGCGCAGGCATCTCCCGCGCAACGACTATGCCCACAGACAACGACACGGTGGCGCTGATCATGTACACCTCCGGCACGACGGGCAACCCGAAGGGCGTCGTGCACACGCACGGCAGCATCATATCCGGTGTCACAGCGATGGAGCGTTTTATGGACAGCCTGCTTCCGCGGGACACGAATGAGCGCTACTGTGCCTATCTGCCTCTGGCCCACATTCTGGAGTTCGGTGTCGTGAACGTGTTCTTGTCACGCGGGGCCACCGTCGGCTTCGGTTCACCGCGCACGCTGACAGACGCGACGGCGCGGCCACATGGTGATTTTGCGGAGTTCAAGCCTCGCTGCATCGTGGCGGTGCCGCGCGTGTTCGACCTGGTGCGACGTGCGGTGGAAGCAAAGCTGCCAGCCGAGGGCTCTGTGAAGCGCCAAGTCTTCGATACCGCGTACCAAAGCCGCCTGGCTGCCATTCATGAGGGAAAGGAGACACCGTACTGGAACGAGAAAGTGTTCAAGGCGGCACGCGCGGCCCTCGGCGGTAGCTTTGATTTGTTGTTGTCCGGCGGTGGTCCCTTGTCTGCAGCGACGCAGGAGTTCGTGAACGTCGTGTTTGGGTTTTTAATCAACGGCTGGGGCCTGACGGAGACGATCTGCGTGGGGGCGATTCAACGCATCGGCGACCTCACCCCTGCTGCAGTAGGGCAGGTGCTGGAGATGGAGGAGCTGAAGCTGGTGGACACCGAGGAGTACAAGCACACGGATCAGCCTGAGCCGCGTGGTGAATTGTGCCTGCGTGGCCCGTTCATGTTTAAAGGCTATTACAAGCAGCCGGAGCTGACGAAGGAAGCCTTCGACGAGGATGGCTGGTTCCACACGGGCGACATCGGCAGCATCGACAGCGAGGGTCGCGTGTCCGTAATTGGCCGCATCAAGGCTCTGGCGAAGAATTGCCTGGGTGAGTACATCGCGCTGGAGACCCTCGAGGCCATCTACGCAAATCACCCGCTCGTGCTGAACAACTGCGCGTGTGTGTTGGTCAACCCAGACCGGCGCTACATTGCGGTGATGTGCGTGACTAACGAAAGCAAAGTGAGGAAGTTTACAGCGGCACACGCGGACGGGTTGCCAGCTGCTGCGGTGGACGGCACGATGCCGCTAGAAGACTTGGTGGCGCTGCCCGAATTCTGCGCGAAGGCGGCTGCGTCGATGGCGGAAATGGGCAAAGAGGCTCGTCGAAAGCCGTTCGAGCTACCGCGCGAAGTCCGCTTTTCCTTGGAAGAGTGGACGACGAAGAACGGCGTGCTGACCGCCGCGATGAAGCTTAAGCGCAGCGTGATCAACGAGCGCTTCGCGGAGCAGATTGACTCGATGTTTGTCAAGGAGTAAGAGAAGGAGGCGCAAAGCTGTTTCCGCGGAGTAATGCTGTCAACGTTTCACGTTATGTTGTGCACTTCGCTCGTTTTCATTCCTCCTTTTTTTCTTCCTGTTGTTTTTTTTTTTGTTGTTGTTGTTGTTCGTTTTTTTGCCTGTTTTAAACGGAAATATGGAGCTTTTTGACCTTCAGTTTTTTTTTTTTTTTTTATCTTAGACCCTTCCCCCTTTTTTTTTTCTTCTTCCTCTGGCCCCTTTGGGCTTACCCAAGTTGCAAGCGTCTTCGCTTTTTTTTTTTTTTTCCGTTGTTGTTGTCTTTGTATGTTGCTGCGCAGTATCGCTTGTAATTAGCACAATGACAGCGTCTCTTCACACACTGCTTTTTTTTTTTTTCTCCTTTTTCTGTTGTTTTCTGTTACACGAAACCAAACATGTATACACACATAAACACAGAAGTCACGAAGAAGAAGAAAAGAGTTCTTAATCGAACGTTTCTTGACTCCTGAATAGTCAAGCCTGGAGAGCGAGTTAACGGCGGCAAAAAAAAAAAAAAAGAAGAAGAGAAAAAAAAAAAAACACAGCTCTCACTGTTTTAGCCTCGGTCGCTCTTTTTTTTTTTTTTCCTGTGATGCTGAAGAGAGAAAAAAAAAAGGGACAATTAATAAAGCGGAACTTTTTTTTTTTTTGTAACCGCTCTGCGTCATTTTTCGCCGCTCTCTTCCTTCACCTGCTTCGAGTGGTGTAGCTCTTCCCTTCTTGCTGCTCCTATTTACGCACAAATTCACTGTTCGATTCGCTTGCTGATTCTTAACTATCCATGGCCTTTTCTCCCACGCTGAGCTTTTGTTGTTTCCCTCTCCCCCTCCCTTTTTGATAGACCTTTTTTCGAGTTCATTCGCTCCTCACTGCTTCACAAGCTTCGTTATTTCCCTCCTTTTCTTTTTTTTTTTTCCTCAGCTATATTGAGTTTGTGAGGCTCTCATAAAAGCCGTGAAAAAAAAAAAGAGAGAAAAAAAAAAAGCGTCTTCGACTTCTTTATTTAAAAACACATAAACAACGGGAGAAAAGAAGAAAACGGGGGGGAAAAAAAAAAAACGAAGGTGATTGCGGCTAAAGATCATTCATTGACCGTCTTAAGCCACCTCCCACTCTCCCCAGACAACAGCCTTTGTGAGAAGCTGCGTCGTCAGGTAGAACTTGCGCCATCGCTCCTTCTTTTTTCCTTTCTTTTCTTCTTGCATCATATATATACATATATATATATATATATATATATATATATATATATATATGTATTTATATATATAGTATCTACAAAATAAAAGTAAAAAGATCGTACGTACTTTTTCTTTCCGTCTTGCCGAGCGACTCAACGAGCTCACTTTGTTCTTCATTCCCGCTTCCGCACTTTTTTTTTTCTTTTTTCCTCTCTCAACTACGCGATCTTGAGAACCGGCGCTGCACGACCTTGGCATACAAGCATAGGAGCGACAGTTTCGTCGTGATTGTTATTAGTGTTATTATTGTTATTTCCATCATTAGTTCGCGACAATGGGTGGCTGTGTTATTTCGTTGATGGACCGCAGGGCCCAAAGCTCCGATATTGTCGACCCGGCGATCGAGAGGCTTAAAAAATATGGCCCGCAGAGTCTGCCGCTGAAAGGTACGGAGACGGACACCAGCTCTCCCATCTACCTCAACGGCAAGCGACCGTCGCTTGAAGAACAGCGGAAGTCGGGTAAGACCTACTATTATGGCCCGAACCAGGCGGAACGCTTCCAGAAGCTCTGCCTCGAGCACCTTGACGACGTCGCCATGACGTACCGGCGTGTAGAAAAAGTCGTCAAGGAGACAGTGGAAGGCAGCTCGCGTCCGTTGGACGTCTCGTATCTGTCCGATCAGCGCTCGGTGAAGTACCGCGAGCTCTACGACGCCTTCATGAGCTTCAGCCGTGGTCTGGCCGAGCTGGGCCTGGAGAAGCGCTGCAACGTGTCCATCTACGAGGAGACGCGGTGGGAGTGGCTGGCGACGATCTACGGCATCTGGATGCAGGACATGGTGGCCTCTACAGTGTACGCGAACCTCGGCGAGGACGCCCTCTTCTACGCCTTGCGCGAGACGGAGTGTGCGGCGATTGTGTGCAACGGCAAGAGCGTGCCGCTGTTGCTGCATGGCATCGCTGCAGGCGAATTCCCGGCCTGCACGATCATCTACCTGGACGAGTTGCCGGTGTCGGGCTGTGAGGACACACACGGCTGCCGTGTCATTGCGTGGACGGCCGTCGTGGAGCTGGGCCGCAGCCAGAGCGGCAAGAAGCGTGCGGCGGCGCCGCCACAGGACAACGAGTCGGTGGCGCTGATCATGTACACCTCCGGTACGACGGGCAATCCGAAGGGCGTCATGCACACGCACGGCAGCATCGTGGCCGGTATTTTGTCCATGGATGACTGGCTCTACAGTTGCATTCAGCAGCGAGACGACGACGTGTATCTTTCTTATCTGCCTCTGGCCCACATTCTGGAGTTCGGTGTCGTGAACATCTTGTTGGCGCGGCACGCTCATGTAGCCTTTGGAAATCCGCGCACGCTGACAGACAACATGGCGAAGCCGCACGGCGACTTCATTGAGTATCGCCCCACTCTTTTTATAGGCGTACCGCGCGTCTTCGACACGCTGAAGCGCGCGGTGGAAGCAAAGCTGCCAGCGCCCGGCACGCTCAAGCGCCAAGTCTTCGATCATGCGTATCAACGCCGCCTGGCTGCCATTCATGAGGGAAAGGAGACACCGTACTGGAACGAGAAAGTGTTCAAGGTGGCACGCGCGGCCCTCGGCGGTCGTGTCCGCGCTACGCTGAGCGGCGGTGGCCCTCTTTCCACGAGCACGCACGAGTTCATCAACGTGTTGTTCTGCCTGCTCGTCGTGGGCTGGGGCCTGACGGAGACGATCTGCTGCGGTAGCGTCATGCGACTTGGCGATGTGAAAACTGGCGTGGTGGGGCAGGTGCTCACCTCGGAGGAGCTGAAGCTGGTGGACACCGAGGAGTACAAGCACACGGATCAGCCTGAGCCGCGTGGTGAATTGTGCCTGCGTGGCCCGTTCATGTTTAAAGGCTATTACAAGCAGCCGGAGCTGACGAAGGAAGCCTTCGACGAGGATGGCTGGTTCCACACGGGCGACATCGGCAGCATCGACAGCGAGGGTCGCGTGTCCGTAATTGGCCGCATCAAGGCTCTGGCGAAGAATTGCCTGGGTGAGTACATCGCGCTGGAGACTTTGGAGGCAATATATGTGAACTCCCCGCTCGTGCTGAACAACTGCGTGTGCGTGCTGGTGCACCCCGATAAAAACTACATCTGCGCACTGGTGCTGACGGATGAGGGCAAGGTAAAACGCTTTGCAAAGGAGCACGGCATCGCAGGTGAATATCCGGCACTGCTGAAGAACAAGGAGCTGCTGAAAAAGGCGGCGGAGACGATGGCGACGATTGCGAAGAACGCCAAGCGGAAGAACTTCGAGTTGCTGAGGAATGTGTGCCTCTTGGATGATGAGTGGTCGCCAGAGAACGGCGTGCTGACCGCAGCGCTGAAGCTTAAGCGCAACGTGATCAATGAGCGGTATGCGAAGGAGATCAAGGAGTTGTTTGCGCAGTGAGTGACAGTTTCCTTCTTTTTTTTTCTTTGTTGTTGTTGTTGAGCCGAACTACACCGTTGTCGTCGTCTTTTTTTTTTTTTTTTTTGGAGGGGGGTGGGACATGGGGGCAACGTAGATATCGTTTTCTGTGTTGTTGTTGTTGTTGTTTTGTTGTATTATCCTCTACACAACAACGCTGCTACTGGTAGCAAAAGAAGATGAAGAGAGAAGAAGAAAAAGAGCATATATATCTATATATATATATATATATATATGTATAAAGAGGATTGAATACAGTTTCTGGCGCTTAGCCATCCCGTCCTTTCACTCATCACACACCGTTTTTTTTTTTTCTTTTCTGCCTTTTATATTATGCTTTTTTTTTTTTCTGTTTAACATGTGTTTCTCCTCTTTTGCATCGAAGAGCATCGAGAATGGGGGAAAAGGAGGGAAGGGCCAACCTTTGTATTAATAATGAACTCCCTCTCTTCGCGAAGAGAGTACGCCTGTACATGGATTCGCTAGACGACGACAACGCGGCTGGATGTGAAAACCAGGAACATTCGTATGGCACAGCCTTCGTTTTATATTGTCATTTTTCGTATTAAATCCCGTTTTTCTTCTTTTCTTTTCTTTTTAAATGATAGAGTTTTTTGTTGTTGAGCTAAAGGAAGGTAATTAAGTCGTGTATGATGCTCTTTTTTTGTTTGTTTGTTTCTCGCATGCGCAAACACTGGTGTAATGCATCGCTGTATGCATTACGGGGGAAAAAAAAAAAACACAAACGAGCACAGATACATATACCCATGCACACACGTGAACAGTTTATTTGTCTTCCTCTTTTCTGTTCCTCTTTTTTTGTTGTTGTGTGTGTGTGTGTGTGTGTGTGTGTGTGTGTGTGTGATGTCCTTGACGATGCCAGTAGCAAGTGAGTCTTCCCTTCCTTTTTTTTTCTTTAGACCCCAAAACGGAATTCTCAGTCATAAAAAAAAAAGAAAGAGCTTTCTTCTCTTGATAATTATGTCTAGCGTTTGCAATTTAAAGGCATTTTTTTTTTTCTGTGTGTGTGTGTATAAGTATATAGTCAAGTACCTGCGACCTCGACATCCAGCTTCTTTGATTGCTGCAGTCACGGACTCGCAGAATCTTCCAGTACTGCCAAGAAGAAAAAAAAAACACCTTTTTTTTTCTTTGGCGTGTTTTATGCTCCGTCTACATAACGACGAGTCACAACAACAAAAAAAAAAAAAGAGAAAAACTCCTTGTGAGAACGTCGTTAGCTACACGACGAACGCTTTTTTTTTTTTTTCTGTTACGGCTGTTTAACATTTCTTTTTTTTTTTTCATCAGCCACCTTCTTTTCAGCTGCTCTTCCCTCTTCTTTTTTTTTTTTTGTGTGTGTGTGTGTTTCTCGATTGTGAAGTACCGTATCGTGCTGCGCATTGGCCTCCTCTGCCCATCTCACATTTTCAGTCATCACGACTTAACAAGAACACATACACACACGACATTACAGAATGGATACCCCATCGTACCGTAGCGACCTGGAGTCAACGGTGCTGCAGCTGATGGACGAGGCGAACGCGCGCCGCGTCGTGCCAGACCCGCGCGCCATGCGTTATCGTCAGCTGGGAGATGAGGCTATCGCCATCGAGGGCACCGAGTGCGCCAACGGCACTCCGATCTACCGCCACGCCAAGGTGTCCGATGCAATGCAGCGCCGTCTGGAGAATGAGTGGTACAATGGACCTAACTTCGTGCAGCGCTTCGAGTCGCTTTGCAAGAGCCGTGGCAACAAGCGTGCCTTCGCCTACCGCCCGATCATCCGCGTCACGCACGAGCTGGTGAAGGAGCCGGAGAGCGGGCTGGAGCGTCTGTTCGACATTACGTACTTCGACGCCACCAAGTACCTCTCCTACACGGAGGTGTGGACGACCATTGAGAATTTTGGCCGCGGCCTGCGTGAGTTGGAGATCTCGACCGACTGTAAGGTGGGTATTTACCTCGAGACGCGCTGGGAATGGGTAGCGTCTGCGTACGGTGTGTGGTCACAGAGCATCGTACTTGCCACCGTGTACGCAAACCTCGGTGAGGAGGCGCTGAGCGAAGCCTTCGCGGAAACGAGCTGTGCCGCGATTGTAACAGTGGGCGAGCGCGTGCCCTCGCTGATCTCGATGATGCGGCGTGGGGCGATGCCCTACTGTATTCTCATCTACCTGGACGCGCTCCCAGACGGTTTGGATTCGGAAGGCGTGACACTGAAGGCCTGGGAAGACGTCGTGAAGGACGGCGCACTGTCAGCCTACCTGAACGTACTGCCCACAGACAACGACGAGGTGGCGCTTATCATGTACACCTCGGGTACGACAGGAGGTCCGAAAGGTGTCATGCATACGTACGGCGCCATAACGGCTGGTATCAACGGTATGGGCGGTCGCTTGAACGAGTTGTGCGGACCGCAGGAGCCGGACGAGCGCTACTGCTGCTCCCTGCCTCTTGCTCACATTTTCGAGTTCACCGTCACGAACATTTTCTTGACTCGTGGCTGCTGGGTCGGCTTCGGTCAGCCGCGTACGCTGCTCAGCAGCTACGCTCGTCCACACGGCGACCTAGTTGAGTTCAAACCTATCTTCCTCATCGGTGTACCGCGCATCTTCGACAACTACAAGAAGACGATGGAGGCCAGCCTGGCTCCGCGTGGGTCGCTTGAGCGCAAGATCTTCGAGCACGCCTTTGCATCGCGCCTGAAGTACCTTCGCAGCGGCATGGAGACACCCTTCTGGAATGAGGTGGTGTTTGCCCCGCTGCGTGAGATGGTTGGTGGGCGTGTGCGCAGCATGTTCGGCGGCGGTGGTCCGATCAGCGCCCCAACACAGAACTTCATGAACGTGATTCTTGGTGGCTTCATTCAGGGATGGGGCCTGACCGAGACGATCGGCAACGGCACGAAGCAGCTCGTGGGCGACCTTGAACCCGCCTGTGTGGGACAGCTCGAACTCGCTTGTGAGTTCAAGCTAGTGGACACGGAGGATTACAAGCACACGGATCTGCCAGAGCCGCGTGGCGAGGTCTGCCTGCGTGGCCCGATGCTGTTCAAGGGCTACTACAAGAAGGATGCTGTCACGAAGGCAGTGATCGATAGCGAGGGCTGGTTTCACACCGGCGACATCGGCGCGATTGCCGATCGTGGTCGTCTGCGTATCGTCAGTCGGATTAAATCGCTGGCAAAGAATGCGCTGGGTGAGTACATCCCGATGGAGAACCTCGAGTCGCTCTACGCACAGGTCAATCTCTGCGTGCCGAACGGCGTCTGCATCGTTGTCCTGCCCAGCAAGTACTACATCTGTGCCATTGCGTGTACGACAGAGAGCAAGGCGATGGTGTTTGCGAAGGAGCACAACATCAAGGGCGAGTGGCCAGCCGTGCTGAAGAACCCGGAGTTCCAGCACTGTGCGACGGAGGCGTTTCGCGAGCTGGCCATCCACGCGGGTCGTGGCAAGCAGGAGATCGTGCGCTACGTGCGTGTCGTGGCTGATGAGTGGACACCGGAGAACGACATGCTGACGGCGGCTGGCAAGCTGAAGCGTCACGCAGTGGCAGACAAGTACAAGGACATGATTCGGACCATGTACGTGGATTGAGCCTTAGAAAGAACGTGAGGAAAGAAGAAAAAAGAAAAAAGAGTTTATGGACGATCGTCGTCGTGTTGTGTCTGACCGTAGAGTCTGTGTAACAATGCCTTCGTACTTGTGGGTTATTTTCATGACTGTTGTAAAAAAAAAAAAGAAACGTTTTTTTTTTTTTGATGATCTAGAAAGAAGAGAGAAAGGAAAGTACGCTTGTAACACAGTTGTTGTATGTCAAATTCCTCAAATTGCCCTCCTGCGCGCTGATTTCCTTGTTGTTATTTGTAGCGGTGCTGCGTGTGGAGTTGTAGCGGAAAAGAAAAGAAAAAAAAGCTGGTCAGGGCTTTTGATGGTCTGCTTCTACTTTTTGTTTTTTCCCCCTTTAACATTTAAATGCTGTTTGCTCATGCAGCTCCTTCGAAAGAAGAGAAAAAAGGGGGTGATGTGCTTTCCCTTTTTTTTTTTCTTACGGATGAGTAAATGCAACTTGAATATATACAACCTCATCGATTGTTGACTGCCACCGAAGCCTGTTTCTGTATGAGGCTAAAACACTCTTCTTTTTTTTTTTTTCCTGGTTGCTGGTTTACTTTGTTTGACTTTTTTGTCAATCAAAATAAGCGAGTTTCATCAAAAACGTGGTCGCGTTTGAGTTCTTGAGTTTCTTTCATTTTTCTTGTTGTTTGACATGTTCTCTTTTTTAAACTCTGTCCTCTGCATATCTCTCGTATCGCAGCGGGTAAACTAAATAGTATTAGAGATGTGTTGGAAAGAACGACTTGAGTTGCGGCTTAAGCAAGGACGGATGAAGGCAAAGATGAGAGAGATTTGTCACCATCCGAGCACTGTGGGAAGAAGGACACAGGGTGACGTTTTCAGCTCTTCACTGTAAAACGTCATGAGAGTGCTGAGCGCGGCACAGCAAGGTGGCTGTCAAACAGGTGTTCTTACTGTCTACTTCTTATAGCACGACGGTGCATAAAAAGTGACATCACCGAGTTTCAGCCCTCTTTTCTTTTTTTTTTTTTTTAATTCTCCCTCTCACTCTGTTTCTCTTCCTTTCTGTCTCCTGTTGTTCCTTTCTCATACACGTACACATACACCGAATCAGGTTGTTGTGTATTGTCTTAGTTCTCCGACGAAGAACTCGTTGGCACCTCTGTGATATTGGACATATCCTCTCCATAAAAAAAAAAAAAACAAATAAGTACACTTTTTTTTCCCTTTCCCTTTTTTTTCTATATATTTTTGACACGCGTATTGATTTCTTTATTGCTGCACCTTTTTGTTACTGCTGTTTTTTTTTTTTCTCCCTCTGTATCAACCTTCAATCACTGCCCAACAGCAACCTCACACTAAGCATGGACACCCCTTCCTACCGCAAGGAGCTGGAGTCAACGGTGCTGCAGCTGATGGACGAGGCGAACGCGCGCCGCGTCGTGCCAGACCCGCGCGCCATGCGTTATCAGCAACTGGGAGATGAGAACATTGCTATCGAGGGCACCGAGCGCGCCAACGGCACTCCGATCTACCGCCACGCCAAGGTGTCCGATGCAATGCAGCGCCGTCTGGAGAATGAGTGGTACAATGGACCTAACTTCGTGCAGCGCTTCGAGTCGCTTTGCAAAAGCCGTGGCAACAAGCGTGCCTTCGCCTACCGCCCGATCATTCGCGTCACGCACGAGCTGGTGAAGGAGCCGGAGAGCGGGCTGGAGCGTCTGTTCGACATTACGTACTTCGACGCCACCAAGTACCTCTCCTACACGGAGGTGTGGGAGATGACACAGAACTTTGGCCGTGGCTTGTGCGAATTGGAGATCTCGAGCGACTGTAAGCTTGGCATTTACCTCGAGACGCGCTGGGAATGGCTGATCTCTGCGTACGGTGCCTGGTCACAGAGCTTGGTGGTCGCCACCGTGTACGCAAACCTCGGTGAGGAGGCGCTGAGCGAAGCCTTCGCGGAAACGAGCTGTGCCGCGATTGTAACAGTGGGCGAGCGCGTACCCTCGCTGATCTCGATGATGCGGCGTGGGGCGATGCCCTACTGTATTCTCATCTACCTGGACGCGCTCCCAGACGGCATCGACGCCACCGGCGTGACACTGAAGGCCTGGGAAGACGTCGTGAAGGACGGCGGTCTGTCCAATACTCCCCTCAATCTGCCGACGGCAAACGATGAAACCTGCCTGATCATGTACACCTCGGGTACGACAGGAGGTCCAAAGGGTGTGACGCATACCTACGGTTCGATGACGTCGGGTATCAACGGTATGGGCGGCCGCTTGAACGAGTTGTGCGGACCGCAGGAGCCGGACGAGCGCTACTGCTGCTCCCTGCCTCTTGCTCACATTTTCGAGTTCACCGTCGTGAACATTTTCTTGACTCGTGGCTGCTGGGTCGGCTTCGGTCAGCCGCGTACGCTGCTCAGCAGCTACGCTCGCCCACACGGCGACCTAGTTGAGTTCAAACCCCTCTTCCTCATCGGTGTACCGCGCATCTTCGACAACTACAAGAAGACGATGGAGGCCAGCCTGGCTCCGCGTGGGTCGCTTGAGCGCAAGATCTTCGAGCACGCCTTTGCATCGCGCCTGAAGTACCTGCATGAGGGCATGGAGACACCCTTCTGGAATGAGGTGGTGTTTGCCCCGCTGCGTGAGATGGTTGGTGGGCGTGTGCGCAGCATGTTCGGCGGCGGTGGTCCGATCAGCGCCCCAACACAGAACTTCATGAACGTGATTCTTGGTGGCTTCATTCAGGGATGGGGCCTGACCGAGACGATCGGCAACGGCGCGAAGCAGCTCGTGGGCGATTTGGAGTCTCTGTGCATCGGTCAACTGGAGCTGGGTGTGGAGATGCGTCTGGAGGACACGGAGGATTACAAGCACACGGATCTGCCAGAGCCGCGTGGCGAAATCTGCCTGCGTGGCCCGATGCGTTTCAAAGGCTACTACAAGAAGGATGCTGTCACGAAGGCAGTGATCGATAGCGAGGGCTGGTTCCACACCGGCGATGTCGGCGCGATTGCCGATCGTGGTCGTCTGCGTATCGTCAGTCGGATTAAATCGCTGGCAAAGAATGCGCTGGGTGAGTACATCCCGATGGAGAACCTCGAGTCGCTCTACGCACAGGTCAATCTCTGCGTGCCCAACGGCGTCTGCATCGTTGTCCTGCCCAGCAAGTACTACATCTGTGCGATTGCGTGTACGACGGAGAGCAAGGCGATGGTGTTTGCGAAGGAGCACAACATCAAGGGCGAGTGGCCAGCCGTGCTGAAGAACCCGGAGTTCCAGCACTGTGCGACGGAGGCGTTTCGCGAGCTGGCCATCCACGCGGGTCGTGGCAAGCAGGAGATCGTGCGCTACGTGCGTGTCGTGGCTGATGAGTGGACACCGGAGAACAACATGCTGACGGCGGCTGGCAAGCTGAAGCGTCACGCAGTTGCGGAGTTCTACAAGGACATGATCCGCTCCATGTACGTGGATTGAACTAATGCAGCAGAGAGAGGATATAGTACCCTATATGCGAAAAGCAAAAGCACTCTTTTTTTTTTTTTTAAGCACGATCGTCTTTTCATGTGAACTGCAGCGAAAGCAGCAAGAAATGACGCCATTGGATATCAGGCACGACTTATTGAAGGGTTGTGCTGACTATGTCGGTGTTTTTTTTTTTTCGTTTGCATTTCTTTTGTTTCTTAAGCCTTTTTTGTTGCTGTTGTTCTCTTTTTTTTTCCCCTTGTGCCTGCATTGTCAGTCTCTTTCTCCGCCATCAAAAAAAAAAACCCTCTTCTTTTTTTTTTTTTGTTGTTGTTGTCGTTGTTTTGTTTTTACCCCGCTTCTATGCGTGGTGTCTAAGTGGTGATGAAGTGAAAGCGGGAGGAAATGCCGGTTTTTTTTTTTTCTCTTATGTCTTTGTCTGGGCTGATTCATATCCGGCATTACACGTAAAAAAAAAAAAAAAGAGGATAGTGTCTTGGTTTGCTTGAAGAGGATGCAGTTTTCCCGGATGTTCTTTTTTTTTTCCCTCTTTTTCTTCTCGTTTTCTTCGAGTTTTTTTTTTTGTTTTTGTTTTTGTTTTTCGAAGTAATGTGTGCTATCCGGTTTTTGTTTTTTCTCCCTCTTACTCTGCATGCGCTCTTGCGCGTATTTAGACATTCACTTTCATCGTGTTCGTTTTCTTTTTTCTTTCTTTTTGTATTTGTGCGTGTTTTGGCTATAAAGTACTTCTTCGTAAATAAGCTGAACAAAGAAAAAAAATAAGGAACCCAATATGTGGTACTATCTGTTGTAGTTTACTAACGCGTGCTAAAAGGGTCACACCTCTGCTTTTTTTTTTTCTTTTTGCCTCTCGCTTATTTTGCGTTATGTAATTCGATTTCGAATCACTGCTATGCACGGTTGTACGTCAGGACGTGGAGCCACACGTACGCATATACGCATATAGATTTTTACACGCAAGCATCGATGCGCATTCACGCGGTCCAAACTGAGTTTGCCTGTGACAGCAAGACAACGGCAACGGAGCGTGAATGTGGCTTTTACTGCCTTCTTTTGTCGTTTTTTTTTTGTCTTTTCCTTTTTTTTTTTTTTAAGAACTGTTGGTGTAGCGTTCGAGTTTCTGTAATGGGAAAAGAGCATGCTTCTTTTCTATCGTCAATAGCTCCTGCATATACTGTTATTGGGGAACTGACAGACAAAAGAGGTGTGTTAATCTTCTTTTTTTTTTTTTGCTCTTGGTTTGTCCATTATCGCTAAAGGGGGGAAAAAAAAGCCAAAAACGGTGTTCTGGTAATACAACTTAAGCGGTAAAAAAAAAAAAAATGAAGATAATAATGAAGTTAATTAACGCGCACAGCTGTAGGTACTGTCGGACAATGCTCTTTTTTTTTTTTTTCTTCCTCCTTTCTTTCTTTTAAGATTATTGAGTGGTTCTCGGTATCATAAGAGCACTTCTTCTGTCTTCACGTCATAGCTATCTCGTTCTTTTTGTGCAAAAGAGGGAGCTATAATAGAACAAATCGGTCTCCATGCATCTTGATCCTTCACGCCGTCACCTCTCTTTACTCTTCTTTCTTCTTTTTTTTTTTCCTGTTACTTCAAATGAGTGTTTGCTTTTGTTTTTCTGATAGTGTGTGTTTTTTTTTTCTTCGTCTACAGGGTAGAAGTATCTGTATTGCGTATTAGCCATTTCATCGCTGTTGGTTTCTTCTTTTTTTTTTTTTAATCGTCAACGCCTCTTGTCGAATTATACACTGTTTTTTTTTTTTTTCTGGCGAGGCTCTGTTGAGCACCAGCTGTAGTAGACACCATAGACGGACTACTCGAGTTGTCCTTCTTTATTTTTGGGATCCTACTTCTCCACGTATCGACGACTGAAAGCCATCGTGCTCTAGTCAACCCCCCTCCCCCTTCTCTTTCTCTTATAGAACTTAACGCGTTGGAGCGCGTCTCAAGAAGCACATCGATGGACGCTCCGGAGTATCGCGCCCAGCTCGCCGCCACCGTGCTGCAGCTGATGGAGGAGGAGAATGCACGTCACGTAGTCGCAGATCCACAGATGATGCTGTACAACCGGCTCGGTGACGAAGCCCTGCCGGTGGACGGCACCGACAACTCCAAGGGCACTCCGATCTACCATCACGCGAAGGTTAGCGGACACGCCTTTGAGGTCTTGGTCGATGACTGGTACAACGGCGAGAACTACGTGCAGCGCTTCGAGTCGATCTGCAAGAGCCGTGGCAACAAGCGTGCATTCGCCTACCGCCCCGTGATTCGAGTCAGCGAGGAGCTGGTGAAAGAGCCGGAGAGCGGGCTGGAGCGCAAGTTTGATGTCACCTTCTATGACGCAACCAAGTATATCACGTACGATCAGGCCTGGCGCGACATCGAGAGCTTCGGGCGTGGCTTGTGCGAGCTGGGTATCCCGCAAGACTGCAAGATTGCGATGTACCTCGAGACGCGCTGGGAGTGGCTAGTTTCAGCCTATGGTGTGTGGTCGCAGGGGATGGTGCTCACGACTGTTTTTGCGAACCTCGGTGAGGAGGCGCTGAGCCACGCTTTTACAGAGACGAGCTGTGCCGCGATTGTAACGGTGGGCGAGCGCGTGCCCTCGCTGATCTCGATGATGCGGCGTGGGGCGATTCCCTACTCGGTGATCATCTACCTGGACCGTCTGCCGGCAAACATCGAAGCCGAAGGTGTCTCGCTGCGCGCCTGGGAGGACGTTGTGAAGGACGGCGCCCTCTCCATCATGAGCACGCGCATCCCAACCAACAACGACGACCTCGCGCTCATCATGTACACTTCGGGTACGACAGGGGAACCGAAAGGCGTCATGCACACCTTTGGCAGTATCACGTCCGGTGTGCGGGGCATGGGTGAGAAGTGGAACGAGCTGCTTGGGCCGCTGCAAACGGATGAGTGCTACGTCGCCTCGCTGCCCCTTTCACACGTGTTTGAGTTTGTCATGTGCATGAACTCATTAACGCGAGGCTGCTGGGTCGGTTTTGGTCACCCGCGCACGATGCTGAACACGTTCGCCCAGCCACACGGCGACTTAGCGGAGTACAAGCCCTCGCTGCTTGTCGGCGTGCCGCGCATCTTCGACAACTACAAGAAGACGATGGAGGCCAGCCTTGCCCCGCGTGGGTCGCTTGAGCGCTGCATCTTCGATCACGCCTTTGCATCGCGTGTTCGGTACATGAAGCAAGGGATGCAGACGCCCTTCTGGGACAAGGTGGTGTTTAAGCCGTTTCAGGAGATGCTGGGTGGGCGTGTGCGCAGCATGTTCGGCGGCGGCAACCCTGTCAGCTCTGTCACACAGACCTTCTTCAACGTCGTGGTCGGCGGCTTTATACAGGGTTATGGCCTGACCGAGACGATCGGCAACGGTACGAAGCAGCTGGCTGGCGACAAGGAAGTGCTGTGCTGCGGTCAGCCGGAGCGATGCGTGGAGTTCAAGCTAGTGGACACGGAGGATTACAAGCACACGGACATCCCAGAGCCGCGTGGCGAGGTCTGCCTGCGTGGCCCGATGCTGTTCAAGGGCTACTACAAGAAGGAAGCGATGTCAAAGAGTCTCTTCGACGAGGACGGCTGGTTCCACACTGGCGACATCGGCGCGATTGCCGATCGTGGTCGTCTGCGTATCGTCAGTCGGATTAAATCGCTGGCGAAAACCTCTGCAGGCGAGTACATCTCCATGGAAGCGATCGAGTCGCTCTACGCACAGGTCAACCTCTGCGTGCCGAACGGCGTCTGCATCATTGTGCACCCGGAAAAGAACTACATCTGTGCCATTGCGTCGACGACGGAGAGCAAGGCGATGGTGTTTGCGAAGGAGCACAACATCACCGGGTCGTGGCCGGACGTGCTGAAGAACCCGGAGTTCCGCAAGGCGTCTACGGAGGCGTTTCGCGAGCTGGCCATCCACGCGGGTCGTGGCAAGCAGGAGATCGTGCGTCACGTCCGGCTCGTGGGAGATCATTGGACGACGAAGAATGAGCTGATCTCCGCCGCGAACAAGCCGCACCGTCGGGCGATCTACGCACGGTACGCGAAGGAGATTGAGGAGCTATTTGCAGAATAGTGTACGGCAAAGGCCTCTTTTCTCTTTTTTGTTGGTTCGTGTGTGTTTTTTTTTTTTTTTTGAGTGTGTGTATATCGTTTTTTTTTTTTCCCTGCCCCTTTTTTACGGCACGATGAATCGCATGTTTTCGAACACTTTTTTTGTTGTTGTTGTTATTCCCCGTTTACTAGTGATTGTTGGGGTCTTTTCGATGTGTGTTTGCGTGTGTGTGTGTTTTTTTTTTTTTTCCGGCACGCTCTGAAGCAGTTCGTAGCTTCACTTTGTGCCTTATTTTTCTTTCAGCCTTGTTTCTTTTTTTTTTTTTTTCTCTCTGCATCCATTTTTTTTTTTCTTATTTGAACCCTAAGAAAAGGCACTCATTGCATTGTTTCTCGTAAAACGAAAAACGAAAAACAAGAAAGTGAAGGTCCAAAAACTACTGATAGACGAAAAAGGAAAAAGCTGTTTCTCTTTACGAGGTTGCGTTCAAGAGAAGCGCAGAAAACTCTGTTTCGCAGTTCATGTTTGCTGCGCATCCGTCATCGTTGTCTGAGAGCGTGTTTGCGCGTGTGTGTGTGTGCCTTAGGATTCATCAAGTCGCCTGCAATGAAAAAAGTGTGTGTCGCCTGTTTTTTTTTTTTTTTTTTACGGCTCTTTATCTTCAAGAAATCAAGTGTACGTATGTATGTACATACATGTATATATGTCTATATATATATATATATGTGTGGTTTTTTTTTTTTTTTTACTCAGTAGTTCTTGCATGCCTGATCTTCCTCTTTTGTTCTCCCTGTTTTTCTTTCTTTGTTTTTGTCTTTCCTCTTTTTTTTTTTTTTTCTATGTGTGTAGGTGTAATGTACACAACATCTCTAACATAAAAAAGTCAACGACGGCGCTCACATAAAGCACTTTTTTCTTTAACTAAAAACACAGTAACAGTGTGGAAGGAGAGAAATAAAAGAAGATACGATTCGTGCCATTGCTATTGAAAGCCGTTGGCTGTTTTTGCTTCTTCTTTTATTGCTACTGCTCTCTCTTTCTCGTGTAGCCCAAGACTGTCTTCTAAAGAGGGAGTTTATCCTCTTCAGTCTTTCTTTTCTTTTTTTCGTTGATCTAGAAGACTCTGTTAGTGTTTTTTTTTTCTTGGTCTGTCTTTTTATTTAGTTAAATCAAAAGCACAGGGTATATCTCGTTGTGCTTGTTTTTGGTTGCGGGTGACGGCCTTTCTATTTTTTTTTCTCTCTCCTTTTTTTTTTCCCCCGTCATCATCTCAAGTTTGTTATTTCGCAGTGGCGTGTGTTTCGGCGAACCGTTCGGCCAGCTTTTCTTTTTCCTCTCGTGCTACACACTTTCCTTACCGTTATAAAGTGATTATATTACTTTAAATAAAAACGCGCAAAAAAGAACACGGGTCTTTTTTCACGCTTCTCTTCTTATTACTATTACTAAGATCTAAACTGTTTTTTTTTTTTTATTTCACTGTATCTGCAGTACATATATATATATATATATATATATATATATTCGCTTGTATCTCGAAAAAAAAAAAAAAGAAGAGGACACTCGTTTTCCGTACCTTTACACACGCACACACGCATACAAGATTCACGCATATTTCTCAATCAGAGACAAAAAAAGAACACAAGAGGCACATATATTAGTGTAAGGAAAGACAAAAATGGGCGGCTGTGTTCTTTCGCTGATGGAAGGCCGCAACGCGATGCAGGTCTGCCCAGACCCTCGCTACGCCGCGTATACCCAACGCCTGTCAGACTGCGGCGGCAGCTTCGTGCAGACGCTCCCGGGCACGGAGACGGAACACACGTCTCCGATCTACCGGCTGGGTGATGTGACGGAGGAGCAGCATCAAGCTTTTCGGGCAGCTGCGGCAGCCCGGCCAAACTTGTACAAGTCTCTCATGCATTTCTGTGAAACGCGGTGCGACCGCCGGATGCTCGGCTACCGCCCCGTGAGGTGCATCACGAAGGAGTCGACGCCAATCGGGTCGCATGGCAAGGAGCGGGTGATGAATATCACGCACCTGGACGACACCGTTTACATGACCTATGCCCAAGTCGGGCAGCGTATCGTGAACTTCGGGGCCGGGCTTGCCGCCCTCGGCGCAAAGGCGAACGACAACGTCTCTATTTACCTCGACACCTGCGTGGAGTGGATGATTGGTATTTACGGGATTTGGTCGCACAGCCTCGTCGCGGCGACGGTCTACGCGAACCTTGGCGAGGCGGCGTTGGCGCACGTGTTGCACGAGACAGAAAGTCAGGCGATTCTCTGCGGGGCGACGAACACGTCGAACGTGCTGAAGCTGATGCTGAACGGCGTGATGCCGCAGGTACCAATCATCTACGTCGGCACGCTGCCCGCCGCCTTGGACACCCACGGCATCACCGTGCTGAAGTTTGAGGAGGTGGAGGCGATGGGGGCGGCAAGTCTGGCAAGCGGAACACCGGCGGGCACCGGGCCGATCAACGACGATGACCTCGCGCTCATCATGTACACGTCCGGTACAACTGGAGATCCGAAGGGGGTCATGCATACCCATCGCACTCTCGTCTCTGGCGCGCATACGCTGGAGCCACGCGTGCACGACCTGATCGGCAGCAGGAACGCGGAGGAGGTGTACTTGGTTTACCTGCCCATGGCCCACATTATGGAGTTCACCCTGGCGAACGTCTTCATCACGCGTGGCGCCTTCGTCGGCTTCGGCACGCCGCGCACGCTGACCGACGCGACGGCGCGGCCGCACGGCGACTTGGCGGAGTTCAGCCCCACTATCTTCGTTGGTGTCCCGCGCATCTTCGACACGTTGAGAAAAGTCATGGAGGCGAAGCTGCCACCGGTGGGCTCGCTCAAGCGGAAGATCTTCGACCACGCCTTTCAGAGTCGACTGGCCGCAATCAAGGAGGGCAAGGAAACGCCGTTTTGGGACGAGAAGGTGTTCAAGCAGGCACGTGTGGTGCTCGGGAAAAACTTGAAGGTGATGCTGAGCGGCGGCGGCCCCTTGTCCGCAGCCACACAGGCGTTCGTGAATGTCGTTTTCGGACGTATTCTGATTGGCTACGGTTTGACCGAGACGACTTGCGCTGGTGGTATCCAGATCCCCGGTGATACGCAGGCGAACGTGACGGGGCTGATGTTGCCTGGGCAGGAGATTAAACTGCTCGATATTGAGGAGTACAAGCACACGGATCAGCCCGAGCCGCGTGGGGAGATGCTGTCGCGCGGCCCCTACCTGTTCAAGGGTTACTACAAGCAGCCGGAGCTGACGAAGGAGGTGCTGGACGAAGATGGCTGGTTCCACACGGGCGACGTGGGCAGCTTCACAAAGGACGGCAAGCTGCGCATCGTGGGTCGCGTGAAGGCATTGGCGAAGAATTGCCTGGGTGAGTACATCGCGCTAGAGCAACTGGAAGCGGTGTACTCGGGCAACGAGCTGCTGCAGCCGAACGGCGTGTGTGTGCTGGTGCACCCGGACAAGCCATACATCACCGCCCTCGCCTTGACGGACGAGACACGGGCGACGAAGTTTGCTGCGGCGCGCGGCATCGACGGCGACTATCCGGCGATACTGAAGGACCCGCGTTTCCACGTCGAGGCGGCGAAGTCGCTTGTCGAAACGGCGCGCTTGTGCAACCGTGCATCTTTTGAGTGTGTGAAGCGGGTGCGGGTGCTGGATGACGAATGGACACCGGAGAACAACATCTTGACCGCCGCCATGAAGCTGAAGCGACGAGCAATTGATGCGCAGTACGCCAACACGATTGACGAACTCTTTTCGGAGGACTAGGCTGTGGGAGAGAGAAGAAAGAAGAAAGAAGAAAGAAAAAAAAAAGAAAAGGGAAACCTGCTAACCACTTTTTTTTTATTGTCTGTGTGACCTTTTTTTTTTTTCCTTCTCTTTTCTTTTTTCATATTTAGATTCCTTATCGTGGTGGGCGTGCACTCTCCCCTTTTGTTCGACCTCTCCTCAGTCTTTTTTTTTTTTCCTCCTTTTTTTTTTTTAACGTGTTTTCTGCTTTGCTTTTCCAAAGCATGTCCACTTTGGTTTTGTCAGTCTATCAAAACACTTTTTCTTTTTCATGTGTGTGTGTGTGTGTGTGTGTGTGTGCTGTTCTTGTTCCTGGTGTTTGTTGCCCGGTTGTCTAAAATAGCAAATAACCACTCGTTGCTCGTATTATGTGCTCCGTATTTTTTTTTTTTTTCATTTGACTTCATTTCGTCCACCCGTTGCGCTTTAAAAGAAAAAAAAAGGAAATTCAGCTTTTTCTTCCTTCTAAACAGCAGCAACAAAAAGGTGTGTCACGGAGGAGAGAGAAGGAGGGAAAAAAAAAACTCCTGCCGCTCCTCTTTATATATATATATATATATATATATATATATATTCTTAGTAGATTCAAACGGAAAAGCTCTTTTTTTTTTTTCTCATAAAATTCATAAACCCTTCTCTACCTTCGTCCGCTGACTTGTCTGTTGGTGTGTGTATGTATGTGATGTACGCTGTTTTCTTCCATATCTGTCTTTCATTCTTCTTTTTTTTTTTTTGTGTGTGTGTTTTTTTTTTTTTTCCCCCTCCTGCACAATGGAAAAAGTGGAGTTTGCCAAACACTTATGGCTCTCCTCGCCTCCTTTTTTATTACGGCTTTTTTTTTTTTTCTTTCATGAAAAGACGCTCATTTCTTTTCTTCCCTCTTCCTCTTCTTGTTGTTGTTGTTGTTGTTGTTGTGCTTTCTTCATGATCTGTGAAGTAAGCGTAGCAGAATAGAAAAGAAGGAAGAGGAAGAGTAGGCTCAGACGCAAGATTCTTCGCTATTTAACTGCTCCTTTTTCGTTTTTTCTTCTTCTGTCTTTCTCATTATTTACTTTTTGGCCTTTTTTTCTCTCTTTTCTGGACGGGGGAACTGTGCTTAAAGTACTTTTTTTTTTTTTGTGTGTGTATGTGTGTGTGTGTGTGTCATGTGTGCACTTTTTTTTTTTTTCCTCTGTTATAATCCACTTCAGTGAAAAGAAGAACAGAAAAGAAAAGAACATGCATATAAGTCTCTTTTACTCAATTTTTTTTTTCCTTTAAATCGTGCGCGTTGTGATGAGTGTCGTGTAATCCAACTATGCACACTTCCTTCCATCATCCGGATGCACATCTAGCTCGGGTCGTATTCGTCGCGCAGATGAACTTGTTTCGGGTGCCTCGAGCACGGTTATCCAGGGAGGGAAGGAATGAGGGAGAGGGACAAGAGGAACCCTCATTACAGTTGCTAGATGGCCAACTTGCTCCTTTGATTACTTTTTGCTTCGTACGTTCTTTACGCCTCAATGTCCTTTTTTTTTTTTTTGTGTGTGTGTGTGTTTGCCTTTTTTTTTTTCTGGCATTTCATTATGTGTTTCCCCCACCCACGTTTGTGGTTACAATGGGTGTGTTTGCAGCGATCCTTAAGTAGTAAATAATAAAAAAAAGCCCTGTAGTACGCAGTGGGCGTTTTTTGTCTGAAGCATAAAGCACATTTTGTTTTTATTTTCATGTCATAGCACATCATTATTACTACCCTTGCTGTTTCTTTTCATCCCCCAGTTTACTCTCTCTCTCTCGATTTGTGAATGGGTGCGTTGCTCGTTACCCTTCTTCAGTGCCGCCACAACCAGTCTCTCTACCCAAATGTGAGCGCCACACAGGCGCGGCAGGTCACCTGCCAGCAGCCGTGCTCGGTGCCCCTCATCATTCCACATCCACACCCTGCTCATGCATCGCCGCCAGCGTCGTTCGTGGGCGTGGACGTTGCTGCACCGCATCGCAGGGGCCACTGTGAAGAAGGCGGCCGCTCATGTGGCCACCACGACTACGCGGGGTCGCGCGAGCACTTCCACGTCTCGTCTGACAGCTCTGAGCTGGAAGGCGGGCCTGGGCTCTACCAGCACCATCCACCTGTGCTCGCTGCCCTTCGCAGTCTGGCGGGCAAAAAGAACGACGCAGCGGTAAACACGTCGTCCGCGCCGTCAGTCGAACAAGAAGCCGCAGGTAATGAAGATGGTGCGAATCGCAGCGCGACGGCCGCGGCCGCGAAGCAGAAAGAAGATCTGAAGCTTGCCAGCGACGCAGCAGCAGCGCGTCGACACGCGTTAGAGGAGCAGGAGCGACTGTACGTCGGCCTCACCTCCCAACGGCACACCTCCGTGGTTTCAGAGGCAAGCAAAAGTGGGAGTAATGCGATTTACAATTACCTGCTGCCTGGTGCCCCGTCCACAAACGCGCCCACGCCTCCTCCTCCTCAGCAGTGGTTAGCCACCACCACGGCGGTCGCAGCGCGCGCCACCGCTGCCCCAGAGGCAACCACAGCGGCTCCGTCCATGCAGTCGCCAGGTAACGGCACGGAGGGAAGCAGCGTTGCTCGAACGCCGCCCCCTCCACTCTGCAGCAGCGGCGCCGCAACTCCGCCAACGCCGCTGGACGATGGACAAAGCACACAGCCAGGAGGAGGCAGCAGGAAAGAGGACCTGCTGGACAGAAAACATGGAGGGCAGGCACCGGCACCACAGCAACAGCAGCAATGCAATTCAGCGCCTCAGCATCCTGTCGCTGCCGCTGTGGGTGCTACCGATATTCAAAATACGGTGCACTGCAGTAAAAACAGCGGCGGTGGCCCGCCCACGCCGCTCTTGCTGACGCCTCTGCGGCCCTCGCGTGTCGATCACGCAGACCGCGGCGACACGGACGACTCTGTCGGTGTGAGGGGTAACGCACGTGGTGCCGAACACGCTAGCCGACGAGGTCGCACACAGGTCTCTGGCCAAAGCAACAAGACGAGTAAAGAGCAGGAGTTGGAGGAGCTCGGTCCGATGGACTGTGCGGATGCCTTTCAGTACTTCTATGAGGAGGACGAAGACGCCTACGGCGATGTGGAGAGCGTCGTGTACGTGGCCCCATCGCAGGTGCTGCTCGCCAGGTCGAAGGAGGCAACACGAGAGTATTACCTGCATCAACGTGCTGCTCTGCGAGGGAGTCAAACGAGCTCTTTCAAGGCCGAAGGCGAGGCTGCACCAATGCTGGGTGTGTTAGGTGCTGAAGCGGCGTTTCACACTGCCTCAGCTTCCGCTGGTGCGGCAATGGCAGACCTTTTTTTACTGCGTGGGGCCTCGAACAATCATGGCAGCTGCAATGTGGCCTCGCCGCTTGGCACGCCGACGCCGCCCTCGCCTTCGCTGAAAGCGCCGGGCCTCGCGCTCTCGTACAGCGTAACCGACAACAGCCATCGCGACAGCAGCACGTGTGCGTCTTACCCGCTGAACACGTACATGTCCCTTGAGTGCGCCAGACGGAGCGGCAGTGACCCTGCTTACCGCCGTGACGTCGCCGCCGCGTCACACAACTGCTGCAGCACCTTCGCTGAAGTAGCTGAGGAGCTGGACAGGCCGCCGAACGACGCTGGGCGATTCGTCTCCGTCGTGGAGGAGATGTACGTGGCGTGTCGTTGCATCGGCCACGCTCCCTTTATCTGCTGGCGTTCCATTGACCGCATCGCTCCTTTGCAAGAGGCGCCACGGCGTCTTTTCCACAGCGGGGACAACAGTAGGAGTCGCTACAGCACGGGCAGCATGCTGCAAAGCGCGCGAGGTGAGGTAGAAGACGATGTTTCGCACCTGCCCGGAGCACCAGATACGGCGCAGAGCAGCGACGCACCGCAGCCGCGGACCGCGGCGGACTTCCTCAAAAGCTACTACTACAACCAACACGACAACGACGGTAGCAAGGGTGTGGCAAAGGCGAAGCAAACAGCGGCGTGTAGTGACGAGACCGTCAACAGCACGGCTGCTGCCTCGCTCTATTACTTGGGCCCACAGCAGTACCTGACCGCGTCCGTGTGGTGGTCGCGTGTGGAGGCCTTCAGCTTCGGCTTGCGCAGCATCGGTCTGCGTCCCGGCGACTTCATCGGCATCGTCGAGGATACGCGGTGGGAATGGCTGGTCACCTGCTACGCCGCGTGGAATACCGGTCTAGTCGTCGTCGCCTTCGACGCCTCCGCCCGCACGCTGCATCGCGTCGCGCTGGACACGTGGCGCGAGATGAAGGCGGTTGTGTGCAGCCCACATGTGCACAGCAGCCTGCGTCAGCACTTTGCGGCCGCGGCAGCAACGGCGGCATTGCACCACGCCGAGGAGACGGCGCGTGAGAGGAAGGACAAGAGTCACAACAGTAGCAGCAACAGCTTAACCGAAGGCAGGGAGGGGCGTCACGATCGCTCCGCGCGGACGCAGGAAGGTGAGGACGATGACAGGGCGAGGAGCGCGACAGGCGCGCGAGAGGACGCGGAGCCGTGGTCGCTGGTGGACGGTACGGGTGGGCGTCAAAGTCACAGCAACACGGGTGGAACGGCAACGGAATCTGCTTCGACGGATATCACGGTTCACTCCCAGGCTAGCCAACCACACCGTCAGCACGAGCGACAACAACAACCGCAGCAGCAGAGGCTGCACACATCTCCGCTGTTTATTATCGTTCGCTCTGTCGTGCCCGCGCGAGATGGCGAGGAGGGTCAGCGGGCCCGCGCGACGGTGGCGCCGGCAAAAACAAAGAGGAGTGACACTTCCCACCACCCCCAGGGTGGCAGAAAAAAAAGAGGAGGGAAAACAGACAACAGCAGCAACCGTCATGACTCGATTCACGCGTGCAGCGTGAGCGAGGATGCGAATGAGCACGAAGACGACGACGAGGAAGAAGAAGAGGAGGCGTTGTGGTGGAGCGACATCTTGTCTCACGGCGAGTCGAAGTTGGTCGCGTGGCGACGGCAGAAGGCGCGGGAACGACGGCAGTTTCAGCAAAGGCAGGCGCGCCTCCGACTCCAGCAGCAGCAGCAGCAGCGACAGCGATGGAGTCGCACCGATCCGACAATGGTGGCCTCAATCAATATGCCAAATAGCCTACGGGATCGAAGCTGCGGCGGCGGCGCTGGTGGTGGTGGTGGTGGAAACTCACGTGAGAGCAGCGCGGTGTCCACCACCATCACAGCCCCGACGCTGGGTTGGGCGGCCGCCTCCGCCGCAACCGCCGGAACAGCAGCGACGTCGCCCGCCCCGTCTGCGAATATGGCGGCACCCGTGATGCCAGCTGCGGAGGGTTCAGGTACAGGTTACGTGCGTGCCCCCTCTCCAACCTACACAGGTGCCGTCCATCACGTGGCGCACTCTGCTAACGTGGGCTCAAGCGTTGTGACGCTGCCCACGGTCACTGCTGCGGCATCGTCGCTGTCTGGTCCGCAGTCGAGCCCTTTTCAAGCGCAACAACAGCCACTGCAGCACACACAGCAGAATACTAGCGGTCCACAGAGCTACCCGAACGCCTCGACGCAGCTGCCGCTCGCGCCGCTGCGACCTGACGACCTCGCCTTTATTCTCTACACGGAGGGCGATCCCAAGGGCGTGCTGTTGACGCACGGGGCCGTCAAGGCTTCGCTGGCGGCACACCAGGCGTACCTGGACACAACGGACATCGACTTCGACGACGGGCTGCGAAGAGGAGGAGGTAGCGGGGCAAGCAACGGCGGTGGTGGTGCTGCTGCTGCTGGAGGCAGTGGTGATGGCACAAATAGCGGCAGCAGCGGTAACAAGGGCAGCAGCGAGGGAGTCAATCAAGCAGACGGAGAGCACCGCGCCGGCCGCCTTGGTCGTTACTATGCCTCGGCTGGTGTCATGCCCGCCCTGCGCTCTCGCACTGCCCCGGCAGGGCGACCGACCTACCTTGCCTACTTGCCGCTCCATCATATCTCTGAGTTCATCGCTGAGACCACGTTTCTCGTCCGCGGCGTTGTTGTCTGCTACGGAACACGTCGAACCCTCTTCGATGCGTTTGCTCGCCCTCACGGCGACTTGACAGAGTATCGGCCGACGGTCTTTCCGGCACTTCCGGCGACCCTCGCGCGGCTGCATCGCGCTGTTCAGGCGATGCTGTCCACCGGCTACCGGAAGCTGTTGTTTGAGGTGGCCTATGAGGCTCGTCGGCAAGCGATACGACGCGGCCTGCAGTCTCCTTTTGTGCTGTCCACCATCTTCGCCCAGCCACGTGAGCTGCTCGGTGGGCGCTGTCGTCTTGTCCTCGTCCGCGAGGCCCCGCTGCACCCACGCGATCAGGAGTACCTCGAGGTTGTCTGCGGCGTGTCGGTGGTGCAGCAGCACGGACCAGTCGAGATGGCCGGGTGTGGTCTGCAGCAGGCGTACTGCAGCGCACTCCTGGACAGCGTCGGCGGCCCGCTGGGACCGGTGCAGGTGAAGCTGCGGGACGTGCGTGGAGGCTGGACACATCAGAGCGAGCGGCCGACGGGGGAGCTGCTGCTGTGCGGCCCGACGGTGATGGCGGGCTACTACTGCCAGCCTGAGCGGACAGCCGAGGTGTTGGAGAAGAGTGGGTGGTTTCACTCGAACATGGTGGTAGAGCGATGCCCAAACGGCGCCTTCCGCCTGGTCGGGTCGCTGCGCCCGCATCATGCACTGACCAGCAACGGACAGTATGTTGATCTAGAGCAGCTGGAGGCGATTTACGCCCGGCACCCACTCTGCTGCCCGGATGGCGTTTGCCTCCTCGTTCACCCGTACCGGCGGTACCTCTGCGCACTCGTGCTGACGAGCGAGGAGCGCGTGCGTGCCTTTGTGGACGCGGAAGTGGGCGCCGCTGTCGGGGCGTCGGCGACCACTCCGTCGTCGTCGTCTGGCGTGCCGGCGTCCCCTCTTGCTGCCCTTGCCAACATGTCCACGGAGCCCGGCTGGTGGCCGCGGTGTCTGCGTGAATCGTCGCTGAACGACGCCGCTGCGCGGTCGCTAGCCGCGTGGGCTGCAGGTAACGGTGGCGCTGGAGGAGACGAGATCAGCAGTAGCAACAGCGGGGGTGGTTTGCTCCGTGTAGCGCCGCACGAGCGGGTGCGCCACGTCCGCGTGCTCTACGATGTCTGGGACGCGGCGCGGCACACACGGACGGCGACGGGACGTCTGCTGCGCTACGGTATCCACTGCCGCTACGGCGCCATCATTCACGAGCTCTTCGCGGAGCCTGATTGAGTGGGCGGAGTGGACGAAAGCAGTATATTTACGAGGTGTGCGTTGTGCGGTGCTGTGTTGTGCGTTTCTGTGTACTTTTCAAAGCACTTGTCTCCACTCGTTGTTGTTGTTGTTGTATCGTTAACGGATGCACTTCACGCTACAAAGCCACAAGCCAAAAAGAAAAGACAGCGTTGGAAGAAAAAAAAGGGGGGCCATCAAAGGAAGTACCCTCTGTTGTTCTTATTATCATTATTGTTTTACTGTTATTATTATTGCGTAGGATATCGAGGCACGTGTCCTAACAGGGTCGTTTTTCTTCTTCTTCTTTTTTTTTTTTTCCACTTGTCCCTCTGCTCTTGAATGCGTGAACCATCTCCTCCCTCTCATTTCGTTTTTTTTTTTTGTATCCTCGCCCCCACCCTCCTCCCTTTTCTTTTCACCTTGTGCTCCTTCTTCTTCTTTTTTTTTTTTTTTTTGCTAGTCACGCGAGGCTCTCCGCAGAGCATGTCCACGCAACCGAATTTAGATTTTTACGCGCATGTGCCGACGCGGCATGAAGTCGCCAGCGCACGGCTGGCGGAGCAGCGCAGCTCAATGTACGCTTGGCGCAGCGATGCTCACCAGAGCGTCTTCGACCCCACAACCGGGGCACGTCTTCCGCTGCAGCACATCTACGATCCTCAGCCGACGCAGCACCACGGCATTGAACGCGGTGACGCACAACACCACTGCGGCAACATTTACGTCCACGATCCTTCTCACCGGCAAGCGCAGTCGAGGTCTGGGGGATGCCTCAGCAGCCCCTGCGAAGATCTCTCAGACACGTACAGTGCAGCGACTGAGGAAGAAGAGGCGGAAGGCAGCGACGAGGCAAGCGAAGTGATTTGGGCCTCCGCGGCGGATGACAGCGGTGACCGGCGGCGCTGGTGGCGGCAGTCCAATTTCACCTTCAGCCCTCATCACTTCGGCACACGCAGCGGCTGCGCTGTCGGTAGCAACACCTCGACAACAGCAGCGACGACGGCGGGAGCTTATTCGGTCACTTCGCCGAGCGTGTACACACCCTACATCCATGACACCATTCTGTTCTGTACGCCAACACAGCGTGCGCGTCCTTGCAGCTCGCAGGTGCTGCTCGCCGTGACGTGTAACGCGGCCGAGGCGCGTGCGCGGGAGCTGCAGGCGGCCGAGGAGGCCAAGAACGGTGAAATGCTGAGCCTGTCCTCCCTCTCCCCGGTGCCGCGTATGCCGACATCTGCCGGGACGTCCTCGCGCAGGACCCCCTACACCTTAGCCCCGTCGCCCAAGCACTGCTTCGACGACACAGCTGTGTTTCGTCGTCTTAGCGGCGAAGGCGTCTACAACAGCGGCAGCGGAGGTACTACTGAGGGTGTTGTTGCTCGCTCGACTGGCGCGGCAGCGGCAGCCCCGGCCGCGCCGCAAGGCTCCATTGTAGGCCCGCCGTACGCCGCGGTGGACGGCGCCGTCCGCCCCTCGACCGGCTCGTTAGATGATGAGATAAGCACACCCGGCGACGCAAAACTGCGGTCTGCCACCGAGGAGCACAAGCGTGAGTCGGACCTTTTACGGTCGTCGCAGTCGACGTGGTGTGAAATGATCGGGCCCGCTCTGGCCAGCAAGCAACGGGCGTTGACCATGGCCGGGCGCGTGTATCGCGATTTAGTCGCTCGCGAGGCGCGGCGCACCGGGACGACGGCGGGCTCTGCGGTCTCACTGCGGATGTCTACCGTGCCCACGTGCGAAGTCGCCTACAGCCTCCGCAGCTCGTACCTGCAGGCGGCGCAGCCAACGATGCGGAACAGCAGCAAAGGAAGTCGAACCCGCAGCAGCGGTGGCACCAGCCGCAACGCAGGGACGAGTGAGGAAAGAAACAAAGCGCTTCTGTGCAGTGCGACCTACGCGAATGCAAGGAGCCTGCCGAGGAAAACTGGCGGAGCGTCTTCGGGTGCGATGAGCTGCAACAACAGCCACGGACCGTCCTCGCTTTACGCTGAACCCCCCTCTCACGGCAACAACAGCAGTGACAGCTCACCGCTGCAACAAAAAAGGCGACAACGGCCGCTTTCGAGGCTGCCGCAACGTCCTGCGTCGGCGAACACCGCGCCCAGCAGCAGCTCCGGCATGCTGAGCGGCAGCCTCAACGACAAGGAGCCGTGCCGCCGCACGGTCACGGCGATAGACATCAACGGCCTGGTTGGGACTTCGTTTTTAGAGGAGGCGGATGAAAAGGGGGAGGTTAGCCCACCGCTCCCGCGGCGGAAGAACGAGAATGAAGATGGCGTCGCCGCCCCAATACCGATGAACGACGGGGCAGTGCGCACGCACCACACGTCACCAGCGCACGCCTCCCGGTTGCCCGCAGTGGCGGTGTCCGGCCACGGCGTCTTGCGGCTTAGCCCCTTGACCCAGCAGCCCGATACGACCGCCTTATGGCACCACCCCGTCACGAACTCCTCGGAGGCGGAGAGGCTGGTGACGAGTGTGGCCTCGCCGCTCGGTGCGGAGGATCACCGGCCCAGCTCCTCAGACCTCACCGCCCCACCCACGCTTTCGCAGGTCGCGCTGGAGATAGAAATGGAGTCGGCGAACGAGGGCAACGGCGATCCTCTCAGCAGCGATCGTCATCGCCCCCACCCTCGTCAGCACCAGCATCAGCAGATGGAGGGCAGCGACGCGTGGGTGCACCACGTGACGCACCTAAATTCTCCGCTGGCGGTGCAGGGGCGACGTGGCGGGCACTGCTGTACTGGGTCGTCGAAGTCGGATTTGACGAACGAGCACTCCACGCAGCGAACGGACTCGACACTGCCGACGGCGATGGCGACGCAGAGCACCGCAGCGCAGACAGTGATGGGTGACAGCCAGCAGATGACACCTCCGCATCCACCAGCGAGGCCGCGACGGCGTGGCGGTCGCGGCGCTCTGCCGCAGCAACGTACGAAGTCGCAGCGCGCGTCACGTCACCACACGGGCCAAGGGCTGCGATCGATGTCAACTCGAAGCCGAAGAGCCTCTCCGCAGCACGAAGCTAAACAACGACAGCAACAGCAAATGGAAGGGAGTCAGATCGCCGGCCATTTGCCGGCAGAGGCAAAGGAAACGAGGGTGTACGCGGTGCGGATGCGGACCACCTTCACGAATGCCGACGCCTCGCTGGTGAAATGGGTGGAGCCGCCGCGGCGTGGGGTGCCGGTGCTGCTCCCGCAGGATTGGCAGTAAATCCTCTTTTTTTTTTTTTTTGTCATCATCACAAACGAAAAAAAAAGGGGAAAGGGAAAAGAAAAGTTGGTTTCTCCTGTCATGACCATTACCATTGATGTTACTTTGTGGCCAGTGTGTGAGACCGCAGACATAATTACTCCTAAGTATGTGTGTAAGGGCCTTTCTCCCTTTTTCCCCCTCTTTTGGATTCAATATGCTGTCTCGCGGTGCATAAAAAAAAAAAAAACTGGTGTTTTACGTGTTCTTTCTTGCCCTTTTTTTTTTTTTTTTGTTGTTGTTGTTGTTGTTTGTTTGTCCATTGGTTTACACCTCTACATAATTATGTATTTACACGCGTTAATTGCGTCCCCCCCCCCTTCCCTCTCCTCCTTCCGCATCGTGTATACCCGCTTTGTACAGTCTTTGTTGGCATTTGTTCCTTCCATCAGCGAGTATTGGCAACTATGTAAAGCAGTGACGTCGAGAAGCAGGCGTAAACGAAAAAAAAAAAAAGCAAGAGAAGAAGAAAGCGAAAAGGCTCATTTACAGCTGGTCAGATGCTTCCTTACTTCTTCTTTTTTTTTCTGCTTCGCTCATCAATATATATGTAAAGGAAGAGCGTTGGTGAATCCTGCTTGTTGGCAACACGCCATTGAAAGAGGATCATCGTTATTGCTTCCAGTGCATACACAAACAAAAAAAGGTTTTTCTTTCTCTTCAGCTGGCCCATGTGTGCTGTGATCTTGAGGTAGCGAGAGAAAGGCGAAAAAAAAAAGGAGCTTCATTGCTGTCTCTTCTCGACTGCGGTCACAGTCCCCCTGTTTTTGTGTTGTTGTTATGATTTCTTTGAATTTCTTTTTCATTACTCCTTTCTTCCCCACTTTTTTTCTTCCATGATGTTCTTTTTCTGTGTTTCCCCCTCCCCCCCCCCCCCTCTCCCTTCAGCACTAGGCACGCACGCACGCGCAAAGCCATGACACGCACAAAACCCGCCCCTCACCACCACGACCACAGTGACGCACATGCAGCAGCAGCAGCAGCAGCAGCAGAGACGGCGGTTGCCCCGCCATCGTTTATCGTCTACCCAATTCCCAGCATCGCCGACGAATCATTTCTGCAGCTCATCTTTCGCAACAAGGTGAAGCGGAGCCTCTTCTTCGGCTTTGGTCGCAGTCGCATGGCCATCGCAGAGCTGACCAGTGCAGAAGCTGCACAGGAGGTGGAGGGCATTTTGAGGGAATCCGCCTCTGCCACTCGTGCCGCTGCTGCTCCGGGGCACGATGCCGCGCAGCATCGTCGTGGTACGACGGCGGAGAGGGAAGTAGCGGAGGAGAAGGAGGAAGACGGGGACAACCAGCAGGCGGCGATGACAAACATCGACGAGATGACACTGGCGGATATGTTTGCCGCCCCAGCCACCGCAGATGGCAACGACAAGGACAAGGATAGTCACACACATAAGGAGACGAATTATCCTACCGCTGCAGCGGCGCTCAACGACCACAGCATAGGCAACTTCCGTCACCTGCCTTTCCTCGTTTTCCGCGGTCGGCCAGTGCACGTTGTCGTGAGTGGCGTACGCGTCGACGACTTCTATGCCAGCGGTGGCACCGTACCGGAGAAGCGCGAGAATAAAGAGAGCCGCAGCAGCAGCAGCAGTAAAAAAAAGTTCAAGAAGGACAGCGCAGCTGCTGCTGCAGGCGCAGGCGCGGCACCCGGGGAAAAGAGAGGGCGTGATGCAGAGAAGGCCGGCACGCCACGCATGTCGGGTGGAGAGACAGCCGTGGCAGCGTCCACCGCAGCAACGCCTAAGTTCCCAAAGAACACGTGTCAGAAGTGCGGCAGTCCACACCACTTCACACGGCACTGCGATGGCTCCGGAGTTGCCGGCTCGGCAGACACTCCAGGCGCAGCGGCGGAAGCGGCGCTGGAGACGGTGACGGGGGAGCACAAAGCACCATCGCTGACGTCCTCTGCCGCTCATACTGCTGCCGTGGCCCCACGTGAGAAGTTTCCGAAGGGGTGTTGCCAGAAGTGCGGTAGTCCACGTCACTTTACGCGGCACTGCGACAGATCAGGTCCGACTTCAGCGACCACCACCTCAGCAACAGCCACGGACCTGTCACCGGCCGAAAAAGCACGTGCGGAGGAGGCTGAGCCACCGAAGCAGCAGCGTGAAGAAGTTACTGTTACAGTAAAGACAAAACCCGCCACGCTGGTGCAACGCACGTCGAATGATCAGTGTAAATACTGTGGGTCGGATGCGCACCTATCTCGTCACTGCCCGAACAAGTAAGCGCGTGAGACGTGGTGACAAGATGAACGGAGTCAAGATGCAGCTTGTGTGTGTTTTTTTTTTTTCTCTCATTGCTGGACACTTTTGAGAATATAACCTCCTTTTTTTTTTAAGCTATGAATTAACGACTAATCAGAAAAATCGCACATAACGGACTGAAATCAAGACAAAAAAAAAAACTGAATCATATCTTTTGTTTTCTCTAGTTCTTGCAACCAGTCAACTTGCTGTGGTTGCCAATCGTCTCAATTCTGACTTGAGTTGAAAAAGGTAGGTAGTGAAAACCGGTTGAAGCAGAAGGATATTTGGCTGCGCAGCTGTGCGCTACGCTCGTTTTTTTTTTTTTTGTTGTTGTTGTTGTTGCTTTCTCTGTCGTGTTGTTTTCAACCATCTTTGCCCCATCTTTAGCTCGTTTTTTTTTTCCTCTTCTTTCTCCACACCAAAGTTGCAGACCAGCAAGGATACAAAACACAATGCCGCCGCCATCTCCCGAGAATAAACACCGTCAGCAGAAGCCGGCGCACCGTACGCCACTCAATCTTGACGATGTGTCGATTGACTTCTCGACCGTGGTGAAGCCCTCTACCATGTCGGCGGGTACAACAGCAGGAGCAACATCCGCTGGTACGATGAACAGTGTGCCTGCGGTCATTCCAAGCCTGTTAGAGCTCATGCAGCAACAACAACAACAGCAGGACGATGAACGGCAGAGAGTGTCCGACGTGCGGGCCTTTGATCCACGTCTGCAAGGCGTTGCCCAGCGTCAGGCGAACATGGCGGGTGTCGCGGTACAACGCCGGAAAAAGGTCTTTGGAGGTCAGACCTATATGCCGGCAGACGCAGAGGTGGTGAAGCAGCCGGGTTCTGGAGATGATGATGATGATGGGAATTCTGCCGTAGCAGCGACAACGGCAACAGCGACGACCGCCATCAACCGTGTCAGTGCAGCGAACAACTCAGCTGCGGCACAAGACGCGTTAGACTTCTTGATGGACGCGCAGCAGCAACAGCAGGGCTCGTGCATTGAGGTGCAGCAGCGGCGCGAGGCGTACATGCAGCAGCTGCGTGCCTTTTGCCAGCGTGGACGCACCTCAGCGCAGCAAGCGACGTCCAGCGTGGCTGCACCCGCGGCCTTCCCCAGCACCCCTACCTCGCACACCAATTCACTCCTCACCGAACTCTTCGCCGATGGCGTCCCGGATATAGAACCATGGGATCGCTGGACCTCCGCCATGCCGCGCTACGGTGAGACGAAGCACCTCCTCGTGAACCCCGCCACCGCCACCGCCAAGCAAATACACGACGCGCAGCTGGACTTGATTCATCATCCCGTCATCCCGGACACTCACTACACGCGTCACTATCAATATCGAGACCTGGAGCAGCCGGTTTTGCAGAAGGAGTACAAAACAAAGGAAGAGCTGCGAGCAGTGCGGCGAGAGCGGTTGAAGGAGAAGCAGGCAAAGAAGCAGCGGGAGCGCGCCGCAGCTGCCTCAGCCATCGCGGCACTGGGTGAGACAAGTTTGTCGAAAGAGTCAACGGCAGCGGCAGCTTCGTCGACGTTGCAGGTATCGTCGGCAGCGAGTCGTCTGCTGCACGACCGCCTCTCGACAAAAAGCCTCGCCCTGAACCTTTTCGCATCCAGCGTGTTGAACCCGCTGGCGGCGGACACGAAGGTGCTTCAGCAGTACGAGCTACGCGACTTGGAGCATCAATGGCACAATCACCAGCGCCACGTCGCGGCGCTGCCGAACCAAATTCTCAAGCGTGCCCGCGATCAGCAGCGCTACGCCACGGAACATCCGATGCTGCGCGTGTACCGCATCTTCCCGATCTACGCGCCGGCGCACCTGGGCAAGCTGCGGCACTACGCCAACGATAACCTCTTGCGTGGATTTGTGCTCTACGTGGCGAACTGTGACGCAGTAATGGTGCTGACCGGGGGTGAGAAGGCGGTTCGGCACTTGGACCACTGGATTCTCGACAAGATGGAGTGGGAGCACGCGGACACACGTGCCACGCGGCTCGCAACGGTGCCGCTGATGGACGCAACCGCCTTTTCTTTTCATCTGCCCAAGGCGTCTGGCGGAGGTGCAGGAGGGCAAGCATACAAGCAGAGGAAGTTGCTGGAGAGCACCTCCGCCGCGCAGCTTGTGGAGGCCGAGGCTGCGGCGACGGAAGCGGTGTTCATCAACATGGTGCCCACTGTCGAGGAGGGCGAGCATTTCCTGCGTCAGTTGCCTGCACCGTCGAGTCCGTGGGCGGACTTGAGTGCGATCTGGCGTACAGCATTTTTGCAGGATGGGCTGCGAAGCCTGTAGAGCAAAAAAAAAAAAAAGAACACACGCATATATATATATATATATATATATATATATATATATACATATATAAAGATAAATGAAAAGAAATGTGAGTTTTGTTCAATGACTTTGTTATCTTCCGACAGCTTTAATGTTCGTTTTTTTCCCCCTTCTTTTTGTTCGTTTCCATTTTACACTGTGCATTTGCAAGTTCGTTGACTTGTTAGTCATTTTCAGGTTGCAAGTTTTCGACGCAGCGGTGCTACAACCCTGTTAGATGAAAGAACGGAAGAAGAAGCAGAAGTCAATCACTCCGTGCATTTCGGTTATCGACGTGAATCGTCAAACACGCATACGCACACACCGTATTTGCCTTTTTCATCTTTTTTCCTTCTTCTTCGACTTGTACGGCAGTTTACTATCATTGTATCCTCCTTGTAACAGTACGCTTATGTTTGCTTCCCTCCAAGCATAGCCTCATTGAGCACACACACATACACACGAGAAGGAGAAGATCACGCATTAGCTTCAAAACTCGGCTGCTGCTGTTCTTCTTTTGTTTTTTTTTTTTTTGGTGTTGTTGTCACCACGGCTCTGCTCCAACTTGGAAGGCACAGACGCGCACACACCGACAGCTTCCCGTTCCGTCCTGCCGCAGTTCCAGCGACATAGTGAGAGTGAGTTTCTCATTAGTACTTTTTTTTTTGTGTGTGTATCATAATTCCATACAAGTCCCGAAAGAGAAAAAAAAAATGGCGCCTCCACCGTTTTCGATGGAGCGTACGAAGTACGACATGAACAGCTTCTGGGGCCGTACCCGCTACTGGGCGGAGTCGATCAGTCCCATCATGCTACTCGAGAACGAGCGCACCCTCCAAAAGGCGGAGATGCTGTTGGACCGGTGGAAGGCCGGGGAGGCGAACCACGCAAGCGATGCCGAACTCTGGCACGCGCGCATGGCCGTCGAGAGCTGCATCCACCCCACCACGAAGGAGGTGCTGAATCCGTTTTTTCGTATGTCCATGTTTCTCCCCATGAACTACTTCGTGGTTCCCTTCATGATGATGCCGGCCACCGTCATGAGCGTCCCACGCACCGTTGGGATCCAGTGGTTCAACCAGAGCTATAACAGCGCCGTGAACTACGCCAATCGCTCATCGGATGCGCAGCCGGTGTCGGAGATCGCGAAGGCGTACACGGCGGCGGTTGTAGTGGCCTGCGGTGGCAGTCTGACCGCCACCATGTGGCTCAAGAGCATTCCGACAGGCACCGTGAAAGCCACGCTGATTCGCGCGACGGTGCCCTTCCTGGCGGTGAGCGGCGCCGCCGTTGTGAACCTCGCCAGCATGCGCAAGAACGAATGGATGAGCAGCGGCGAGGGGATTCGCGTCGTGGACGAGGACGGCAAGGTGCGGGGTACGAGTACGGCAGCTGGCTTTGACAGTCTCAAGAAATGCAGCGCGACGCGCGTGATTTGGAATCTACCCTGCATGGTGCTGCCCACGCTCTGCATGATGCCGCTCATGCGCGTCAGCAGCCTGGCGCGGCGCTACTCCGTGCCGACGGAGTGTTTCCTGCAGATGCTCGGCATTACGATTGGCGTGCCGCCGGCCCTGGCGGCGTTCGCGCTGACGCAGACGATTCCTGCCGCGAAGCTGGAGCCGCGCTTCCACGATCTAAAGCGGCGGGACGGCTCACCGGTGCAGAACTTTACCTACTACAAGGGTTTGTAAGCTCCGCGATAATTCGGAGGCCTGGCTGATGGCAAGCAGGGAAAAGGAACAAGAAGAAGAAAAGAAGAAAAAAAAAAAAGTGATTCCTTGCACGGTATACGTGCAGATTATTCTAAGAGTTGCGTAACAGGGGATTGAACGTGTATGGGTGGGTGGCAAGAAGACGAACGGAAGCTTAAAAAAAAAAAAAAGAAAAAAGGAAAAAACGCAAAAGAGCGAAACGGCGCGGTGAAGGTCAAAGTGAAAACATGGACAATGTGTGTTTTCGCTGTTGCTTACATGTACGCATGGGCACCCTCACCTTTTTTTTTTTTTGTTGTTGTTGTTGTTTTTGTTTTCTCCTTTTCTTTTTTTTTTTTTTTACTTTGCGTGTATTTGACTAGCTGTTCTTCTCTGCTACTATCACAGCTTTACACACGCATACGAGCATACACACATATACACGAATTTATGTGCATTCTCTCTGTGTGTATGTGTGTGTATTTGTGTGTGAAAGCAATAGGGAATATTGAGAGCGAAAAAAAAAGGCCGCTTAGTAGTTTTGTCAACAATTTTTGTTGTTGCGCCTTTATATAATGGTTTTTCTCTTTCTTTCTTTCCCTTATTTTCTCTTTTCTCTGAAACTGGAAACGGTATGGCTGTTTTGTCATAGTTGCCTAGCTGCTTCTAAAATATATATAAAAAAACTCTATGTGTTTTTGGTGTGTGTGTTCGAAAACGAAAAGGCCAAATGTTTGAATAAACGAAAAAAAAAAAAAACTGTGAACGTTTCTCTATGCGGGAGGGCGATGATCTCCAACAAGCATATAAATATATAAATATATATATATATATAATTGTATTTTATTTCATTTCTCCTCTTTTTTTTTTCCGTTGTTTTGTTTGGTTTCTGAGTTCCCTTCCCTCCTCCCCTCTTTTTTTCATGTTGTTCACCTCTTTGTAATTCACATGACCTAGCGTACAAGTGCAAAAAGGAAAAGAAAGAAGGGCGGAAAAAAGGCAGACGCTTTCTTTATTTCGTTGAGAATATTAAATAAATGGCTGTTGTTGTTGTTGTTTTTTATCTCTTCATCCCCTTCCTTTTCGTTTTTTTTTTCCAGAATGCACTGTGTGTGACCGCGCTACGCGACACAACGCCAAACGTCTGCTAACACTGCCTAGTCTTTAGCGTAATTAATAACAAAGGCAAGAAAAAAAAAAGGACCAGTTTTTAAAACTACGAGGTTGCCAACTTATTGTTGCTTTTTGTTTGTTTGTTTGTTTGTTTGTGTGAGTGTTTGTGGTGCGCAGATGGCGGGGCTTTGTTTCTGTTGTTTCCAGATTAGACGCGAACGCTGTATTGTGGGGTTTTGAGCTTTGGTTTTTTTTTTTTTTCTTGCGGCTCATAAAGTAGTGACCTCGAACTTACACATCCACTCCGGAAAGCACGAGAGAATTTGTTATAGGTGCATTTTTATGTGATCACTACGTAAACGCTGCGAAGTTGTGAAGCTCTCTCGTTAAAAGAAAAAAAAAAAAGAGGAAAAACTGAGAGACAACGGTCTTGCCTGTTTGCCTTCACTTCTTAGGTTTCCTTCCGCATCATTCTCTCCCCCCCCCCAACCCCCTGGTGTATCTCTCCTTCTTTTTCACTTTCTCTGATCGCCTTTCTCTGTTGTACAAAGGAGCACACAAACAACACAAAAAAAAAAGTTCCCTCATTTTCTTTTTTTGTTCCCCCCTCTGTGTGTTCTCTTCACATCTATTACTTCAAATACCGTCAGCATTGCTGTTTCCGTGCTTGCATCTGTTTCTAGCCAGGCAAGTTTTATTGCTGTTATTATTATTATTATTATTACTGAAATAGGCGTGTCGTCGTGAGTTTATCTTTTCTCCTTTTAGCTTTTCTTGTGTGTGTGTGTGTGTGTGTGTGTGTGTGTGTGTGTGTGTGTGTGTTTTTTCTGAATGGTTATTTGCGTTGTGTTGAACACAACAAGACGTGACAAGTGATCAAAGCCGATTATTCCCGTCTTTCTTCTTCTTCTTTTTTTTTCTACCCTATTCACAGCAACGCTGTCCAGCCAGAGAACGTTGGAGTATTTAAAAAGAAGAAAAAACGCAGTCACACACCATCACCACACGCGTTCGCAGTTCTCTCGTTTTTTTCTAACATGAGTAACAAAGCCAGCTTACCCAGTGCGATAGAGGGCGGCGGCGCCACGCCATACGCTAAGCCCAAAACGGTCACCCCCGCACCGATGCTTAGCCTCGGTGGTGGTGGCAGCAGCAGCAGCACCACCACCAACTCCGTGTCGTCGAAGTTGAGCCCCCAAAATGGTCCCGTCCCCTTCTCCGACGTGATGCGACGCTCCGGTATTACCCCCACCGCCTCTCCAACTGATTGTCGCTCCCCCACCGTCCCATCCCCGCCTGCTGTCCCCTCCTCCCGTGCCTCTACCGCTGCCGGGACCCCGCTACTCAAACGCGAGTCGTCCTCTCGCACAGCCGCCGCACCACCGCCGCCGCCTCCGCTCTCTACTCCGTTGCCGAACGCTGCCGCAACGAACACCGTGAAAGTCTCTGCCGCTGCTGGTCCACCACCCGCCTCCTCCGCGGGTGCTGCGGTGTCAAGGGCACGATCTCCCGTCCAGCTGCCACAACCGTCGCAGTCCCGCCCATTGCCGCCACCGCCGTCACTGTTGCCTAGTCGGCAGACGTCCGCCGCCTCGGTGCTTACCCGGGACGAGTCCCTGATCGACGACCGCGGCTGGGAGCCTGTGATGGACGGTCGTTTCCGCGTCGCACTCATGCACCACTTCGCAGAGGACATCGACGAGGGCGAGCGACTGACGGGCAAGAACCACAACAGCCACCACCACAACAGCATCTGTAACGGGCCCAAGTCGCACGCCTCCCCCTTCGCGAATGCCGTACCAGAGGAGCTCAGCCCAGAAGCGGCGGCGCAGTGTGAGGAGGAGGCCCGCCGCACCCCAACCAATGACGCGTTCTGCAACACGTACTACCCCGGTGAGCCGTGCATCGAAGTCGACGTTGAGGCATCGTTGGTGAACGCGATCAACAGCGCCTACACCTCCACGGGCTACCCTTTTGTGGTTACGGCAGGCAACACGCGCGGCGCGGTGTACGGTTCCTTCGTAGACACCACCAATCCATCTCTCAGCTCGCTAGAGTTGCCACCGGCGCAGTCGTACATCATCGCCCCGAGTTACATGGGCGGCCAGCCAGCCTCGCACGGCCTGACGGAGATGGACACGCTGCTGGCGGTGCAGTGGGGCCGTGGAGACCGCATGATGACGACCGCAGGCTCTGTTGCGGCGGCCGCCGTGGCCGCCTCGCAGGGCAAGTCTGGCAACGCGGGCAGCTATACGAGCAGCGCCGTGAAGGACGGGAAGGCGTCGGCGGGTGCAGGATCGGTGCCGCCGCCGAGCTCGGCTGGTCCGGCTGGCGCGCCGCACTCGCCTGCTGTAGCCCGCACGATCGCACATCACTTAGCGCAGTACCCGGAGGGCATTCACGGCATCCACACCTCCATGAACCTGCGTCGAATCTTGGTGGACGGCAAGCTGCCGACGGAGGCGTCCTTTGCGCCGTCCGCCCCGCTGTTCTCCGTCGCGGCCGCACCGCTGGCAGTGCCCGGTGGTAACGTCATTTTCCCGCCAGGGGGAGCCTCTACCGGTGGTGGTGGTGGTGGTGCGACGAGCAACACACCGAACACTGATGACGCTGCAACCGCTGGAGCTGGAGCTGGCGGTGGTAACGCCGCTGCGAGCTCCCCGGCTGCCGCCCTCCCTACAAACGCTGAGGCGAACGGGCCACCGCTGCCCCGACCGTCGGAGAGCAACGCACCGGTGCAGCACACGCTAGTCAGCGCCAGCACCTTCAACCACCTCTCCATCTACGTTGTCGCCCACCAAGATGGAAAGGTGCTGTACACGGCGGCCCTGCAGAGCCTGTCGGCGAGTATTGCCACGCGCAAGGTGACGGCGCACCAGCTGTTTCTGGTGGGACGGGAGGAGGTCAACGCGCTCCCGGCGACGGACACGCTCGCCCCGGTGACGGTGAAGCCGCCACGACGCACGAAAGTCGCCTTCGCGAACGTCCCGGTCAGCGGCGGCGAGGCTGCGGTGTTTTTTCAGTCCAAAACTTCGCACTTTGTAGGTGCGGACGCCGCCCGTCGCACCATCGCCGCCGTCCCTGTCCGCTTCACGGTCGAGCCGCACCTGCTCTTTGGCAACCAGAACGGCGACATCTTTATTTTTAGCTTCCTGCAGGAGCGGATCGTGCAGCACATCAACTTCAACGCCGGCTCGCAACTGGTCAGTCCCGCCATCGCCAGCGGCAACAGCGGCGTGGGCAGCAAACTCATCTGCTCCCCTGTTTCCAGCATTGTCGAGGTGCAAAACGGCATTGAGAAGAAGATTACGAGCATGATCGAGTACGCCACAGTCGCAAAGCGCAACCGCCGCCTCAGCTTCGAGAGCGACGACGTGCCATCCAGCTTCACCCCGACAGGGGCCAGCGAGCCGTCGCACTACTACTACCCCGTGCCCCCGTCCCTCTACGCCGTGGGCTTCGACAACGGTCAAATGCTGCTTCTCTGCGTCACATGCGAGGGTGGCTGGATGCTGCGACACTTCAGCAGTCAGTACTTCGGCTTGCGTCCGATTCACTCAATTGCGGTGCGTGTGCCGCCCTTCTACACGCGGCTCTGGACAAGTTGCTTGCCCGCGATCACAAAAGGGGAGGCACAGACACCGATTACGGCCCTCGTCATACCGGAGCAGACGTTGATTGTGCACGAGGAGGACCAGCACATGGCGGCGGTGGCGTGCAACGGTGGTGTCATCGCGCTCGTGCGTCTGCCTGGGATGGAGATTATCTCCTCCGTGGCGCCGACCGACTACAATGCGGTGGGCGAGATCTTAGCCCTGCAGTGGACGTCGACTGCCACGCGATACCTGCTGACGCCGGATGTTCTGGTCGCCTCCGGTGAGGACGACACGATGACGGCGTTTCAGTTGCTGTCGCCCTCGATGGCGAGCGCCGTCGAGTCGAGCTACCACCCACCGAACAACAGCAACAATAATGGTGTGGAGACGGTGTCTCACCTCTCCTCGAACGAGTCCATCCTGGCCGGTGGCCGACTCCGCATTTTGGAGAAAAAGAAGTTTCACCGCAGCTGGGTGAATCGGCTGAACCTGTTCCCGATCGTGCTGCCGGCCACCGACAACGCGGCCACCTCTCCCCACAGAAGCAGCGCAGGTCGGGCGAGCAGCTCGGCAAAGCGTGTGGCGTGTGCGACGGGTGGTGGCATGCCGCAGTACCTCGGCGTCTGCCTCATTGCCACCTCCTACGACCGCCGCACGTCCTTCTGGCCCTACATCTTTGCAGTCGGTGAAGACCTCGGCGAGGACGGCAATGCGCGACGGAGCATGAACGAGAGCTTGACGACATCACCACCGTTAGGCGGCGATGCGACGGACTTCGGTGCGGGGAGCAGTAGACTCAGTCACCCCCGCAACAACATCAGTAACGGTGGTGGTAGTGAGGGGGCTTTGCTCAACCTGAACCCATTGTCGTCGATTGTGGCGGCGCCAGATCACTATGTGCTGATTGACGGCCCGACCGCAGCCTACCCACTTCACACGGAGCTCGTAGTCAGCGTCGCTGCGGCTGGTGGAGGTACTAGCTTTTTCCTCACAACCGTGTGCTGTCGGGGTAAGGTGAAGTTCTGGTCGATGAAGGTGAAGGTGTAAGAGAACAATTGAGTTGGAAAAGCCAATTGTCTTTTTTTTTTTCTTTTCTTTATAATCGGGAACTGCGGTTGCTTGCATTTCTTTTTTGTTATTGTGTGTTTCACCTTCTCTGTTTTTCCGTGCTTATGATATTGTGTTTCTCCGTCTTCATATTGTTGTACCACTCTCTCACAGCCGTTTTTTTTTTTTCTGATGGAGCTGTCGCATTGCGTCTTCAATTTGTGTGCTGTTTTCTTTACTATCATTATTGTTATTATTAAAATAGTGATTCCTGGTGTGTTTATGTGTGCGTGTGCGTTTTATGCGCTTTTGTGTGTGCGTGTAAGAGTCCGTCTCGGTGGCACAGGAGTTTATCCTCCTCTTCTTTAATTGTTTTTTTACTACTATTTTGGCTGCGGAAGAAAGATGTTCTTCACCCTTCTTTTTTTTTTTTTGTATGTGTGTTTGTTTTTGTTTTTTTTTTTTGTTTAAAGTGTGGCATATTGTTGCCGCTTTAGTTTGCCGTTGGTTTTCGAAAGGAATCAAGGTGCATCAGTGTGTTTCCCACCCACCCACCCACCAGTTGCTTAACGAGCAAAAGCGAAGGAGCCAATTCTCTATCTCCGTCGTTGTTGTTGTTGTTGTTGTTGTTGTTGTCTTCCTCTTTAGTGTTGCCTTAGCGCCTTATGGCTCGTCTCCCCTTTCCCTTCCTCCCCAACTTCCTTTGCTTCGCTTGGTTGTTGTGCCATTGTTGTGTACCTCTACGTTGGCTGACCTGCCATCTTTTTCTGTGCAGCTGTGTCGCTCACACACACACACACACATACATACCCCGACTCATCTAAGTGAGTTTTCTTCTCTCTCTTTTTTTTTTTTTCTTCGCCTGTTTGCTGATGGTGCAATTAAATAGAGAAAAAGAAGGCTCATCGTTTATTAGTCTGGTTATTGTCCCGTTTTCTTCACAACGAGATGATGTAGCGACCACGGCCATTATGTACCTGGGTTGAGCCTGTGTGTATCGCCTGAGGCTACGCGTTGATGGGCAGCATACCGTGGTAGAGGAGGCTCTGCTGTGGGACGCCTCATTGGGAGAAGCAGCTCCTTGCCTGACCTCCAGCGTTGAGCAACAGTGGAGCAAAGAAAAGCAGTTTACGTAATGTCAGCATGTAGCGCATCCTCCTTCCCTTCACTCCCTCCCTCCCCCCCCCCCCCCTGTCCACTCACCTCTATCCCCTCCCCCTCTTTTTTTTTTTTTTTAGTTGAATGCTGCCGCACGCACAAAGAGAAGGGGAAAACAAAAAGCTCAGTTTCTACCTTTCCTATATATCTTCATCTACACCAACAGACAGGCCACCTTTCACTCATGCGCCGACCTATCCTCCGCCGTTTTCAGCAGAGCAGGACTCGCCGTTCACCTTTCGGCGTCGCACCGCAACGATGCCTCGCCACACGTTCCACCATGTTACCGGCCGCCCCAATCGCCCTCAGCGCCACTCGCCCTTCCCCATCGACCGTCGTCGCTGCCGCAGCAGCACTCTCTTCGTCAATGCCAGCGACGTTGCCGCTTCGTGTTGGCCGGCATAGCCCCCTCGTCTGCGCACGTCGGCATTACATGCCCCTCCCACGCGACCAGGACGACTTCTCCGTCTACACCGAAATCGACCTGCCCACTGAGTCGCGCATCGACTCGATTCGCCGCAGCGGCCTCGCGAGCCAGGAGTGGGTGGCCTGTGAAAAGGTGCATGGCACCAACTTTGCCATCTACTTAATTGACGAGACGGAGATCCGCTTTGCGAAGCGCAGCGGGATTATGGATCCAATGGAGAACTTCTTCGGCTACCACCTCCTGATTGACGAGTTCTCGGCCCAGATTCGGCTGCTGTGCAACTTGCTGAAACAGAAGTACCAGGTCAGCGGTCGCATGGGGCGGGTCATCCTGCACGGAGAGCTGTTTGGCGCCAAGTACAAGCACCCGCTCGTGCCGAAGAGCACAAAATGGTGCACGCTGCCGAATGGAAAGAAGATCCCGATTGCGGGGGTGGAAATCCAGAGCGAGCCTTTCCCGCAGTACAGTCCGGAGCTGCATTTCTATGCCTTTGACATTAAATACTCCGTTTCCGGGGCGGAGGAAGACATGGTGCTCTTGCCCTTTGACGAGTTCACTGAGATGTGCTCGCACATCCCAGGTCTGCTCTACGCGAAGCCGCTGGTGCGTGGCACGCTGGACGAGTGCCTCGCCTTCGATGTGGAGAACTTTGTGACACCGCTGCCGGCGCTGTTGGGTCTGGGCAACTACCCATTGGAGGGCAATCTTGCCGAGGGCGTTGTCATCCGCCATGTCCGCCGCGGCGACCCAAAGATCGAGGCGAGCACGGTCTCGACGATCGTCAAGCTGCGCTGCTCTTCGTTTATGGAGTTGAAGCACCCAGGCAAGCAGCAGGAGCTAAAGGCGACCTTCCTGGACACGGTGCGCGCGGGTGCGCTGCAGCGGGTGCGGAATGGAAAGAAGATCACCGTGCTGACGGACTCGATGCTGCCTGACGTCGAGGCTGCAGCAAACGCCCTGCTATTGAATAATGTGAGTGAGGGTCGACTGAGCAACGTATTGTCGAAGATCGGACGGGAGCCGCTGCTTGCGGGTGAGGTTACGAGGGAGGATGTCGTGCTGATGCTGGCGCAAGACGCGTTGAAGGACTTTTTGAAGGAAAGCGATCCCGTCGTGCTCAACACCACGCTGTCGTTTCGCAAGACGCTGATCCGCAATGTGTACTTCGCAGCGGAGGAGTTGCTGAGGGACGCGTGGAAACGAATCATGGAGAGGGAGCGGGCGGCACAGGCGGAAATCGACGCTGCTGTGGCGGCTCAGGAGAAAGCAACTCAGACATAGAGTAAAATGGAAAAGAAAGGGAAAGAAAAAGCACACATACGTGATGGACGACAAGTGGGTGTGCGAGAGTGAGGTATCAAAGACCTCTTTTGCGCTGTTGCTACCGGTGCTATTGTTCACCATAATGTCTTTGTCTTTTTTTTTTTTATGTGTTTGTGTGCGCTAAAAGAAATGTGACAGTCTTTTTTTTTTTTTTTTGAAGCGTATGCGACAACGAAAAAAGAAATCAGTTGTTTCTCAAGAGTGAACATCCAATAGAATGGCACACGAGGTGTTAGTCGTCGTGTGTTTGTGTGTGTGTGTGTGTGTGTGTGTGTGTTTGAAGGTTGAGTGAGATAGAAAGCCGAGTCGCGTCGTCGTCGTCGTTGCGGCGGGACCCTTTTCTGCGTTTCCTGCTTTTAAAGCGCAGGAAAAAGAAAGGCTCTACTTTTTTCTACAGTATTGAGCTGTTCTCACCTTCCTCTTCCAAACCCGACCTTCCATACTTCGAAAAGCAACAACAACAACAGCAACAACAACGATTAAAAAAAGCTCAGACATTCGTACAACTCACACACGCACACACATAAGCAAAACTTCCCCCCCCCCCCCCGCTGACTTGAAAAGCAAAGAGGGATTATTATCATTTTTCTTTTGATGATCGACAACATGTCAGCCCCTCTCCACACCTCCGGCGAGCTGCACGGCAATGAAACACCACCGCATGCCGTCAGCAACAGCAACGGCAACAGCACTCTGCATGCGCACATGGCCGAATGGTCGGCTTTCGTCGACGCGGACGGCCTTCGCTGCGAGGTACGGTCGATGCGCAGCGTGCCGCACGCCCTCTACACGTTGCCCTCCATCTCCCACGTTGTCTCTGCATATGTGCGGCAGCTCATGCAGGACTTCACCTCTTCGCTGCTCCTCTGTCGACCTTCAAAACAACGTGTGTACCCGCAGTACAACTCCACAGACCGCAGCATAAACCACAACAAGGTGGAGAGCCCGACGGGAGCCCAAAACGCAAGTTGTGTCCCTGCAGCGTTAGTAGCCGGGGCCTCGATGGAGGACGAGGAAACGTACCTGCTGCTGCGACTCTGCGCACTGGAGGCGCGGCGGCGCCGTCAGCGTCGCCGCGCTCAGCTGCGAGAGCGTCAGCTGCAAGCGAGGGTCGCAAGTGGGACTGTCAACAGCGCTGCTCCGCAGTTTGCAGATTTAAAAAGCGACGGTGAGTCGGACATGGCAGCAGAGGTGGAGCAGGAAGAGGAGGACAGCCTGTCCGACTGGTTGTGGGACTCCTCCGTTCAAGGCGACAGGAAGAGGAGGAGTAGCAGCGGAAACAGCAGCACGAGCGATGACGCCTCCTGCTGGGTCACTGTGCGCGTCAAGCGCAACTACACGCAGGTGGAGGAGCAGCTACTGCAGCTGTTTGCGGAGGCAGAAAACGCGAGGCGTGGCCTTAACGGTAGTAACACAATGTACTTGGACGCTACAGCTCGTCAGAGCAGCTTCAACTTCGGTACTTTCGCCTCTACGCCACAGGAGCAACAAGAGCAGCTGCGCAGGCAACCGCAAACGCTGCAGGAGAAGAGGATCGTAGTAGACGCTTTACGTCTGACTCCGCCACTGCTCTCGGCACTCCTGCGCTTCAAACCTTTATTGCGGGACATGCAATTCTTGTCGCAGCATCTGTTGCTGCCACGGCACGCCTGGCCGCATAATCAGCGGATGTGGGTGAGCGTCTACGAGGACGTGAGCGTGACGCTGCGCGGCCGACTTGCCCGGTATCGTCGAACCATCGCCGCCGCTGACCTCGCTGGAGCGGGAGACGATGCAGAGGTGGGCTCGTCGAATAGTGAGAAGGAACAGGCAAGTCACCTCGACGGTCGTGGTGAGGCGCGCGGTGCCGTGAGGTCCGCGCGTAGAGTGGTGCCGGCGGGCGAGATTGCGCAGCTTTGGCACGCGCTCTGGGAGCTGCTCGGCGCGGCCTGGCGCCAGCGGGATCGTCTCTGGGGGGCCTACCGCTACCTGCAAGGCCCGCGTCAGCTGCCGCCGCTGCTGTTGAACAGTCGAGCCGCCCACACACACCCGCCAGGCGTCCACGCGTCGCCTCTGCTACGAGATCACTTCACGCGTCACTTAATGCACATGGCTAACCTGCACAACCCGTCTGCGGCAGCAGGAAGTTGTGCGCGTTCGTCGTCCCTGCCGGCGAGTCTCGTGTCCATGCACGAAGAAGACTGCTGTGCCTTCGGCCCCTTCACCAGCGCCGACGTCGGTGTCTCCGCTGAAAAGTTGTACGTGCTGCGTCAGCCGCTCGCCGCGGCCCTGCGGCTGCTGCGGGTCTGCGTACCTCCGACCGGCCGAGACGCACTCGTCACCTCGACCTCCGCGTTTGCGGGTTTCACGTACGTGAAGGAGCCGGCGAAGCGACCCACCGCTTCCACGACGCAACCTCCTGCCACTCCGCCGCCGCGTAGCCCCGTTGTGGTGCCGCTGTTTGACCCCACGGAGGAGGATGCGCGGCTGTGCGCCGCTGTGCCGTATCTCTCGCCGGAGGTCTACCTCTCACAGCAGCTCCAGTCGCCGTGCAACAACAACAGCAACAACCCAATTCGGAATACAAACGCGAGTGACGGTGGTGGTAGTTCAACGCGTTCCTTGCATGCGCCGGTGCACAGCTTCTCCGATGACGTGTGGAATGCCGCGGTGGTCGTCCTCGAGGCTGTATTGTGCGGCTTTGCGGTGGGGGACGCGGCGCAGTGCCACCTAAGTCATGTTGCATCCACTACGGGTACTCCGGCATCGGTGCCAGGCGTGAAGGAAAAAGATAAGGAGGCCTCTCCAGATGCCGTTCCACCCGCCCTGGCAGCCCCACCATCACCGCAGCTGCTGTCCTTGTTGCCAACGGAGTCGGTCTACACTGATGTGATCGTGGTGCTTGTCGAGCGTCACGGTCTCTCCCGAACAGCAGCGAACAACTTTCTATACGCCACGCTTTATCACTTTCAGACACAGCTGAGGCGGTGGCCGGCGCGGAGTGGAGGGGAGAGTGAGAGTGACAGCAGCAGCAGCAGCGATAGTGTCAACATGGAGTACGAGAAAGAGGACGAGCAGCAACAGCAGCAGCAGCAGCTAGAGGGTGGCCGTCGCGGCGCCGTCACACCTGAGCCGGAGCGTTTGGCGCGGGAGTGGGTGTCATACTTACGTCATCACTACAAGCACGACTTTATTGCAGAGGTGTTGGTCGGTGAGGTCGCGGCGAAGGGACTGTGTTGGCGACGGTCGGAGCGGTGGAACATGTTCGGGCTGGCGCACATCTCCGCCATGGCCACCGTCAACACAGCGTCTTGCGACAGCATCAGCAACAACAACAACAACAACAACAACGGCGACAACGCCAACACTTCAGGAGTGAACAGCACAAACAACTCTATTTTGAGCCCACTTGGCGCTGGTTACGGTGGAGCGACTGGGCGAGGCAGACCCACCTTCAGTCGCAGCGCGACGTCGTTCTCCGGCGGGTCCGTTGGCTCCATCTCAGCGGTGTCAGATGACGCCACCAATAGCCTCCTAGCCACCGGATGTACCAATGCACATCGCGCCACTGAGGAAGTCAATGAAGTGGGCCCCGCTGTTCATGCTGCTCCGATGTTCTTTCACCCCGCGCCAAAGAACGAGATCGGTGCTGCGCCAGACAGCGACGCGAACACCAATGGACAGTCGCTGGCTGTCCAACGACCGAGTCGTCCGAGCAGCTTCGCCTCCTTCGATGCACTGCTGCCAACGTCGCCCTCCGTCGTGCAATCTCCGCTGCGAGGCGGTGGTGCGGCGTCCTTCGCCGCCTACCCCACGACTGTCACACGCCTGCCACAGACATTGGACCGAGTCGTGAACACACTCGACACGCCTCTCATGCCTCTCTTCGGTTTGCCCAGCTCTGTGGGACTATTCGGCGAAAAGAAGCAAGGCCAACGTGCAGCAGCAGCAGCAACGTCGCCACTGTTGTCCACTGTTGCCGCCACGGACGCACGAGCTAACCAGAAACAGCGAGATCGGCGACGTGCGCTACGCGATGGAGGCGAGGACGACTATTCCTCTAACGACGGGGGTGGGGTGTGGGAGCGTCTCACACACTTTCTGTACCACCGCGCCTCATCCGCAGTGCTCAGCGTGGCGTCTGGCAGCTACAACGTGAACGCCAACACGCGTGTTGCAAGTGGCAGCAGAAGAAGCAGCGGGATGTTCAATAGTTCTGGTGGTGGGGGTGGTGGTCAGGATAAGGCGAACGGCGCGGTGGCAGATGCGGCGGATGTCGACTATGTGGAAGAGTTGCTGCACCTTCTTTACGCCTGCGTACTGGTGACGCTTCGCGAACCCGATCCAGCCCTCTCTCCTTCTTTTGCCTCTTCTTCTAAGAGTGCGATGCATAGTGAAGCGAATAGGAATGACAGTGCTGAAGACCGTGCGAGGTACGCTGCGGTCAATCACCCGTTTTTCCGCGGCGTGGCGGAGCGTGACCTGCTCAACACGTACATCACCGTGTGTGGATGTTCTGCGGGCATCAATGGGCGTCGCCGCAGCAGCAACAGCAGCAATGAAGCGGACAGGCAGCGGCATTCCGTATTGCCCTCGTTAAACCTGTACGTCCCAGCAAGCGTGTTGCTTTCCACCATAGCCCTGCTGAGTGACCGCGGCCATCGTTCCTGCGCGGACATGATCGACAGTGGTGTGACGGACCGCGTCGCCGCAGCAGCGAACGTGATGGCTGCCATGGTTCGACTGACGAAACAGGTGGGCACGCTGCGGATGTTGATCGGCGACGACGTTCGTGCGTGGGAGGCGGCGCGCGACACGTCACGTCGCTCACGTGCTGACTTCTCCAACTATCTCACGCAGTACATGCGGTACCCCTCGCCTGCGCCGGTTCACCGTGCTCGAAACGCTGTCGGGACGGTGCTGAATTCACTAGAGCTCTCTGTTGCTGCCCAAACAAGCCACATGGCGGAGCTGCGACGCCTTCTTCTCGAGCAGCACAGCTACTCAAGCGATCTGACGGAACGGGGAGGGGGAGTTATTGGCCGAGCAGTCGCGCAGGAGGTGCGTCGCTATCTGCACCTCCATACGGTTCCGCTGAAGAACGAAGCAGACCTGATCACCAGCCACCACCACCATAGCCACGCACGTTCCAGTGCGTGGTCGGAGAAAGGGAGCACGTTCGTGTCCCCTTTTTTTGCCGTCCCACCCACGCTGCGTGGTGTGCTCTGGGGCTGCCTGCTGCAGGTGCCGCCCTCACGCAAGCGAGAGGCCATCTTTGCCTACGCCGTGCACAGCACCGCGGCGAAGCCGTCGCTCAACGACCGTCAGCTGTCTGTCGACATTCCCCGCTGTCACGCCTACCACCCGCTGCTGTCCACGTCGAGAGGCTCGGCGCAGTTGCAGCGGCTGCTGAGGGCGTGGCTCTTCCTTCACCCGCGCTGCGCGTACTGGCAAGGTCTGGACAGCGTCTGCGCGGTGCTGCTGACGGTCAGCCCGCACGACGAGGCTCTCGTACTGGCGCAGCTGAGCGCCGTGGTGGATCGCTTTATCGCCCACGACGAAGGCAGCGAGGAAGGCGTCGGGAGTCGATCGAGTCTCCTGCAATCTTCGTTTTCGTCCTTACCGCGACAGCAGCAGCAGCAGCAGCAGAGTATTTCCGCGGTGAAGCCGACAATGGCAGAGCAGTTGCATCGACTCTCCGTCGTACTGCGCTACTGTGACCCTCTGCTGGCACACTACCTGTTCAACGTGCTCGGCTGCACACCGGAGCTGTTCGCGATCAGCTGGTTGCTCACACTCTTCTCCCACAGCTTGCCCATGCGCAAGGTCTACCTTCTCTGGGACTTGCTCTTCGTCTACGGAGATGCAAATACCACAAATTCGAGTAGTAGCAGTAGCAGCAGCAATGGCAGCGGTAGCACGTGTCTCGTGGCGCTTTGCGTGGCCGTCGTGCTGCGCCGTCGTGCCACGCTGCTCAGCTCCGATTTCTCCAGCTGCCTCTCCACTTTCAGCAGCAACGCGTCGCAGTTGGATGTCGTCGCAGCGGTTGCGGACACGCGTCAGCTGATGGCGGTGCTGCCGCCGTCCGTTCTCGCGCAGCCCTGCGCGGAAGGCGCCAACCGCAGCAACACGTTGGATGGACTCTACGGTGGGCGGAGGTCGCCACTCCCGATGCACGGTGGTGGCGAGGCGACGGATGCAGCGACCGTCGCGTACATGTCTGTGGATGACCTCAAAGCTGCCTGGCTCGCAGCGCAGCGTCGTTCCCCTCAGCCCGCCAACATCACTAATACGGGAAGCAGGGGCAGCGGAGCCGCAGCGCACGCAAGAGAACAGGATCCACCGCAGCAACAGCAGCAACAGCATTGGTCGGATAGTGGAGTGTATTTAGTAGATATCCGTCATGAAGGCTCACGCGAAGGCCCGCTGGATGCCGTGCTCGGTGCGATCCACCTGCCGCTGTACCCCGCCGGTGCCGCTGCAGGTGTCTCCTCTTCGCCGCCATCGTCGCAGCGCACGTCTGAGCTGTCAGATCTTCAAGCTGAAAGCCGATTTAATCGTCTTCGTCGTACAGAGGACGGGTACGGCAGTCGTCGCGAGGGAACTGTGGATGCTGCCGGGGACGGCTGGGGAATTGTGGAGGAGCAGGAGCGACTGCAGCAGCAGCAGCAGCGCGCCGCGGAGGCGCTGGAGCGACACATCGCCGATGCGGCGGCGGAGTTGGTGCGGCATCTTAGCAATCCGGCCGTCGCCGCCATCGTGCCGCGCACGGCGGACTTTGTAACAACAACAACAACAGCAATGAGTGGGGGGAAGGGGACGGATGGAGCGGCTGTCCCTCCGTGGTCGGTGCACCCGATGGTGCTGAAGACGTCGATGGCGCCGCACGTGGTCATCATCGCGTCCGGCAAAAGTGGTAGCGGGAATGGAAATCCAGCTTCGGCGATGGCGATCGCAGACGCCGGAGAGGATGTGCTACTGGCCCATCAGCTCGGACTGCAGCTGAATGCGTGTGGCGTGCACAACGTCAGTGTGCTGCGCGGTGGCGTGGCGGCGATTCGCTGGGCGATGCCGGAGTTGGTGGTGCTACCGTCACGATCACTAACGTAGAAAGTAAAAGAAGAGAAGAAGAAAAGAAGCTATTCTGGCATTTCTCTCTCTCTCTCTCTTACATTGTGAGTTCGTTTCAAAAAAAAAGATACATATATATACATCGCTGTTTGTTTATTTGTTTGTTTTTCTTATCGTTTGCTTGTTCGCTTGTTTGTTTCCGTCATCTTTTTTTTTTTTTTCTCCCCTCGCGTTCTTGTAAAGTCGAGAAAAAAAAAAAAAGAACGAAATATAATAACCCGAAAAAGAAAGGTAGAGGAAATGACTCGGCTCATAGCAAGCAAGCAGGGGAAAAAAAAAAAAGAACGCTCGATAAAAGAGCAGCTGATATTTGCTTTCACGACCAACTCTAATGAGGAGGTTTTTTTGTCTTCGTCTCTGCAGCACGTGCCGGTTGGTCATGTACGCAACAGGAAAAGGGAAAAGAAACTAAACGGATCCGAGTGCTCCGCGCTTACGCAAAAGAAAAGCGCACGTGCCCACCCTCTCCCTCTTGTTCTATGCCTTTTTTTTTTTTTTTTTGTTGTTGTTGTTGTTTTTGTGTGTTTGTTTCTTTGAAATCTGCATCAAACTCTTCCCCAAAACTGCGGATCGAATCGGGGACACCCGGACAGTTTTTTCATGCATTTTTTTTTTTTTGTATTTGTTTTACGACTCTTCCAGCGCAAACGTGCGCATCTGTACGCAAGCAAGCAAACAAGACGTCAACAACACACAAAAAGAAGCAGAAAACTGTCAGTTATTTTCTGCCATTTTACTACTTCTCTACCCTCCATAGTTTCTTTCGAAGAACAGTAGTGACAACAAAAAAAAAAAAGTTGTAGACATGGTTCAAATTGTGATCATGACGGACCATGGCGCGGCGCTGTGTCGCTTTTCCATCGACTCCACGGCCACCGTGGCACAGCTATTAGATCAAGTCTTCGCCCTGCAGCCGGAGCTGCGGAGCACCACGCGCCTCATCCGCAACGACGCCCGCGGTACGCTGTTCCTGTTGGACGGTGCTAACAGCTCCTTTCGGGAGCACAGTCTGAGGTCCGCCAAGCTGGCGACTTCCGAGTCTACTTTAGAGACGCTCGTGTTCAGCCGGTACAGCAGCCTCTCTGCTACGGAGTCTTCCACCCCTCAAGTGAACAACTGCAGCGATGAGATGCACAGGAGTAGCAACAACAGCAGTAGTTGGCCGCCCCGCTCTCCAGAGGCCATCCGGGCTCGCCTTATTGAGCTTTTCAGCGAAGGCGCGGGCGACCCGCTCGCAAGAGGCAGAGCCTCAACTACCTCACAAAGGCAGCTGCAGGAGGAGCGTCAAAGGCGAGTAGCGGATGCGTCCGATTCCCCCGCGACGGCCACCCATACGACGGCAACGACGACAACGACGGCGACCAATACTGCGACCACCAACACCACGACAACGACGGAGTCGGCTACGGTGAATGAGGCGGAGTTGATGGACCCCGCTCAGGTCGAAATGCAACGCCGGATCTACGAGGACATCATGCAGCGGCAGATCGACGAAAACCTGGCCAACGCGTACGAGTACACGCCGGAGGTCTTCACGCACGTGACGATGTTGTACGTCCCCTGCATCATCAACCAGGTCCCCCTGAAGGCTTTTGTCGACTCGGGGGCGCAGAAGAGCGTCATCAGCCTCAGGACAGCGGAGCGGTGTAACCTGATGCGGCTGTTGGACCGCCGAATGGCGGGCGTGGCGGTCGGGGTAGGCCAGCAGGTCATCCTTGGCCAAATCCACATGACGACAGTCAAAATCGCGAGCCTCTACCTCCCTTTTGCTTTTTCAGTGCTAGCAGAACAGCCGATGGACGTCATCATCGGCCTGGATCAGCTGAAGCGGCATCTCATGACAATCGATCTGAAACACAACTATCTGGTAATCGGCGACACGCAGGTGCCCTTCCTGCCAGAGAGTGAGGTGTCCGCCGACAGCGACCACAACCAACACAACAGCGACAATGCGAGCAATAGTAGTGCAATGGGAACAGGGGTGAATGCGTCGGCTGCTCTTTCGCCGCCGCCGCCGCCGCAGCAGCAGCAGCAGCGCCGCCTTTCACAGCCGAACACACCTGCAGCCTCCTCCACAAGTGCATCGCCTACCGCGTTCCCTGTCGCGGGGGCGGCGGAGTCGAGCGCCCCTGTTAGCGCGAGTAGTGCGGCGCCGCTGACAGAGCGGGAGAAGGCAACGCGTGTGGAAGACTTTATGGCGTTTACGGGGATCGTGTCGCGACCGCAGGCGAGGGAACTGCTGGAGGCAGCGGGGTGGGACGCGGATGCCGCGGCTTCTAGGTATTTTGAGGTTGACTAGATAAGAAATATGAAAAACAGGTCTGCCCAAAAGAAAGCAGAGAGAGTTGTTGAAGTTACAACTGCATGATAGTATTTCCCACTGTAATTGTCGTTGTTGTTTTGTACGGCGTCTATTCCTTTTTTTTTTTTGTTTGTTTGTTTGTTTGTTTTGTTTTCCCCTTTCTGATTCTGTCTACTGTCTATCATAGAATTTATGTGCTCGTGTGTCTTCTCCTCCTCCCTTCATTTCCTGCGTAGTGTGTGTGTGTGTGTGCGTGTGTGCTTTTTTTTTTTTTTTGTGTGTGTGTGTGTCTCTCTTTGTTTGTAATGCTATCATTGTCAAAGCTGTTTTTCTTTTGTTTTTTTTTTGTTTTTTGTTTCCCCCCCCCCCCAGTTCAACTTAAGAAAGTAAATGCGCGTCTTTTTTTTTTTTTTTTCTTTTCTTTTCTGTTGGCTTGCACTGATCCTGGGTGCTTTCTGTATAAAAACTCATTGGCATTTGTTTACTGCCATCATCGTGACCATACTCAAACGAAACCCCCCCCCATCCCCATATTTTTTGTGTTTTCATGTAAAGCGCAGCTCCATCGAACCACAAAAGCTCTCATGGTTGCTCGCAGCGACTAGCTCCAAAGCGCTGACTTTAGAGTCTGCAGGTTCGTGCGTGTGTGGGTGTGTGGGTGTGTGTACGTGTATGTATGTTATTTTGATGATGTTGTTTTTGTCCCTCGTAAACAAGAACAAGGAGGGATCTCATCAGGCGAGTGTTGTTATTAGGCTTTCCAGAGAAGCAATGCTGGTCTTTCCTTCCATGCAGCGTTGGTGTCCCTCTTCACAGTTGTCTGTGTCCCTTTTCTCTCTCTCTTGTGGTTGTTGTTGTTGTTGTTTTTCGTTCTTTGGCTTCGTGTCATTGCACCATATTTGACGCCGTTTCACCTTCAAGTAAAACAGCTCCGTTTTTTTTTTTTTTTACTTTTCTGATCTTCACCAAACGTGTAACAGACAAGTCTTCCTGGAAGATCAAAAGCCGTTCTCACACACACACACACACACATCTACATATATATGTATATTTGTTTGTTTGTTTATTTGTTTTTTTAAGAATGGCGTCTCCATCCTCCGATGCGTCACCGATGGCCAACGCCCCTCCTGCCAGCCCACCGTCGCCGGCCACACCCACGCCAGTCGTCGTTGGCTTTCAGACAAAGAAGATGGTGGATGTCCAGGGAGCGATGCCGCCAGCCTCCTCGACCGCCGCCACGGTTACACCGGAACGGATGGCCTACCTCGTGGCGACGCTGGCAAAGCTGCCCGAGCTGGACCTGGGCGAGACGGCGCGCGTGAAGACGTGCTTCGCCGCCGCGCTCGGCGAAGGCCGCGAGAACATCGTGAACAGTTTGGAGCTGCGTGTCGTCCTGAGCGACCTCGGCCTCTACCCAAGCGAGGAGGAACTGAAGCTGGTTCTTCGTGCCTATCGCGATCGCGTGAACCTCGTCGGCCTGACCCGTTACCTGCGGCTCTACAAAAAAGAATTCTGGCTGAACCAAGTCGCCGCCCGCTCCACCACAGGCCAGGCACAGCAGGCAACACCGGGTGTCGCAGGTTCACCAGACACAGGTGCCATCGCATCCACCGCCACCAACAACAGTAGCAAGAAGTCACAACTGGCCGGTGCGAGCAGTGGGCCGACGAATGACGCGAGTTCGACTACTGGTAGTGCTGGAGGTGTCCGGCACACGTACGCCGTCTTCAGCAACAATCACGCCTCGCCTGACGTGGCAGCGGGTGGGCACGACGAGGACACCCTCCGCGCCTTTGTGGCCCTGGGCGGCGGGGAAGACGGCAGCGGTGAAATCTCCGCAGCCACGCTGCGCGACGCCGTGCGTGGCTTTGGCCTGACCATCGACATCGACGCGATGATCCGCACGGTGGACGTCCACCACTCGGGCATGCTCGACTACGTTGACTTCTGTGCGCTGTGGGCGGCACAGGCGGACACGACGTCGAGTGACTCCATAGGCAGCGCGCTGCGACAGGCATCGGCGGATGCGGAGCGGCACGGCTCCATCAATGAAAACAGCAGTCCCACTCCGATATCAACGACGAGCCGTCGGCTGATGTCAGTGCTGATGACGCCCTCGCGCCGGTGCAGCCTCGCCGCTGGGATGCTGCAGCGTCATTCCTATCTGCTGACCAGCGGGTACGAGAACGGTACGTCGCAGCCCATCACGCCGCGGCTGGCAGCGGCGGCGGCAGCAGCGGGTGCTGGTAGCGTGGTTGGTGGGATGAGTGGCAACAACACGCGGCCGCCCACCTCGTGCGAGCAGCCGGACGGTGGGGCAGACGCCATGGGCCACCGCGGCATTGGTGCTTCGGCGATGCGTGCTCCGGTCACGGCAGCCGCGGCGCCGGCCCCGATTACGGAGGAGGAGCACGCGCTGCTGGTCCGCATGTTCTTCTTTCCGGAGCAGTTCGAAGCGGTCATGTCGTCTGCGGCGTCGAACACGTCGGAGGGAGTTGGGCGGCGTGGTGGGACACGCTTCACGCTGCCGTCGCGTGGAGCGCAGGCTGCCTCGCCCAGTTGCGCAGCCACCGCCGCAAACGGAGGGGCGGGAGAGGGGGCAGGCGGCGCGAGCACCGCCTCCGTGTCGCAGCGTCTCGCCTCGCAGAGGAAGCTCTCTCAGTCGAACCTCAGTGGCAGCTACACCAATAGTGGCGCTCGCCCGTGGAGTCAAACACGCCGTGGCGGGTCAAAGAAGCGAAGTCGCAAGGCAGGGACGAAAAGGCGTGGCGGCGGCGGCAACGACAAAAACGACGGCAGCGAGGTCGACGCCAGCGACGACCTCGCTGCGGACTTCTTCTCGCCTAAAAATCAGAACGTCTACCGCCCACCCAGTCCGATGCTGCTGTCGATGCGAAATAGCACCGCCTACCGTAATCGTGTGAAGCGACTGGAGGAGCAGAAGCACGTGTCACGCGGAGAAGACACCTATCAGGCACGGCAGGGTAGGTTGTACGCTGCCACGGCGGCACGTGACTACGGCGCTGATGGCGAGAGTCCATCTCGTCCTGCGAAATCCTCCACATGGTAATGGTGTACGTCACTGAGGACAATTAAAAAAAAAAAAGTGCAAATGACCGTTCTGTAAGTTCATCTATGTATAGCCGAAAGTAGTGAAACTGTGTTGCTCTTTTCTCCTCCTTTTTTATATGTGATGTACACTAGTCTGGTATTGTCGATTTATGTTCTTTTTTTTTTTTTTTAAGTTCAGCCTACTTCTTTTCGCTCGTTTTGTTTTTCTTATGGAACACCTATTATGTACTACTTTGCATTAGCGCTGTTTGCTCACATGTATATTTGCCTCTCTCTCTCCTTTTTTTTTTTTTTTGCTGTCCAACCACACAACAAAAAAAAAGCATGTCTTTTCCTCACCCTGGGTGCGGAAGTGGTGCCTACTGTGTGTTTTTTTAACGTTATACCAGCTTGAATTTAAAATGAAAAAAAAAAAAGAGAGAGACAAAATGGTGTTTTTCCCAGTTCGTTATCGGGTGGCGAGCGCCACGGCGTTGGTCCTGCCTCGTCATGAAAAAGCTTGCTGTTTGGATGCATGTTACAGTTGCTTCTTTACGCCACACCAGGGTCATGGAGAAGTCCACACAGCGTTCTTTTTTTTTTTCTGTTTGAAGAGACTTCTATTCCCTATTTTTCCTCCTTCCACTGTGTAGTTGTTCTCTCTTCCTTGTTATTGTTCTGAAACGAGGAACTGCGACATCAAGCGCGCCACAGCAAATCTGCGGGACTCTGAAGCTACATGAGCCAATAATGAAACATATGCACATATAAGCAGTAGAAACCTCTCACTACTCTTCTACTCCTCTGCCCTTGCTTGTGTGTGTGTGTGTGTGTTTTTTTTTCAGCTGTTTATTTCTCTGGAGCTGTGCTCGCCATATAATCTGTTTGTTTGTTTGTTTGCTTGCTAGTGTAAATCTGTTTGTGTAATTAGAGACGTTTTTTTTTTTTTTCGTTGTTTTGGGGTGTTCTTTTCTGTCCCTCACATGTTACTTGCTTTTTTTTTTTTGTAATCCCCACCGCTCTCTCTCTATATCTTTTTAATCTCTCCCTACCTCGCCCACCATCACTCATCTTTTTTTTTTTTGTTTTGTTTCTCGCCGTCATTTGAATCGCTAAGATTTGTTTGTCACTTTATTGTTGTTGTTCCGCTTAGTATTCACGTTACACACTGCTGCTCTTCGAGCTCATTTTTTTGCCTTTTAAACAAGTTTTTTTTTTTTCTCTTCCTTTTTTTTTTTTTTTCGGTCTGTTTACCTGAGAGCTTGAAAACAGCTTGTAAGCTCCTCGTTCTTCTTCTGTTTTACGCATGGCAGCTCGTCCGCTTTCTTCACCGGATGTAATGGGTGCAGCCCCCGAAGTGGATCCATCTGTCAAGATGGAGAGCGCCTTCCGTTGTCCGTCTGAAGCGAAGCCCCGCCGCGAGCCCTACCGCCCTTCCACATCCGGGTTGCTGCCAACGCCAGCGGCAGCAGCCAACGCGACGCACATGGATGTCGCAAGCCCAGTGATAGGTATGCCGCGCGTGTATATGCCTGCCGTGTCGTCACCGGTGCGGTCATCCATACCAGATTCGCTTATCCAACAAGTGCGCAACACGCCCCACAATCTCTCTGGCAGCCGCTCCACAACAGCAGTAGCGGGAGCAGGAAACAGTGTTCGACGTCCCGTGTACAACCACAGCTCCATCCTCAACATCAACTCCGCAAACGAAGCGCCGCTGTCGGCGCCCGCGTGTTCGATGACGTTGAAGGAAGTTCTTTCCCCCTTCTCAGTCTCCGCCTCTTCTTCTCAAGGTACTTCATCAAGTCATCAGCTGATGTGTGCGGCGGTGGCCCACGTTATGCGACGGGAGAGAACTCGTCAGCTGCTGTCGCGTGTCCTGCTGCGCTGGTCCCTCTTTGTCAAGCCGCGACGACTCGCTCGCACAAAAAGCAGCGGCAATGACAAACCAGCGCACGGGCGGTCCGCGTCGCAGTCGAGTGGGCTCATGGCACCGGCGACCTCTCCACTGCCGCCGTGGAAACCGATCGCAGGTGGCGGCGTCCACTCCGGCTCGTCAGCCGAGGACCACGATGCGGGCAACGTGGAGGAGAACCACCACCACCACCGCAGTGATGACGATGACAGCTTGATCGACCCTGAAGAAAACAATGACAATGGAAGAGAGGGAAAAGGCGAGGCGAGTGTGCAGGAGGCCTCGTCGGATCTGCCGGATAGCAACAACAACAACAACAACACCGCCGTCACGACTCGCGCCGGCAACCGCGAGGCCAGTGCAGCTGCCGTGGGACAGCTACCGCCGAATGACACGCAGGCTGTATCCGCTGGAAAGCCAAGTGTGGCGGTGCAGCGGTCAGCCCAAGCGTCACAGCGCACGACACCCATTCCTACACCGCAGTCGGTTCCTGCCTCCACCAGAAAAGCGACGCCGAACGGCGAGAGTTGCGGAAACGACTCGCGAAACGAATCCTCTACCGGGAGTCCGGTAGGGCAGCACCCAAGCACAACGCCTCGGCAGCACGGCGCGGAGACGCGCCGGAAGAGCGTCGTCTCGCAGTACCTCGCGGGCAAGCCACTAGGCAACCTGTCCCCGCAGCAGAGCTCCACGAATCTCTTTACCAACGCGGGTTCAGCCCTCACAAACGGTGTGGTGGAGGTGCACACGCTCGCCTTGCCTGGGGCGGTGTTGTCCGGTCAGCACTCCCGCTCCCAGTCCGGCACTGGCGGTCTCAACGCCTCCTTCCCTTGTCGTAGAAGTGAAGGGCTTTGGGGCTTCGCAAGCACCACCATCAACACCGCCGCCGCGAGCCACAGCGCTGGAGGAGGTGCTGCTGCTGCTGCTGCAACGGCGGCGGGCACGCTCAGTGATGCAGAGGAGCACAGCAACTCCTCCCTCTACTTCACTCCGCGCAGTCGGCAGAGCAACACTGCGAGCGGTTTGGGCGCATTCATTGACGAAGATGCGTGTCTCAGCAGCAGCCGCAGCGGTATCTCCGCTGCCGCCGTGAACAGCGCAGGCGGTGGCGTATCGAATGGCGCCAGATCAGCAGCAGAAGGAGGACAACGGCGAGGCACCTCTCCAGGCGTACCGAGTCTCCCGCATTTGCTCATTCAAGAGGCGGAGGACCGGAGCTCGGTGCAGGCAACCGAAATTCGTCGTCGCGCGCGGATGCAGCTGGAGTACTCCGCACGCATGGACCAGCTCATGATGGCAGCCCTCCGCCATCGATCCAGCGAACGTGGCCTGCACCCGTCCCTGCGTCCGTCCGCTGCACCATCGCCACTGCCCATCTCGCGCTCCTTCAGCAGCCACAACCTGCGCGACACGAGTGGCGACGAGACGGAAAACGACTTCGTGAACCACAGTTGCGGCACAAGTGAGTGCAACATGCAGAGCTACGGAGGCCAGAGCCGGCGCAGCGCGCCGCGTAGCCCGGGGCAGGCGTCCACGCACAGCAGCGGCAGCACCGGTGTTGTCGGCTTCACTGGTGCGCCGTTGAACATCTTTCAATCCTCCAGTCAACAAGGTCAACAACAACAACAACAGCTGCAGGCAAGTCGCACACGTCCGCGTCTTCCGGAGATGAAGCACGGCAGCGACAACGACGCTGCAGGCGCAGCAGCCGGAACAGTCCAGAGAGGGAAAAGAGAGAAGGCAGGGAAGAAGGAGGTGGACGAAGACGATGGAGGGTGCGCCGAGGCCGAGAGCCTGAGCGACACCTCACGCAACGATGAGGAGTCGGAGGAGGGAGCAAGCGGCGCACGTGGCCGCGAGCACCGCCAGCATCCCCACTATCACCACAATCAGCACCACCATGACCCGCTGGGCCACGACACGCCGCCTGGCAAAGGTCGCTACTCGGCGGAATCTGAAAAAACGTACAACGATGACGATGACGGCGCAGACACACAGACGGCGCAAAGCGAGGGAACGGTGCACGGCCTCGCCACAACGCGGCAGTGGGTGTCTCAGCAGATCCCTGAGTCAGCCGTGGTGGCCGCCGCGGCTGCGGCTGCAGCTGCAGCTGCACGGGAAGAAGAAGGTGGGTCCGCTGTGTCCGAGTCGATCAGTCGGGAACTGTCGTCCGCCTCCATGTCACTGTCGCTGCTGCACCCGCACGAGTCGTGAGCGGCCCAACGCAAACACTGTGTTTCAGCTATTCGATTTTCTTTTTCGTTAGTATAACTTTCAAATACGTTTTTTTTTTCTTTCTGTTTTGTTTTGTTTGAGTGATGTCTTTGTTTTTACGATCTGCTAGAGGCATGAAACAACAAAAAACTGTATTGCTCGAATGCGCTTGAAGTAAAGCCCTTTTTTCTTTTTCTTTTTCTTTTTTTTTTTTTTTCGCTACTAGAGTCGTGAGCGTTTTTCATGCTTTGGTTCTTTTTTTTTTTTTTTGAGGGGAGGGGGTTCTTCTCTCTAGTACGCCCGAATGTATGTGTGTCTGCGTGTATGCGCGAACGAACCGTGTTACATCAGGTGTTTCCTGCACTTTTTCTTTCTCTGCTTCTCCCTCCAAAGCTCCACAATACAGAGTTTTGAACTCAACTAATCACAGCTGATAATAATTCAAAAAAGAAAACTAGAAATAGAGTATTTCTGGTGCAGCCAAATTCGATCAATAGGGTCGCACCACCTACGTTAGAACCTGCTCTTTTTTTTTTTCTCTGTTTGTTTGTTTGTTTGTTTTTGTTCTTGTTGTCCGCGTGCGCTTTTCTTTCTCCTTTCTCTCTCCGTAAAATCTACGACGTCCTCTTTTTTTTTTTTTTCCTCTCCAACTGCCCCCTATTATTGATCAAAGAAGGGATCGAAAAAGAAAAAAAAAAGTACTAGTGTAGATCGTTCATCCACCACCACACAAAATTAACGGAGAGCATTGATTGCGCAGCCCGTAAGGTTGCTGTACACGTCGCTTGCAAGACACACACTCAAAAGGGGGAAAAACCTGCACATAATAAAAAAAAAAAAAGAAAACAATTTTATCAGGGGTGGCATAGTCATGGCGAAGTTGTTTGCCAAGCAGAGGCCGGCCCTCTTTTCTATATGCAGTGCCACTCGCTGCTGTCATTTCATCATCTGCACACTACTGATGGTGCTTGCAACGTTGCTCGTCTCCACCACCATCATACTGGCAGCAGCAGCAGCAGCGGCTCTTCCGGCAACGTCCTCGTCACCTATCACTGAAACGGAGCTTATCGCAGTCGATCTTGGTCATGAAAACATGAAAATTGCTGCTTGGCGTGTGCAGGAGGAAGACCTCTACATCAAAGCAGGCGGCACTGGCACTGTCACGACGACGACCACGGCGATGTCGGGATCGATCTCGATGGTGCTAAACGACCAAACAAACCGAAAAAGTCCCCCGTGTGTTGCCTTCCGCTACTTCAAAGCTCCAGCTGGATCTGCGGTGAACGAGGGCGATGTTCAAGGCGCCAACGCTGGCTTTCACAGCGACGGAAAGAACGGAACAGGAGGGACGCTGCTGTACCCGCCAGGTTATCAGCTGGAGCGCACCTTTGCGGAGCAGGCGCAGGCGCTAGCACCCCGCTTTCCCACGCAGGTCATCTGCAGTCCTGCGCAGCTGCTCGGCATCACGTTGTGGAACTCCACCAGTCCCACCGACGCAACAGCAGTTGCAGCAGCCACAACACCAAACACCATAGACGCCGTGCCGGAGGTCGTCACACCACATCAGCTGACGGCCGCGTACAGCTTTTACGTGAAACCACTCAACGACCTACTGCAGGGGCGAAGCGGAGGAAATACAGCGGCGGAGGACAGCGGTAGTAGGCCACCACAGCAGCCGCGGAACCACACACGACAGGCATTGGGTGTGTTCGTGCCCTTCTTCCCAACGAGCACGACCGACGCCGTTGACGAAGGCGCTTTTTTCTCGACAGAGGAGCTGACGGCGATGCTTCTCGGCTACGCACGTCAGATGGCGGAAAAGGCCGACGCAGTGGACAACGCCCTGAGCGACGAAGACGAGCGTCAGCTGATGGACTTACTCAATCGATCTGGTGTCGCGACAACGAGTGGTCGGGCAGACCTGCTTCGCGGACATGCCGTGCCTCAGTACGCCGCCCTGACCATTCCAGTCCACGCCACGGTGGCACAGCGGCAGGCGCTGATCGATGCGGCCAGCCTTGCCGGGCTGCGTGTTGTGCGGTTAGTGCACAGCACCACCGGCGCCGCGGTGCAGCTCGCCTACATGAAAGCAGAGCAGGTTTTCTTGCCCGACAAGCCGCAGTACGTTATGGTGTATGACATGGGGAGTCAGCAAGCCGAGGTGGCCGTGTACAGCTTCACAGCGGTGCCAGCAAGTGTGGCGAGGAAGGTGAAGGTGCAGGGCTCGATTGAGCTCAAGGCACTGGTGGGGAGCCGCACACTGGGTGGTGCAGCCTTTGACGAGTGCATCGCCGCGCAATGGGACGAGCTGTACTTCAACCACTCCCTCCTCGCCGGCGTAGGCCGGGCGTCAACGGAAGTGGCGCGACGTGCCGCGGCAAAGCAGCGGGGCAGCCTGCTGCGTGCCGCGCACAAGGCGAAGGAGACGCTCTCCGTAAATCAAGAGGCGCACATCACGCTGGATGGCGTGCATGCCGATCCAGAACTATTCCGCCGTGCAGCGCAGACGAGGCAGCAGGGGACGGTGTCGGTCAGCCCGGACGGCCTTCTCAGCCTTCGCTACACCCGTGCGGAATTCGAGCGCACCTGCGCGTCTCTCTTTGACGCTGCGGTGGCTTTGCGTGATGACGCCATCGCCGCAACTGGCGGGCTCGTCGCGAGCGTGGCTGCGCTGGATCGTTTTGAAGTCGTCGGCGGTGGTACGCGCGTTCCGCGCCTGCTGCAACGACTGAGTGAGGGCTACCGCGGAGAGCAGAACTTGGTAGACCGCACATTGAACAGCGACGAGGCTGCGGTGCTGGGCACGACGCTGCTTTCCGTGTCAACCGCGCCGCAGGGCCTGCAGCTACGCGGGAGGACGGCGGCACTGCCGCAGTTTCGCGTGCGAGAGTGGCTGACGAATGCCGTGTACGTTTCTGTTACACCGACTTTTAGTAGTGACGCCGACAACGCTGATGATGGCGGTGATGATGCGCAGGTAAAGCGAGAAAAGAGCGCGGAAGTCGGTGTTAGCACAGCTTCTGCCGCTGTGGCGAAGGAGGGCGAGGAAGCCGCTGCCTACCTGCGGTTGTTGTTCCCTGCACACCAAGTAGTCGTGCCGGCCACGCGCAGCGTGCGAGTGCGGGTCAGCAGCCGCAAAGGCGAGGCACACAGCATTCCGGACCACAGAAACGATGGTGAAGCGCCTGCAGCTGTGGTGCAGCACGACAACATCACGGTTACGCTCTACTCGGGCGCCAGGGCAGACAAGGCCTATCACACTCGCGCAACCACCACCGCGAGAGCGGCAGCGACAGCAAGTCCACACGTCAATGTTTCTGCAGATTCGGCTGATTTAGTAGCGGCAGTGCCTGCCGCCGCCGCCGCCTGCGCCAGCTGCTATGTCCGTGCGTACGTTGTGGAAGACATCAAAGCAGCAGAGGAAACACTGCGGGGGCAGGTGCTGCGTCAGCACCCCGTCGGCTCTCGCGTGCTGCTGGACAGCGCCGAGGTGGTGGCGGAGGTGGTGGCGACGGTCAGCGGCATTCCCCACTGCAACATGGCATACCTGCGTGCGGTCTACCATGTAACGCGCGCGAGTGCAACAACAACAACGACAATGATAGCAACGCCAACAGCAGCCGCAGAGGCAGAAGCAGATAAGGCAGCAAAGAGCCCTCAGCGCGCAGGTGCGGACGAATTAAACCAGAGGGCAGAGGCACCAGCGAACGCTACGGAGGCGGAGGAAGCGGAAGAAAACCCAAATGGAGACAAAACCTCTGCCGAGACGCTTGATGTTGCTGATGTTGCTGCTGTAGACGACGCCGCAGCAGCAAACCTGCCGACCACTTCAGCGCTTCGTCAGGTGAAGATGATGGCCCTACCGCTGCGGTCCACTGCATCGGCGCGGCCCATCCCCACCACCGATAAGGGTCGTGGCAGTACCGTGATGCCGACCTCACTGCAGAGCTACAACATGGGCCGCGCGGAGTTGCGTGCCTCGCACGAGCGTCTGCGACGACTTCAGGCGATGGACGCGGCACGCCTGCGGCGCAGCACACTGCGCAACGACATTCAGAGCGTGATTGTGTGGGTAAAGGACCAGCCCGCCTGGGACGCTCCAGAAAACAACAACGACGATCAAGACAATGAAAAACGAAACAAGCGCGAGGCTGCAGCAGACAAGCAACAAGACAGGGTAAAGAAGACTCCGGACAACGCCGTGCATGAGCTTGATGGCGCAGCGTGGCGTGGCACGGTACGGGAGATTGGGGAATGGCTGGATGACTATGGCGAGACGGCGAGCGTGGCTGCGCTGGAGGAGCGTCTTGCCGCCATTCGCGCTGTGAAAATGGCGTTGCGTGCCGCCCAAAATCGATGAGGTAAAAGGAAGGAAGAAAAGGAGAAGAAGAGTAAGCAAGTGTGTTGTGGCTCTCGCTTTTTTTTTTTTTTTTAATATGTGTGTGTGTGTTCTATGCGTTCTTTTGCTTTTTTTTTTTTAATCTATCCATCATCATTCCGCTTTGTTGTTCGTTAAGGATATTTGTGTCACGGGCAGTCGTCATTGTGGACTTGTCAAAACAACGGAAAAAGCGATTTTGTGGATGCGACGCGAACGACATTGGGTGAAGACGTGTGTCACAAAGTAAAGTTCGTGCACAACTTGTTTTGACATGCATTGCTTGAACGGTGTTCTGTACTCCCTTCTTTTTTTTTTTCTCTCATTTTTTAGAGAGCTAGCCTTCATGTCGGGTGGAAAGCAAAGCTGCCTGTTGCCCTTCTTTTTTGTTGTTGTTGTTTCTCATTTGCAATGAGCTTTCCAAAACGCCGCTTCCCTCCTCAGTTCTGGACAAAACGTGAATCAGTCAATTCGCATTTTCAGCTCTTTTTTCATGTACGCCTCCCTCTCCCTTTCTCTCTCCGCCTCATTTCCTTTTTATTCTCTCTTTAATCGTTCCACAAAACACAAGAAATTGGTGTTTGCCACGAAGAAGCAGCGGAAGAGAAGCCCACAGCGGACGCAATTGCAGCTGCGCCGTCGTTTGCATATTCTGTTTGTTAGTGTTGTTCGTTCATTTGTTTTTTTTTTTCCTGTGTGTGTGTTTTTTGTCGTTGTTGTTGTTTTAAGTTTCGCGATGCTTCGCCGCTCCGCCTCGTTGTGGTTGCCCCGCAACATGACGATGAAAGACCCACTGTGCAAGCGGGTCTTGGACCACTGCACCCCCATCGTCTACTCCTCCCTGCCCAACGGCTTCCGTGTGGCGACCGAGTACGTGCCGAACTGCCCTTTCGCGACGGTCGGGGTGTGGATCGACGCGGGCAGCCGCTTCGAGGATGTCCACAACAGCGGCGTCGCCCACTTTCTCGAGCACATGAACTTCAAAGGCACGGACAAGTACTCGAAGAGTGACGTCGAAAACCTGTTTGAGCAACGCGGCGCTCACTTCAATGCCTACACCTCGCGGGACCGTACGGCGTACTACGTGAAGGCGTTTAACAAGGACGTGGACAAGATGATGGACGTGGTCTCCGACTTGCTGCAAAACGGTCGCTACCGCCGGCATGACATCGAGTTGGAGAGACCGACCATTTTGGCGGAAATGCGGGAGGTGGAGGAGCTGGTGGATGAAGTGATCATGGACAATGTGCACCAAGCCGCCTACGACCCGACCACGAGCGGTCTGCCCTTGACCATTCTTGGCCCGGTAGACAACATTGCGAAGCACATTGATAAGCCGATGATTGAGGAGTATGTGCGGGTGCACTACACCGGCCCGCGCATGTGTCTCGTCTCGTCGGGTGGCCTGTCACCGGAGCAAACACACAAACTAGCGGAGCGGTATTTCAGCAAGCTGTCGGCGACGAACAACCGACCGCGGCTGCACGGAGTGTATAAAGGGGGCTACACGGTGCTGTGGAATGAAATGATGGCGACGGCGAACACCGCGGTGGCGTTCCCGATTTGTGGTGCCTCGCACCCGGACAGCTACCCGTTGCAGCTGATCCACAACGTGATTGGGCAGTTTCGGGAGGGGCAATTCGACCAGTTCTGCGCGCAGCGCCGCAATCCAAACCTGCCGTGGGACAAGGTGCCGAACCTGGTCCAGATGCGCCCTTTCTACACCCCGTACGAGGAAACCGCGCTCCTCGGCTACAACTTGGTGACGGCGCGCATGACCACTAGCAACAACGAGGCAGACAAGGACTTTGCCCGCGACGACGCGCAGACGATCATGCTGAACTACATTCTGAGCTCCTTTTACGACCTCTGCGCGACGCGCGTGGATGCAGACTTGCTGGAGGCGGCCAAGGCCGAATTCAAGGCATCTGTGATGATGATGCGTGACAGCACGACGAACAGTGCAGAGGATTTGGGTCGGCAGATGATCCACTTCGGTCGTCGCGTGCCGCTGCAGGAAGTGTTCGAGCACGTGGACGCCGTCACGCCAGAATCGCTGCGGGCGGCAGCGGAGAAGTACTTTAGTGTGGTGCAGCCGACCGTTTCGAGCATCGGTGCGAGCAGCACGTTGCCGCGTTACGACCCGCTGTCGGTCGTGTCGAACATCGTGAAACCGCAGCTGAAGCCTGCGCAGTTCCCGGCTGATGCGCGTGCCTGCCCGCTGTAAAGGCAAAGCCAAAAAAAAAAAAAAGAGAGCACCACGATAATTCAAATGCAAATATCTCGGCGCAGCGGAGTTGTCGGTGCAAGTTGTCGTTATTGTTGTTGTTGTTTTCAATGTATGTGCGTGTGCGTCTTTGTGTGTTTGCGTGTGTGTGTGTGTGTGTGTTTTGGTTTTCCTACTTGCTATATTCCTGCTTTCTCTCTCTTCCTCTGTCTCGGTTAGAAAAGAGAAGCTGATTATTATTATTCACAAATAAGTTCTGTTTTTTTTTTTTTTTCACTTTTATGTCTGTGTTTGTTTTTTGTAATTATGATTACGTGTGGTGACGGTGTGCGACGTAAAAACAGCGTTGAAAAAAAAAAAATGAAATGTTAAAGCGATAACGCAGGAGGCATTCTTGCACAGCCGACACCTCTGTTCAACGCAATGCAATGTGAGGTGTGATAGCATGTGATCAGTGTATGCAAGCACTTGACGCGACGCCGTTTACAGATGAAAGAGCTTTACAACAACACAAAAAAAGAGGCTTGTTCCATGCCGATGTGAGGCGCTTTTGTCAAACGTGTTTCGGTTTCCTACTCGTGTAAGATGACCCTCTCTCTCTCTCTCTCTTTTCGTTGTTGTTGTTGTTATTGTTGAGGTTGTTATTACTGCTTCAAGAAGTTGAGGATACCGACCGTCATAGCAGCATGAAAAGGAAGCGCGACATAACTTCGTGTTTGCGGTTGTCGTTCTTACTTCTATTTTTGGCTTACATAGTCAATGAGTCAAGGTCGTGACGGCAGTCAAACATGCACAAGCGATGCACCGTGGCTGGTGGGCAACAACGGGCTGTGGTCGCCGAGCTCTCCTCCGTCCTCCTCATCAGCAACTCCCATGTCGGTCGGCTCTGCAAGGGGCAGCGCAGCACCTGCATCCCCTCCGCCTCAAATAGCAGATGGTGTTCCGTCGCCACCAGAAAGCCACGTGGGAATAAACCCCACTCCTGTTCGAGCACCCGTGAAAGCAGACAAAAGGCGTGACGGCACGGAGAAGTTGAACGGAATGACCCGGGACGATGCTCCACCGCGTAGCAGCACGACCGCGGTTGCAGACTGGGTGCCGTGCGAGCACAGCGATCCACCGGCACGTTATCGCGACACGCCAGCCTTCTACTGCACGTACTGCTCCTACACGGTGTGTGAAGGCTGCTACGGCCTCATATCAACGGAGCTGCATCCGTCAGAGCAGCATCCACAGCAAAACCAGCGGCGGCGGCAGCAGCAGCAGCGCGTATCTGTGGGCATGAGTTGGCTCGACGATGTGTTGAGCCTGCCGTCTACCGCCGTGCGCAGCGGTGCGACTGCCGCCGGTGACAATAATGACAGTGTCGAGGCAGGCAATGTTGCAGCAGCAGCAGCAGCAGTCACAGCACAGCTCCTCGCACACTCAAAAGAGGATGAACGTGGGCAACCAAACGACAGTGGTCAACGTAGCGTTCCGCCGCTCTGTCACCTGTGCCGACGTGGACACCTGTTACGGGAGGAGGCCCTTCTGCATGAATGGTGCTGCGAGGGCCCAGCCCCGGCGAACCGCCTCAGTCGCGGCCACGCACTCGTCTACGACACTCAAAACCTGCAGAAATACCACTTTATGCGTGCGCAGCACGACAGTAGGCTCGCCTCCACCGCACCGCTGCAGGCGGTGATGTTGTCCGCCACTCCCGCTGAACTGCAGCCGAGAAACCCCGATTCCACTGACCAGCATCATACGCGCCAGCCCCTCTTCGAATTACGCCAGACGCGCGTGCGCAAAGATCCACTGCCCGCCACATCAGCGGCGACGCCGCAGCAGCAGCAGCCTCGTCGAAAACAGCAGCAGCACGGCGAGTTTCCGCCCGTGTCGGCCTCGGCCGAAGCAGCAGCAGCAACAACAGCATCGCACGGACCCTCCACCCGCTCTCGAAGCGACACCTGCGAAGAAGGCGGCTCTTTTGTGTTTGCAGTGCGCAACCCGCGGCTCGAGACGACGCTGGTCTGGTGTGCCGTGAACCGGCAGCCGCGTGAGGAGTCCACGGCATACGCCGGCGCTGCGGCGAACTTGACCGGGCCTCAGCGTCTCGGGCAGACCTGTGTGGGTCGCGTTAGTGGAAGCAGCAGCAGCCGCACAGGCCAACCCTCGACCTCCTCCGCAACACCGCTGCTGCTGTGGAAGTGTCCGCCGTCCTTGCCAGGCCTGCCGGCTCGCCCGTACCGCGTCTGTATTCCCTACGGCCTCTACGCCTTTGCCAACGTGCACGCGCTGTCTCTCTACGTGGCCAGCGATATCTTTCGCAAAGCCACCACGCAGCTTGTTGGGCTCGCGGCGAGCACGACGAATAACAGCAGCAGTAGCGGTTTTGGTCTGCCTGCCGGTGGCGCGTTGATGGATGACGTGGTGGCTGGGCCTGTGCGGCATCTCGCCTCGTTGGCGGTGACGCCTGCCGCGTCGCTCCGTCCGCTGCTGACGGTTACGGTGCTCCATCACGTGGCAACCACCCCCCGTCCGCTCTCTTTTCCCCCATCGCAGCGTGCTTTGTTGAAGCGGCTGCGCACGCCCGACGCAGTGCCTACTTTATCTGTGAAAGAAACCGAACCAGAGGAAAAAAGGGCGAAGGCAGAGCCAGCGTCCATCGCGCCATCGCAGCAGCTCCGTGAGACAGTAACCGAGGAGCCAGCGAAGCTCAAGCAAGGGAAAGGCAAGGCTGCTGCTGCTACTGCTCCACAGCTGACGTGGCCGGCCGGTCTCTCCTCAGTGGAGCTGACGCTCTGCGTGGATCATCTCCTGCACGGCCGCTCCGTCGCGGTGTACGGCATCGCGTCGAAGTTCTTCTTTCTTCAGCACGTGGCAAGCAGCGCGGAGCTGCAGTCGTTTGAGGTTGTGACCGTCGACGCGAGCCTCGGCCGTGCCAGTGCGCAAGCGCACTCGGGCATCGGCAGTGGCGTTGCGACGGACAACGTGGGTAGTGAGGAGTGGGGTGGGAGCCGTCGCAGGACTTCGGCTCCGTCAGGTGCGGGGGGGAGCAGTAATTCGTCCGTCCTGCGCCAGCTCACGTCGCTCGGTGACGCGTTAGCGCGCCGTGTCGCAGCACCTCGGGTGCTTACCGCAGAACGGCGCGCGGCGATGACGGCGGCTGCGGCGGCTGTCTCTACGAAGGAAGAAGAGAAAGAGGAGGAGCAACGAGCCGAAAAACACGCGCAAGCGGTGGGCGAGGGAAGCAGCAGGGGAAAAGAGAAGCCGCTGAGTGGAAAGACGAAGCAGCCCCATCACACTGCGCTGAAGTTTGGTGACACTTCTGAGGAAGACAACGACAATAGAGAGGCGGATATCGGTGGAGGTGTGGCGCGAGCAGCTCTGCAGGGGGACGTGGGGCGCTCACCAGCGATGGCGCGTGATGTGACGGCTGCGATGCTGCGCGCCGTGTCCGCACCTGAGCACGGTGCACCACAACGACAGCGACAGCAAGAGAAACAGGGCTTCTTTTCAACGATGGTTGTAGTGGATGTCGACTCCTCCTCCTTCTCCAACACCGCTACCAGACGCGCAGACTCCTCCTCAGTTTCCGCTCCTGATGAGGCACAGCCTGCAGGTTCACCAGGCGACATGAGCAAGCACGAAGGAGTCGTCACACCAGCCAAGGGTGCGGTACGCGAGACTCCTCCTGATGTTGCCGCCGCGCCCCTCACCTCATTGCTGGTGTCACCGGTTGAGAAACGTTCCTCGCATGCGCACGCGCTTGCTAGCCACACCCCCGTATCCCAGCAGGCAGCAAACCTCAGCAGGGCACTAGGCAGCAGTGGGAGCAGTGGTTCAGCCCACAAGGAAAGACGCGGTGCCCTGACACAACTCTCGCACGGCGGCACCGCCACTCCGCCGCCCGTCTTGTCCCCAGTTCCCGCCTTCTTTGAAGCGTTGCAGCACACAGTGAACGGCGAAGACAGTCGGAATAGCAGCAGTAGCAACGACAACGACGACAGCAAGCAGAATGATGTGAGCGGTGCTGCTACTGCTGCCTCGATTTCCCAGGCGGTAACGTGCGAGGAGCTGCCGGAGTACTTTGGTGAGCCGAGCTCTCTTCAACTTCCACCCTGGAAGCAGAACACAGATCAACGCTTGGAAACATGCACCACACCAGCAACAGCAACAGCAGCAGCGTCAGAGGTGAGCTGGAGACCACCACTGGTGAAGTACGCGAGCGATGCCGTGCGACGACACGTCATGCAGATGCTGCGGCGGCAGCACGCAGCACGGCGCTGTGTGCAGTGGGCCTCGCTACCCTCTACTTCCGCCGTGACACAGCTTCAAGAGCAGCTGCAGACGCGACCTGTTGACGTGGATAAAATAAAGAATAAAGACGACGACGACGACGACAAATTCACGAATGCGGCATCGTTCCTCGTTTCCCCGGCGCTGCCGCACATGCTGCTGACAGCAGCGCACGCAATGCGGCCTGGTTGGCAGCCGCCGGTGCTCCTCGTGCTGCACAACGCTGATCTGCTAGACGGCGACGAAGTACACGTGTTTTTGCAGCTTTGTGCGCAATTCGCCTTCCCCCAGCCACACCTCCAACTTTTACTCTCCTTCGATAACCCGTTATGGCCTCTCGGGCCTGTCGCGGCAGCATTGGAACGACTTGGCGTGTGTGCCGTGCAGCTGCGATCGCTGCTGCTGCCACGCGTCCACGAGATGCGTCACGTCAGCAGCATTCACCTCCTGACCGACTTCGAGGCAGCAACTGCCGCCGCAGCGGGGCGTAACGGCAGTAGCGGAGGTGGAAATGGTAGGGGCGGCAAGGGTCGAGGAAAAGCGGGGCGACGTGGGTTTGGAAGTGCTCCAGCTGCTGCTGCTGGGGGAGTCGGCTCAGCAGCGGTTGCCGCAGCAGCTGCGAGGAGTGGAGGAGGCGGAGGTGGTGCGGGGACGTCCCACCTGCTGCAGGACACCATGCATCGCGTTCTCTGCAGTCTTCCACAAGCGTTTAACGGACTGCTCCGAATTCTACTCGACGTGCAGGATGAAGTAGGCGAGGGCGTGTACGTCTCCCTCTTTACGGTGACGGAGCGTTTTGAGAAAGCGGGGGTGATGGTGTCGCAGGGCCGGCTGAAGGCGCTGCTCCGGGAGCTGACGTCGAACCGAATTGCACGCTACGACTCCGCTGAGCACGCATTGACGGTGCCGCAGGTGGCGCGACTACGAAAGGTGCTGGACGAGGTCACTGCACAACGCGAAGGCGGAGCAGGGGGAAAAGTAGTTGCTCCCTGATCAGTTCTTTTTTTTTTCCGAACAGTTTTATTTATCGGTGTTGTTGTTAATCCACTTGATGTGCTGCTTGTTCACTAGAGGAATAGCTTAACGTCAAATAAAAACTGCAGTTCACTCGTTTATTTTAAGTCGTGGAAGGTGTGCTGTCTGGATCACTCCGCCGAGGTCGCTCTTTCTAAGCACAAGTTCCACTTTTGCCTACCGCGCTGTTACTTTGAAAAAAAAAAAAAGAAAAGGTCCACGCTCGATCTGTAAAAAATACTAAAGAAGTGCACGCACTCAGTTTAACTTGTGAACCGTCCCACCCCCACCACCTCTCGCCTTTGCCTTTTTCTTTTCCTTTCTCTCCTTGACACCATTATTAAACATCAACGCACACATATGCACAACAACAACAAAAAAAAAAGATGCGAAAACCTACTCCAATTAGCATTTGCGCCGCATTTTTCTTTTTTTCTCTTCTTCTGCATCTTACCCGTTGTTTTTGGCTCTTATCAAGCACACGATCCACAAAACCTGTGTGAAAAAAAAAAAAGTTACTGAAAAAAAAAGTTACTGAAAAAAAAAAGTTACTGAAAAGAAAAAAAGGAAAGAGTTTTTATTCCAAGAGAAGTAAGCTGTCTTACTCATACACGCACACCGACGCGTTCAATCTTGTTTTTTTTTTTTTTTGGTTGATGGTTCTTTAATTACTCCTCCCTCACTTAGACTCACAAGTTTACTTGCAAGCTTGGTTTTCATTTTTCCTCTTTCGTGTGTGTGTGTGTGTGTGTGTGTGTCAGAAACACTCTTTTTTTTTTTCTCTCTCTCTCTCTTTAACTGGAGTGCAAAGAAAAGCGTAATAGGTTCGTGTTCATTTTTTCTTTTGTTTTTTTTTTTCTTTTGACACATCGCGGCCTGTGATCTCGATAGCCTTTCTTGAAAGTGCCTTTAAGTGCGGTTGTGTGCGAAAAGCCACTGTCAACGTTCTCCTGTTTTGTTTTTCGGCACCCTTTCTATTAGTGTAAAGTGGCTTTTTTTTTTTTCCATTCATTCAATCCGCTAAGTTCCAGCTTTTTTTTTTCCACTCTTTTATATCATTTTTTTTTTGTGCTTCCTGTTTCCACTCTTTCATTGTTTCTTCTAACCTTGACGCTTTGCTGCCTTTTTTGTTGTTGTTGTGTTATTATTTTACTTCTTTTTCCCTTAGTTTCGTTCTTTTTCAGCTTTTATCTCCGTCACCGCCACTTTTGTTTTTTTTTTTTTTCTGGGTGACATTCCAGGTTCTGTCGTTTTCTTTATTATTATTATTATTATTATTGACATTTAGTGATTATTAGCCTTAGCTTTTGTCCTCTTTTTTTTTTTTTTTCTACAACGCTGGCTACTCTCTTTCTCTCTCTCTCTCTGCTTCCCGCGCAGCCTTTCCTTGTCAGCAAACCTCTTTTTTCCTTCTTCATTTTCTTTTTTTTTTTTTTCTTCTTTCCTTTCCGCTTCGACTGGCTTTCGCATTTTTATGACTTCATTGCTCCACGACTAAAATACCTCTGCAGTTTACAAACTACCACGAGGGGGGGAAAGCAGAACAGCATAAAGAGAGAAGAAAAAAAAAAAAAAGAACGCATAGGAACTGAACACTGGGGGAAAAAAAAAAAAAAGGAAGGAAGGAAGAGAAGTCTGCCTTAAAAAAAAAAAAAAAACAGAAAAACAAAAAGGTTGGCTTGTGTGTCTTGACAAACCTGCTTGCCTCACTTGCTCTCCCGATCTATTTAAGAAAAAGGGGGGAAAAGCGTCTTCTTTCTTTCATCTGAACTTTCTCAGATGCGAAACATTCGTTTTTTTTGTGTGTCATAGTAATTTCAAAGTGCTTATTTGCGAGTTGTTCTTGTTTTTTTTTTATTATTTATTTATTTATTTTCCCCTTTTTTTTTTCTATTCACAGAACTTTTTTTGTTGGTTTGTTTTTGTCCTTGATCGGCAGAGAGAGGATAATAATAACTTGAAACCGACTGCTGCTTTTTTTTTTTTTCTCTCTCCCTCATTTGTGGTTATAGCTAACCTTCTTTTGTGACTCCTACTTGTAAACACTGTGTGTGTGTGTTTGAGAGCCGCATTATACACAATACGAGGGACTCATACTCGTCCCTTATCTGCCTTTCTCGCATCTTTTTATTGTTATTTGTTTGACTGTTTTTTTTTTTCTCTACGTTTCTTCTTTTTTTTTTTTTTATTATTACCACGAGTAGTAGAGCCCTCGGGAAAAAGCCCCTTCTGTTAGCAGGCACAAACACAACCTACAGTTGACAAAGCAGCGCGCCCTGCCACTTATTATTATTATTATTATTTTGCTTCTCCCGTTGTTTTTTTTTTTCATCTCTTGCTCTTGCTTTCCAGCGTAGCTGCTTTTTCGTTCTCTGTTTTTTTTTTTTTTTAAGGTTGTTTATCATTAAAAGAAAGAAAAGCGTGAAACTCCTGCAATTTAAATGCCCGGTGTGGACCTATTAGACGCGTTTGCGGAGTTGGTCGTCTGCGTCGTCTTCAACCTTCCTCACGATGAGCCGCCGCCGCCGTCGTCCTCGTGCAGCAGTGGTGGCGACGACGACGACAGCGAGGGCAGCCCGGCTGGCGCGAACAGCAGCAGCAGCACACAGATTTTCTCTCGTGTGAATTCTGCTGTTGAAAGCCAATCGCATGCGCCACTGCAGCTCTCGCCGAGTACGCGAGAGGTGGCGGCCTTCACCGCTGTTAATATGGCGCGTAGCGCCCCGTCGCGGATGAGCGAAGCGAGCAGCACGCAGTCGCTCGACCTTTACCCCGGCGGGTTCTGGAATCCAATGGGGCGCATGCCCAGTCCCCAATCCGAGCCACCGGCCGCCGCCGGCGTCGTGGCAGCAGCAGCAGCAGCAGCAGCCAATGGAAGCCACAGTCACGCCTCACCGTATTCTCATCCGAGCAGTGATGCGTCTTTCAACACGGGGGACATGTCCACGCCCCGCAGCAGCGCCCTCGGCACCGACCGCAGCGCCGGCTTTTGGAGTCGACTGCTGGGCAGCAGTGGTGCCGTGCAGACCCCACCGCGAAGCTCGTCGTATGGGCAGTTCCCGTACACCGGCGTCTCCACTAACGCCTCGAGCTACGTGCAGCTGACGGAGGAGGATCTGGGTATGGCAAATGCAAGCGGGCAAGCGGGCGGAGGCACGTCGGGCTGGACGTATGTGTCCACGCCGCCCTCGTTTACGCAGTACAGCTCTCAGCCGCAGGTTTTTGAGTGGAATGGCGGGGACAGCCGTGGTGCGCCCACGCCATTGAGCTTGTCAACCCCGCTTACGGAGGCGTCGCCGTCCGCCTCTGTCACGCAGCTGCCTCCGTCGCAGGTGCAAGTGCCGCCGTCCACCTCAACGACACAGCAGCAGCAGCAGCAACAGCACCTGCGCTTGAATCCGCATGGTTTGTACATCGCAGGCCGACGTTCAAACTCCCCGCAGGAGGGACAATCGCAGGCGAGTTCGAATAGTGAGTTTGTGGTGCTCTGACCCGCGAAGTGTCAGAACGTGCGGTGAATGAGTGAGTGAGTGAGAGATGTGGCGCCTCTGATGTGTCCAAAGCCACCTGACCTTCTAAGCAATGCGGCACTGTTCTTGGCTTACGCCGGCAACGCTGCTGCTGCTCCAGCTGCGCGAAAAGAGACGGAAGGTAATGGTGGGACTGTCACACAATCTACTGTCTTGTGCGCCGTTTTCTTTTATTCTCTCTTCGTTTATTATTGTCACTGTTTATTTTATTCTGTTTTTTTTTTTTCTATGAGTGGCGCAAACGCTAGCTGGAAACGCCCCTTCCAGTTTTTTTTCCCCCTCTCTTTGAAATAGTAGTCTTTTTGATTTTAACGGCCTACCTGACTAGCTTTCTCAACACTACGATATATGCATTAATTTCACTGCTTTTTTTTTTTTTGCCTATGTAAAGCTACTCTGCTTTCGTGTGTTTCCTGTTTTTTTTTTTTCGTTTGTGTATGTGTGTGTGTTTTAAGTAATTCCAGCTAGACTTACCTGTCCGCGTCGCGTTGCATTGCGTACCTCTTAGCGTCCAAATGAAGTGTTGTGCATTGTCTTCCTTGAAAAGTCTACAGTGTTTGGTTCGCTCGATTATCTTTTTTTTTTTTTAAGGGAAAAGGGTATTGAAGTAAGTCTTTTGTTTAGCTTTTTCTACGTTTTTTTTTTAGATCCTAAACAACCATTGTGGTGCATTGACTTCATTTGGCTTGAGTTGTTGATGCTTAACTCTCGCTTTTTCCTTGTTTTTTTTTTTTTTCTGTGTGTGTGTGTCAAGCATAGAAGCAGCGTTGCTCTTTACATATTGGAGTAGTGCTGCAGGTGACGGAGCCAATCCCCTTCTTCTTTTCCCTGCTTAAAGGGCTTGTCGGAAGTTCTAGGAGATTCAGATTTGCCGTCTTTGTGTTTTTTGTGTTTTGCAGAGTTTCGAATAGAAATAGGTACTACTTTTTTTTTTTTTTTACTGTCCTTTGTTTGTGGGTATGTATGCATGTATGTAGTGTTTTTTGTTTGTTTTTGTTTGTTTGTTTTTTTTTTTGTTGTTGACGGGACTCGCGAGCTTTATGATATCAATGAGAGACTTTGTCCTTTTTGTGTGTAATGAAGTCTCATTGCGGGCCAAAGCACTCATGTCAGCATGTTAAACTTGTGTAAATCAATGTCTTTGGGGAAAAAAAAAGTAGAAAAGGTGTTTTAATAGGGATGTGAAAGCGGCCAAGGGAAAGACTGCCTTCTTTTTCCTCTGTGTCTTTCCCGCTTTTTTTTTTTTGGTTCGCTTGTTTTGCCATCATCGAGTTTTTTAAATAGTAACCTAAAATATATATATATATATATGTGTGTGTGTGTGTGATCGTCTCGACCTCACTTCTATTGTTGTGTGAAACCAATAGAGGTTGCTTGTTTGTTTGTTCGTCTCTTTCTCTTCATTGCACTCTTTATTACGCTCGATTATCAGGGCTTTCTTTCTCCTCCTCATGTCTTTCCTTGTTCCACCTCTTGAGATATGCTCACATACACATACACACACACACACTTATTTCCACGACATCGCTTTCAGACGCGCATGCAGGTGCCCAGACACAGCGTTTGTAGCAACCAGCTTCATCGTTGCTGAAAGGAAAAAAAAAAATAGCCGGAAAAGAGATAGATCCACTATGGCTTTCAATCGTCCTAATGACAGCTGCAACGCCGCATATGCTGTCGCAGAGCCGCCGCTCACCGTCGAGCAACGCGGCAGCCGTACCCTCATCAAGAACGTCCCCCTCCTGACCACCACACGTGAGACCTACGAATTGCTCTTCAACGAGCCAGCCAGCCTGCACTACGCGCAGATGATCGACGTCGAGGCATGCGACCGGATGTTCCGCTTCTGGGAAAGTGGCCAACCCGTGCCAGCGCCAGTGAAAAAGGAGTTGGCCGACCATATTGCTGGCATCCACTACTAGCGTCAGCGGCTGCGCAAAATGCGACTTCTTCCGGGGGTGGTCGGCGAATCGCAGACAACGGCGACGATTGAGTTCGCCAATGAAGCCGTCGCGCTGAGGACGATGGATGCCATAAACAGGCGCCTGGCGCCATTGCTGGGCGCGCCACCCCTGCAAGCGGAGCGCTCCTCTAACTGTTCAGGGACAGATAACTACATTGACTACAAAACGACTACGGGACAGCCGTGCCTCTACGGTTGACAACTTGGAGAGATTCACGCGGCGCGCTATTTTTCATGCGTTTAGTGTATTGGCACATCTCGCGAGCGCAGCTGCTTTTTTTATCTTGTTTTCTCTTCTCTCTTCACCAAACCTCACCTCACCTGTTTTTCTGAAAACAGGAAAGCCCCCTGTGTTACGATTGTGTCTACTTGGCGTCGTTTCTCGGCTGCTCGCTTTCTCTGCTTCATCTTTCCGATGTAACTCGGCTCAGTTCGTCTCCAGCATAAACAGAAGGGGGAAAAAAAAAAGTTCTGTTTTAACATGAATTGAGGAGCATCTTAAAATAAAAAGTTGCTTTCAAGGGAAGCTAGTACGTTTCATGATGTTTAAAGTTGCCTCAGCTGTTGTTGTTGCTTCGAACCGATAATGAAAAAGCCAGTGATGTCCAGCGCTCAACTTTTGTTATCATCAAGAGTGGCAACACGGACCGATCAATGAGCCCATCAAGGGGGGGGGGTTTGCTTGACTGAATAAGAAACACCTTTTTTTTTTTTTTCTCCACCCCCCCCCCCCACACACACACACACACACATTTGGAGTTGTTTCGCTGACCTCAACTGCCGCTTCCAGGAATAAAAAAAAAAAAAAGAAGCACCTCACTTCTCCTGTTTCATCTTTCCGTTTTTATGGATGCTCACTTTAAAAACTGGCTTTCGCTTTTTTTTTTTTACACGCTAAGAAGACGCTTATAATGCTGATCTTTTCTTTCTTTCTTTTTGTATTAATAATGTACAATGATGCAACGACGACGACAACAACAACGCAGGAGCAGTGCTGCTGATGCCGCTGCTGATGAGGAGCGCCGTGCCCGCACCCTTGTGATCAAGGGCATCCCTGTGGGCCTAAGCCACGAAGAGATGTACAAGCTTCTCTTCGGGGAAGAGGCGTCCCTACTCGAGCTGCCCAACTGCAGCAGCAGCGGCAGCAGCAATCGTGAAGGCGCCACCGCACCACATCCGGGTGTGCGGCCCTCGCGATGGAATCTGCAGCGGGTCCGCATCGTCAGGCCACGCCGTTCCCGCCACCCAAGGACACGGTACTGGGAGGCCTTCGTCGAGTTCTCGACGGGCGCGGCAGCGGATCGGGCGCGGGGACGCCTAGAGGGCATGGACGTGCGGAATAGCGGCGGGCAGCAAATACTGGTGGAGTCCGCAGCCAACCCGATAATGAAGGGGCACCCATGCGACGCTGATGTGCGCACCGGCCGGCCCTGTCTGTTCGGCCTCTCGCCGGAGGAGAGGGCAACCGTCGACGCGTACTGCGGCTTCGACCAGGTACGTTTCTCCACAGCGCTGGCGACCGCCACGATCGCTGCCATTACCGCTGGTGCCACTTCGCTTCAGAGCCTCCCTCGCCACCGTAGCCAGAGCACAGCTCCCCAGCATCCATTGTAGTTGCCGTTGTTGTCGCTGTTCTTGAATCGCTGCTTCCTGTTTTCCCTCACACTTCCTTCTTTTTTCTTTGTCTGGTGTTCTCGCGTGGTGTGGCCACGTGAGCTATACCGCCATCCTTACTGCTCTTTTTTGTAATTTCACTTCTTGTTGTTTCCGTACGCTCCCTCCCCTCCCCGGACACGGTGGCATGTCTCACCGCGTCCCTTCAGACTCCTTTTTTTTTTTTTTGTACCAGTCCAGTGTGTGTGCCCCATGCTGTCATCGTGTTGCTCTCCATGTCGCACAGCTCCCTTTTTCGTTTTTTTTTTTTGCTGCGGCCTCTGCCTCTCAAGCTACTTACGTGTCCGTGTCTGCCTGTGTGTGTGTTTGTTTGTGCACGTTTCGATGATGAGAACCTGGTGCGCTGCGGTATACCCATGCACCCACACAGCGAGACAGAGAGAGAGGTAGTGAGAGGGAGCAACGACGGCGGCAGGGCCGCACTCCTCTCTGTTTTTCTTCTCCTTTAATGCTCGCTTTTGTTTTTGTGTTATTTTCTCTCTTACCGTGACGCCCGAGCAGAGTCGTTTTCACTCTTGTGCTGTGCTCACACCTGTGCCTCCGTTGTGTTGCCTGTTTTCTTCCCAGGCAGGCGAGCGTTTGCTGCTGCACGTCTCGGCACCATGCTTGTAGACGCGTCTGCGTGGCCTCGTCGTTGTTGGCCGCGAGTGTGTGTCGGCTGCACACTCCCGTTGCGCTGCTTTGACGTGAAAAGGCAAATACTGCTCGGTTTCCTCGCTCGCGTGTCGGCCGCTTTTCACTCCCTCTTTTATTTCTCTTTAAATGTTAACGCTGCAGCCCCACAACACAACTGCACACCTGTTTTCTTTTTTGTTATTGTTTTGTTCACACACTGTTTCCAGTTTGTGACCATCTCCTTTCTTTTTTGTACAGTATAGCTATGAAGAGGGAGCTTCGAATTCCTCGATACAGCGTTTAAGAAACCACACAACAACAAAAAAAAAAAAGAAGAAACGATGCTGATCTGCTTTGCTGACCGTATCCCCGATGGTGACTTCGCTGTAAAGGACTGCGAAACGCGGCAACGCGCACACGCCTGCTCTCACGCCATGCCTTCCCCTCCCCCCCCCCTCCGTTCCCTTCGCGGAGCGTTGACGGCCTCCGTGCCATCGAAGGCAGCAGTCCTTGCGGATTCCACCTTCACCTCTGTCCCTCACTCCTCCATTCGCCGCTCTTCTCTGCGTTGCTACTGCTTTTCTTGATCGTTTGAGTGTCACTGAAGCTGCCCTTTTTTTTTTTTTTTGCGCTCAAAGAACGCACACTTTTTTTTTTTTCGACTGCTCTCGCCTTCGACCCGCTCTACCCCACTCGAAGAGATGAACTCCGGCTCACCCCTCCCCACGCAGCGAGCCCTCAACGGCAACGCTTCTTTTTTTGCTTCGGTTGCTGCTGATGTCGCTGCCGCCGCCGATGAGGAGCGCCGCACCCGTACCCTTGTGATCAAGGGTGCGCCTATCGGGCTCACGAGCCCTCTCGCCTTCGAGCTGCTGTTCGGAGATGCGGCAGCTCTCTGTCCCCCTGCACAGGTCTGTGAGGGCGACGACCAGCACCACAGCACGAACATCAGTGCCTTGACGATCGCAGGTGAACCGTATCTGTGCGTGCGAAGTGCACGTCGCAACGTGGTGCGGGTGCGCCTCGAGCAACCACCGAAGCCGTACTCCACGTACACCATGGCCTTCGTGGAGTTCGCCACGCGAGACGTCGCCAATGCCTTTCTGAAATCGTTTAACGGCCGTGACATGCGGGACCGTGGAGGCGACGTGTTGCACATAGAGGTGGCAAAGCGGGCAATCTGCGGTGAACGCTGGTGGGACTACGATCTGGTGACGCAGCGTCCCTGCCTGTACGGCTTGTCGGAGGAGGAAGTGGCAGCAGTGGATTGGAGTTACAACTTCACCTGAGTGATTCCACCTGCCCCTGTGGCTGCTGTTATGGGTTGTTTCTTTCTGTTGCTTCTTCCCCCTCCTCCCTTAATAGAAGCAAAAGTACCTTTTTTTTTTTGCATATTTTCTGCACGTTTTCTTACCTCCACATACACCGCGTTTCGCTTTTTGCGACTTTTTTTTTGTACTCTTTTTTTTTTTTTTCTCATTGGGAGACAGTGTCTTGATTATCGAGGCCGTCTTCTGCGGTTCCACTTCGTGACCATCTCCTCTCTTTTTTGTACAGTACAACTGTGGATAGGGAGCTTCGAATTCCTCGATACAGCGTTTAAAAAAAAAAAACCTGATACAGTGGGAACCTGGGCAACAGTTTACCATCCGCTTTTGTTTTTATTGTCGTACTTTGTGTAGTTTTGTATGTTGCAATTTTGCGACTGCATAAGCAGAATGCCAAATACAGTCACTTTTTTTTTTTTGGTCGACGTCTTTTTTTTTTTTTTGGTTTCGAAAGCAGAAGTGTTGTGATGTGCTGCAGCTTCTTCGCGTCTCTTTGAATCCGTTTTCAATCGATATTAGTGACTCTGCCTTACTCTCTCTCTCTCCTCTCCTGTCTTCTTCTTCCTGTTATTCCATGTCGCTTTTTGTTTGTTTGTTCATTTGTTTGTTTTTTCCTGTGCTGCGCTGCTCTTTTCTCGCTTTGTTTTTTTTTTTTCTCGGTCGAATGTGCTTTGCATTTGTCCCTCGTTGTTCGAATTAGTTCTCGTGGGGCTTTACAAAAAGAAAAAGTGGCGATAGCCGATTTATATCTGCTCTTGTCGTTTTTTTTTTTTTTCTTTGTTTGTTTGTTTGTTTGCTCTTTTAAGGTGGGGAAAGTCCTCGGTCACGAGAGTTGACGGAGCGGAGAGTCAACTTTACGTAGTTTCCGTGCGTTTTTTTTTTTTTTTCTGTTGTTGGGGACATTTGTCTATCTTCTTCCTTCATATACATATTATCCAGAGTGGATTGCCGGTACACGTTGTAGTTAGAAGACGTTTACACATACGCAATTAACCTCTTCTTTTTTTTTTTTTGTTATTGTTTTTTTTTTTTGTTTTTTTCTTCCTGCTCGCTTTATTTACTGAGGGAAAAGAAAGCGTTATTAAGCTCTTCTTTTTCTTCTGTTTGTGTTTTTGTTGTTTCATATCACAAACGAATCCTGTTTTTTTCTGCTGTCATCCTTCTTCACGGTCGCCATAACATCTTTGCTTTCTTTTTGGTGTTGTTTGTTTGTTATTTCTGTTTTTCCTGGTTTCTAGTGCTTGTTTCATGTCCGCCACATCGGACCTCCATGCACTCGACTTTGTCCGTCGCTCGCTGGCAGAGCGGCGGCAGAGTCGGCAGTCCTCCGCAGCACACACTGCCGCTGCCGCTGCTGGTGCGGAGTCGTGGCGCGGTTCCAGCACGCCTTTTGATAGAGCTGGTCAGCCCCCATCGCCGTCCTCTGCTGCCCAATTTCTAGCTGAGACGAACGTTCATGTCTCACAACGAGAACAAGAGCAGCATCGTCGGCAGAAGGAAGAGGATGAGCAAATCAGAGCCTACTGGGCATGGCTCGCTGCAACGTCCGAGAGCAACGAAATAAAGAACAAAAAGAGAAATGGTCGCAGCATTGTCCACGGAGCAGCTGCGGTGGCCGCTGCCGCGTTAAGCCCCACAGCAGTGCCGTCGCCCACCGCAGCATGTCGTCCCTCTTCTCCACAGAAGCAACAGCTGCAACGCCGCATTTCATACTACGCAGGCTTCCTGCCCGAGACCTTAGATCGCGATGAGCGTCTTGCAGCAGTGCAACCCATACAGCGATCTAGCGCCGTCGATGCCGAGGTGGTCGGTGATGCGGCCGCTACCCTTGCGGTGTCGACGCTACCAACCAGTGACCGGGACGGTGAGAGTCTGTACAACGGCGCAGCAATGACGATGTCTTCCACCACGGGCGGTTTAAATAGACACAGAAATGGCAGTTCCCTTAACAGCAGGCGTCCTCGTCGCACCACCCTCAGTGCGAACTTCGCGGGATCGACGAGTGGGGCGACGAGCACATCGATGGCACGCACGCTTAGTGTTACATTTGATGAGACGCTGGCGGAGGCGATGTTAAACACATCGCACCGGATGAAAACGCATCAGCAGCAGCAGCAGCAGCAGCAGCAGCAGCGTCGGCGCAGCAGCGCGGGGAGTAATAGGAGTAGCTTGGAACGACAGTTCTCGGTGACCTGCGACGGCATCCATGCGCGTGGAGAGGAAGGGGAAGAAGAGGAGTGTGGTGTCGGCAGTAGCGACACTGACCGCGTCTCCCCGCCGTCGCTGGGGCCGTTCCCACCAGAGTCCTCCATGCATGCACGAACCGGCAACAACAGAAATCACAAAAGCAGCCAACGAAGCACCCAAAGTGGTGACTGCGTGAGTGCTTCAGCAACTACTGTTGATGGTGCGGACGTGCCCGCTGGCAGAAAACACGAGATGAAGGAGTGGTGGCAAGCCCAGTCCAGCGGCCAAGATGGGAGTGGTGTACGCGTGTCATTAAAAGGCACCGCTGCATCTGGCAAAGTGGCACCGCAGCTGCCGTGGCAGCGGAGAAGTCCGCTCGTCTTCTCACACAACGGCATTGGTGGTGGTGGCAGTAACAACAGTAGCAGCAGCACAGCGCCAGGGGAGCGTGAGCGTCCATTGGCGTGGGCAGATGGCCTGCTGCCGTCTTTGGCTGATGCCAGCTTTGCAAATACGAGTCGAAGCAGTCTCGTGCCGCAGTCCTTTCCCCAGCAGCAGCAGGAACAAAGTAAGCCTTCCGCGTCGTACGCCTACTCCCCTTCCGTGCGCTCGTTGACGGAGCAAAGCAGTCGTCGCAGCACCGTAGGACGCCAGCCCCTGCCTTTTAGTTCGGCGTTCGTGGACTCTATGAAAGGCATCGCAGTGGCGCACAACACTCATAACAGCAGCAGTGACGGCACCGATGCGCAGCTTTCTCATCATCAACTCACGGAGGCGTTTTACGGAAGCCACAAGGGGGGGAAGATGGCACGTGACGCGTATTTGTACTTCGTCGCACAACAGCAGCAGCAGCAGCAAAGTCAAAAGAAGAGCTGCACAAAGAGGGCATTAGCGCCTGTGTCCCCGCCTGCCAAGCAGCGCGGCGGCAGTCCGGCGGCTGACGCAAAGACGCGTGCACGACGGACCTCCCAGCAGTCGCAACTTGGCGGCGTAAAAGAAGACTCGAGTTCCCGCACGTCCATTGACACCGCAGCTAAATGCGGCACAAAGAAAAAGGCTGTCGCTGTCAACCACGGAAGCAAAGTTGGGCCGGGTGTCTTCGGGGCTGAGCAAGACGTGTCTGCTTCTTGGATGGCGCCGCGAGCACTCCATCGGGCAACGTGTGTCACCGCCTCGTCCAAACAAGTGTCAGCGGACAAGAGCAGAGAGTTACCTCCCGCATCATCGCTGTCTGTCACCCACGCAGCCGCTGCGGTCCGCACGGCAAGCTCAACAGCTTGCAGAGCAAACAACGATAGAGTGAGCCGTCAGCCCAAGAATACAGAACCAATAAGCCCAAGGGAAGCTGAGGTACCACAGCAGCCACACACGCCACCGTCTCATCCCTTACGCCGACGTCCGCCAACGCACGCAGCCACCGCAAACAAAGCGGTCATCTCCACATCCAACTCAAACGCCCCAAGCACGCCTTCATCGTCGCCGCAAGTACGTTCTCCAGACATGGAGCGCACTTCGACAGACAGCATCGCCAGGAACAAAACGGAAAAGAAAGGGAGCGCCGTAGCACCAGACGAAGACGCGGAGAGCAGCGTGTCGTCCACGCTGACGCCAGCAGTGGCAGAGTCATCAGCACCCCTAGCGGTGGCCCCTGCCGCACTAACCCACAATCCCAAGAGTCGCGTGGAGGCGCTGTGGCGTCGATCCGAGCGTATCTTCCAGCAGAGACAGCAACAACGAAACTGAGAATTAGTAGATGAGAGAAAGACAAGTCAACCTGTGACCGTTGTGTGTGTGTGTGTGTCTGTGTGTGTGGTATTGGTGATTTCATTTTTGTTTTTCTTTTCTTTTCTTTAGTGCCTGGATTTGTGCATCTTGTATACGCCACTACTGCTTCCCTCTAACCGAAGAAGCTCAGTTTTTCTGCTTCTTCTGCTTTTGCTTCTTCTTTTCTGGTATTATAACGGCTTCCTTTTCTTTTTCCTTCTAAACGGGTCGGGTGTGCTTGTTGCTTGCATGGCAGCCCGTGCACGTCGATGATGTACAGAATAGAGCGCTACGCTGCTTTCTTGCTCACTCGAGAGATAATATATATATACATATAAAGGCGGAAGAAAGCAGAGATTTAGAGAGCGAAGCGGGGCTCAGCTCCACTTAAAGCGTCGCCTGCTCCCAAGAACTTCAGACAACAAAGTAATTTTATTGCGCCATTGTTCTATCCTGCTCTTGTTCTTTTACAAGAGTAAAATGTGTCGACTGTCATTTTACGAAAGTGGCAGCTTCGCTTTGGATTGAATTCACGGAGTGTTTCCCTCAAAAAAAAAAAACACTTGATGGTTCTTTTTCCCCTTCTCTCTGTATCCTCTTCTTTTCTTTTCATGCATTTCTTGTCCGTATTTTTGCTCTTGTTTGCTCGTTTAATTGTATCTTTGGTGACCGATGCACAGCCGTCAATGATGTAGAACGTGTTGCATTGTACTCATCCTACTCAGTTGTCTATTATCTCTTCTTCCCCTGTGTGTGTGCGTTTGTGTTTGCGTGCCTTTACCCCTCCCACTCTTCCCTCTCTTCCCATACGTTGAAAGTCCTCTTTTTGTTCTTATTCCATCTCCCCTGCCGATATAAGTTCATTGTCTTGTGTGTGTGTATGTGTGTCTTAACGTTATAATCTGTGCACGTTACTTTCTTTTTTTTTTTTTTTTTGAAAAGGGAATCATGAGCCACAACAGCAGCAGCAGCAACAGCAATGCGAACAACAGAGAAGATGAGTTTCAGCGCGCTGATCGTGACGCTGCTGCGCTGCTGAGCACTGGCGAGGCGGATGACGTTGTTGCAGCGACCATGTATGGTAATGCAAGTCGGTCAACGCGAGTGCACGTCCTTCGTGCCGCCGAGGAGGCTGCGGACAAGGCCAGGCAAGGTGATCCAGTCAAGAACAAGACAACGGCAGCGGAGGTGCCCATTCGTGATCCGCGTGTGCAGCTTGGCGAGGCAGACGAGGCGGATGACGTTGTGGCTGACCCGACGAGTGCCACCGCGTCCCCCTCCCCGCCACGTCGCACCGGCTCCCCCTACCTCTCCAGCAGTTTGTTTGCCTGCACCGACGGCGGCGCGTGTTTTGAGGCTTGCTGCTGCGCCTACTGCGTGGCCGGCATTCACCACAACTTTTTCTGTAACGGGCGAACGAGCAGGTCCTGCTGCCTCTGCTGCTGTCTGTGCTGCATGGATGTCGGATTGTCGTGGGTGTGCCTTTCAACGCTCGGTCTGGCGCCGCCGACGGCGCTGATGATGCACACGTGCTGCATGCGCCACTCACTGCGACGGCGCTATCATCTGGAGGGGGAAACACAGGCGTGCAGTGTGTCGGACCTTTTTTCGGTGTGTTGCTGCCTGCCCTGTGCCTTGGCACAGCACCAACGTGAGATTGCGGCACGTGGAGAGTGGTGTCCCGGTGTGTGCTGCTCTCGGCCCTTGCTTAGCGTGCCGGACGCAGTTGCCCTGTCGTGAGGCGTTCTTTTTTCCCCTTATTCAACTTTTCCAGTGAAAAGCAGCGAGATTAAAAGGAAGGAACGTCCTGCTTCTCTCTCCAGCCGCCCCTTTGAGCAGGCCTTTCTGTTGTTTCTTTCTTTCTTTTAATTCCCACAACGGTGCATTTGTGTTTGTTTGTTTCCTTTGAGTGCTTCATTGGCGCTTTTTTTTTTTTTGCCTGCTTTTGTGTGTGTGTGTGTGGCTGTTGAAAACGCGCTTCACTGCAGAACACAAGAAGAGAAGAAAAAGACACTCAGTTTTCTGTTCTTTGAAAGCAGCAGCGTTTGTTTGCGTGTTTGCTTGTTTGTTTTAAACAAAGAAAGAGGATGGGTGTTTGTGTGCTGCTTTTCCACTTTCCACCTGTGTTGTGTCCTGAATGAGGGGAACACGAAGCAGAAGAGCTTGTCAGCAAGAGAGAACACATGCCGTAACCTGGTCCGTGCCTCGCCACTTTTCGGCATCAATCCTTGCCGGCCATCTGCGCCGCTCTGTCCCGTATAAGTTTGCTTTCACTTCCGCTTTCACTTCCGCTTTCCCTCCCACAAGTGTGTGTGTTCCTTGCCGTGAAATTGCAACCACAAAAGCACAACTTCCAGTTCAACAAGCACAGTCTCCGTACAACCTCAAAACCTAACAACAACAAAAAAGTGTAACAAAAAAAGACATGTCCGCTCCGCAGAAAGCTCAGGTCGTTCAGGTACCAGCGAAGGTTATCAGCTTCGCCACCGAGATGACGGACAGCCAGGAACGGCGCTACCCAGCGGCCCTCCTCGTCACCGCCAGTGCTGACCCAGGAGCTGCTGCGCCCTCAAAGCCGCGAAAGGAACTGGGCGGCCACGACGATGCAACTGATGTGCAGGAAGGGGTCACGTCTGCATTCACTTTGAGCGACGGCGTCCCTCCATCAGGTCCCCGTGACTTCTCCACCGGTATCTGCGATTTCCCGATGAGCTGGGCGATTTGTGCGGACGCCTACTGCTGCATGTACTGCACCGCCAGCACCCACCACAACTTCCTGCTGAATGAAGAGAAGGGGATGAACATCCCAGTGTGCTTTGGACTCTGTTGCATTGACGTAGGACTCGCCAATACCATTGCCCCCGTGTCTGCCGCCATTTGTTTCCATACGTGCTTTATGCGGCACATGATTCGGCAGCGCTACAACCTGTACAGCGAAGTGCAGTCCGCAAGGCCGTATCAGGGTGACTCGCTGTTCAACATGGAGACGCTGAAGGACGTCTTGACGGTGTGCTGCTGCCTCTCGTGTACCATTGCGCAGCATCAGCGCGAGATCATGATGCAGGGTGAGTGGTGTGGTGGTATCTTCTCCAATCAGCACTCGTTGGAGGTACCGGGTGCGGTACACACGGTGTAAAGCAAAAGAAAATAGCTTTCACCCGTCACTGCATTTCTCTTCCCTTTCCTTTTTTTTTTTTAAGCGCAGAACACAAAGCAGAGAACAGCTGCGGTGCACTAAAGGTACCTCATGTATGTGGTCACCGTCTCAGCAACCCTTTCATTAGTGCTTCTCTCTTTTGTGATTGTTCTCCCGATTGTTTCGATACCGTGACTTCGTGTGTTTAGGTCTTCTACTTTAAACGTCGCTCATTTTCCCCTCTCCCATTTGACAAACAGTGTTGGTCAGGCGGGGGTGTACGTGCTTTTAATTCCAGTGTTTAGTTCTCTAATGTGCTTGTTTTTTTTTTTTTCTTTCCTGCGTTAACCCTCTGCTAAGGGCATTCTGTAGAGTGAAGAAGACAGCAGCGCAAAACAGAATAGGTTCTCTCAAGTGATTTGATCGCATAGTTGTTCTTTAAAAGAAGAAAAAGAGCTCTTTTTTTTTTTTTCTTTCTGTTGTTTTTCTAGTGCTTCTTGGTTTTACTCGCATACTTCGTAATGAAGTCATTGTTTATATAGTCTTTTTTTTTTTTTTTATTATTGCTGTCGTGGCTTTCAATAAGCCAACTCAATTGTTTTATTTCTCTCATATATATATATATATATATATATACTACTTTTAAAAAAGGATAAGCGCTTTTCTTAGACGTCACCAGGGTATTCAATGCCAAGAAAACGGCATTCCGCCGGCTCTGCGGTCGTTTCGCTCCTGTGTTGTTGAAATCAGCAGAAAGTGACTGCTCTCTCTGGTTGTCTCTCTGGTAGTTGTAGCACTGCCTTTCTTCTTTAGTCAGAAGGCACCACAGCTCCTCGCTCGGAAAAGGGAAAAAGCTGTCTCGCGGAGAGAAAAAAAAAAAAAGCACAAGTGACTCAATGCGCCTGCACTTTTTCCCGGACGCACTTCCTCCCCGACTTTTCTTTTGCCCCTCCCGCTTCCCTTCCACGCCGCTTTTCGCGCTCTTCTTTTCCTTTGCTAACTCAGCGTCTCCCCCCCCCCCCCCCCTTGTTGTCGATTCCTGGTGCGTCTCCTTAATCCCTTCCCCCTTCATGTACTTGCTTGTTTGTCCTCTTCCTCCGAAAGGAACACAAAAAAAAAAAAAGGAAGTGAGCTGTCGTTGTTCTGGACGGACTTTTTATTTTTTTTTTTTTGATTTTTGCTTCCTGCCTGACATTTCTGCCATTTTTCCGGTTGCTTTTGTTTTGCTCCTGTTTCCATTTTTATTATTGTGTCATTTTTCTGTTATACATACGTGTTTCTCGTTATTTGCAGTGCTCCTCTGCTCGTTTCTTTTTTTTTTTTTCATGCATCGGCCCGAAGGGCTAGTTTCTCATTCAAGCATCTTTTGACTTTTCTTTCAATTTATTGTTTGCTTGTCCTTTTTTTTTTTTTTCAATTCGTTTGCTTACCTATCGGAACACACCGAAAAATGGACTATAGCAGGGCGTTAGAGGTTCTTACAAGGTCCAACACACAGTTTCCGACAGCAGACTTCGATCCGGAACTCAAAGACTGGTCCTTTGTGGAGCCTCTCATCGTAGGGGCGGGTGGAATTGGCTGCGAGCTGCTGCATCTCTTAGCCCGGAGCGGCTTTGCCCATCTGACCGTCATTGACATGGACTTTATCGAACTGTCGAACCTCAACCGCCAGTTTCTCTTTACTCAGACTGACATTGGCAAGCCGAAGAGCACCGTCGCGGCGGCGGCCGTGATGGAGCGGTGTCCCAACGTCTCTGTGACGGCTGTAGTCGGTCGACTGGAAGACCAACCCGATAGTTTTTACGAAGCGTTCGATGTGGTTTTGTTAGCTGTAGATTCAATTCCAGCGCGGCGGTGGATAAACCGCAAAGTGGCGCAGCTCGCCACGCGCAGCATCATCTCTGCCACTGCGTCACTCACGCCTTCACCTTCTTCTCCTACCGCTGGAGCACCAGCGGCGTTTTCACACGGTAAGAACACCGCAGTGCTGTGCAGCATAGGATCTTACGTGATCACGGAAGCGAAGCCGATCATCGACACTGGCACAGAAGGTTTCGAAGGCCACTGCCGCCTGATCAACATGCAGCACAACGCCACCCCGTGCATCGAGTGTGAGATGTACCTCTACAACGACGGCGCCGCCCGCAAGACGGTCCCGCTGTGCACACTGGAGTCTGTACCCCGTGCTCCCGAGCACTGCGTACTGTACGTGCAAATGAAGGAGTGGCCAGAGGAGCACCGCTCGCGTAACAGTCACGACTCCACAACTTCTTCATCTCAGCAGCAGCAAGACAAGAGTAACAACGTGCTCGACCCAGACAACGCAGAGCACGTTCGCTGGGTCGCCACACGCGCGCGCGCACGGCAGGAGAAGTTCGGCATCGGTGGTGCTCCTATCGACGAGATGTTCACCCTTGGTGTGATCAAGAATGTGGTGCCGGCAGTTGGCTTCACCAACGCCTACGTGGCCGGTCAGGCGGTGACTGAGACGCTAAAGTGGCTAACCGGGTGCGCACCAGGGCTGAAGAACTTTGCATTCTACAACGGCGCCACGGAGACGGGTGTGTTTGCTGACGTGCAGGATTGCTGTGCGGCCCCAGTGGCCGGTGGGGGCGATGTGAACCACCGCTGCCTCGTCTGCGGACCGCGACCAGTGGTGGCCGTGAACGCCGCCCGTGTCAGCCCTCGCGCATTTCTATGTGCGTTGATGGAGCTGTTGACCAGCGATACGGCGGTGCAGGCAGATCTACGTGGCGGCACGGCGTCGCTCTTCTTTCAATCCTGCACAAGTGCTGCGGTGGGAGCAGCAGCATCGGCAACGGTGGTCGAGGTTGCTCTCCCGCGACTCACACAACCCTCTTCACAGCAGGATCAGCGGCAGCGCGTGGATATGGTGCGGAGGAGCGCTGCATTAGATGACGCAGTGAGAGCAGCCGCGGAAGAAGGCAGCAGTCTTGCGGCGTTCTTGCGGTCTGCTGGTCACGTTGACTTTGTGCGTGAGTGGGAAGCCGGAACGCAGATGGCAACGGTGGAGTGCTTCGGCGACTCTGAAGCTCGTCTCTCGGCCCTCGTACAGTGGGGAAGCGACTAAGAAGCAAAGAAAAAAAAGTTGAAATAAAAGAATGTGGAGGTGCGAAGTAGTAACAGCCACACTTGTGCGTGTGTATGTGCGTGTGAGTGTTTGAGGAGGAAGGGAGCGGCCTCTCAGGCTCGTTTTTTTTTTTCTGTCTGTGTTTCTGTGTGTGTGTAAAGCAGTGGATGCCGCTGCGTCACTTGCGTTGGTATGCGTATATTAACAATTATATCTCTGCCCGGTGCATGTATGAACGTCTGTTTAGCTGCACGCACGCACGCATTTTACACATACATAAAAAAAGAAGGGCCCATTTTTCCCGTGTTACTTCTTCGACAGCGTGTATCAGCACTACTGTTTCTTCCTTTATACATGTATATTAGAAATGCTCTCAGCATTCAACTAGTGTTGTTGTTGTTGTTGTTGTTGTTTTGATTTGCTTTGTTTTGTTTTACTTTTTGCGATGAGTTTTGCCTGCTACACAATACCGTTCAAGCCGATTCGTCCTGTAGCGCTCCGCATCTCTTTCTCTCTTTCTCTCTCGCGTAAAAAAAAAAAAATAACTTTTGCATCTCTTGCTTGGCGACAGTAACAACCACTAACCACCAACCACGACCCTAAGCAACCTGTCCATGCTTCGACAATGTCATCGCAGCATGTGCTGACTCGACTAGCGCAGCCGCTGCGCCGACCTCGTCGATGCTGCCTTTGTCTTCAGGTCATCAGCAGCCCTGCCACTGTGGCCTTATCTGTGCGCACTGCGCACTTTACACCGCCGGCATCGCATCCTTTACGATTAGATTTAGGCAACAACATCGTAGTGGAGGTCCCATGTGGATCGTCATCCTCTTCGCCCCGCTCTCCTCCTGCTCCAGCTGTACATGAGAGAACAAAAAAGCAGCAGAGGAAGCTACAGCGGGACAACGTTGGTGATGGCAGTATAAAGCACAAATCCGTTGTTGCTGCGTCTGTCGCTAGAGAGCAACGTGGAGATACGCGTGTGCGCGATACCGGACAGAATCCCACCCCGGTGAAGCCACCTCACAGGATGCCGAGCGAAGCAAGCACCTCCGTTGCACGCGCACCGTCGGTGGAGTCCTCGGGTGGCTTGCTCCTGCCACTCAGCGGAGCTGCAGCGGCGGCTCTCCTTGATGGATCGACTATGTTTGAGGCCCTTGCCTTGCCCGCCAACGCATCCTCTTTTTCTTTGCCTGTGCCGGCGCACAAAACCCCGCCAGCAGCGGTGCAAGCCGCATACGCGGCTAGTGCCGCGGCTCAGGCGAACTACACAAAGCTGCAGAAAACGGCGCTCCCGCTTCTTTTTGCGTTTGCGGAGCAGCAGCTGTCGCTTCATGCGCTGCACAAATCGTCGCTCGACACCGCCGACCACAGTGGCCCTCCTCCTTTCAGTTCGGAAGCACTAGATGAAGCGGTGCAATGTTTGGCGGTGCACATTGAAAACATCCGTCGTGCGGCGCACCGCGATGGCCGTCGGCACGTTGCGGCGCTGCCACCGCCCGTCGTGGCTGCACTGTGGGACCATGTGATGCCGCTCCTGCACGCGCATGTCTTTCCGCGTAGTGACAGCAGCAGCCACAGAGGCCAGCACGCGTCTGAAGGGGTTTCTGACGAAGCTGGACCAGCTAACGGCGTCGCTCTATTGCCTGAAAGCACCGCAGCTGCAAGCGCGACGCACGAGAGCCGAAAGGACACACAAGCATCCAGCGTGACAACAAGAACAGCTGGTTGCGCGGAAAGCTACGCACCAGAGCCGACGTCGTTGACACAGACAGCACCAGCACCAGCACCAGTAGCAGCCTTTCCTCAGCCCTTCCCTCCGTCGTCGCAGCTAAAAGCGTCGTACCTCGCCGTGCGTCGTGTGTTGGCCCTGCACACACGCAGTATTGCCCCCCTTTTCCCTTCTGACGTTCTCGCCTTAGTGCTGACTCGACTGTACCAGTGCGGCGCGCTCTCAGATGACGTCCTCGGGCCTGTCCTCTCCGAGTGGATGGTCAATGCGGAGCAAAACGCCTCGGACCATCCCAGCAGCGCGAACAGCAGCCCCGCAGCGAGTACCTCCGCCACCGTGGGGGGTACCATCTCCATCTTGCAACGGCGTGTTTTGAGACTGGATGGTGCGTGGAGGGCAGACGGAACGGCCGTGCAGGCCTTCACCGGGGCGTCAGCGGTGACGATGGCCCGGCTGCTGGGCAAGGCGGCGATTCCGGGTCACCACTCGCTGCACCGCTTCTTTCATCTGGCGCTACTGCCAGAAGTCACACGAGTGCTGCGCAGCGCCACCGCTCTAACAGCAGCAGAAGGAATAGAAGTCAATGCGCAGCGGTCGAAAAAAACAGCGGAGGCAGGTGGAGATGTGCAGGGCAGTGAAGGCGCTGTCGTAGACGTGGCGGCGGTCCAGCCTGGTGCAGACGCCCTGCTCGACCTCACCGCTGCGTTCCGCCACTACGCCGTCTCTGGCGAGGCAGTGACGCACCTCACCTCTCTCTGGCACTTGCATTTCCGTCTTGCCACGCGGTCGCCGTCGGCGTGGGCGGACTGCGCGGCCGTGTTGCAGGCGCTGTCGACGCTGCCAGTTGCCTCGACCCGATCGCAGCGGCGGCAGTCACGGCAGCTCCCACACACCAGCAGCAAGAGCAGCATGAGTGCAGGACAGGACAAGCTGCTGCTGCGCGTGGCGGAAGAAGACTACTACCCTCTAGTGGAAGAGGTGTGTGCGCAGCTGCGGCAACTCAGTGAAGCAGCCATCGCCTCCCCCGGCTCAGCCGATGGCCAACTAGGCGTGAGAAATTCAGAGGTAACGCAGGTTGTGAGTCCTGTGTCGCCGTCGCAGCTGCTCAATTTGCTGCGGATGTTACTGCGGGTGAACAGCCCACACTGGGCAGAAACTTACGAAGCCCTCGCTACGGCTATCTTCGTGCAAGTTACGTCACAGCTGCCCGCATGCACAGTTACAGCATCATCACCATCGATGGAGTTCACAGCTGTGGACGTGCAGACGGTGTTGAACAGTTTGCTCCCGCTGGTCGACACGCAGCGCACAGTCAAGGCGCTGCTGCACCGCAACTCCCTCATTCCTGACCACCCCCTGCACCGGCTGCTGCTGCGACGGCTGTTGTACGCGACGGAGGCGCTAACCGACGCCACGGTGGCGGCCACCGCGCTGTTGGGCTTAGAGGTGATGATCCCAGCGGACGAAGGCAGCGTGATGCCCTCTCCCTCTCCCTCCTTCTCCTCATTCTCATCCCTCTCACCAGAAGTCTCACCCACCTCTGCAGCTGTGGTGCAGGCTGCACCGGCAGTTGACTTCTCTGTGACAGCATACGATCGCGCTCGTGCACTGCAGCTGCTCCGCCGTTTTGGACGCTCGATGAGCGCGACGGCCTTCGTGGCTGGCTTGTGTGTGGCACCGCTTCACGAACTGTCACTGCCCACGCAGACAGCCCTCGTGAATCACCTTTCCGCCGTCGCCAGCGCCGTGTCACCGACGTACTTGGTAAAAGGCATGGCTGCGCTCATGACTCAGCTGAATCCCGTCGCGATAGACGCCGTGTCGGTGCAGAACTGGTACTCTCGCTTTACGGCGGTCGACGTGGTGCGGCGGGTTGATAGCACCGGCTGTGCTGTGCTGCTGGACCTTCTCTCCACACACCCGCGCTTTGAGCTGAATTGTACGTTGGCGAAGCAAGCGATCACGCGACGGCTGGGTGTGGCGCTGCTCCGGTCTGGTGATGAGGACGCAGTGGTGAACCACCGTCATCGTGGTGGTGGTGGTGGTGGTGGTGGCGGGGCGGACAGCTCCGCCGGGGTCTCGGCTGCTCTCTCACTGGAGCAGCTGCCACAGGTGGTGGGTGCCCTGCGCCATGCCAACGTCTTCTACCCGTCCTACTTTTCACGTGTGTGTCGGATGCTGCTGGGACAGGTCGAGTCAGCCCCTCTCGGTGACCTTTTAGTGCCGTTTGGGGTGACCGCCGAGGAGTTCATGCGTCGACAGCAGCGTGAGGGGCAGGCAAGTCTGTTCAAGGATGTCTGGGAGCTGTTGCGTGGACGGGTGCTGGAGCAAGCGGCGACGCTGACGTTAGAGGAGACCTGCACGGCGCTGAGTGCGTTTGCCGCGTTGGATGTGCGAGACAATGCCCTGTTCGGCGTCTTAGTATTCCAACTGTGGACCTGCGTGCAACAAGCTGTGGCGGCGGGAGGGGAAATGAGGCCCCTGCACGAGAAGACAGCTGCCGACGCTGAAGGAGTGCAGGAGATACATGTGATGAACGGCGAAGCGCAGGAGGCAGCGGCGCGTCGACTTGCGCAGCTGGGCCAGCACATCACACAGATCCTCTCGCCCAGCGCTGTGGCGGTGGTGACGGCTACGTTGTGCGCACGAGCAGAACAACAACAGCTGCAGCAGCGACACACAACCACCACAACAACCACCACCAACAGCAGCAATGGTAACGCCTCTGCAGACAGTGATGCCATCGTGCAGACGATGCTGCCGTGGATGCTGCTGTCGCTGCAAAACTCCCACGCAGAGTTGTACCCCATCGATGTGGTGCACGTGCTGCCGTTTCTGCTCCAGCGCTACACGGCCGCCACGGCCACGCAGGCATCCAGCGCCACAGTCGGGGTAGCCGCTGCCGCGTCGACTAGAAGTCACGGCGAAGAACGGATTCTTCTTTCTCTGCTGCACGCCACGTACGATGCCTGTCGCACGACCTTCCTCTCCATGTATGCTATTCTCCCTGACCTGGCTGTGCTGGCCGACAGCAGCGCCGCCACCGCCGCTGCAGCGGCAGGAACTGGAGCGTCGAGGCGTCAGCGTGGTGAAGACGACATCAGCAGTAGTAGCACGCTGACGGATGAGGAGATCAGGCTTTTCGCAGAGCAGCGTGCAGCGTGGACACCGGCTGTAACGTTGTCGGTACAGGTTGTGCCGCGGTCGTGGTTTGCGACGATTCTCCTCGCCCTCAGCAGCGCGGATGTGGCGGATGTGGACGTTGGCCTCGCCTGTGTGGCGCGCGCCTGCACGCGCCGCGTGTGTGCGTCGCAGCTGCCCATCGATCAACTCGTGGATGTATGTCTGACGATGTGCTGGCTGTTCCGCCTGTCAGACGTGGCGACGGATCGAGTTGAACAGGCCAGCACAACAGCACGGCAACCGGAGGCGGAGGAAGACACCGACACGGGCGGGAAAGAGACAGCCGAAAGAGAATACAACGAAAAGGCGGAATTGACAGGGACGGCTGGTATCCAAGTAGAAGTGGCCGCCACTACCGCAAGCGTCACCACCGCAACTGCACCTTCTACGACGGCACCTGCGATTCTGCGGTCCGCGATGTCGACTGTTCTTTCAGCGCTGTGGTTCCGAAGTGATGAGCTCGGCATTTCGCACGTCAATGCGTTACTGCGGTGCTTGCGAGACACCTACGGCACAAACCGCGTTGATGTGGACTTCGTGCAACGACTCGAAGAGCAGCGCGCAAGGATCCTGGAACAAAAAGAAAAGGCAGATCAAGCAGCAGCAGCAGCAGCAGCAGCAGCAGCAGTAACGGCGGGGGAGCAACTCAGCGCATCATCGTCGCCATCTGCAGGCACCTCGACGCACGAATCTAGCAATCGCAACAGTAGTGGTCACAGTGAGGACAGCACTCGTGCGGAAAGGGCGCAGATGAGCAGCGCGGCGGCGAAGCGCACCAACTACGCCCCTGCACCTCCGTCCAAAATGGTGGGACCAGAAGCAGACGACCTTTTTTCGATAATGTAGCGCCTACGCTAATCCGCGCTGTTTTATTATTTTACTATTTCGATTTGTGTTTGTTTCTTGTTTGTAGTTAAGAGGTGGTTAGCTGTTGTTGTTCACACAATTTACACACGTATTTTAATGCAAAAACACGTCAAGTTGTTTAATTTAAGAGGCAAAAAAAAAAAAAAAGGAGGACGAGGCGCGACCGTGTTTATGTGTTTGCACATTTGTACCCCAAGCCTGCGCTGCTTTCTTTAATGGTTTGTTCGTTTGTTTTGTCGCGGAAACATGCAAAGAAGAAGAAGAGAGAAAAAAAAAAAAAAGAAACTCACCTTCATGTGTTTGTACTTCACTATTGTGTTATCTATGTATATGTCTATACATATACATATATATATATATATATTTCTTGTTCCTTTCCCTTGTATCTTCTGAGAGCTGAGAGAGGGAAAAAAGAAAAGCAAAGACACCGACCAAAAGCGCACATATACATATAATATATATATATATACGCACACATAGAAGGAAACAAGCTTGCGTGAACTTTTTTTTCTTAATATGTTTTGACAGACACGTTTTCATTACTAGATCAAGATCGATATACACCCATATATGTAGACTGCGTGGTGCTGTACACGCATGTCTGTACATGTGTATCATACAATCAACTTGCTTTCACGCTGCTTAATTGGTTCTTTACTGTTTTTTTTTTTGTTTTGTTTTGCAAAGTACCGCTTCTCTTTTTATTATTATTATTGCGGTGAAGAGTTGACCTAAAGAAAAAAAAAAAGGAAAAATGGATCCCGCAGCGTTGTCACCCGCCCCGGTGCTCTCCTCCACTGTTGAAGTCCTGCACGTCAGTGCAGGTCCACCAGCGCCTCCACCCGCAACAGCGCCCGCCGCTACTGTGAATGCGAGCACGCTTGCTGCACCACAACTGCCGGATGCCTTCGCAGTGACAGACGCGTCAGCTGACCCTTTACTAGCGGGGCTGCAGCTAGCACAAGAACGATTGGCCTATCACCTCTCACAGTCAGCCAGCACCAGCTTCTACCACAGTGGCGCGGTAACCTCTCTTTTCGTTCCTGGAGAAACGCTGACACCCCTGCCGCAGGACGTGGTGGACGCAGCAGTGGCAGCAACAGCACGAACAGCCATAGTCGATGGTGGTGGTGTTGGCGGGACAAATACTCCAGTTGCCGCAGCTGCTCCACTGGAAGACAGGGTAGAGACGGGCAAGCACCGAAAAAAGAAGCCGCACGGAAAAGACAGAAAGGAACGTGGGGCGCAGAGTCGCGCGCAGCGGCGTCACATGAGTCGGCGCGAGCGCGAGTACGCACGACGCGTGGATGCGGCGCTTAGCCCCGCACTCGTGGTGGAGATGCAAGAGCGCCTGCCGCCAGCGCTGTCACAGCGCTCCTCGTCAACTGAGCCGCGCGATGTCATTGTCCTCAACAGCAGCAGTAGTAGTAGCAACGGCAGCAGCAGCAGCACGTGGGAAAGCAGCTCTGCTTCCTCCGACGGTGAACCTGGAAAGAGCAGTGTCCAGGCGCCGCGTAAAGCGCAGGGCAGGTCGCACACCACGCGCACAGCTGCAGCATCAACAGCAGGAGCGCAAAGCGCACCGTCAAGCAAGAACAACGACAAACGAAGAAGTAGAAAAGGAAGTGCTCGCAACGGCCTCGAGAACGTAAAGGATGATGACAATGATGATCGGCAGCAGCGGCGGCGGCGACGTCAGCAGCAGCAGAAGGAACAGCAACGAGAGGCGGAGGCCTATCGCGAGCCTTCCACTACCAACCTCGATGCCCATCTGCGCGATCTTCGCCTTTCTGGCAGCGGCGCAGCGGCAACAGCACAAACGGAGCCACCTGCGAGCCGCGACGAAGTACACGGAGATAGGGATTATCGCCCAGATGATGACGACGCCCCTGCCTTTGTGCAGGAGCGGATGCGCCTGCTCCAGCAGGAAGGTGTTTGCGTGGACGGTGCCGAGCACGTGGGCAGTGATGCACCGCTGCGCGGCTATGCCGCCTTGGTGCGTCCGGCAGAGCACTTCCAGCGCGGTCCTATTCCCGCATGGGTGCGGCACTACAGCAACTGGCTGCTCTTCGACGCCCACCGCCTAGACCACCACGACGCCGCAGCGCTCAAAAAGATGCAGCAGGCCGACCAGAAAAGTCTGCCGGGGCACAGCAGCAGTTCAGGAGGTTTGCACGTGCAGCTGCCTGTCGACGCGGTGGTGCTGCGTCTGCGCGGCGACATCGCCCGAGCGCGGCGTCTGCGTGATGACGTGATGCGAGGCGGAGCACTCTATCAGTTTTTCTTCCCGGACAGGCACGTCGGCCGGCACGAGGTGTACAGCCCTGCAGAGATGAACTGGGCCGGCCCTGCTGCAGCCGGCGCATTGAGTAAGAACGGTGACATTGTGTGCTCGGCCAACAACGACGAAGTGGAAATGTGCGCCGCAGTGCCAGCGAGCATCAACAACACAGCGACACCGCAGACCCCAGCCAACAACAACGTTGACAGCAATGCAGGTGGGCTGCCTGAAGACTCAACTGTCGTAGTGGTGACAGCCTCGGAAGGTGCAGACTCACCAGACAGAGCGGCGGCGGCGCATGAACAGCGGCAAGAGAAGTCAAGAAAAACAGAGCCTCTGCCGTCATCGCGGCCAGGCCCGCTGCTGCTGTCGCGTGATGTGGAAGCGAGAGACCTGCAGCGGTCATTGCTGGCGCAGACGATCCCGGCGTGGCGGCGCCGCGGTGCCGCCGTGAAGTTTCTCAGCGAGTTGATCGACCTGCTCGAGGGCCGTCTGCACGCCTTTGGCAAGCAGCTGGACGACCCGGTGACCGGGCCTGCGCTGGAACTGATTGGTGCGCCGGATTCCTCAGGCGTGGACGGCACCGTGCGCAGCACCCTTCCGCCCGCGCTGGAGCGTGCCCTGCGCACCACGGTCACGAACACGCTTTTAAGTGACATCTTCGCGACCTCGCGCAGTGCTCTCGGCAGCCGCGCGCTGCGCCTCAGTGAAGCACTGCGGCGGCGACAGACTCCGTACGTGCATGACGTGTACGTCACACAGCTCAGCCGACGACCGGTGTACGATTATACAAAGCTGTGCACGACGCGGTCGCTGCTGCACGCCTACGCCTTGACGAGCATGGGAATGGAAGGGTACTCACAGGGTCATCGCAGCGGTGGTGGTGGTGCATCGGGTGTTGACACGCGCAAGTCGTACTCCATCCACGTGGACTACGTGCGCTTTCAGCCTTCGCTGGAAAGCTCGGCGCTGCGGATGCTACGCAGCGGTGCTGGTGCTGCGGTGACCGGTGCTGGAGGCGGTGGTGGCGGTGGACCGTCCCCGCGCCGCCCCACGCTCCTCTCCAGCTCCGGCGTGTCCTTTTCCAGTGCGCTGCTTGGCTCCTACGCGAGTGTGTTTTTCCCCAAGGAGCGAGCGGGCGGCACCTTGTCAAGCAACCCACGTCATCATGCCGAAGCAGCTGAAAGCAGCCCGGACGTGGGACGTCGTGGTGCACTGGGCACCGACAACGTCGACGGCACCACCGCGGCGCTGCTGCTGGCGCTCTCCGCCGCAACAAGTCAAAGCAGTCTTGTCAGCTTCACCCCAGAGGACTACCTCATTTCACTGCTGCTGCGTTACTACGAGCAGTATCGCATGCTGCAGCTCAACCTCCTCCCGACGCTGAAGAACCGCTTCTTTTATCAGGAACAGCTTGCACAGCTGCAGCGACAGCCACGGCGCAACACGGATTTGAATCAGCTGCAGGCGAGGCTAGAGACGCTGGCGGAGACGTCGGCGAAGGTGGAGCGTGGCTGCCTCCACGTGATGATTTTACTGTGGAATTCCGTGCTGGAGCAGCGACGACGCGAGCGACGGCAGCGGCAGCTTCAGCGCTCCCGCGCGGCTGCCCAGGGCCCTGGCAGAGCAAATCTGTTTTCCACGAGCAACATGCCGAATCAAGGCAGTAACTTCTTCGTGCCGAGTAATGCGGGAGTGGTAGAAGCAGAAGAAGAAGACGTGGATGACGACCGGCCTATTATTGTGGGACATCGAGCAGCAGCGACAGTGCGAAGTGGGCGAGAGCGTCGGCACCATCACCATCACCGCAGCAGCAGCGGCAGCAACAGCAACAGCAACAGCAGCCACGCACCGCTGCCGCAGCATCTGCGGCAGTCCACGGCCGTGCCACCACCTCCGACGATATCGGAGGAACTACGCGCCCACCCGCCCGTCTTTCCCGATGAGCCGCAGCCTTTTCTACAACAACAGCAGCACGCAGGCTACACCCCCAGACCTGTGGTGCACTCCGTCAACAACACCGTGACGTGCAACGAGGCCGACGAACAGCAGCAGGACAGCAACGGCGCTGCATCGTGCACGACGGCGGCACCGCTGGCGCTCTTCTCTTCCCCGAACTCTCCCGGTCCGCGGGCTGCCTCGGCGACTGCCTCTCCGTTGCTGGCCCCGCCGTCCGCTGTCTCCTCCAGTAGCAGCTACAACAACGACACCGGCAACGGTAGCAGCAGCAGTCGGCGGCGCGTGACGAACCTCTCGCACGCTGGAGAGAATGGCACCGACCCGCTCACCTACACCCCACCAGCTGCCACGAAATTCCGCTTCTTTCTCCGTCGCTATGGTACAATGGAGGAGGTGCCGTATACGATGGGCGACGACCTTCTGTGGTACGCGGCGGAGGTGGAAGGGACAGACGTGCTGCCCACCGTCGCACACACCGGACCAACAGCATCAGCAGCAACAATGCAAACGGCAGCGGACGAGTTACTGTACTTCCAGCTCGTCGTCTTCGCGCGCTCCCACGCTGCGATGGCGCCGCAGTACGTCGGCTGCACCACCCCACGACCCATGACGACGTCCCGAGTTGTCTTCTTCAACGAGACCTTCGAAGTGCGTGCCTTGCACGAGCCGGCGGAGCTGCTGCTCCACTTGATTCCCGTCACGGCTGGTCCGTCCAAGATGAGCGTCGTCTCCACTGTCCGCCTGAAGCCGACACTGACACGCCGCTACACCCTCCTCCCACTGCAGCCCCCCACAGCATTCATGTTCCACGGCAAGCTGTTTACCCGCAACAACAACAACAGCGCGGGTGTCGCCTCGTCAGCTAGCGGTGGGAACACAAGTCGCACCTCAATGTTCGCTGCTGCCCCGCTGTCTGGTGTGTTGGCTGTCTCCACCACGTGGACCAGCAGTCAGGGCCTGACCGTAGCACAGATGGAGCGCATCTTTCTCCGCAGCGGCGGCGGCAGTGGCACCGGGGCGGACCCGCTAGACCCACAGTACCTGCCGCTGCTGCGCTCCCTGCGGAGCTACTATCTGGAGCAGGAGTCAGCACGACGTCGTATCGCAGCATCAGCGTCGAACGAGGCGGACAGCAGAGAGAAAAACGGCAGCGGACAGGCGGGGAGTCGCCGTCGACGTGCTCGTCACAGGGCTGCTGTGCAAGATGCGCTTCATCGTCAGCAAGATCAAAAGGGAGCCCTGCTGACCGGCACGAGCCCGGGTGCTTCGGCAGGATATAGCCACGTCTACGCCAACAGCAGCAGTGGCGACTCGCAGCGATCGTGGCTGGGTCACAACGCACTCGGCGTACCCACGCACACGACGCCGATGATGGTGCAGGGCGCCGCAGCAGGCGCGCACGACTATGCGGTCGAGGAGGTGCAGCGTCGGCTACCCACGGCACGCCTGCAGTACCTCTTCCGCCGCTGGCTCATTAAAATTGGTCGCATCAAAGCAGCAGACGAGGTGGAGTCCCGCTTGCTTGCCCAGCCGATCCCGCTCGACGACGCGGATACCTACCTGGCCCGCAACCGTGTCCTGCGCGAGGTAGAGCAGGAGGACGAGCATCGGCAGCAGGAGTACCGTGCATCAGGGGTGCAGTTCGACGCGGAGCGGTACTACAAAGCCCCCTCCGCTATCTCAGGCCTCGCGTTGAGCAACCTACCGCGGGAGACGAAGCTGAAACTGTGGCAGGAGCGCCAGCGACGGATGGTGCTCACCTTGAAGGCCAACCGTCATGTCACAGACGCAGAAAAGCTGGAGACGATCGTGACCGTGCCGAAGCTGCAGCCGATGCTGATGTTCGACCTGACCCCGCGCAGTCAGTTGAATCCGCACCGCAAGGTGCGGCCGAAGAATGAGGACATCGACCGCGCGCTGCTGAAGCGGCGGCAGGACAGCCACATTGTGATTCACCTCATGAAAGTCCACAACCTGCCGAATCGCACGGACGGGACGCCGCTGGAGCCCTTCGTGCAGGTCAGCTTTGTGTCGGAGGCGGCCTACACGCGTAGCGAGGCGGGCAGCAGCCCGTCGTGGTTCCAAACGCTGGAGCTGCCCTTCCAGCCGTTGGACTTCGAAGAGGACACGCTGAGCATGATCGACGACGACATCGTTGTCTCTCTTTACGATAAGGTCGAGGTGAAGATGGCCCCCGTGGCGGCCACCACCGCGGCCGTGGCACATGAGACGCACTACCGCACGGAGCGCCGCTTTCTGGGTACGCTACGCATCCCTTTCTACTCACTGCACCAGGCGCCGGAGGCAAGGATGGAGGGCGTCTACCCGCTGCGGACGCCGCGGTGGTTGCTCGGCTACGACCTGCTGACCGCCGCCGCCGAGGACGTCAGCATGCCGCACTGCTTCCACGTGGCGGGCGAGGGCACAACGAAGGACAATCCGCTCGGAACGGTGTCGTACGTGAATGGCGTGCTGCAAGTGGCAGGGTCTACACCAGCAGTCGCCACCACGGCCATCAGCACCGACGACAACGTTTACAGCGGTGGTCGTGTAACAGTCGAGCAGCAAGCCAGCGAGCCGACGGTGCAGCTGTACATGTCGCTCTGGCCACCCCTGCAACGTGACCCACCCAAAGAGCTGTCAGAGTCGGAGCTGCACCGCAGGGTCAATGCACTTTACGTCGCTCCTCAGCTGCACTACCTCCATCGTGTGGCGCTGCAGTGGCGGCAGACAGCGCAGCGTCGTGCCAAGTCTATCGCCGCGCTAAGCGCGCAGGCCAAGACGCGGAACATCGAACCCTTTGTGGAGTGTTCCACCGGTGATTTAGTGCTAGTGTGTCGATACATGCTCCCACGTGGCGGGCCTCCACCGCCATCGGTGTGCACCGTCTATGAAGCCATCCGCTACGTGTCCCTCCTACCCTTTGTGGCTGACATGATGTCGTTTGGGGAAAAGGACGTGTGGAGCACCAACGTGGAACTGCTGGCGATGCGCTCGGGCGACTACGAGGAACTGGCACTGTTGCTCGCCCACTTTCTACGCTACCTCGCCCCTGGTCGGCCGACCTTCGTTGTCGTGGGCAGCGGCAACATCTACCGGCAGACGATCATGGTGCTGCACGAGTTCGAGGATAAACGGTTGTACTTGATCGATCCCCGGAGTGGTTGGACCGTGCCAGCGGAGAAGCCCTACGGGACGCTGCTGCGGGATGTGTACATGGTCGTGTCGCACGATCAGATATGGGCCAACACACAGATGTCCGGCCTCCCGCATCGGATGACGTGGGACCTGCACAACCCTGCGCATTGGCTGCCGTGTTTCGATAGCGCGAAAGACCGTCGCATCCCGGCGTGCCTGCCTTACCTCTTTCCCATTCAGCGGGAGGTGCTCGACTTCCCACCCGCCGACGCGGTGAAGTCACGTGAGATTGAACTGGAGCTGCGGGCGTGCCTGCGGCGCGCACTGCTGATGTGGCGCAACGGATGCCCACCCGCCTACCACCGTGGCGTCGAAGCCATTCTGCACGAATTGCTGGAGCAGGCGGAGCAGGAGCGCTGTACCTGCGGCTCGGCACGACGCACAGACCTGACACGCAGCGCCGCTGCACGGTTAAGTGAGTACTTTGGGGAACCGGTCACCGGGGAGTTGATGATGTCAAGCGCAGGTGGTGGTGGGGAGGACGAGGGGAGGCAAGCGATTAAAAAGAAGAAGAGGAGGCGAAGGGCGACATCGAGCCGGTCGCGTCACCGCAGCCACCAGCGGGAGGCGACGGAGTGGGGAAAACGAAGCGACGCGCACACCAGCAGCGATGACGACGATGACGATAGAGGGGGCCATGGTGGTGCGTCGCCGTCGTCTTCTGCAGCTGCCCTACGCGTGCTGGGTGCACCCGTGATGGGTTCGTACAACCCCGCGGACCCGCAGTTCGAGGGGCTGCTGCAGCAGGTATTTGAGGTCGCGGTGCACGAAGTGGGCACGAGTGAGGTGAGCTTCGCCGCCGGTATTTACGTGAAGAGCTACACGGGTGACGTCTGTGCAATGTGGGTGTTCCTCGTTGCCATCTGCCGAGCGTGAGAGAAAGTTCTGGTTTACATTTTTTTTCCCAAAAGCAGATAGACCTTTTTTTGTTTGTTTTTCATTCAGCTTCCACGTCAATTTCAATCACCACACACGGGTTATTAGCACAGAAAGGGACGAGGGAAGCCAATGCAGCTTGTGAGGCTGTTCGGACGTGAACGGCAAAGGACAAGCGGGAAGATTGGTCGCCCTGCATTATATATGCAGCCCCATTCATTTTGAAAACGCGCCTTAGCCCTCCTCCCCTAGAAGAATATATATTAAAAAAAAAAAAAGAGAGAGAGAGAGATAGTTGCTCTTCTTTTTTTTGTTGTTGTTGTTGTAGAAAAAATATGAGTCCTTCCATTCCCCTCTTCATGTCTTCTCTCACCCGCAAACTGATGTCTTCGTTTTTCTTTTTTTTTTTTCTTTTTTCTTTGCCTTTTGCCCTGTCAGTAGAAATACGGAAGAAGAGAAGTCGACACCCTCTCTTTCCACAGCTGCTGTCTGTTCAAAACACAAAAAAAAAAAAAAATGATGTCCAAAGCCGCCTTCATGATGCAGGACCACCTGCGTCGCAACTACGTCATGATCACCGACATCAGCAACCCCACCACCTTCTTCGTACGCGGCCGGCTGCCCTTCCCACAAGGATTGATGGCGATTGCGGTGCTCTTCAAAAACAAGCGACCCGCCGACGTTTACGCTCACCCGTACTTCATTGAAAAGCAGAGCGACCCGTCGCAGCCCTCACCGCAGCTGCACTTGACAGAGGAGTCGCAGGGCATCATGAAAGTCATCAGCGGCCTGCGCTACATGCGCGACGACAACACGAAGCTGGACAGCACAATGGTGTTTGTCACAGACTACAAAGTCGAGGTGGAAGCGCGGATGCCACGGGTGCCGGCAGACGCGGCGGAGCCGCATTACGGGTCGGGTGTGGCTCCGGCGTCGTCCCACACGGACGCATCGGGCGAACAGCCGAAGGCGACGCTGTCGCTGGAGCAGCGGGCCATGCTGCGTCGCAACGTACATCACGTACAGCAGGTGCCGGGCGGCGGTGGCGATGCCGGTTTAGGCTTGGCGGGCACGCGTAGCCCCCTCGGTTCGAGTGCCGGTGGTGCATCCTTCAACACCAAAGCCGACGGACCAGCCCGCCCGGCGTCTGCTTCGACTACCACCACCACAGCAACTGCTGCGGCGTCGGGCGAGCAGTCTGTCATTCCCGGCTACTCCACCTTTCCTACGCCGGAGGAGTGCGCAGCTGATCCGTGGGTCGTCTACCGCTTTCTCAAAGCCGCCGTATTCGGCCGACGGGCGCTGCAGGAGGAGGAGGAGCACAGTCCTGCCCACCGCCTCAACGTCCCTGCGCTGTTCGAGCGTCGCCGTGGCGGCTACACGGTGCTGTACAACCCGATTGAGGTGAACGAGAAGACCTTCGTTGAGCTGATTGCGAAGTTGCAGCGCGAGGAGCGAGTGGTGGCGACGATTGTGGTGCCGACGCGACCCGCGTGGCGGCAACTGCAGGTCTGGGCCGACGTCTTCCCCGACGCGACTCTCCTCTGCAGCGGCGACGTGCCGCTGATTCCCAGCTGCGGTGCGGCCTCAAGTCGAAATCCGCTGTCGTCTTCGTTAGGCACCTCCCTTGGTGAGTCACGTGCTGCGACAGCGGGTGATGCGACAGGGAGCAACACCCTAGCAGAGAACAAGAACGACAAGGAGCAAAGCCAAAACAGCAGCGGCGGCAGCAGTAGCAATAGTAATGCTGGTGAACAGACTCGCGCGGCGGAATCGGCTGCGTGGCGGGGTGGTTGTCAGGACCTCGGCAACGGCATGACCGGTCTGTCCTTTCCTGAAGTTGACCTCGAGGCGGAGGCCGCAGCGGAGCGGCAACGCGTGGAGGAGGCCACCACGCGTGCCCGCGCCACCGCCGAAGCCGCCCGATGCGAGCGAGAGGAGGAGCGGCAGCAGCAGCACCGCTATCAGCAGTCCCCACAGCATGAACCCGCGTCGTCTGCTCTGGAGAAGCTGGAGGAGGAAGAGGAGGCGAGATGGGCTGAGCAGCAACGCAGGGGCGAGCAGGATGAGCCGTCGGCCAAAGCCCCTTTTGCAGCGCAGCGGCGCCGGCAGGAGGAGAAAATTCGCCTTCGAAAAGAACTCGCGGAGGAAGAAGCGCGACTGCGTGCCCGGTCAGCGGGAAACTCGTCAACATCAGCATCAGCAGCAGCAACACAAACCGAAACTTCAGCAGGCGGCGACGGGGAGGGCGATTTGGTCGACGTGCTCTGGCATGACGTGTCCTTCTTCACGGAGAAGGTGCAGCAGCCGGTGGGCCTGCGTGAGAGCGACGCGCATCGTCTGCGCATCCTCTCCCCTCGTTCCACCACCGCCACCACCTCGCCGCCAGCGACTGCTGCGGCAGCAAGTTCAAACGCAAAGGCCGTGAGGACCGGAGTCGACAGCGTGCAGCTCACGCCGACAATTGAGCTGCTTCGCATCGCCGGTGACGCCGTCACGGAGGAGTACGTGCTCTACGACGCCAACAGCTCCACTCTCGCCTGCACCGATCTTTACCACGGCGCCTACGCGGACCTCGATCCGGCCAACTCGTGGATGTGTCGTGTGTGGTTTAAGTTCATGAAGCGTGGCAACTACAAGCGCAGCGACCTCGTGCCGCGGTACAAGTGGCTGCAGGTGCTGCAGCAGCGCTCGCTGTCGACATTGCAGAACACCGTGGAGGAGCTGACGCGGCGGCGGCCGATTCGGTTTTTGCTCTTCGCCCACGGCACCCCGCCGCTGCAGCGAGAGGGAGTGAACTCGCTGCGTCAGCAGTGGAGTCTGCCGCCACTGCATCCGGCAGAGATGCCGCATGACCCGCGCAGGAGGCAGTGAAGGCAACTTAAAAAAAAAAAAAGGAGACGGTATGTGTGAAGAGCTGGAGAAGTGAGAAAAGAAGAAAAAAAAAAAAAGGACATAGATGTCTCGTTAAGATGAACGTGCTTTTTCTGATTTGTCACAGTGGCTCGTGTTGGGATGAGACGACGCTCGGTTCTCCTCCTTCTTATTATTTTCTTCGTTCCTTACGGTGGTTTTTTGTTTTGTTTCCTCTTCACAGCTAGTGAACTATATCACAACGCTATACCCCCTGGAAATCCTGAAGATCTGCCATGCAGGCGTTTCTGACGCTGCAATCTGGTTCTAAATCTATATATATATATATATTTATATATATATGTATTACAAGGCAAAAAAAAAAAAGTCACATAGCCTTTCTCTGTGTCAAGTTGCATGTCAAACGGCCTCTTTTTTTTTTTTTTCAACTACTGCCCACTTTTGATCTTTTTTCCTCCTCTCTCCTCCTCATGTGTTTTTTTTTTTTCTTGAACTCCTTGACGTGCTAGAAGTACCGGCGTAGCTGCGTCACACACGCATGCGTGTTTCAAAAAGTAGATCCATTCCGCATAGAATTGCATCTTTCATTATTGGCGCGGTGAAAGAGAACGAAAAAGTCCTTTGCTTGATTCGTCATCGAGTAGAGTCAAACAGACAGCCAAAGAGATAGAGTGAGGCACTTTCTGTCTTTTTTTTTTCTTCGTAACTAGTGTCTTTGACTTAAATACGCGTGTTCTACTGTTGTTGTCGTTGTTTTAAGACACTATTAAAAGTCCCTCTTTTATAGCTACTGTTACTGTTCTGCAACCTTCGTCGTATTCAACAAAGCGCTATTTGTGTGTCTTTTCCGGTTTTTCTTTTTTTTTTTTTCATGAAGACAAAGGGAGCTTCTATTATGCAAGTAAGAAGAAAAAAAAAGAGAGAAAACCGAGTTGAGGAAGCCACCGGAGACATTCCGTAACGCATCTCTGTTATTCTGCGGTGCGAAGCACCAGTCACACGCATTTGGCTGGAGTAGTCATCGCTAGGTTGTTCTTCCCTTGGTTTTATACTGCAGCGTTTTTTTTTTTTGCTTTGCTTTTCTGTTTTTTTTTTTTCTCTGATCGCTACCGATACACTGTTTTTTTTTTTTTTCATAGTATTTTTTTCCGTCTCTTTTTTTGCACATTGAGCTTTTTCTTTTTTTTTTTTTTTTCATATTTCCCCTCTATTTCGACTTGTGTTGCTTGAAGGGGGGTTTTTCGCTCCTTCTTTCTCTCTATCTCCCCTCACATATTTCCTGTCCGCACGCTTTCCAGGCAGATCCTTGCATTGTTTGCAAAAAAAAAAAGAAAATAGTTTACCAGCGTAGAAAAGCTGTCTCTCCGTCTTTACTGTTTTTTTTTTAATATACATATATAAATAACATATATATATAGGCGCGTTTTTGCTTGAATAAAGTGCTCCTGTTTTTCCCACAGTTTGTGTTGCTCTCTCTTTCCTTTTCTTTTTTTTTTTTACATTTTCATTTCTCTGTTTTTTTTTGTAGTGTTGACATTACCTCCATTGTAGAGTCTTAACTGTCGGTTTTTTTCCTCTTCTTTTTTTTTTTTCTGCCTCCGTTTCGACATCACTTTTTTTTTTAAATTACTATTTTCTCATTTGTTCAGTCTATAGATCCTTCCTTCCTTCTTTTTTTTTTTTTTTCTTCTTGTGCGTAGCTGTCGGCGTGGGTGGGTTTACTTTTTTTTTTCTCTCTCTCTCTCTTCCCTGCTGGAGCCTGCTTACGTTGTTTTCTTTTTTCCTTCTCTTCGTCTTTTCATTCATCAGCCATGTCCGTGCGGAGTTTAAGCGTGAGCTGGGGCAACAACGACTCCTTTCCTGGCAACGCCCCAGCGCACGACAGCCGGCAGAGCAACCCGGCAGATAAGAGCAGTCGCAACAGCACCGCCTTCTACTCGTTGAACACCGCCGCTTCCCTGCACGCCAGTGCAAGCATGCTGCGCAATAACAATCACAACAACGGTGTCGATGTAGGTGGAGGAGGAGCAGGCAAGCCATCTGCGCTCGGCTTTGATTGGTTGACGCCATGGCGTACCCCACAAGACTGTCGAGAGGGCGGCATGGCTCTGCTCCTCAGCATGCAGGAAATTCTAATGAACGTGCAGCGAGCGCGACTGTCGAGTCTGAACGAAGTGTACTCGCCGGTGCGTGGCAACACGGTTGCGACTGGCGGCGAGCTCAGTCGTGATGCTTCGGAGTTGCGGGAGGAAATGGGTGGAGACGCCTCTACGCTGCGGCTGTCGATGCGCAGCAGTAAACGACGAACTCGGCTTACTTCCTTCTCGTCTGGCGGCACACCCACAGCGGCGGCAGTTGCAGGAAGTGGAGGGGAAGTAGAAGCAGAGGGACAGGTAAAGAACGGCAGCATGACCAACGGAGGTGGTATCCAAGCGGGTGCCACGCTGATGGATTACATGGTGCTCGGCAGCAGCACGCGGCGGACCTCGCACATGTGGCTGGATGCATCCACGTTACCGATGCCGAAAGCTGCCGATGCCGTGAGCGAGGAGGCGACGGAGAAGGAAGGAAAACCGAGAGATTCGCTTCAGAGGCAGACAAAGCAGGGCGAACGCAGGAGATCGTTTCTACAAAGCGCAGAAGAGGCGCCTCCCTCGACCACAAGCGCTGCGGCGGCAGCGGCGCACACGTTGCCGGAGAAAAAGGGCAACTTCGCCCCACCAGCCATGATACATCCAGGACGTCGAACGACCGCGCAGGGAGGCGATCCACTCTCCATGGCCGAGCCGTCCACGACGCAGCACACACCATCAGCCGCGGTGGCCGTCGGTGCCGTCCCTCCCATTCCCCGCTTCGACGAAGTGAGAGTGGCGCAGAAGGCATACCAAAAGCAGCAACAGCAGGCCCAGCAGCAGCCACACTTACGCAGCGAGGCGGCACAGCGCAAAGCGCGGGCGCTGTTGCACTCGTCCGACGATGATGACGGCAAATACGATACTGAGGATTATGACGACCACGACGGCAGCCCACGCGCAAACCTGCAGGCGACGGCGCGTCTCGCACCCGATGCCGGCGCTGGTGCTGCGCGACCAGCCCCTCTACCTCGGTCGAGCCACGCCTACGCGGAGTCAAGTTCGTTCTCTCACCACGGCGTAGAAAGCGAACAGCAGCACGCGAGGGACGAGGCCTCGGCGGGTCGTGACGCGAATGACGACTTTTCCTTCTCCGACATAGACGAAGAAGAAATGGACGAGGGCGACGACGACAGCGCGTCCGACCACATAAGCGCGACCAACTTCGGCGAAGGTGGCCACCTCGCCTGCGTGCCTGGCGACACCCTCCACAATCGCTACACGTTGTTGAAGACCCTCGGTGTGGGCCGTAGCAGTCGTGTCTGGCTCGCTGTGGACCTGGAACAGTGCTCGCTGGCCCGCCGTCAGCTCATCCGCGAGTGGGGCGAGCGCGAGGCCCGCCGCCTCTTCCGCCCGCACGAGCATCCGATGTTTGTCGCCATCAAGGTCTTCCGCTGCGGCGCCATGTACGCCGACTGTGCCACCTACGAGGCGAAGCTGTCCACTTTTCTGAAAGACAGCGTGAAGCTGCGGCAGCTGCGTGGGACACGCTCGCCGCTCTCACGCTCCCTGTCACTCGTCGTTTCACCAACCGCCGCCAAGCATGGAGGTAACAACAACAACAATAACAGCAATAGCGTGAGTTTCAATTCGCAGGTGGACGGCGGTAGCTTTGGTGCGGCCGCGCACCCCCGCAAAGGCGGCTCGCGCGCGAACTCGAACACGTCTCTTATTATGTCATTGCCAGCTGCGCTGATGAGTGCGGGGGACGCGACTGCGGCGGCAGCAGCAGCAACCGCCAACAACGCTAGCAGCCTTGTACACGCTAGCCACACCTATAATAGTATTCGCAGTAATAATGCAGCTGGGGCGGCTAGTTTAACACACCCAAGCACGCGACTGACAACCTTTCGTGACGCCTTCACGGTGGAGGGTCAGTATGGCACGCATCAGTGTCTCGTGATGGACGTGTTGGGCTCTGGTGTGGACAAGGCCATTAACGAGACCCACCTCGCCGGCTTCCCGTCTGAGGTGGCCCGATCGATCATGCTGTCCAGCCTGCAGGGGCTATCCATCCTGGCCGCCTGCAACGTCATCCACACAGACTTGAAACCAGAGAACTTGCTGTTTGTGGACCTGGAGGCGGCTGTGGCGGCAGAGATGAGCGCCTTTCAAGCCTCGCAACTGCAGACAGGGCAGCGCAGTGGTCTGTGGAGCAGCTTCACCCACCGGCGTGAGAGCGTGCTCGACTACTCGCAGCGGCTCGAGCGGGGGGAAGGGGAGACCGCATCGCATGCGGTGCGGACGGTGGACAACAGCAGCGGCGGTGGCGGCGGCAGCAGCAGCAGTGGTCGCCACAGCCAGCGGGACTCCATCGCGACCACCCATGAAGAAAAGGAGGGGGAAGCGGAGGACGGCGCGCGGCAGAGTGGAAGCGCATGCAACCGCCACGTCAAAAGCGAGCATCGTCTGAGTGTGCCAGCACACGCGCACTCGCACAGCAGCAACAGTACCGTAGTGGAAGAAAGGGACGAAAAGAACGGCAGTGCTGCTGGCGGTCGTGGCAGCTCCAGCCTGAACAGCCCGTCCCTCAGCGCCACACGACGCCGGCGCGGCTCTGCTGCTTCGATGTCTCTCCCACACCCACGTCGGCTTGCCTACGAGGTGCGGGTGACGGACTTTGGTCTGTCCTTCATTACACCCCCCTGCCTGCGACTGGGTGTGCAGGCGATGGTACGCTACACAGAGGAAGTCGGCATCACCGAGGACGAGCTTGTGAATGACGACCCCCTTTCACAGCTGCAGTGGCTCTACGAACAACAACAGCAGCTGCACCCGCTGTCTGGTGTACGGAGGAATGAGTCCTGTCCATTGGAACACATTCATCAAAATAACAACAGCAGCGTTGGTGGGGATAGTGGTCGCAGTCTAGCTCCGGGATGCGATTTTGGTCGAGGCGGCGTGTTCACAGAAGCGGCAGCGGCACCGGTGTGGAGAGGTGAAGGCGACCTCATCGAAGAAGCAGAGCTGCGTGCGCTGCAGCTGGAGGAAGCCCGCGATGACGACGAGCGTGTGCGTCACAAGAGCGACACTGCCAATCGGCAGAGGGGAGAAAGGAGAATTGACGACGACGGCGAAAGTGAGGAGCACGATGATGATGTTGATTACGCTGACGCTGGAGAGGAGACAGAGAAGAAGGAACGAAGAGATGCACCTCGTCGTGGGGTCGTGGCTGCGCCGCGGACGGCGGCCTCTGCGGCGGAGTTCGCCAGCGTCCTGGACGTCGGGGTGGCCGCCGAGCCCTCGCAGCGAGGTGCAAAAAAAACCACGACTTTGCCGTCAAAAGCAGCAGCAGTAGAGGAACGCCTGCGGCAGCAAACGACGCAGCCCGATCACGCACATCTGCACACCGACTGCAGCGTGCATCGCAGCAGCGCCAGCACGAACGACAGTCTCGAGGAGCACCGTGGTGTGATGGCAGCGGATACGACGGAGTCCAACTTCCTCGTCGTCAGGCCAGCTGCCCCTGTGCCGCCCATCGCGCTCAGCACGGCCAGCTACCACTCCCCGGTCTCTCATCCGCTGACGGCGCAGCCCAGCGTGACAGCGATACCCACCACAGGCCTACAGTACCCGGACCATTGCGAGCACGCTCGCGTCACCTACTCTTTATCTCTCACTCCACGAAATCATGACCAGAGTCGTCACAGCTGCAGTAAAAACAACGAGAGCCATAACCTGGATAGTGGAAGTAATAGCTCTTTTGAAGGCAACGCTCAGCGAAATTCAGGGAGTTGTGAAGGCAGCGAGGTCAAGGGCAGAGCGGCGGTGCGCAATACTCCTCCTCCACCACAGCAGCAGCAACAGCAACAGCAACAGCAACAGCAGGGTCTCGCGTTGTCACCGTCACGGTTGGTTGCCGCACCCGTGCTGCTGAACAGACAGAGCTCCGCTGTCGAAGATGCAGCAGAGGCGATGGCGACGGCAAGCAACGACGCCGTCAAGAGTGAAACTCGGTCAAGCTTCGCTCGCCCCTCCGCCCTTCACTTTCCAGCGTTGACGGACCCGTCCTCTTGCACAGCAGCAACAGAAGCCACGGCTGATCGAGCAGTGCGAAAAACAACATCGGAGGAAAAGGAAGATGACAGGGGCGGACGTCCAACACGCATGTCCGCGCTCGTGTCGCCGCATCGCTCACCGACTTCGGCTCTCGCCAGTCTGATTGCACTGCGTCGACTGGAGCTGAGCATCGTTCGCAGCCAGCACTACACACGCGGGGCCACAATCCAGAGCCGCGAGTACCGCGCGCCGGAGGTGCTGCTGGGCAACTTTTTTCTCCCCTCCTGCGATGTTTGGTCGATGGGCTGCATCGCATACGAGTTGGTGACAGGACGCTTTTTGATGGACTGCATCGCAGATCGCGAGCACTTTGGTCGGCAGCTGGCGCTGCACCTGCGGGAGGAGGAAAGGAAGAAGGAGGAGAAAGAGGAGCGGCGGCATCACGAGAGCGGCGCAGAGGATGCGGAAGAGGCGGAGGAGGTGGAGTGGGACGGGAAGCCGATCTACCTCGACGACGACGAACAAGACCTCGACGTGTTTCATCTCAAATCTATGATTCGCCTGCTCGGCCCACCACCGATCAGCTACCTCAACCAGCGTCCCATCGGCCTCTACGTTGACGACTACTTCGACCAACGCGGCCATTTCAACTTCTGGGAAGACGGCGAGGCGGAGGAGTGCGGCGTCGGTCTCGCCGACGTGTACCGGCGAGCGGAGCTGCGGTACTGGGGTGGACGCCGTCCTCACAGCAGCGGCAGCGCCACCGTCAGCAGCGGTGGTGGTGGTGGCTGCGGAGCGGCGACGACGACGACGAATGGTCTGGGGGACAACTTCTCCCTGAAGCTGCGCAGCGCGAACACCAACGACGACTACTTCTTTGATGAGGAGGAGAGCGAGGAGGTAGACAATGACGGAGAGGAAGAGCGCGACAACAGCAACCGTCACACCAACAATACGGCTCACGTCGGTGAGGAGGGGTTAGGACTCCGTATGCGACACTACAGCTCCCTAAACCGCATCAACGACCCGGTCGATCCACAGGCGCACCTCTTTTCCTCCTCTGGCATACCGACACCGTCGACGCTGTCCACGACATCGCGCGGCTGCGTCAACTCCGCCATCAGCGCGCACTACTACCAGAACCCCCATCACATGATGACTCCCGCGACGACGCCGACAAGTGCACGGCCCGCTGGTGGCGGAAGCGTCAGCGTCGGCGGTGGCACCTCCCTCCACAGCCCCCCGCAGCAGTTGATGCCGCATCCCTCGCCGCACAGCACGCGCAACTACCCCATCGAGACACCAGACTGGGTCGAGGTGACGCAGCTAATTCGGCAGAAATTGAAGTCGTCCGAGGAGGCGCAAGACTTTGTGTCGTTTTTGCGGAAGTGTCTGCAGTGGGATCCGGCGCAGCGGGCGACGGCGGCGGAGCTGCTGGCCGACGATTGGATGGTGAAGTACAGCCACAAGTTGGCGGAGACGGTGAACAGCGACGCCGACGACGATGACTACGGAGTAGGGTAGAGTACTCTGGGGAGGGGGAGGAGGTCGCACGGCTTCAATTTTGGTTCTCCATCCCTTCTCGTTTTTGTTTTTGTTTTTTTTTTTTCTACCTCGCAACTTCAACTGCCTATTACGATATCTCTCTGTGTTTCATTAGTTTTTATACGCAGAGCAATGCGGGAGCAAAAAAAAAAAAAAAACGATCGAGATTAATAAAATAAAAAAAAAGACTTTAAAAAAAAAAAGGCATATTTGTCGAGTTTTACTTGCACTCATTAAACGGCCTGTGCTTATTTGTGTGAGCGTGTTTAAAAACAAGGAAAAGTCTGGCAAAGCAGACAATGAACCTTGTTTTGAGATTTAAAATAATAACACTAATAACAGCAATGTTTGAAAAAAAAAAAAAACTCACCGGCTGCTCCTCTTATAGTGCTAAAGGCTTGACACACACACACACACACAAGATATTTACGCCTCTCATCAACTGATGCTGGACGGAGTGCGTTGTGTGTGGCGGAGGCTTCTCACTTCTGCTGGGCACTTGTTGTTTAGTTCTTTAGATCGATTTTCCTTCTCCTTTCCCCCTTTTGCTTCCCCTCCCCCTTATTTCTACGCAGCATTGTTTGTGGTTGCTTCGCAGAAAAGACACAGACGCACACACATCCATACATACGCACATACAATTACCCGTCATCGCAGAGGCGCAGCGTCTCCGCTGCCGTGTTTATGAAGGCGGCTCCAGTGCGGCGGTCGCGGCGAGAACCAGCGTACTTCTACCAAAGCGCCTCGGCCTCGATAGAGGGTAAAGTTCGCTTTAGTGAAGGCTGTGTGGTGCTGCCACACGCTCGCATCTGTGTTCCACCAGGCTTTCTCCTTGAAGTCGGACCTTTCAACCTCTTTGCGGATTTTTCAGAGCTGCACATCTCTACCTCTCACCCTGATGGTATCGCGCCGACCGTTCAAACCACCCCAGCCACCGTCGCGACCCTTCGAATTAGCAGCCACAACCACTTTCAATCCTACGCATGCGTTTGCTTTGACGTACAGCTCCCCACCACAGCCGCTGCTCCGGAAGGTGTGTCGAAAGACTCAGTTATCCCTTCACCTGCTATGCCGCGTAGAATCGAACTGCTGGGATCTGGCAACGTCTTCCAGTCTTTTGCTTCTGTTCGAGTGCGCATGTGTGGACAGCACGCCACACAAAAAGACGTTACAAGTGAAGAATGTCGTTTTACAAGCCACCCTTGGCAGCTAGGCAACTTTAACGTGTTCGCCACACACGCCCACGTTGCTCTCGCCTCCACAGATGAGCACGGAAGCGTGCGTGATCGCGTCGAAACGCAAAGAGAAGGTAGCGGTAGAGAGGGCCGTACCGCACTCTTTTTTTCCCCGGCTCCCGTCATGCCAGCACTTGACAGCATCGAAGGGCTGCAAACTGCTGAGCCTTCCATGCCGGGCCGAACCTTCGTGGAGGAGCGACTCTTTCAAGATCACTCCAGCGACGACGACGAAGAAATGACGAAGACAGGGAGTAAGGAAACGGCGAAGCCGTCTCCGTCACCTTTTCCCGCCGCAACCGCAACTACTGTTGCTGCTAGGGCTTGTGATGACACTTCTTGTTCGACGGTTGTGGGTAATGCTCGCATGGCACCTCCCCCGTCGCGGATTATCACAACATCGCAGCAAACAGCCGATGAAGAAGCCGCGTCGTCACCCGTTGACGCAGCTTCCGCAAATGCAGCCGTTGCCGCAGCGCGAGTGAGTAACGTTATCTATTTCTCACACAACGACAACGCAGGGTCCGACCTGCATGCGGGTGTGACGGATTCATGGGCTGAGAGACACAACTCAACGATCGCCCTCCCCCGCTATGGCATTCGCAGTGTGTCAGAGCTCCCGACCATCATCAAGCGCATCATTGACGAGGAAAAACAAAAGCGGGCCCATGACGAACTACAACAGCAGCCGGTGTCGTCGTCGTTGCCGTCCGCGGCGTCAGCTGTCTCGCTGGAGCCGTCGTCTCTGCTTGGTGCGGCCGCGGCTGCGGCAGCTCTGTCAAACCTGGCGGACTACGTCGACTCCGTTCACCCTGATTTACGCGCACATACAGAGAATGGCATACTTGTCGCGGTGGAGCGTGTGTGTCACTTTTACATTCGACAGTACATCGAAGAGGCGGATTTGTACCCGGTAGACTCGCAGTACGATGAGGACTAGCGGCACGAGCCTATGTATGTGTCTTTGTTTGTTTGTTTTAGCAACGAACGGTTAAGTGAGAGCGAAAAAAAAAAAAAGAGAGAAAGAAAAAAAGAGCTTCAAATAGTGCTCTGCTTCTCGTTTGCCGGTTTTTAAAGGTTTTGGGGGAACGAACGTGAGTAGTATACTCCTCAGATTATGCCAAACGCACTGTAAAAAAAAAAAAAAAACGTGCAACTGTATTCACATGTCTTTGGTTTTTTGTTGTTGCTGTCGTTGCTGCATTTCCCCTTCCCTCCTTCACATGTCCCTCCCAATACTCTTCGCTTTTCTCTCTCTCTCTCTCCACACGCACGTATACACACATCTGAATCACCCTTCCCACCTTCCACCCCATCTCCATCACCTGCGCATTTACAGTTTTCACTCGCCTTCTAAACAGCTCTCTTTTTTTTTTTTTTCTTTTCCTTTCCTTTCCTCGCACCGACAACAGTCATGTCCCAGCAAGACAAGGTTGCCCCTCAGGATCAGGATTCCTTCGTGGACGATCAGCCCGGCGTTCGCCCGATCCCGTCCTTCGATGACATGCCGCTGCACCAGAACCTTCTGCGCGGTATCTACTCCTACGGTTTTGAGAAGCCGTCGAGCATTCAGCAGCGCGCCATCGCCCCGTTCACGCGCGGTGGTGACATCATCGCCCAGGCGCAGTCCGGCACGGGTAAGACTGGTGCCTTCTCGATTGGTCTGCTGCAGCGCCTGGACTTCCGCCACAACGTGATCCAGGGCCTCGTGCTCTCCCCTACTCGCGAACTGGCCCTGCAGACGGCGGAGGTGATCAGCCGCATTGGCGAATTCCTGTCGAACGGCAGCAGCTTCTGTGAAACTTTTGTAGGTGGCACCCGTGTGCAGGATGACCTGCGCAAGCTGCAGAATGGCGTGATCGTCGCCGTCGGCACACCTGGCCGTGTGTCCGATGTGATCAAGCGTGGTGCGCTGCGGACGGAGATGCTGCGTGTACTGGTGCTGGACGAGGCTGATGAGATGCTGTCTCAGGGCTTTGCCGACCAGATTTACGAGATCTTCCGCTTCCTGCCGAAGGATATCCAGGTCGCCCTCTTCTCCGCCACGATGCCGGAGGAGGTGTTGGAGCTGACGAAGAAGTTCATGCGTGACCCCGTCCGCATTCTCGTGAAGCGCGAGAGCCTGACGCTGGAGGGCATTAAGCAGTTCTTCATCGCCGTCGAGGAAGAGCACAAGCTCGACACCCTCATGGACCTCTACGAGACGGTCTCCATCGCCCAGTCCGTCATCTTCGCCAACACCCGTCGCAAGGTGGACTGGATCGCCGATAAGCTGAACCAGAGCAACCACACCGTCAGCAGCATGCACGCCGAGATGACGAAGGGCGACCGCGAGCGTGTCATGAACACCTTCCGCAGCGGCAGCTCCCGCGTGCTCGTCACGACGGACCTCGTGGCTCGTGGTATTGACGTGCACCACGTAAACATCGTCATCAACTTCGACCTGCCGACGAACAAGGAGAACTACCTGCACCGCATCGGTCGCGGTGGCCGCTACGGCCGTAAGGGTGTTGCGATTAACTTCGTGACGGAGAAGGACGTGGAGGTGCTGCATGAGATCGAGGCGCACTACCACACGCAGATCGATGAGCTGCCGGTGGACTTCGCCGCGTACCTGGGCGAGTAAGCGCATCCACAGTCTCATATGCCTCTCTTCCTTGTTTTTTTTTTTTTGTGTGTGTGTGCACGTTGGTGCTGGTGTTCGTTTCTTTGCTTTTCGACCATCCTCACCTGCTGCACACAAACACACGCACAGGCACACACACGCGTCATATATCTTTTTTGTTGTTGTCGAAAAGGAGTGCACGTGTGTGTGCGGGTGCGCGTGTGTGTGTGAAAGAGAGCGACGGAAATGAGGGAGGAGAGGAAAAAAAAAAGGGAAGCGAACAGCAGTGGGGTTGAGTCACTGGATAGAGAATGAAAATAACAGTCAAGATGAGTGAGAAGGCACGAGAAAGAGTGAGAGAAGGAAAGAGAAGTGAGGTGGCGACGGAGAGAGATGGAAGGCGCTGATGGCTCCTTTCCCTATTTCACCTCGCGCTTCCCTCCCTTCTTCACCGGCTTTCACACCTCCATACAGAAGCTTCCTTTCACGCTTGCAACTTCTCTCTTCCACCACAAAAGCCGCCTTTTGTTATTTAGTTTTTTTTTTTTCATCACTTTTCCTCTTCTTGTGCTGTTTCATCACTGCTGTTATCTATCAAGCAAGCGAAAAAAAAAAAAAAGGAAGACCTGTTTCTTCTGTGCGTTTGACGTCGTGTTTTCTGTTTTGTTTTGTTTTTTTTTTTTTCGATTGGTTCGGTCATCGCCTCCTTTTTCCTTGTTTTTCCATCTCCGCAACCGTGTTTCTCTTTCTCTTTATTCTGTAAAGAGAAGTGAGAGAAAAAGAAGCGAATTTAATACAGCGTAGAAGAGACTGTGATTAAGCGTGGGTTTTTTTTTTTAAGACGAAAGAAGAGAAAAAAAAAAAAGAAGCGCTTCATTCTGTGTCTTTTTTTTTTTGTTTTGTTTTGCTTTTCCATGTGTTCGTTCTTCTTGCTTCGTCTTCTTTTTTTAGCCCCCTTTTTTTTCTCTTTCGTCTTCTTGTTGTTTTCTGTTATTTTAAGCTCTTACTTGTAAGTAAGCAGACAAATTGACACCTAAGTAAATTAAGCGTTTGTTCACTTTTTAGTTACCAGTATGTCTTGTTTTCATTTTTTTTCTCTCATGCTTCCTTTATCTCCAGGTCATGTTTTGTTTTGTTTTTTTTCTGTAATTATGAATATCTATGTGTGCGCGTCTTTTTTTTTTGTGTGTGTGTGTGTGTGTGCTTGTGTGCCTCTCTGTCCCTCCCCCTCTCCCTGTCCAACTACGCTCCATTGGTGCATCACCACTTATCCGCGCATACTTGACTCCGTCAGGAGTGAGCACGTCTTTTTGTTTTTTTTTTTTGTTTGTTTTTGCAGACCTAGACAAACACACACACATGATCATGTAGGCAGTAAAAGAACAATAAAAGAAGATAAAAAAAAAGGAAGTTCTCTTTTTTTAAGCAGCAGAAAACCCCACACACCCCCAAAAAAAAAAAAAGAGTTAATTAAAAATACAAAAAAAAAACACACAAAAAAAAAAAAGTACTGTTATTATTATTATTATTTGTTTGTTTCTTTTCTTTCTCTATGTAACTGAAATAGGAAGCTCGCTGCAAAAAAAAAAAAAGAAAAAAAAAAGGAAGTAAAGGAAAGTTCATTTGCAAGCGTCTAAATAAAGTAAAAGAACCGTTCTTGGAGAAGAGAAAGCTACAGATTTTCTTTTTTGCTTTTCCTTCATCTATATATATACATATATATATATATATATATATATACGATGAGTGTTGTTTACGTTCTGTTTCAGTGTCTAATGCTTCCTCGTTAAGAGTCATACCAAAACCAAAGAAGAAGAAACGTAATGCAAGGTGGAGATTGGTGTGATGCGCTCTTGGCAGAAGAGCATGGGAAACACCAAAAAAAAAAAAAAAAGCAGTCAACCAAAAAAAAAGGAAGATAGAAAAGAGGACTACCCGGATGAAACTGGTGTGTACACTTTTTGTACCAGTAATTCAGCAACACTCTTTTCTATTTGGTTTGACTTGGTTCACTGTGTTCAATTTTGCCCTTGGCCGTCACGTCTTCTCCCTGAGCGCGCGCGCGCAAGACACCCTGGTTCTTTTCTTTTCTTCTTTCCCTTTACTGCTGTGTCACAAAGCCACACCCTGTGTGGCATGCGCGCATGCTGAGTGTGTCCCTGGGTGTGTACAAGTACGGCATCGAAGGTGACATGTTGCGTTGTGGCCTTTGTCCTTGACTTCCTCTTAGACATGTTTCCTGGTTTTGTTGTTGTTGCTTCTGTTTTTTTTTTTTTTTATGGCACGCTTCGCCTTGCTTTCTCCTGTCCTCTTTTCCCTTCTTTTTTTTCTCTCCTCTTGTTCCCATACTGAGCTCTCTACCTATTCTCACAGCGTCTCATCATTGTTTTTTTTTTTTTTCATATGTTGTTGTTGTCCCACCATATAGTTTAATCGAGGTGTCAGATCGTTTCCCTCTTTTTTTGTTTCCCCCCCCCCCCCCCCGTCTTTTGTTCTCGACCGACAGCTAGGCTGTCATCGCTGCTTGTTGTTGTTGTTGTTTTGCTTGGCGAGTTCGCCACACATCCAGCTTTGAAGCTGGACTCTGAAGGAGAACCGGTGGCTTCTTTAGTGTCGAGTTGTCAAGAAGTCAACGCTCGGGCTGACAGAAGCAGGCTCGCCGGCGTTCAAAGAAACATATGCATATATATATATATATATATATATATACCTATAGTAAACTTGTAACCTCGTGATAGCGTTGAAACTGTTGTATTGAATACCAAAAATACACCCTTGTTTCGCCTTTTACCCTTTCTTTATTCAGTAACGTAAACAAGTATTGCTTGTTTTGCCTGGCATCCCTTCGCCATAGATCGCAAAAACCACAAACGCACACATACACAACGGGATAGAACAGCATTTGGCAAGTGCAGCCTCTGTGAAGAACTCCACTTTCAATCTCTTTCGGCTTCTTTCTAGCAATGGCGTCAACGGACGCGTCCGCCTCTGCCAGTCGTTCCGTCGCTACGACACACACCACTACCACCACCAAAACCCACAGCGCAGCCCTTCGCGCCTCGCGGCCTTCGCAGCACCCGGCCCGCTCCTCCGCCTCCTCTCATCCCTCTAGCAGTCACGTAGAAGTTGGAAACGGAGCCCGTTCTAGTGAGCGCAAGTCAACAACGAATGATGAGGCGAGTATCAGCGACGTCGTGGTGCGCAGAGCGTCTGGCAGTGAAGGAGAGGCGAAGCATCGCAACGCGTCCAGTCACGGTGGAAGCAGCAGCAGCAGTGACCAGAGCAGCGACGCGGCAACCACAGCTACAACTTCTTTTTCGTCGAACTCGCAGTTAAAGAAACAGCAGCAGCAACAGCAAAGCGGTTCGCGCCAAGGAACAGCGTCTCATCCGTCCAGTGCCGGCGCTGGTGCAGCGGTCACTGCGTTGAATCCACAGCCCTATAGTGCTCCGGGCAGCCGCATCTCGTCGCAGCCGCCCTCTCTCTCTTCACAAAATCGGCAAAAGTCAGCACAACAACAACAGCAACAGCAACAGCAACAGCAACAACAGAGGTCTGTCGCTTCTCCAGCCAAATCTCCCACACCAGCGCACAGTGCAGCAGATGTGGCTCGTGTTCGAGCAGCATTGGCAGATGCCGGCTACCCCAATCCGTCCTGGCACGACATCGAGCGTGTGTTTGCGCAGATGGCGCAGACGGCAGCCGCACGCGCAGAGGCGAACGAAGAGGCAACGCCGACCGCCAATGCGGCTGTGACAGCTACTAGCGGTAGTCCGCTCTTGCGAGAAGCGAGGGAGCAGGCACGCGTGGACGACCTAGGGTACACCTATCCGGCATCCGCGTCCCTACACCCCACACACGCAGCGGCGGCAGCAGCACCCAGAGCGATGCTGTCACACGACCAGAGCGGCCTGCTACACTACCTGGAGCCGTCACGGCGGCTGGAGCGGTACATCCAGCTGCGGGAGCGCGAATTGGAGAACATGTGTCTGCATCCAATAAGAGACAACGCTGCGGCACCGCTTCTTGGCACGTCGCAGCGAAGTGTCAACCGCGAGCCCCAGCCGCGTGCATTGAATGCGTCACTGTCCGACAGGCAGCCACGTCGCACACCGCTCCATAGCAGCCGCAGTAAAAACCGAAAGACGGCTGCTGGCCGCTCTCCTCGGCTTCCGTCGCCGTCGTCGCCGCCGCCGCACCGTCCTCACAGCGCCGTGGCGACCATGGCAGCTCAGCGCCGCCGAGCCGCGAACATCGTTTTCGACATCACGGGTGATCAACGCTTTCGCTTTTTTCCGACCACACGGGCCCCGCAAGGCTCGGGTGCGATCCTCACCACCCCCAGAACGACGGCTGCCTCGACGTACGTTGGGCTGTCCTCACCGCCACACGCAGCAGACGCAGCCGCCGCAGTGGCAGGAGCGTCAGCAGATTCTGAGTCCTTCGCCGAGCAAAGTGCGCCGCAGAGAAACATGGAGGGACGCCATCGAAGCTCCATGTCGGTCTCTGCTGCCCCTCTCACGCCCTGTCCGAACTTCTATAATCCGACACGTGCGACACACGCTGCCGTAGATGGAGGAGGACGAGGCCTCCACAGCCGCACCTTCGACGCCTTTCCCTCCTCCTCCTCCGCCTTCCCCACCTCGCACCGAAAATCTGGCCCGTCTGTGCTGTCGGGCAACACCGTGTCCTACCTCGACCCGCAGGGCTGCACGTTGCGACACAAGGCAGACCCAGTAAAGCGTGGACAGCAAATGCGTGTATTGTGGGCGAAGGACAACTTCTTGTCGCAGCGTCACCGGCCACAGGAAGCGTGGCGGACGCGGCAGATTACTATGGCTTATCAAGAAGCCACAGGAGAATAAACGTCCTAACCTTTATTCTCTTTTCTTGTACTTTTTTTTTTGTTTTTAGCCCTTTTACTTCATAGAGCTTGTACTCGTGTTTTCATGCGAAACAATTCCCCTTTTTTTTTTTTTCACGTGTGTAAATGGGTGTGTGTGTTGGTTTCCAGTTGCAAGCGTCACCAACGCGGACAAGAAAATCCTCTCTATGTGTTTCTACGCACAGACCCTTTCTTGTGTAGGCCTGCGTGTGTGTTTTGTTTTTTGTTTTTTGTTTTTTGTTTTTTGTTTTGTGTGTTTGTCTGTATTATTAAAGCCGGGGGCATTGGGTCACATAGGGATCCGTTTTTCCTTTCCTCCCTCCCCCTCCCCGTTTGCAGCGGAAGGAAGCAAGCAAGCAAAAAAAAAAAAGACAACCCGTACTCTGCGAGTTGGTCAAAAGACACGTCTTGCGTCTATTTTACCTTCATGCTTCTTTAACGAGCCACTTTGGGAAGAGGAAAAAAAAAAAAAAGTAAAATCCTCTGCCTTTTCTTCTCTCTTCTCTTCCTCTCTCCCTCTCTCTCTCTCTCACGCCAACCACGACTGCTACAACGACAACGATGTAGACGTGGACCTTCTCTCAGTACTGCCTTCACAAGTGTGTTTGTGTGTCAGTGGCTTTCTCTCCCCTTTTTGCATTGTCCTTAGCATTTAAACTACATTTTTTTAAAAAAAAAAAAAAGCGATCTACACTTTTTCGTTGTTCTTCTTTCAGGAAAGAAATAAAGGAAAAAAGATGGTCTGTCCTTTTGCTATTGTCGTCCGTGCCAGTCTCGTCTTCTGCGTTGTGAAGACGATGTACGACGCCGTGTGCATTTACTGCAAGAGGCACCCCGCAGCGCCTGCGAAGGACGACGACGCAAAGAAACTGGCTGCCCAACCTGCTGCAGCGGCATAAGTGGTGGAAAAAAAAAAAAAGAAGAATAGCGCAAAAAAAGAGGAAGAAGGAGGACGGGTTGACCATCGGAGGCGACGGGAAATCTGAGTACAGACGTGCGATGCCTCCTTTCCGTTCTCTCACACTCTCCCACGCATCTGTTGTTGTTGTCGTTCAACCGCAGCTGCAACGAGGCGGAAACAACCCTCAGTTGTACCTCCGGTGTTATTTCTCTTTGCTTCTCAATATTCAGTATTTACTTCCAGGTTTTTTTAGGTATATTCCTCTTTCGTATAAAACTCACGTTGCTTGGCCATCTATATTTCTAAAAGAAAAAAGGACTCTCTTATCCACGTGACGTCACACGTTATGTTCTTCTTCTTTTTTTTTTTTTCTTCTAGTAATAGTCAACCGCTCAATTTTGTTTTTCTCATGTTTGTTTGTTTTTTTATTTTATAATTATTTCAATGAGGTGAGTAGTGTAACCTTTGCTGGCATATCATATTGTTTTTTTTTTGAGGGTTTTCTCCCGAAAAAAAAAAAAAAAAGAGTGAGAAAGAATGAATACGAGCATGGATTTCTGATAAGGCGGTTGAAGGGACAGACGTGGGTCATTCTTGCAGCGAAAAAAAAAAAAAGCGTAGTGGAGCAGCTCGAGTGGTGACCTCAGCAAACGCAAACTCTCTTGTCTGTTCGATGGTTCCTTTTTCTCCCCCACTTCTCAATGCACCAAATATCCTCTGTGTGTGTGTTTTTTTTTTTTTAAGTTGCGAAGAGCAGCGACCCTGCGTGTTCTGCTCTTTTTTTTTCCCCCATCTCTTTTCTCTTGCATTCATCTTTTCACTGCAACAGAGGTTCATTGGCGGTTTTTGTTGTTGTTGTTGTTTTCATCCGCAATGTCATGTCGAACACTCCGTTGTGTTCAACGGCGCCATCCAACATTATCTCCGTCACGTGCGCGCCAAATCACCAACCTCCTTCCGCTGTGGCGCTCACACTGGTCATCTTGTGCGCCTCTCCGTGATGCCGTCTCGCTGCGTGCGGCTTCAACGTACGGGTCGTCGCTCCGTCAATGCCACACGCGAGTCCCCACACTCTCTGCCTCCGCCACCGCAGGAGACGCCACCATCGCCACCACCACCTCGCTGCGTGACCGTTTTATCTGTCCGGAGTGCGGCAAGCGCTTCCTCTGCGCCGCGAACGTGCTTCAGCACCGCACCTCGCGCCACGGCCTGCGCGTTGTCACGCCGCAGGAGTCGGCACGGGCGGTCCTCTTGGCACAAAACGCAGAGCTGCGGCGCGAACTGGCGCGACGGCGCGCGCGGGTCGCACAGCTGAAGGAGGACGACAACTCCACAAACGCGATCAGCAACGCGGCCGGTAGCAGAAACAGCCACCGCAGCGCGGAGGAGAACTCTACCGTGGCAGCAGCAGCTGACGCAGTACCCGCCGTCTCCAAGTCTTACCCGAGTGCTGTCTTGACGGGCCAACTGATGGAGGTGGATGCGGAGCTGCACGAGGCGTGGCGGCGCAGCGGACGGGCTCTCGGTACGGGTGTTTCCTTCATGGACTGCATCGGCACCGTTCTCGGGCCGGTCCAAATCGGAACCTTGGCCGGTGCTGCCGCCGGCACAGCGAAGCCCCCACGGTTGCTGCAATTCACTTTGGAGGCCCACGGCTACCGTGAGCGACGACCAGGCCAGCTGAAGCTCTATCGAGCGCAGATGCTTGTCCGCTATCTGCCCTCGCAGCCTTACCAGGAGCCTCGGTGCCGCGTGGACGAAGCAAATAACCGCGACGGGCTATTCGCCGTGAGGGAAGGGGACGTAGTGCGCGTGCAGGGCCACTACGGGTTGCACAACAGCTACGACATGGTCTCGAAGCTGCCCGTGGAGAATGTCGTGGTGGAAGCGGACTCGATCGGGCTGCTGCGGTCTGCTGGTGCGACACAGCCGACTTTTACACTGCCAACTGCAACGGCACCAGCAGTAGATCCTGCACATGCACCGATGGCCCATTCCGATGTGGAAAGGCACAACAGGCAGCCTTTGCAGGAGGCAACAGCAAGGGAAAACGAAGCCGCAGAGCAGCCAGTCATGCAGACAAGTTCGCGTTGCTCGCCGCTCCCTGGCGTGGCGCCGGCGGCGTCGAGCTCTCCCATGAAATCATCGAAGCCCTTCAACGCGGGTGCTGAAACGACGACGATGATGGCACAGACACCAAACACGCAGGAAACTTCCAACGCAAGCAAGGCAAAGTCTCCGCGACGTCACAAGCAAAAGCTTAGGAAAAAGATGAAGAAAAAGCACGGTTAGCCTTAATGCGAAAATGAAATATCACGTGTTTCTTTCTTTTTTTTTTTTTTGCTTACTTGCTTTATTTGTACTCACATGCACTTCTCCAAGTTCATTAAAATAATCTCGGCCAGGAGACAAAAAAAAAAAGGGGGAGCTTTTGTGCGGAAGTTTGCGCCTAAAGGAAAAGAGCTGTTCCCAGTCAGCTGTGCTTCAATTCACAAAGCAGGCGAAGCTGTGCGTTTTCTTCCAGCTGCAGCATCTGCACGTAAATTGCGAAGGACAAAGTAAATGCTCGGTTTGCTGTTTTTTCCTGTGTGTGTGTGTGTTGTTGTCACTGCATCTGTTTCTTTCTCTAACCTCTCCTTTCTTCCATCTTTTCGTCAACGCTCCTCTTTTGGGCGCGCCGAAACATGCCGCTGCGTTACTGCCGCCTGTTCACATGTGTGTTTTTCGGATTTGTCTGCAACAGTGCACAGTGCTCTCGCCTTCCCTGCGCGTAAGCCATTTACATACAAAAGCAAACAGCTTTTTTTTTTTTCTGTGTTAGACGTCCTTTTTGCTTGTTTGCATGTAAAGCAGCATGTGCGTTCTCCTTTCTCTTCTTTCCGCTTGAGCGCGTGCGTGTTTTTTTTTTTTTTCGCCATCTTGTTTTTCTCTCACCTAGTTGTCTGTTGTTCTCTGAGCTGATTCTTATTTATATATCAGCTTTACGCTGGTATTCCGTGCAGCGTTTTTTTTTTTTTTTAGTGATCTTCTTTTTTGGTTTTGTTTTTTAGTTGCTATTTCGGTTGCGGTTGTCTGGCTGACTACCATCCTACTTTTCCTTTTTTTTTTCTTTCAATTGCCGTGATACCGAGGCTGCAGAACAACGACAGACCGTCAATTCGGTATTGTCTGCATTCCTGCGAAGAGTTGTGCTTCATTTTTTTTTTGTTCCCCCCACAATCACTGGCGCAGGAACGTTATCCTGTTTTTGTGTGTTTTTGTTCTGTTTGCTTGGAGCAGAAAAAAGAAGAGAGGAAGTTACACGATCACGTAAATGGAGAAGTACGCACACCTTCTCGGGCTGAAGCGGTTCGGCTTGTGGCGCCGCGCAGATCGCCCTGAGGTTTACGCCGACAAGCACTACTCCCGCGACAACCACGTCCGCTCTGTCCGCAAGTTTGTGGAGTTCCTCGACCAGCGGCACAGCGGCGTCTCCATCGTAGGGCTGCTCACCCACACCGTGATGGAGACGGTGTCGGTTGCGTTCTACGTGTGGACCTCGCAGGTCACCGCGGCCACCTCGGTAAAGGAGTTCACCTGGAACGTGCCTGTCTTTATTGTCGAGGTCGTGCTGAACATCATTTTTCTGGTCGAGTGGCTCGGCCTCTTCTTCTTTGAGCAGGATAAAAAAGCTTATTTGGTGTCGTGGCTAACGCTGGTGAATGCGATGACGAGTGTGCCGATGATCATCATTGGCTGTGGCGCCATCCATCACTCTAAGTGGCGCTCTGGCTGGGTGCCCATGTACCTCCGTGTGTGGTGGATTCACGACTGCCTCGTGGTGCTGATCGACTATCCCATTATCGCGCAACACATGGTGGACGTCTGGCGAGAGATGGCCCGCTTCTTTATCCACGTCTTTGCCGTGATGTGCACCTGCATCGGCACCCACCAAATCGTCGAGTCGTGCTCGGGCAACTACATGGATCTCTACAACTCGCTCTACATGATGGTGGCCGCCTTTGGCACGATCGGCTACGGCGATACCAGCCCTCTCACCACTCCTGCCCGACTCTTCATGATTGTCTTCCTCATGGTCGGCATCAGCTTCTTCTTGCCAATGTTCCAGGGACTTGCTGCGATTGCGGAGAAGAACTCCTTCTATAACACCTTCAACGGCGGCGGCTCCACGTCGTGGCTGCTGACGGGGTGGCGGCACCCGCACGTCATCATCTGCGGCGAGTTCTCCGACCTCGCGGTGGACCTGCTGCTCAAGAACTTCTACGCAGGGTGGCGCATGTACCTCGACACCTGCATCGTGCTCATGGCGCGTGAGGAGCACTCGAACGAGGTGCGCCTCACCGCGAACCTGCCGTGGCTGAAGGGCCGGGTGACGCTCATGGTGGGCGACCCGGCCAAGTCGCAGGACCTCGAGCGCGCCAAGGCTCGTGACGCGGATGCCATCTTCCTCTTCGGCGACGCCCGCTCGTCCGCCTACTACCAAGATTACACGATCATTGCCCAGTCCATGGCGGTGAGCCTGTACGACCGCGACCTCCCACAGCACCTCCTCCTCCGCCGCAACCGCACCGTGAAGCAGATCGGTCCGTACGCGGCGAGTGTGCTGGAATGTGAGCGCATGCTGCACCACCTGCTGGGACTGTCCATGGCCCACCCGGGCGTGGTGCCGCTCGTCGTGAACCTGTTGCGCACCTACGAGCCCCTGCCGGTGGACACGACGCTCTCACGGCACTGGGTGGAGCAGTACGAGTACTCGCTGCGCAACGACCTCTACGGGCTGGAGATTCCCGACGCGCTGCGTGGACGCGAGTTCCGCCTGCTGGCCCGCGCCTTCTCCGAGAAGGATGTGACGCTGATCGGCATCTTGAATGTGCGCAACGTCGTTCAGCTGAACCCGCGCGAGCTGATCCCGAACGCAAAGAAGCTGATTTTGATCGCTAAGACGATCAAGGTGGCGCAGGACGCAACGGAGGCCATTTCGCGGAACTACGAGCAGACCTTCGGCGAGGAGATGCTCGTCGCGCCGGACTTAGACGAGCACGACCGACGCAAGCGGCGACGCATGCTGATTGGCCACAACAGCGGCTTCAGTGACGACGACGACGAGGAGCTGGCCTACACGACGAGGAAGCGTAACACCGAGTCGGTGCCGTCTACCGAGGCAGCAGCCCCCTCCACAGCCGCCGCGGATGGCCCAGGCTGGAGCGGTGGTGGTGGCCCTACTGTTCTTAGCAGCTTCGACTCGCAGCAACCCTCCGCGCACTCCGCACATCATCAGCAGCAGCAGCAACGTCAGCAGTCAGCATCTTCGCCGTTGGCAGCGACGGCGAAGGACCGCGAAGGTCACTCGGTCTCTCCGCCCAGCGGGAAGCCCGTCCTCCCGACGGCGTTCAGCAAAGAATTGGACCAGGACGGAGATAGCGACGAGGAGTTCGACAGCACCCTCGCCGGATCGCCGGTGGGGCCGCACCCCGCCTCCTCCACCTCACACGGAGACCAGCAGACGCCGGTGTTTCCCGAGTCGCAGACCCGCAACGACGGCGTGGAGACGCGGACGGAGTCGACGGTGCAGTCACTCGTGCACATCAACGATGCGCTAGACTTTGAGAGCCATTTCGTCGTTATTGACCTGTCATCCGCCAAGGCGAAGGACAAGTCGAGTCGCTACGCCCAGGAGGCGGCGAACACGGCCATCGCTCACGACATCTTCCACGTCATGGTGCCGGCGCGGCAGGCCTACCCGATGAACGACTTTGTGGTACTGACGAACGACGTGAGCTTTGCGCCGTACTTCGACTACTACTGGAACGTGCATAAGCAGGACAACAGCAATCCGGTGAAGTACATTACAGGCTGCGGCCTCAACACGGCAGACTTGCGTCGCTGCAACCTGGAGCACTGCGCTGGCTGCTGCATCTTCTACGCGGGCGACATCAGCCGCTACGGCTCGACGAGTGCCATGTCGATGCTCGTGGTGCTCTCGATCAACGAAATCCTGCAAGGCATCCCAACGTTTCCAGTCGTGGTGGAGCTGGAAGGGCTGGTCAACCTGCCTCTCTTTCCCCCACACGCAGAGGACCCACGACTCCGCTCGAAGGCCGACGTCGACTTTGTCTACGAGCCGAACTTTATCATCGGCAACGCAATTAGCCGCCTCATGTTGTTTCCTGCGCTGCAGCGGACCTACTTCATGGAGGAGTTTATTGACGTGATGGACGTTCTGATCAGCGGGCACTCGCCCGAGTCCCCGGCACTGGCCCGCCTGCCGCTTTCGCTCTGCGAGGTCGAGCTGGAAACGTACGAGGACGTCGTGACGTACTGTTTGAAGTTCGGCTTCTTGCCGATTGCGCTGCAGCGCCGTATCGTGGACACGAAGAACCCGTCGATCAACGGACAGCGATTTGTGCTGACGAACCCGCCACGTGCGCTGCCGGTAAACCAGCAATCCGACGTGCTCTTTTACATTACACCGGGTAGCTAAGACACAACGAGGAGGAAAGGAAAGAAAGAAAAAAAAAAAAAAAAGCAGCGGCCAACACGTCAGAGAAAGAAGGGCAACGGGTTTATATATATGTGTGTGACTTTTTTTTTTTTTCTGGTTTAGTTCTTCCTCTTCGTTCCGAACATATACCTATGCATGCTGCGTATAATAATAGTAAGAAGAGCAAAAACGTTGAACGTGCGTGGGTTGCACTTCTCGCACGTTTGTAGAAACCGAGCACCCACGTAAAAAAAAAAAAGAGCAATAAAATTGGTTTCAGGCGATCTTCTTTTTTTTTTTTTCTGCTTAAGCCCCATATGCTCTCTCACCTTTATCGGGCAGGCGCAACTCTCCGACCCATTCTCTTCTCCTCTCTCTCTCTCCTCCTTCCACCTTTCTTTTTACTATATTTAACGCACTTTTTCCGTCTCCAAAACTCGAACTCCTCGTAGAACTTCTGGAACACACTTCACTACTTCCCCAAACTCTCGTTGAAGGGATTTCATCTACTGTCTTTTTGTTGCTGTTGTTTTTGTTTACTCGCTTTCTCTTTTACTCCCACCCCCTCCCTCTCCTCCTCCTCATCATCCTCATCATCGTCATGTCGGCCAGGCCCTACCCCGCAGCCCGCCGCTCTCAGACGGTGTACACGCTGCACGGCCATGTCATCCCTGAGCCGTACGAGTACCTCGAGGACCCAGGCAACCCCGAGACAAAAGACTTCGTCCGCGCGCAAAACGAGCGCTTCCACGCCTACATGGCCTCCTCGCAAGACCTGCTCGATAAGATCGAGGCAAAAGCTGCAGCCATCCAGCACTACGCACGCACCGGTCCGCCGACCCAACACGGTGCCTACCTCTACTACGAATACAACACCGGCCTTCAAAACCAAAATGTTTTGATGCGGATGCCGATTGAGGACCGGAGCAAGTCGGAGGTCTTTCTCGACCCGAATACGATGAGTGCCGACGGCACCTCGGCGCTGCTGACGACGGCGTGGAGCGACGACGATCGCTACTTTGCCTACAGCGTGTGTGACAAGGGCAGTGACTGGCAGCACATCCACATCCGCGATGCGACGACGCTGACAGACCGCGAAGACGAGCGAATCGAGTGGGCGAAGTTCACAAGGATCTCCTGGTGGGGCCACCGCGGGTTCTTCTACATGCGCTTCCCCGCCCTGCAGGACGGCGCCGATAAAGGCGCGGAGACGGACTGCGCCGAGAACGCATTTCTGTGTTTTCACCGCCTCGGCACCACACAAGCGGAGGACGTGGTGGTGATCGCGGCGGACCCGGCCCACTCGCAATGGAACTACAACGCCAAAGTCTCTGACGACGCGAAATATGTGGTGGTTGAAGTGGGTGATGGCTGTGAGCCGCACAACATGGTGTGGGTTGCCCCGCTGCCGGGGTCGGCAGAGGACCTGCAGACGGCACCGCTGAGCTTTGCAAAGCTCGTGGCGGAGATGAAGTACCGCTACGAGTTCATTGGCAACGACGGTGATCTCCTGTACTTTACGACGACGAAGAATGCACCAAAGCAGCAGATCATTTCGATCAACGTGGCAGACAAGGAGGAGTCAGTGGTGGTGCCGGAGCGTCCCTCGGTGATCAACGAGGTGGCCCTCGTGAAGGACACGCTCTTCCTCGTGTACCTGGAAGACGTCAACGACGCTCTCTATACGCGTCCGTTGCACGCGCCCGGCAACGAGGCTACAGCGCAGAAGATCGACCTCCCGATCGGCTCGATCCTCGGGCTGAAGGCAGACCGCCACAAGTCGATGGTGTCCTTCAAACTCGTTTCGTTTTTGCTGCCTGGCCGCGTTTACGTGACGGACGCCGACAACCCGCGCGCTGCGCTGAAGGTGTTTGCCGAGGACACGATCGCCGACTTCCGCGCGGACGACTACACGACGGAACAGCGCTTCTACACCGTGCCGGACGGCACCCGCATCCCCATGTTCATCACTTACAAGAAAGGCACTTTGTCAAACAAGTCGCCCGTGCTGCTCTACGGCTACGGCGGCTTCAATATCGCACTGAAGCCCGCCTTCAGTCCTTTCCGGCTGCTGTTCCTGCAAAACATGAACGGTGTGCTGGCGATTCCCAACATCCGCGGCGGTGGCGAGTACGGCCAGACCTGGCACGACGCCGGACGGCGCGCCAACAAGCACAACTGCTTTTCGGACTTCATTGCCGCCGCCAAGTTCCTGCACGACTCCGGCATCGGCAACGTCGCGACGACGGCCGCGATGGGCCGGTCAAATGGCGGACTCTTGATGGGTGCGGTGGCGAACCGGGCACCAGAGCGCTTTGCCTGCATTGTTTGCCAAGTCGGTGTCCTGGACATGTTCAAGTTTCACAAGTACACGATCGGCGCGGCGTGGATCTCCGACTTCGGCAACCCAGACGTAAAGGAGGACTTTGACGTGATGCGGGCCTATAGTCCTCTGCACAACATCCGTTCTGGGGTGCAGTACCCGGCAATTCTTGTGGTGACGGGCGATCACGACGACCGTGTGGTGCCGCTGCACTCGCTCAAGTACATCGCGACGCTGCAGCACAGCAACCCTGAGCTGGGTGGTCCGTTTGTGGCTCGCATTGACGAGGCGGGTGGTCATGGTCAGGGCAAGCCGATCAGCAAGTTGATTCGCGAGGAGGCGGACATCTACGCGTTTATCGCAAAGAACCTGAACATCGCGTGGGTGGACGCGTAAGCAACCTCATTCGCTCAGCTCCTTAGCCTCCTTTTTCTCCTTTTTTTTTTTTTTTGTTGTTGTTGTTGTTCTCCTAGCAGTTTAACGAGGTTTTCCCTTTTTTCTCCCTTGAGACCTTTATGTAGTCAAAATAAATAAAAAAAGTGTATTTTTATCTTCTACTCGTTGACCCCGTCGTGCTTCAACACAAATGGGTCATTCGTTTAGAAGAGAAGAGCTGTTTTTTGCCTTCTTGTTTTTTATCTTTCGTGATCGTCCTTTTTTTTGTTGTTGTTCACTTCCCCAATTGGGAGCTGCGACTTCCACCTCTCCCCTTGTTTTTCCCTCTCTTTCACCACTCTATTGCTTTACGTTAGCCTTTTACCATTATCGTTTTTTTTTTTTAAGCAAACACTCTGTATTGAGTGTTCCTCGCACGTACCAACAGCTGAAACAGATAGTATAAAGAAAACAGAAAAGGGGAAAAAAATGGCAGTTCGATTGTGCGAGAACGTGTTACGTGTATATGTGTTTCATGGGTAGCGTAGCAGCAATTAACCCCCCAGCACCTCGGCTTGTGGTGTACGTTTGTATTTTTGTTATTCATGGCTTCAGCTGTTCTCTCTTCCTCTCTAATCTTCTTTGTTTCTCTCTTTTGCTCTTTTTTTTTTCTGTTGTTGTTATTCTTGTCATCTCTGCTCTCGCTGTGTTGGGCCGCTGCGTTTGTGGTCGTTAACGGACGAGGGCACGGACTTCCATCCTTTTTTTTTTTTTCTTTGGGTGTCATTTGTGCAACAAACACTTCGAAACGCGCCTCTGTTGGTGGTGCCTACACGATGCGACGGGTTCTTTTATAAAAACAGTGTAACTCCCACACATTTTTTTTTTTTCTGCTTGTTCCTTGCCTCTTTGTATCGCTTATAGCGTCTCTTTGTCTTTTCTTCTTGTTTTGTATGTGTGTGTGTGTGTGTGTTTCATTTTTCTTTTTTCTGGTGTGTGAATTTAATCCGTGTGTCATCTCTCCTTCTCCGTTCTCTGTGCTTACTCTGCTCGCCAGCGCGCGGCTTAAATTGGTGTGGTTGAGAGCACCCTTCTTTTCTTTTTTTTTTTTTCTCTCTATTTGTGTCTACTGCTCTTTGTGGTCCTTTTTTTTTTTTTTAATACCCGCCTTCCAGCCGCCGAAACACACCGACGCCAGGTGTGCGCTGATTTTCGTTTAGCTGCCTTCTTCAAAATGGCCTCCAACGAGATTCACGTCCCCGACGTCGAGCCGGCGGTGGGTCGGGCATCTGACATGCATGCCTCCTCACCGCCGGTCTCCTCCCCAACCCAAAATGCCGATGGCACCCTCCCCGCCTCGAAGTCGCGCTTCACGCCGAAGGAGTTCATGACTCAGCTGGGCCAGGACATGCAAGAAACCATCCGCGGTCGCTTCCGCAACCTGCAGGGCACGATCCACTCGCAGCTTCGTAATCTGCAAGACAACGTTGCGAACCTGCGGCTGGCACCGCGGGCGAGTGCAGAGGAGCTGCGCCACCGCTGCGTCTACCACTACGACCACTCCGACCTGCACATCCGTAGTGTGCGGAAGCTGTTTGACGTGATTGAGCAGCGCTACTCCTGGGTTTCCATCCTGCTGCTGCTGGCCAACGTCGGGCTGGAGTCTGCTGCGTTTGGCATTTACCTTAGTGCGCAGCGGGTCAACGTTCTACGTCACTGGCTGCAGTTTGACTGGGGCATGGGTTACTTCGTCGCAGAGGTGGTCCTGAGCTTTATCTTCATGTCCTCCTGGATCGCCCTGCTTGCCGTGGAGTCAAAGAAGGTGGCCTACGCCTTCAACGTGCGCTCCCTCATGAGCCACATGAGTTGCGGGTGGATGCTGCTGCTCGGTGTCGGGGCGATTCTCTCGCAAAACGCCGCCTGGACGCACGTCTACGCCCCGATGTTCCTGCGTATCTGGTGGCTGCACGAGGGCCTGTTGACGCTGCTGAGCTACCCGCAGATCAGCGTCTGCTTCGCCGAGAACCGGCTCGAGATGCTGCGGTCGATGATTCAGTGCATTGCGGTGATTGGCATCAGTGTCGGCATTCTGCAGGCCGTGGAGAGTTTTTGCGGCGACCCGATTGAGTACTTTGATATGGTGTACATGATGCTGCTCGCCTTCTCGACCATCGGGTACGGTGACGTCGTGCCCATCACCGTGGAGGGTCGGCTGCTCATGATTGTTTTTATTGGCGTTGGTCTGAGCTACTTTGTGCCGATTCTCGAGTACGTGGCGGACCTCGGCGTGCGGCACCTCTTCTACGCCCACTACACCACGTGGTTCAAGCGCAGCGACCACATTGTCATCTGTGGCAACCTCGGCTACAACGAGATCCGCATGCAGCTAAAGAACATCCTGGCCGAGGACCGGCACTACCTGAACATGAACGTCGTCCTTCTCATGAGCGATCAGCCGTCGGCGCAGGTGGAGCTGCTGCTGAACTCACCGAAGTACCGCAGCTCCGTCCACCTGCTCGTGGGCGACCCGGCAAACTCGTCGGACCTGGATCGCTGCAACGCTCGCGGTGCCTCGGCGGTGTTCCTCTACGGCGCCGGCACCAATTCGTCCTATTACAGCGACTATGACCTGGCGAAGCAGACGATGACGGCGCACCTGCACGTCCCGCAGGTGCCACTTTACGTGCTGCTGCACCGCTCCCGCTACACTAAGTCCCTTATGCCAAGCTCGGCGAACGTGCTCGAGTTTGAGCGGCTGAGTCACAACTTGCTCGGCCTTGGCTGCGTGCTGCCTGGCATGATTCCCTTCTTGGCCAACCTGATCCGTATGTTCGACCCCATGACGACGGAGTCGTTATGGGAGCTGCGCGACTTCAAGGACCTTTTCGGCCTCAGCGGTCGTGCGGCCAGTCTGAAGGCACTGCGGAAGATGTGGACCAAGAAGCGCGACATGCTAACCTATGGCGCCACCTCGATTGAGCTGAGCGGCGGCATGGAGCCGAACTGGATGAGTACCTACGAGGCCTCGCTCGCCCAGCACGTCGACACCGTCGATGCCCCTGAAGTCGTGCGGCGGGGTCACTACACCTTCATCAGCCTCGCCCGCCTGCTCTACCGGTCAGACATCACCTTAATCGGGGTGGAGCGGCCAGCGCCGGACAAGTGGGACACGCGCGGCGGCGGCACGATCGTCGAGCTCGGCACCCGCAACACTCTCGTCGATGTCTTGAAGCTCATCGTGATCTGTGATGTACGGCGCAAGGCGCAGGACATCGTGGACGAGATCGTCCTCGACGCCCTCACCAACCCGTGCACCGCCGGCATTCTGTCCCAGAAGCACAACCGCGGCAAACACCACAAGCTGAGGAGAGCCGCGTCCAGCACAACGACGACGACCTCGCCACTGCAGCCGCCGCCACCGGCAGACGTGGCGGCGACGAACGTGACGGTGATCAACATGCCAGTGCACAATGAGGCGGCAGCGGCGGAGCCAACGGCGGCAGGGTCAGAGGGTGTCGTCGTCGTGAACGCGTCGATTCACACAGAGGCGCTTCGTGGCGGCACGTCGACGTCGTCGCACCCGCCCGCCTCGCCACTGCCGCCACCGCCTGTGTCGTCCACGGCAGCTGTCGCAGCGGCCAGCGGTGCTCCGTGGCCCAGCGTGGCGTCTCCGACCGGCGCAGCAGCCACGGCGGCAGCGCCGATGACGCCGACGCACAAAAGCACGTCCTCACCGGTGTCGACGGCGGCCGTCGTCTTGCGCTCGAAGAAAAAGCTGGCCGGGGTGGAAGCCACGTCGTCGCTGCATCCCAGCGTGCACGTAGAGGCGGTGAAAGCCGCCGGTGACGCGTTGGCTGCGGTGTCGCGGTCTGCGGGCACGGCCACTTCGCCAACGGACTCTCTCCGCTTCCCACGCACGGGCAGTCGTCGTGAGCTCGCCGTGGCGCTCTCCAACCCGGCTGCCAATCTCGCCCTGGCCGCCGCGGACGACGACGACGTGCCGGTGGAGGCGATTGTGTCGCCCGCCTCCGCGCTGCACACGTCACCGCAGCTACCCCAGTCGCAACATGTCAACGGAGGGGCTGCGCTGCCGAAGGTCACGAGCGTAGCATCCATCACGTCGTCCGTGCGAGGTATAACCCCGGTGTCAGCGCAGAGTAAAGGCCTGCCACCTCACACGACCACCTCGTCGCCCTTTCTCCAGCAGCAGCAGCAGCAGCAGTTGACGCAGGAACGCCAGTGTTCTTTGGGCGCCATCAGCGGAGGCGCAGAGGACCGACTGCCCTACCCACCAGAAGAGGCGTGCTCTTCGAACTACGCGATCTACACCGCGAGTCCCTCCGGTCTTGTCACAGGCACAAACACCGTGCTGCGGTTCGAGTCGAACGTGATGCACCTGCAGCACCACTACGTCTTCATCGACCTCTCCTCCGCACACGAGCGGACGAACTGGTCCCGCGAGGCTGCGGTGGAGTCCCGCACGGCCAAGGCGGCGGACTACTACGACGCCATGCGACCCGTGCGTCAGCACGACCCAGAGAGCGACATTGTGCTGCTGTCAAGCGAAACGAACTACGACAACCTGAACAACATGTGGGAGGAAGAGGACGTGACGGGATCGTTGATTGTGGTGCAAGGTTGCGGCCTTTTCACATCGGACCTGCGGCGCTGCAACGTGTCACAGGCAGCGGCGGTAGTTATCTTCGCCGCGGGCGACCGCTGCGACGAGCACGGCGACTCTCTCTCGGTCCTCGTCATGCACCTCGTGCGGCAACTTATCAATGAAGAGAAGAGCGACGGCAGCGCGGATGTGCCGATTGTGGTGGAAGTCGACCACGCCGAACTCGTGCCGTTCTTCGCGACGTCCTACATGACGACCGGCAAGAATGCGCAGACGTCGTCGGAGTGGGTGTCGGAGCCGAGCTTCATGTCCGGCTGCGTGGTGTGTCGCCACATGCTGGACACGGGGTTGCAGGAGATGTACTTCACCCCGCTGCTGCATGAGGTGCTGGAGCAGATTCTCTCCTCCAAGTCCGAGTCGCTGCTCGTGACGGTAATGGCGCCGGATGAGGCGTGGCACACGTACGAGGACGCTACCAATTTTGGGTTGGAGAACGATCTGCTGCCTATGGCCATCCACCGTTTCCACGAGATCATCAGCGAGGAGAACAGCGTCTCGTTCCGCTACATCATCACAAATCCACCGCCGACGTTCCCTCTTCACCACGACGACTTTATCTACTGCCTGAAGCTGTAGAGCAAAAGGCGGAGAAAGGGAGGGGGAGGGAAGGGGTGGTGAGACACACGGGCGCGCATTTGGAAACGCGTTTGTTCCCTTCTTTCCTCTAATGAGAGTCGCGCTTGTTTGCCAGTTGTTGTTGTTTTTTGCTACATGTGAGCATTTTAGCGGACCTGTGTTTTCCCATTGCGATTTGTTTAAACGAAAACGATGACAACAAAGAAAAAATGAACGTCTCACGCTCTCGATTTCGCTGGCCTTGAGAAGAACAGCGCCGAGAGTTTCTGGAGGAGGAAGATATCGTGCATCCAGCGAGGCGGCACCCCGACAACACATCACATCTGCTTCTCCACTGCTCGTTTTTCTTCTTTTTTCACTCCCAGTATCCACTTTTCCCGTCGTCGGAAACTTGGCGGGCCTGTCGGTTGGCGGAAAAGGGCATGGGCTCTTCCCGGGCCTCCGACGCGGCGCGGGCGGGCTTGGGGAGCCGCGATCCGCCCAGCCGCACCGGCCCACGGCCCAAAATACGCGGCGAAGGAAGACGAGGAAAGCAGAGCGACGACGCACCGCGCGCCATTACTGGGCCCCCTTTCCGCGTTTCCTGCGCGACCGAAAGCGCACCGCCACTGCCGAACCCCATCCCGGCCCCGCACGATTCAGCGTCCAAGCGTGAGGAACAGCACTTCCGAGAAACTCTCTGGGCTTTTGAAGTTTCTTCTTTTTACGTCGCATTTTGGCTTTTTCACCAGTGGCATAGATGTGACGCCTCCTTTCCCTCATCTTTATTTTTAAATCGAATTGAGCACGGAATAAAGAAGCAAGACACGGAGAAAAAAGAAAAGTTGAAAATCTAGCACGCGCAGCTGACTACAAGCACGTAAAGAAACAGAGTTGAAAAAAACAACGGATGTTGTTAAAAAAAAAAAAAAGGAAGGGAGAAAAATAAGGCAAGAAGAAAAGACTTAAAGCCCCAAAAGCTAAAAAGAAGAAAGAAACACACGCTTGAAGAACAGAAAAAAAAAAGCGTTTTAACAAAACACAAACGTCGCGGTGAAGACAGCAAAGACAATGCACCGAAGAAGAGTCACCCCGATGCAAAAGACATGCATCGCGAGGTGGTGCAGCACGTACATCGGGTCATTGAAGACGTAGCTGTACAGAAAAGCCGTGTGCGCAGAAAGCAGGAGAAGCACCACACAATTCACCAGCTTCCTCATCTTTGCTTGCCACCCACTGCCCGTCGCCCGCATGGAACGCGCATCGGACCGCTCCGCACCGTCTCCGTAACCAGCAGACGTCGCCAAGGAGGCGTACCACGCGCATGGCCGCAGCGGAAGAAGGAAGGCAAGCATGGCCACGGTCTCCAGCAGCGCGGGGACAAAGAAATACACCCAGATCAACGCGCCTCTGTAATCGCCGTTTGGGTCTGGCTGCGTGGCGTACCCGTACAAGTCCAGGCAGACAAGGTACGCGTCCGCCATGACGTAGAGAGTGAACATCAGTGCCAGACCCCTGCATATGCGTCGTATCCACGAGCAGCACGGATCATACAAGTCGATGGCCGTACCATCGTCCAACATCACTGCATCTTCGTTCCCACGCGCCGGTTCCTCTCTTCTCAAACGTGCCGACGGCGTTTCAGCCAGGGTCGTTACTTCGTTGCTGAGTACCTCACGCATCTGCGCACGTGGTGCGGCCGGAGCCTCGGGTTGGTGCCGGCAATCAGCATTGGCGGTGTGCGCCCGCGTCGAGAGCGCAATTCCAGGAACGCCTTGCATCGAAGAAAAAAAAGCAGACAGAAAAGAATGGACCAACGGTGTCGATTGAAGGTATCAGCAGCAAGAAGTGCATTGAAGTAGCTCAGAATTCTATTACTTCAATAAAAGCGATGATTGCAGCCACCGGTCTTTCCGCTACCCTTAGCTATAGGAATATGTGACAAGAAAACCGGGAAACAGAAAGACGGAAGGTGAAAGACAGGAAAGCGGCAATACAGCCCAAATGACTCCGACGATGCCGCAAGCGCCACCTAAGTTGCGCGGGCCGTGCTTCAGTTTGTCGTACAGACCCTTCGTACGCATAATGTAACTCGTGAAAGCCCTTCGACTGTAGTTGTTCTCCGTTCCATACTTCTCAAGGTTCTCGTTCGAGAAGGGACCGCCGCCACGAAGATTCGGTGCATTGTAATGGTGCCAGCGCCGAACAGGGCCGTGATCCTCCGCAAAAATAGCATCAAATCCGTACGCAAAGTGGCGCCACCGCATGTCGATGTCGTCCATGTACGCAGGAAAGTAATTCTCATCGAAGTACCCGACAGTCGAGAGGGCAAGGCGTGTAAAGGCTACTGTGCCTAAGCTGAATGGAATAGGCGTAACGCTTCCCACGAAGCCGCCAAAGAAACGGCTCTTCAACTCGGCAGGTGTGACCTGGCCACTCTGGCGGTTCTCGTCCTCCACCATGTAGCGGATGCGGTCGGGCATCAGCGGCGCAGTTCGCACGTTCAGCGGAACGCCCGGAAACCCGCTGCGCAGCACCTTCAGCGGACGTCCACGCGGAGCCCACCGCTTGTAGTAGGAGAAGTTGCCCTCGCGTGCGAGCTGCTCCTCCATTTCCACCTCGCGCCGCAGCGCCTCCAACATCGCAGCATCGCCGCGCGTGTTGTTCTTCACCACGCCCACGAGGTTCGCAAGCAGCCCGCTTTCGAAGATCGTATCCACGCCACACGCAAACACCCACGGCACCTCCGCCATCGTCCGCTCCTTCAACGCCCACTCGAAGCCCTGGTTCATGCTCCCCGAGTACCCGCGGTTATACCGATTCCGCACCACCAGCAGCCGCCCGCTGTCCCCGAAGCGCCGCTGCAGCTCGGCAACCACAATCACCGTCTCCGTGTCGCGCTCGTTCTGGACCACCAGGTGGTACCGCACCGGCACATCTATCGAGCAGACGAAGTACGGGAAGAACCGCACGTCACCCGTCAGCGGTGTGATCAGCAGCGGAATCGCATCCACCATCTCCGTAACCGCGTGCAGCGGTCGACCATGCTCGTCAAGCTGCAGGTTGCGGCGAATGCACTCTATCCAGTCCGCCGGGATCGTGTACGTGCCCCACCGACTTGCCTCCTTCGGCAATCCGGTCATCGGCGGTGCCGTCGGAGTGGGCATGGGAGAGGTCGACGTCGTGGACGGACGCTGCATGGACGACGGCGCGTACGATGCCGTGGTCGCAGACCACACTGATGGGCTCCGCGTGGAAGCTGGTGAGGAAGACGTAGTGGTGGGCAGCAATACAGTGGAGTAGTATGAGGATGTCGTCATGCTGGTAGCAGCATTGCCGTACGCAGAGGTTCGATGCACCTCATTGTCGACGTCGTCTCTCCATATTAAAGGCAGCGCCAACAAGAAAAAAAGCGGAACGAAGAGAAAGAACCCAACGACTTGCACCCCTCGTGTGATGAAACGCCTGTGAACCCTCTGCGGCAACGGGTGCTTAACATCCATCAGTACTCTAGTCTTCGATTTACTTAAAGTAAAATTGTGCTTTAAAAAACAGGGAGATTGCAGAAGGTTCTGGATATCTTCACATCTTTACGTGGTTGATTGACGCAATTCACCGTAGTCAAGAAGACGAGTGCAGTGCTGCCAACATCAAAAAGCTGTGAGGATGAGAAGCACTGGAAGAAAATCAAGGCGCTGAAGTCAATGCCCAAAACGGATCAAAAAAACTCAAATGTAATCGAGAGAGAGTGAGACAAGCAAGTGAACTTCTAGTACCATTCTATTCTGACATGCTCGTTAAAGTAAAAACATGTACATATCGGACAGCTAGCATGAAATCGAGGCTCGCCACCCAAAACGAGGCGTTTCACTCAAACGCCTGACCTGATATTAGTAACTGTTGCCTTCCTTTTCGAGCAACTTACTTTTTTTTAAATCCGACCACATCGATAAAAAAAAAAAAGATCATTGAAGTCGTTTCACTGCGTTTTGTTTTGAAGTCGGATGTATATATGTACATTCGAGACACCGCATCACGTGCACGTACTTTATTGGTAACATTTGAATTGAATAATAATAACAAAAAGCTACAGAGTATATTTAGAAAGCATCACTTTCCCACCAAGAGAAGCGTTGCAGTGCGTCAAACTTAGATCCGCAAGCATTAGAAACCGTCATCATGTACTCTTGATTTACCTCAACGATAATGTAGGAAAACGACTAGGAAATAAACAAATTTGACGTGCACACATGACGTTGCTCTAAGCCTAAGAAAAAAAAAGGGGTTTTTTATAGAGCATTCAACAGTGAATATTCTGAATCGCAAGGTACCACTGTTTTTTTGGGAAAAAAAGCAAATAACTGGATTAAGAACTACTACGTCAAAAAGCACCATCAATCAATGAGAGAAAGTAGAAGCATGAAAGAAACAAAAAGACCTAATCATCTGCTGAAAAGGAGCATAGCTTTTATCAGTAAAATACGTTTAATAAGCTGTTAGGACAATTAAAAAAGGCTTGAAAAGGAACAATGAGTCGGTAGGAAATAGTTTCGCACAACAGGAACTGCAGCGAAAAAAGGGTTTCAAAGGTAGCACGACCAATTAGAAGAGAGCTACAAGAGAAAAGCCGGTGGAATTTGATGAGGAAAAAACAGTGATCCACTGAGTTATTTCTTGCTCATCAAACGAAAGACTGCCATATTGCAACCAACTCCGTTAAACAAAACTAAAGATATAAGCCAGCAAGAAGCATTGACTGGTAGCTCTTCAGTTGATCCTCGCCAAGCACACCGCTGTCCGTCAGCGTGTTTAGCTTGTACGAGCAATTCAGCGGTCGAGTCCACTTTGCTGTCACGTAATCGTATGTGTGGCGGAACATGCACTCACGAACTGTTTCATCCAACACCCACGTGTCCGCGGGATACTTTGACACGTTAAAGCGAGTGTACTGGTATAGACCCTCCTCCACAGACTGTTTCCACACACCTTTTAAGTTGCGCGGGCCGTGCTTCAGTTTGTCGTACAGACCCTTCGTACGCATAATGTAACTCGTGAAAGCCCTTCGACTGTAGTTGTTCTCCGTTCCATACTTCTCAAGGTTCTCGTTCGAGAAGGGACCGCCGCCACGAAGATTCGGTGCATTGTAATGGTGCCAGCGCCGAACAGGGCCGTGATCCTCCGCAAAAATAGCATCAAATCCGTACGCAAAGTGGCGCCACCGCATGTCGATGTCGTCCATGTACGCAGGAAAGTAATTCTCATCGAAGTACCCGACAGTCGAGAGGGCAAGGCGTGTAAAGGCTACTGTGCCTAAGCTGAATGGAATAGGCGTAACGCTTCCCACGAAGCCGCCAAAGAAACGGCTCTTCAACTCGGCAGGTGTGACCTGGCCACTCTGGCGGTTCTCGTCCTCCACCATGTAGCGGATGCGGTCGGGCATCAGCGGCGCAGTTCGCACGTTCAGCGGAACGCCCGGAAACCCGCTGCGCAGCACCTTCAGCGGACGTCCACGCGGAGCCCACCGCTTGTAGTAGGAGAAGTTGCCCTCGCGTGCGAGCTGCTCCTCCATTTCCACCTCGCGCCGCAGCGCCTCCAACATCGCAGCATCGCCGCGCGTGTTGTTCTTCACCACGCCCACGAGGTTCGCAAGCAGCCCGCTTTCGAAGATCGTATCCACGCCACACGCAAACACCCACGGCACCTCCGCCATCGTCCGCTCCTTCAACGCCCATTCGAAGCCCTGGTTCATGCTCCCCGAGTACCCGCGGTTATACCGATTCCGCACCACCAGCAGCCGCCCGCTGTCCCCGAAGCGCCGCTGCAGCTCGTCAACCACAATCACCGTCTCCGTGTCGCGCTCGTTCTGGACCACCAGGTGGTACCGCACCGGCACATCTATCGAGCAGACGAAGTACGGGAAGAACCGCACGTCACCCGTCAGCGGTGTGATCAGCAGCGGAATCGCATCCACCATCTCCGTAACCGCGTGCAGCGGTCGACCATGCTCGTCAAGCTGCAGGTTGCGGCGAATGCACTCTATCCAGTCCGCCGGGATCGTGTACGTGCCCCACCGACTTGCCTCCTTCGGCAATCCGGTCATCGGCGGTGCCGTCGGAGTGGGCATGGGAGAGGTCGACGTCGTGGACGGACGCTGCATGGACGACGGCGCGTACGATGCCGTGGTCGCAGACCACACTGATGGGCTCCGCGTGGAAGCTGGTGAGGAAGACGTAGTGGTGGGCAGCAATACAGTGGAGTAGTATGAGGATGTCGTCATGCTGGTAGCAGCATTGCCGTACGCAGAGGTTCGATGCACCTCATTGTCGACGTCGTCTCTCCATATTAAAGGCAGCGCCAACAAGAAAAAAAGCGGAACGAAGAGAAAGAACCCAACGACTTGCACCCCTCGTGTGATGAAACGCCTGTGAACCCTCTGCGGCAACGGGTGCTTAACATCCATGCCTCCCCGTTTACAGTTGGAGTTACCTTTGCGTGTCCTACTTTTTTTTTTTTGGCTTGCCTGTTGAAGTGAAGCTTCCGAATAAGTGCTTCGCGGTAATCGCCAGATCTTACTGTGGATGTTACATCGATTGATAAAAAGAGGAGAATTGTAGGAGAGCTGATAGTATTCTTGTCGAGCTTCGTCTCATTACCTGTGGATAAGCAGGCTAGAAGTCAAAGGTACTTGTCGACGTCAAAGCAGAGGTTTATGTTCAGAAAAAAAAAACTAGCCATTACAGAACCGCTGTAGCCTTTCATCATAAGCTAAGGCCAACGATGTGCGGTTCCGCGAAAGCTATATATGTGTACTCTCTTCCAGGTAAAAACTGATTGTTCTTTCTCACTTTCGCCTTGACATCTCTCTCGTACAAGTTCGTTCTTCCTTTCGCTGCTGTTTAAGTGCCTTCAACTTGATCAGAGTGTTAAGTAACTACGATGCTGTTTTTCTTCAACACAGCGAAAAAAAGCTCTTCAATGCCCTTTGACTGACACTGCTTCTTTCAAAGAGAAACAAAGAAGGTAATACGGGCAGGGCGGGTAACCTGCAAAACACAACTCAAGTCCGAAGTGTGGCCAGCTGCTTTCTCCAGTTTTGAGAATTAGCATCTTTAAGAAAAAAAGACAGCGCCGACTTTGCATATTGTTTCACATGTGCGATAAATTAGTTTTAGAGCCGATGAAATCCTACAATAGGCGAATGCGCTGACAGCCTCCACGAAAAAAAAAGTGTGTTCCCCATTGCTTTTCTTGCATAGATTGGTTTTTCACAATAACATCTCAACAAGGCGACGGCCAAAGTGTCTCATCAGATCGAAGCAACTCCAACGCAGCCAGGCGAAAAGCACAGGCAGCCGCGTAGAAGCCGCCGCTTTCAGGATTCCCGCCATTCTCAATCTTTCCCTGTATCAGCGGCGGTATCAGAGTAAAGACTCGTTCGACAGGCTTCACCTTGACGTGCACAGTGTCGATGATTGCTCGCATGATGTCCCGGTACTTTTCTACTGGGAACCATGACAACCTCTTGACCTGTTGTTAGATCCCAGCACATGAGTGACAAACAGCAGTTTCCACACCTACGGAGGGATGACGCTCTTACGGGTGCTTTCATCACGCGATAGGTTGAAAAGCTTCCGAGTATTGTAATCGCTCAAGCCACTGCTGAGCGATAGAGTCTCCCAGAAGAAGAGCTGTTTCGATCAGACAACAAATAGATAAAGTACTTTGTAACAGATTGCAATAGGTCAAAGGTTAATACTGTACAAACAGGAAACGAAAAAAGCAGGCGTCCAGGGAAGTATGGAATCCGTAAAGCCACATAAAAAAAAAAGAAAATGAAGCACGTTTCAGTGTAGCTAAGCTGCTCTTTTTATCTTCTTCTAGCCTTATTGTTTCGTTTCTTAAAAAGAAAAGCGCTGAAACTGTGTATCAAAAGAAACAGCGGGTTGGAAAAAGTAGTTTGATCAACGCTGGCAAATCACTGACAAGTTAAGGAAAAAGAGCAACCTAGAAGCTCGACACTTCCTTTTTTTTTCCCATAAATATGATCTTGCAAGCATAACCGACTACATAGCTTATAGTACGCATACCACCACCATAGCCTCAACAGACCCACGTCAAAGAAAAGGAACACCTTCCTGTAAAACGAGAGATCGAAAAAGAGAAACGTGTACACAGCCAACTTTGAAAAGTGGCGTCACGCCTTGCGGAGACACAAGCGAAAAAAGGATATTGCAGATCAACAAACTGTTTGCAGAGAAACAAAAACCAAGACCAATTGAAGCTGCTTTTCAGCGCTTCTTTACCAAATCCTAAAGAGAAACTGCAGCCCACTCTCTTGTTCTCCCCCCCCCCCTCTGCCCCACCCTTCCTTCCATTTTGATGGGCCCAAAAACCCTCAGCCACCTGTGCCAGGCGTTGGTTCACCGAGAATAGTCTAATATTCGGCATTCCATTGAGCGTGATCTCCAGTAAATGCGATTATATCTTAATAATACCTTAACGTGTACTGAACAAGCGCAAAAAGCGTCAACGTTTGGGCGGGTGCGGTTCTGGGGTCCCCACAAACCCGTACTTGTGCGAGGTCGGTCGTCTTTTCCCTCAAGCACGCCGTTTTGTAAAACGGTTTGTAGGAACTCACTTCGACGGTTTCTTGTCAAAGCACAGCCGTTCTTTTCTCCAACACCACGTACGGCGCCTCGAGCGCCACCAATACGCCTAAAGACCCTTTCGCCCACAAGACGGAAAGGCAGCGGCCATAGCGACCGTGTCGGCTTCCGGTGGCGCTCGACCGTCGAGCGCCCAAAAGCAGCCGACGCCCCGCATGGCGCGCCACCCAAAGCCATTTCTTGATGTTGGAATGCCGTACACATTCAGGGAACTCATGCACAAGCTGAACAAGAGGAACCCTCAAGTTGTCGAATAAAAAACGCGAAATGAAACACAAAAACGTTCTCGGTTTCAGAAACACCTCCGCGTTCGGCGACTAAAGACCAACACCAGCGCCCCACAGCGGCCGCACGGAACAACCCCCAGCATCCCGCCCCCGCTCCTCCGCACCGTAACCCGCTTATTGCGTTTCCCGTGGCAGCTGGAAAACCACGCAGCCACAAAGTACTTTCACGCGGCTCCTTTCTCAGTCGGATTTGGCGCGCGACAACCGCCTTTCAGCTGTTTGTTTTTCTTTTTGTTTTAAACCCGTAAAATGCCGCACTCGTTTGTGTTTTTCGAATTGGCCGCCGCGAAGGATAGAACAAACTGCTTCTCTTGTCGGAAAAATGGGCGTTTTGAAAGAACCTTGCCGCGGCGTCGTTGCCGCCTTTGAGGAATCGAGTCGTTAATGCGCGAGCGCGTTCGGTCTTTGGCTTTCTCTCTGCTTGAATTCTGGGAGATGATGGGGCACCAATGGGCCTTGTAATCTTACAGTTTAAAGTGCCGGGTATAGTTTTGAGCTGTCAAACCGTAAACGGTGTTGACTGAGATGGCTTCCTGCGTGCGTCGCGCTTCCCGCAGGCTGTCGGTAAAAAAATCCCTTCTTTCAACGATTCCACCCAACTTAAAAAAGCAGAGTTTAGCCCAAGGCTCCTGGCAAACAGGTCGTGCTACGTACACGGGCGAAGAGTTCCAAGGATCAGCTGCTACGGCCGGTGCGGCCGCGTACACCTCTATCGGCTAAGGCGGCCTGGCCCTGTTCATAAACCCGATCTGGTGATGCTAATCGGTTCCACCCTTCAAGCCGCCAGAGGTAGTTTTTGCGTTTTTTCCCAACCGACGGTTTTCGCCGCCCGAGGTGGTTTCCAGCGTTCAAGAAGCAGAGTTCTGCTTTTTTTCCCGCCGTGGGCTGCTTTGGGTGGTTTTTGTTTGTGCTTCAACATGACGAGCAGCATCTTAAAGGTAAAATCCTTGGCTCGCTTTCCGGAAGAAGCGGAAAAGGTGCTGTTTGTTGTGCTTTCGAAAAAGGCCGCTTTGCTGTCCGGATGGGTGGGGCGTGTTGTGCGGGTGGCGCCCTCCCTTGTGGCCACTTCTTCGCCAGAAGGGGCTTTGCGATCATCAAGCCTTCTCTCCGCGGCTCTTTTTTTGTTGCAACGAAACGCGAGCATTGCAGATTCAGAGCATCGTTTGTTTTTTTATTTTATCGATGGATTTAGCCAAAGCAGTGGAAGGGGCGTTTTGGTTTTCACCCCGCGGGCCGCGTTTCGCTGTGCCGGGAGTTGGGGCGGCGGTCTCCATATGGCCGGTCCGAAACAAGGGCGAAGCCGGTGGCAAAAGGGTTTTTCGCTTCGACGAGTCTTGTGGTGTGAGGAGTCTTGTCTGTTTCCGGTGCCACGGTAAACTCGTACTCGCGCTGAGCCGAATTCAAAGTGTAGTAACCAATGCTCGCTTTACTTTCCCATCATAACTTGGGCGGCTCTTTTTTTTGGAGGTAGCGGGGTCGCTGCGCAACGGGTCGCCGGGGCAGTTTGGGGGGCCCGCCGAAGGGGGTTTCTATTGAGCCCATCGTTTCCGCCCCCGGCCGAGACGGCCACTTTTCTTTAAACGGCGGGAGGCGCCGCTCTAAGGAAAAGGGGCGTCGCGAAGTAAAGGGGAACAAAAGCTGGTTTATCGCTTTCGGACAAAGAACATGACCGCAGCTGCCGCAATTGGCGCCTAGCTGGTCAGTTCCGAAGCGCCTCGGCACGGAAGTGTTTATCTTTAGCGAGGGGTTTTCGCCCGTCAGAAAACCATATGGGTGGCTTCGTTGGGGTTCGGAAAAGCCGTCGGTGAAACCACGAGTGCCACGCATCGATGGCTCTCTTCTTTTGTCCGGGGTGGCGCCGGCGCTTAAATAAGACAAAAATGCCGCCACCTGTTGTTTTGGCGGTGATTGGGCGTTGAAAGAATGGACGAAGCTGATGCGGGAAAGGGAAAGATGCTCTTCCGTTTGTCTTCTACTTTTTTTTGGAAATCAAAGCGAAAAGCTGGCGGTGCTCCTTTTCATCGGCGGGTCCGAAATCTCTCCAAAATACTGCGGAAGGTATCTTTTTTCGGTTATGAATTGTCTGAGGGTTGTCTTTTCATGTTTGTACTTTTTGTTTTCCTTCCACGGTTAACCGTGGTTGAAACACGCGGGCCGTCGAAAGTGTTGCGGGTATTGGCTCTTTTTCTCGGGCGTCGAGAGGATGGGCCGTCTGCGTGCAGGAGGCGGATGCGGGGTGTTCGTCGTCTTTGGTGATGGTGGGGGCGGGAGGGGGGGGGCTGCGTCTCTTCGGCCGGCCTCTAAGTCGCGGTGAGGCATTTGCCACTTTTGGGGCGAGAAGAGCGTTCGCCAACGAAGACCGCTTACTCTGCGGTCTCGCAGCTGCTCTGCTCCAAGTGGCCATGAGCGAGGGCGGGCCGTCCCTTCCTCTTAACAGCGGAGCCCGCCACCACGCCATTGAGATATTGAAACGTGAGGGTGGAGAGGAACAGCACCGTTACGCAGGAAAGAGGAGCGCGAGTTGGTTTCCCTGCGTTTCTGCGACTGGTGAAATCGGAATGAAAAAAGGTGCTCGGAGAAGCCCGAGCGGTAAAATAGAGCAACCAAGCGAGCGCAGTCCAAGCGCTTTTCCCAGAGAATAGACGCTTCCATGCAAGCAGGCCTGCGGCGTACGAACTCAAAGTTATCTGGCCTTCGAAATCAAAAAAGCAGGTCATTTTTTCAACGTAAGTTGTCTCCCTTTCTTATGATCAACAAACATAAACACAGGTCGGAGAAAAGGTGGTCTATATATGCACACACGCTGGCTACAGTGCCGAATGCACCAATCTCGTAGGGTCCGTTCGGTGACAACCGCTTCTACTTTGAAAAAGCAAAACGCCCAAACGTACCCGTATCGCCAGCCCCTCTCGGCAGCTCTTACGCGCTGCGAAGGTACTAAAACAAAAACAAAAAAACACTTTTCTGTTTTTGACACATGGCCGCTTTTGGTTTGTTGCTCCGTTGTTATAGGAACGTAAAGAACAGAGGCAGGAAACAACAACCACAAAGAAAAAAAGAAGAACGAGTATTTAACACGCTGCTACATCTGCAGAGAGCTATACCAAAAAAAAAAAAAGGGCACAAGATTGTTTATAAACACCTTTTACTTCACTTGCACGGCATTCACGCTTGTCTCTTCTTTTCGCATCCTACTTCCTTACGCGGCGTTCGCGACTTCGATGGTGACCGTGCGTCCGCTCTTGAAGTAGACCGTGCCCTTCTCACCAGCGTGAAGGTGAGCGAGGGCGCTCCGCAGCTCCGCATCGAGGTTCGTGCACGCCGCGCCGTCCACCACAATAGTGTTGACCGCTGCGTCAGCCTTCGGATTGTCGCCGAGGCTGGGTGTGTGCAGCTGAATGAACATGCCGTAATCGTTGATGACGCTGCGGAGCATGGGGAAGCGGAAGAGGCCGCAGTACTCCGACCAGGAGCCGCAGTAGAGGTACGGGTGACCGAGTCCGAGATGATGCGCCAGGGCGATGTTGATGCACGCGCTGATACCGCTACCGCAGGAGAAGACGCAGTCCGACAGGTCCGTCGTGTCAGCACCGACGCTGCCGCGCAGCACGCCGAGGATGTTCTCGCGAATGGTCGCCTCGTCGTGTAGCACCGGGTAGCCGTCTGGGTGCGTCAGGTGCATGCTGTACGGAAGGTTCAGCGCTCCCTCGATGTGGCCCGGCACCGGGTCCGCCGCGTAGGCTCGCACCGTCGAACCAAAGCGCTGCGGTGCCCGAGCGTCCGTCAGGATTGCGTTGGACGGCAGTTCGCGAATTGTGTAGTGGTGCGCGTAGGCGGTTCGGAAGGGCCACGCCGTCACCGGCGCCGGCGCCTCCGCGGGTTCGCCAGACTCCATCGCCAACCCTGCCGCCGCACACGCCTGCATGCCGCCGTTGAGGACGTATGCCTCCACGCCCAGGGCGTTCAGCATCCACCACAGCCGGCAGGCCCCCATCGCCCCGCATTCATCATCGTAGCACAGCACCGGCTTGGCGTCGCTGATGCCGTTCGCCTTGCACCACGACACAAACTTCTCACACGGTGGCAGCGGGTGGCGGGCGGTACTGTCCGGCGAGATCTCCGACATGTCTGTGTCGACATCGGCACGCGTGGCGCCCTTGACGTGCGCCTTCGCATATTCCACTTTGCCGTGGTCCTTGACGGTCAGCTTGTAGCGGCAGTCGAAGATGCGGTAGCCGCCGAGGTGGTCCTTCACCTCACTGGCGTCCACGAAGACCTTCCCTGGGTGCTTTGCAGCGGCGGGCATGGCGTGAGATGAAAGCAATCGCGTGTTCTTTTTTTTTCTTCTGCCTTTCGGCTAAAAGACTTGCCACACGCTTCTAACTGGTAACGCGAGTGGATGAAGAAACACAAATGCAAACGAAAAGTAAGTAAGTAAGTACGAAACAAGAGGAAACAAGCCGAATTTAAAAAAAGGGAAAAGGAGAAGTGAAACAAAAATAGTTGTGAGAACTGTCTGATGAACAGAACAAAAATAGGGCTTGCTTAAAGGAATAGAGAAACAAAACAAAAAACAAAGAACAGAGAGGAAACAAAAAAGCCGCTGATGGCAGTAAAGTGTTGCTGAAAACAAGAAGCGTAGTTGTTAGCGAGTGCGATACAACGGCGAGAAACCAACACATATAAATACAAAAAAAAAGAAGAGATAGGGAGAGAATCGAAAAGCAACACGCATTCATAAATAGCCAAGAGATAAGGTTGTAAGAGAAATGTGAAGGCAAGCACTTTCCTGCCCTACAACGATGCAAACACACACACACACACACGCACGCACAACTATTTACTTGACGCTTATTCCATATAATCTGGCCCGCCTGTGCGAAACACGAAGACGCCACCTCTACAAGTAACACTGCACATCAACTCGCCCTCCGGTGCCAAACCCACAATCGCTAGTGGCCTTTTCTATATAGGCATGTGCTGAAGCTGCGCTCAGTAAAGTGCAACCCGAAATGAAGTGCAGAAGGCATGCGTCTCACATGGCAAAAAAAAAAAAAGAACAATTGACAACTCCTTTTGTCTCTGCTTTTTCTTTTTTTTTTTTGGTCGAAAAGTCAACAGAAGCCTAATCCAAACAAACAAAGAAAAAAGACACAAAAACAGTGGTGGCCAGCATACGTGTGCACCTAAACACATACAAAAAAGAAAAAGAAAAAGGAACGAGCAATTTAAAACAAGAGGGAAACCGAGAAAGTGACGTGTCACGTCGACACAAGGCAGCAGCAAACTCGTAAACGAAAAAAAAAAAGAACCATAAAAGAAGAGCCTAATACGTGAGCGCTACTTTTTCCAAAAAAAAAAAAAAACACTTGCCGTTGCTAGATAAGTTGCCTATTGTATGCTAACACAACCTCGTCGCCGCAGCCTAAAACACACACACACATACACAGACGCACGTAAACCTACACACAGACACGTAGACAATTTTGTGCTCTCATCTCACTTCACACCATCACGCATCCATCACCTCACCACAGATTTAATAAAATGAAGAAGGAGATGATCCAAGCAAGAGGCAAACACACACACACAAACGCACCGAATTTTGAGACTTCAAATGCGTGCACTTCTTGAAAACAACAACAACAAAGGCGTCGCTTCAGTTCCAGTTGCGAACAATCTTGCCGTCCCAGTTGAGGCGATCGCCTTTCTGCATTGTGTAGTAACGGTGCGTCTTCCAGCGGCGCCACGGCGAGCCGGACTGGCCCCAGTGCGGGTTCGCCTCCCAGTATTTCTCAATGCGCTCCTCCATAAGAGGCTTGAAGTGACGGATAAGGCCTTGCACCGGCCACGCCGCGGCGGTGCCCAGCGCGCAAATCGAGCGGCCCTCCATCTGCTTCGAGACGTCCCACATGGTGTAAATCTCCTCCTTTTTCGCGTTGCCGTTGACGAAGCGCTTCATCATCTTGTCCAGCCACGGGCTGCCCTCGCGACACGGCGTGCATTGCCCGCACGACTCATGCATGTAAAACTGCGACAGCCGCTCAATCGCGTCAATCACGTCGGTCGATTTGTCCATCACGATCACGGCCGCTGTGCCCAGCCCCGTCTGCGCCTCCTTCAACGCGTCATAGTCCATCAACACATTATCGCAGATGTGCTTCGGGATGAGCGGGCAGGAGGAGCCACCAGGGATGACACACAGCAGGTTGTCCCACCCACCGCGGACGCCGCCGGCGTGACGCTCGATCAGCTCGCGCAGCGGCATGCTCATCTCCTCCTCCACCGTGCAAGGGCGGTTGACATGGCCGGAGATGGAGTACAGCTTTGTGCCCGCGTTGCCCTTGCGGCCAAACTGGGCAAACCACTGGGGGCTGCGCCGCAGAATCGTCGGCGAAACGGAGACGGTCTCGCAGTTTGTGACGGTAGTCGGGCAACCGTAGAGGCCGATGTTGGCCGGGAACGGCGGCTTTAAGCGCGGCTTGCCTTGGCCACCTTCTAAGCTGGAGATCATCGCCGTCTCCTCGCCGCAGATGTAGGCGCCAGCGCCGCGATAGGTATAGAGGTCAAAGTCCCACCCGCTGCCGCACGCGTTCTTGCCCAGGTAGCCCTTCTGGTAGGCCTCGTGGATTGCTTTCTCCACCGCCCGCCACTCGTTGTAGAACTCACCGCGGATGTAGATGTAACCGTAGCGGGCTCGCATCGCGAAGCCCGCGATGAGGGAGCCCTCGACCAGCTTGTGTGGCTCGTGCCGCATAATCTCCCGGTCTTTGCACGTGCCAGGCTCCGACTCATCGCAGTTCACGACGATGTAGCTAGGACGGTTGTCCGGCTTCTTCTTGGGCATGAAGGACCATTTGAGGCCGGAGGGGAAGCCAGCACCGCCGCGTCCACGCAGTCCGCTCGCCTTGATCTCGCTGATCACCCAGTCGTGTCCCTTCAGCAGGAGATCCTTGGTGCGGAACCAATCGCCACGCCGCTCCGCCGCCTCGATGTCGGTGCCGAAGTCGTCGTAAAGGTTTGTGAAGATGCGGTCCTGGTCCTTGAGGTGGCCGTGCACCCGCTCCAGGAGCACCGCCGACGAACGAAGAAAACCGCTGCGCATGGGCGTGTATGTGGGTGAGTACAGAGCGAAAAAAAGGAAAAAAAAAAAAAGCGGTAAGGTTTCTAAACGAAATACGAAAAACAAAACTAATAAAGCGCTAAGAGGAGTAAAGGCGAATAGGTTCTCTGGGAGTGAGTCAAATGAAAAGAGGAAAGAGACAAAACTCAAAGGAGATGGGCTTCTGCTATATTTGCCTGCAGTGTCTATCCGCAGTGATACCTTTTTTTTTTGTGTTCAACGGTCCCTATCCTAAAAAATAAAGAGGTAGTGTTTCTTTCGTCTCCTAAATACTAATATGCACACACACAAACACGAAAGAAGATATATATGTGTGAAAGAAGTCGGCGGTGTTTGGATGAATAGACTGCAACGCTGGAAGGGGAGGACAAGAAGAAAAGACTTCGTATGCCGCGCGCTGGACAGATACCTATAAACACAATCGCAGTACCTTCGTGGTGACACTGCTTGACCAAGAGTCGTAAGCTGTGTAGGGGGAAAAAAAAAGCAGGGTGAAAAAAAAAAAGACAATTGTGATAAAAAGAGAAGGAGGTTAGCAGAGGAGTTTGGGCTGAGAAGGGAGAGGGGCTGTGTCATCGCCATGCCTTAACCAATGAGCAAGAAAAAAAAAAACGTAAAGCACTTACGCAGCTCTTACTCTTGTGCATCATGTAAAAAAAAAAAAAAATGCCTCAGGCTTCTAAAATACCAGAAGATGACAGTTCTTTACCTCCGCTCACACACACACACACAAAAAAGCAACATTACACGAACACGGCACCCCTTTCTTTTTTTTTGCACCGCAAACAAGCACTAATCGTGCTACCTTCTCTCAAGAAAACTCTTTTTTCTTCTTGTTTTGTGAATCAACAGAGCCTATACAGCTGCGCTGGAAAACAGTCTAGCGTCGGCACGTAAAAACAAACAAAAAAAGAACTAACAAAAAAGCGAAAATGAAAAAGGCAGTAGCTGTAGACGGAGCGTTTCAAGATGTGCATAGGGGCGTGCTGATAATAATAATAAAGCTGTAAAGAGGTTGTGTCTCCAACAACTCATGATACCACGCTAATCAATAGATAAAATAGAAAGGAAAGTGAGAGAAATGAAATCAACTTACTTTTTTTTGTTGGTGCGAGAGCTCGGTTCGTGTCAATTCGTTTGACTGGCAGAGGTGAAACGACTCGGTCAATTTCACGCAGTCGGGATCCCAGAAGCCCTTGTCGCTAATGCACTGCTGTGCCTTGGCGCGCATGTCCACACACTTCTCAATCTCCTTCTGTTCGTCGCACTTTTTCTTGAAGGACTCAGGGACGTCCTCCCACTCCATCTGGCGTCCCATACCCACCGCGTAGGTCTGCCCGCCACCCTTGATGACGACCATCACGATAAGCTGTTGAAAAGGGGTTTTCTTAGATACCTTTTTTGATTCCGCTGATGGTATTGGTTGAGTGCTGGCGGTGTGTCGAAAAATGAGCTTCGCTTTTTTTTTTTTTTGCGGCTAGAAAGCGTGCGCGCTCCTATTTGACGCCGAATAATAATAGTAGAGCAGGAGGTGTGAGGAAAAACAGAAGACACAATATAAACACTGCATTTGTGTGATAGAGTACAGGCTCTGCATAAAAAAAAAAAAAAAGAAGTCGCTATTGTTTTTATTGTCATGGAGAGCATGGACGACCCAAAATACACCGCTGCCAAGGCGAGAACCGGTGCGAGCATCCGCGGCACGCCTTCAACCTTTTTCTCTCCTTCTCCCTACCAAAGTGTCATACTTTCTCTCTCTCTCTTTTTTTTTTCCGCAATATCACTGCTCCGCAGAGTCAGTGGTGGTGCAACATAGAGCATGTTGCACAGCTTTCCGTGTGTCACTGCTTCGGTATCTTCTAACAAATGCTCAGCCTTTAAAAAAGTACTTTTATTTTTGGAATTATTGGCTGTTAATAACGCCTCACAAAATCAAGAGTACACCAATACGCACACGCATACATCACAAAAACAGAGAAGCGTAATAGGGGGTATTTTTGTGTGCATCTTTAAAGCTGTGCAAAAGCACGGAAAACTTGCTGCTGCAGTACTGCGGAAAAAGTGTACCTGGTTGAATTGAGCTGAAAAAGATCACTGGAAACCAAGCCAAACAGAAGAGAAAAAAAAAAAAGAGTAGCATACAACGTCGAGAAGAGTAAACTGACTATATATATATATATATATATAAACAGGTTTTTAAAAGCAAGGACAAAAAAAAAAAAAGCAAGACAGTACGTGGGAAAAGAAACAACAAATGCTGTTCGCTTACTAGCAAAAAACAAACACACACACACAAAAGAACAGTAAAAATAAAGTGGCCGCAGGGTTTGTTGCGCTTACTTGGTGATATTCCACACCAAGGGCTCCTCACGGCAGAAAGGGCACTTGCCCAGTTGCTGCGCGTCAGCGACGCAGAGGATGTTACCGCAGCACCACAGCTCTACGAAGCAGCCTGGTGCTGGTGGCTCAAGGCACACGCCGCACACCTCCTCTTCATCACCGCCCATATCCGCATTCGGTGGGATCAGCACCTGGCACGTCTCCTCGTTTTCCTGCTCAGCATCAGCGTTACCGGGCGGCGCGCTCAGTACGGCAGCCCCGATGAGAGCGTCGTTCTGGTCAGCGAGGCCGTGGGCTGCGTCGGTTTCTACGTGCGCCATCGTAAACTCGCGTGTCTGCTTGTGTGTATATATATATATATATATTGCACTTTTTTCTTTCTCTCTTTTCGAAGGGAAAGAAGTGCTAGCAGCTACGCAGCCGTGCGGTTGTATGTAAATAGAGAGTTGCCTAAAAAAAAAAAAAAAGGAAAACAAAACAGCAAAACAACAAAAGCGCGAGTGTGAGGTGGGTAGACGAAGAGAAAAAAAAAAAAAGAGAATCTCCTCCTTTTGTGATGTGAAGCGTGTGAGAAGAGTTGACAAAGCGAAGGGGAAGAGAGTCATGAGAAGTAAAAAAGAAACGACGTAAAGAACTGCACAGCTTTCATGCCACGCCTTTGACGTCATGCGCCTTGGCGAAACAAGGACAAATCCACGCACTTTGGCTTGCAAACAACGCTTGCTAATGCACGGTCACGTCGTACAGCTGTTTCCCTTTTGTTTCTCTTGAAAAGATGCCCCACAATTCCCGCGTTCCACAGGATGACGTAAGAACTTAACACTTCGCAGAAAAAAAAACACCCTTTTTTTACGATGGTGTCTCTCTTTTTTTTTTTTTTTCACAGCTACCATTAAAATCGAATTTAGCGCCTCTAAACGTTCTCGCTACGTCAGTTGGTAGTCAGATTTTAACAATCACGATCTTTCAGGTAACAGCCGCAGGGGCGACCAGCAGAGGGAGGTCCATTCCCCCGCAGTTGGTAGCAGACACACACGCACGTGTGCGTGTCTGCATGTCCGTCTGCGAACGCCTCACGAGCTGTCCGTTTGCGCTTTGTGTGCGGCGTTGGCGAGGTGCGAGGCGGCCCGCTTTGCCTCTCGCACCTCGATGTTGCGCTGGCGGTTCGCCACAATGGCCTCCTGCACGTCCAGGCGGTTCTGCTTGTGTCCACGGCGGTTCCCGCAGGCGACGCCGCCATCGTCGTCGCTGGTGGAGATGGACGCCTTAAATTGCTGTGCGGCCTGCCGCTTGCGCTCGCGCTTCGCGCGATAGTGCATATAGTCCGGGTTGTCCGGCAACGCCGTGGCGTCCATGAGGGTGCGCAGGTCATCTGGTGCTTTCCTCGCCGCACACGCCTCCCGCGACGGCGGTGGCGAGGGCAGCGGAGCCACCTTTTGCATCACAACGAGCCGGCGTACGACTTTGAGAGAGACGCGCTGTGGAATGTTGTGCAGCACGCGCAGAGACGGGTGCGTGGGCAACTCCTCGTCTGTGTAGTGGTCCGTCGTGGGGTGCCAGAAGGCAAGGTGGCCGCCCAGGGCAAGGTGGGCCGCAGCGAAGAGGACGAGGTCCAGCACGACTTCGTTGGTGGCGTAGTGGGCGAGCGTCATGGCAACAGCGGCACCAGCCAACGCCTCCACTTTCTTGCGTGGCTCCCGTAGCCCGTACGGCGGGTCCGTGACAATGCTGTCGAAGATGGCGCCAGCATTGCCCGTGCTTACAGCGGTGGTGTGCCACGTGTGTGACCATGTTGAGAAGTTCATGCGCACGCGGTCCGGCGGCGGCAAGCCGTATAACTTGAAGTTCGTCCACATGCTCGGCAGCAGACGCTCTTCCTCCGTGAGCCCCTGCAGCTGCTCAGCGGAGTAGTGGGCCAGGGCGAGGCGCCGCTGCTGCTGTATCTGTGGACTCGTCTTGCCCTTGTAGGTGCCAGCCCGCATCGCCTGGCCGTCCGCATCGGCGCCGACGGCGGCGGCACCGCAGTGGGCCGCCGCTACGAGGAGGCTGCCGGTGCCGCAGAAAGGATCAAAAACGAGGTGGCCGCGAGCGACACGCGCCAGGTTCGCCATCACCATTGACTCCTCCGGCGGCATCGACGTCGTGCCGATGTAGGGACGCCACTTCAGGTCGTACGTCGCGAGCAGCGCACTACGGTGTGACTCGACGCACAGGCAGCAATGGAAGACACGCAGCAGCGGCCCGTTCGACACCCACCCCCGCGTCCCAGACGGCGCATTCGCTGCGGCGTGCTGGAGGAAGACGAAATAGCGACGCTCCGGGCTGCGCCACTCCACCGGCCCCTGCAGCGGCACTCGCCGCAGCACCGCCTCGACGATTGCCTGCTTTGCCTCGCTTGTGTATTTCTTACCAATCGTCTCCACCTGGTAGCAGTAGCTGGAGGAGCTGCTGAGGTGCGGCACTTCCGACTCCCCGGTAACGGCGCGATGCGACGACGCTGCCTCGGTGCGTCCGTCTAGACACGCGTAGAGATCCTCCAATGTTGCCGCTGTTTCAAAGAGGAGGTAGATGCCGCGTAGCAGCATGCAGCGCTGCGCGAGCCGCCTCAGCTGATCGAGCGTCGCTCCAGACTCGAAGACGCTGAACCAGAAGGCATCGCCGCCTTGCGACACCCATGGAATGTCGTCGTCCAGTAGAGTGACAGGAACGCCGAGTGCCGCGGCGACTGACAGAAACTCCGGCCGACGAAATCCCTCCAGACCTGCCGAGGATGTGAAAGCGGCAAGGTACTTCATACTCTCTCCTTGAAGACGCGTCTTCGAAGGCTCTTTCCTCCTCACTTTGTAAAGATGCCGTGAAAAGCTGTGCAGAAGGTGCTGTGAGCTAAGTGCCCAAAAGGTGCAATATGTGGAGAGGAGGTGCGTGGGCTTCACCTGTGTGCTTCACACTTGCGAACCTCTGTCGGGTCACTTCCAGAAACAAGATCAAGCTCCAGCCTTGCGCAAGGCAAAGATAGTGAATATGAAGCTTGTGACAAAGAGAGAGAGTTGGAGATCGGAAGTAAAAACATGCGAGCCCCACAGCATCGCATACTCTTGAAAGTAGCGAAGAACGCAACAGCAGGTTACATAATTAAAGTGAACTACGTAAAAGGCAGCACATACAGTAACAATGGCGAGCGCACTCTAACAGCGTGCGCTTGCGTGTGTGAGTGTGTGTCGGTGCATTGGCAACGCAGAGCTGTCGTTTCGAATAATACAAGCAACGCAAATGCAGGGGCGTCCTTGGCTTTCTTCTCACGTTCACCCATACACTTTTTCTGAACCAACTCTGAACGTACATCGGCGTCCTTAAACAAAGAGAAACGAAAAAGCACCTTTGATATGCCTTGGGGGCCGCTTCTTTTGCTTGCCAGACAGAGGTGGCACTTTTTTTTTTGGCGAGGGGTGCGCTGACAAATATTGCTTGATGCAACGATCAGCCTGAGATGTGATCTAATAAACATCTGAGAGGATACACACACACACACAAAAAAAAAAAGGTGGAATAGAAAAGCGCAATTTACATAAACTATAGCAAGAGTAGAAACCTCATTTGACTGGGGAAAATACTGTAAAACGGTTTTCCGACTGCAAACATCAAAAAAAAGAACAACAACAACAACAAAAAAAAAACAGCTTGTTTGTGACACGGAAACTGCTTTTCTTTTCTCTTCCTCTTCCTCCTCCTCCTTCGGTCGTCTTGACGATTCAACATACACACGAAACAGCTTTACACTGTTTTCAGTGCCCAGGGTGGTAGAGAGCGGCGAGGCGTGGATCGTCGGCTAGCCGTTGTGCAAGTTGGCTGTATTTCTCACTCGCATGGTCGATGTGTTGCGACAGCCGCTCGTCCAGCACCTTCATCTTCCATGTCGCCTCCTTGCAGTACAGCGCGAACTCCTCCGTGTCCTTGTCGCCCTCCACAGCTGAGGCATCCACCGTCTTTTTGTACAGCTGCTGCCGCTTATTGAACTCCTCCTTCTCGCGGTCCATCCGACTCTGCATGATATGGCCCCGCTGAATCAGCCGCTCCTTCAACTCATGCAGCGCCTCATCTCGCACCTGCTTTGCCTGCTCGGCGGAGAGGTGGATGGTCAAGTAGTTGCCGTCGAAGTCAGGCGGCATCTCCAGCTTTGCGATGTACGGCGCGAGATAGTCTTTGCGTGACTCTTCCCGTCGCACGGCTTCGGCTAGCTTCCTCGCCCGCTCCGCCTCCGTCTCCTTCGGTCGATTCCGCAGCGTGTCGTACGAGCTCAGCACGGGTCGCACGTTGTTGTGGTCCTGCTCGACAGCCTTAAGGATGTCCATGCACTCGTCCATCTTCGCACGCTGCTCTGTCAAACACATGGCCTCGACGGCGTTCAACCACTTCCGCTCGTTGTACAAGTCCAACTCGCTCGGCGGCGCCTCGCCCGGTAGCGTCATGACCTTCACCGGCGGCTCGACGGGCCTGCGTGCGGCAGACGCGGCGATGTACTCCTCCACTGAGGAGCCTGGCTTCGCAAACATGTGGTAAGGGCGGAGGATGCTGCCTGGGGAAAAATGGAAGAAGATCCACATTTCACCCGCCGGCGGGGTGCCGCCTTTTACCTCGGGAGAGGGGCGGTGAAAGGTGATCTTCGCCACGTCCTTGTCCGCAGCGAGGCTCGCGTTGCGCAAAAACTTCTGGCTGATGCGCACTGGGTCGAGCCGCGGGTAATCGCGCATCGTCGCTGCGCTGCCGGGCCCGTGCACGACCAGGCTGTGAACGTTGGTCTCGCGCATGGTGGAGGGGCGGTCGTAGCTGAAGCTGCGGTACCACAGATAGTCTCGGCGGCCCTTGTAAAACTCCTTGACCTTGCGCAATGTGCTGGCGTCGTAGAGCAGCTCCGTGCGACAGTAAAGGCCGTCGCTGCGTGCCCGCCAATAGAACTTCATGGTGCGCTGCCGGCCAGGCTCGTAGATCAGCTCGCGCAGTCCCTCCACCGTCGTGTCATGCATCCGCCCTTTGTCGTACCACTCGACGATCTTGCGCGGCTCGCCTGACGCGTCGAAGGAAAACGCCGACGAGCGGTGCGACAGGATGGATGTTGACTCCGTCTTGGGACGCGGCGGCGTTGCGGGGGACGGGTAGGCGCTGCGGCGACGCAGCTTGTCGGCGCGGTGGGCGTAGAAAGTGTGCACCTCGTCCAGCCCAGCGTACTCGACATCCGGGATGAGAACCTCCTGCACACGCAAGTCACTCTGCGAGTACGGTGCGTAGCGGCGAAGCACCGCGTTGGCGTAGCGAATCTCTTTCAAATCGCCGGGAAAGCGTGACTCGTACTGCTGGCGACTCAAAATAGGTTCGCTTGACCAGAAGTTTGGTATGGGTACTCGATTGCCTTTCGCGGCGTCGCCGGGCTCTGCTGCAGTTATTGCTGTAGCTGCCATCGCTACATTCAGCTCCGCCGTGAACGCACGCCGCATGGTGGAGTACGTGTTGGTCATGCTGTCCGTCTCGTCCTCGCTTGCGCCGGTCAGTGAGAACAAACTCTCCCACTGGCTGCCGTCAGCCAGGTTTAGCGTGAGCGAGCTCACGAGAGCGTTGGGCTGCATGTTGACATAATACTCTTCGTGGTTGAAGAGGGCTTCCACAGACGTGTACGCATTGTCCATCGCCGCGACCGGGATGAGCTTCCCGGTCGAAGGCTCCACGAAAACGGCTTCCGTGACTGATCTGCGACCGCCGGGCAGCACAAGAACCCACGAGTGCGCCGGCTTGACGGCATTGCCCGCTTCATTTACCGTGTTCGAGCTCTTGACACCCGCAGCCGCGCCGCTTAGGTCACTCGCCGCTGCATGCACAGTCACGGGGTCGGGAACGGGGTCGGGGTCGTTGGTGGTACGCAGCACTGGATTCTCGGGGATGAGAGCCATATACGGGTTGTCCTTCGGTGTGGTGTCCTCCACCTCGTCGTCAGAGTTGACCTCCACTGGAAGACTTCCTTCCCAATACGCGGCACTTTGATCGCAAAGGCACACCGCTGGCGTCGCGGTGCCAATCACGACGAAGGCATTAAAACCCGAGCCAATAAGAAAAGAGGCGAGGACAAGACCCATTTCGATGCAGCTGCCTGCTTGCCAGCCCAACGCGGTTGCAGGAGACACTACTTGCAATGGCAGTTCCTCTACCGTGTCATCGTCCTCGTTTTCGTACTGCAACGGGCTGTAGAGCGCCTCATAGGTTATGTAGTCGGCTACGAATTGGCAGCATCCCTGCAAGTCAAACAGCTCGTCGAAGGGCAGCGAGGTGGGACGAATGAATGAGCAAATCATCTTCTGCTTCTGGCACTCATTATAGCAGTACAGAAACAGCGGCTTGCGGTCGGGAAAAAAACTGGCGTAGAACGTTTCGTACTGCTTTGACAGGCTCAGCAGCCTGTCTTCGCTGGCTGTGTTGTTATAGTAGGTGGCAGGAATGTCGGGGGAGCGAAGGAAGGCCTGCAGTCTCTCCGCTCTTGTGGAATTCGCGTTTGTCGCCATAATCTGTGCTGACGCAAAAAAAAAAAAGAGGGAAAGTAAAGAACATGAGAATCGAAGGATAAAAGACAAGAACAAGCAAACAACTAAACAGACAAGAACGAAAGTAATTAGACAGGCAAATTGTGAGCACAGCTTATGAAAGCAAGCAAACTGTGCATTTTTCTTCTAAAAAAGAAAAGTAGGTAAACGATGAAGGAGCACTGTCAGGAGGACAAAAAAAAAAAACAGGAAACAGGACGGCAAAGTGCATCGTGCAAAAAAAAAAAAAAAAACAATTTTCGCTTTGTGCTCACCAAGCCCCTCGAACCTAATATGCTGCAGTAAAGGTGAAAACTGGGAGAATAGGAGGTGCTGTGTGAAGAGCACATAAAACTCCATTGCCCAGGTTGTAACCACACACCAGCTATGACGTTTTTTCCTTTTTTTCTTGCGGCAAGTCGGAACGAATAATAGCATACCTAACGTCGCGAATAACTACAAAACCTGTGTCTATCAAAGTGGAAAAAAAATCAAAGTCAGTGAACAGACTAAGTGCTAAGTTAATAAAAAGAGGATTTCAGGCGTAACTGATTTGCAGATGAGTAACGCTCTACAAAACAAAAGCATAAAAAAAAAAAAACAGTCGGTTAAAACGTTCACAGGTCCTTCGGCCTAGCGATGAGGACAGTCTCGTAGTTCTTGCGGCAGTACATATCCCAGTAGAACACACCCCACGCAGCAGACGCAATGCACAAAAGAGCACAGTACAGGGGTGAGACAGTGAGCAGGTTGATGTTGCCCGGCATCACAAGACGGCCTGTGAGAGTCCGCGGTTTGAAGGGCTCGTAGTTCATGAAGGCGGCCTCGTTACGCGCGCCGACCTCGGCACCCTTAGAGCTACCCTTGTACTCAAAAGACGAGCGGGGATGGTTTACCATAGGATGCATATGGTAATTCTTGGCGTGCTCTTCAACCTCGTGACGCTGTGCTGCATCCGCGACACGCATCTGATGGGAGTCAATGCGTAGAGGAAGAGACGCGGCGAATGCGCCACTACGACCCACGGATAGCTTGACGATGCTGCGCTGCATATTTTGGAGAGCTCAGTGGGCAGAACTTGTCGTTATCTGTTTTCCTAATAGAATGAACCTTGGTGTCATTTTATTGCGACGATTGCAGGGAAAAAACAAAAGGGAGGAAAAAAAAAAAAGACGTTTAGTGGTGGGTACAGATAGCGTGGAACAGGAAAAAAAAATCAAGTCTAGTGTTTTTCGCCGCTACGGGCCGAAAAGAATGAGCATAGCCTCAAGACAATTACACACACACACAAAAAAAAAAAAAACGAAGAACATAAAGCGGCTTGCACATAGAGCATAGCAAACAGAAACTGAGCTGCTCATTTGAGATGAGCAGTTGAGATTGCCTTTCGCAAGTGCTAGTTACACACAAAAAAGGTGCTTTGCTTGAACAGAGTGGAAAAAAGCAAATGGTGAGTCTGAAGGAAGTGAGCTGCTCGCTTTTGTAGAGTACTATTATTACTTCTGTTTTGTTTTTATTTTTGATTGATGTGAACGCTGCTAAAATGATAACACAAAACAAGTAGTCCTTGCGCAAGAGCACCGGGCCAAGCTTAACAACAAGACGTAGCTTTTATCAATAGTGCCACCAAACGTATTTCAGTGCAAAAAAAAAAAACCCTAGAACCAGTGGATGATTGCTAGGTAAAGCGATTTATGACTCACTTTCCTGGTGCCGACGAACCTTTGGAGGCTGAGGTGGCCACCGTATTGAAGACAGACAGAGCCTGTGTTGCAAATGTTGCGGGGTCGCTGACTGGCTGAGACATCACCACCGTGTTCGATTCCTTTGCCAGCTCGCCAAACTTCTCGATATAGTTTTCGGCCACGCGGAGTGAAATCGCCTCCGTCCCGTATTTAGCCTTGCCGAAGGCTTCTGACACAAGGGAAATGTTGTCCGAAACGGCGGCAGCCTTAATTCGGATCGCTGCAGCCTCACCCTCTGCGTTCCGCTCGGCGGTGTATTTGGCTGCATCGGCAACGTATTGCTGAGCAACTTTCATGCCGTTTGCACGGTTCATCGTTGCGGTGGATTCACCTTCGCTTTCCAAAATAAGCTTGCGCTTCTTTCGCTCTGCCTCTGCCTGCAAGTCCATGGATCGGCGCACGAGCTCGCTCACAAGGATATCTCTAATCTCGTAGCGCTTGCACTCAATGCCCCATTCGTTGGCCTCACGCCGGAGCACTTCCACAATGCTCTGATTCAGGCTTGCACGCTCGCGGAACAAGCTGTCCAACGACATCCGGCCGATTTCGCTGCGCATCGTTGTTTGTGCGAGGTTGATCAAGTTGAACACCGGATTCTCGATGTTATAGCTGGCCTTTGCGGAGTCTACAATTTTCAGAAAGAGCACGCCGTCGATCTCGACCATCACATTATCCGACGTGATCGCCGACTGATTGGGAATTTCAATACCTTGCTCTTTCACGTTGTAGTTGTACCGAATCTTGTCGATGATTGGAATGACAACCCACCATCCGGAGCCCAGAGTGCGGTGATAGCGTCCCAGCCGCTCCACCACGTATTCGTGGCCTTGCGGAACAATGTTCAGCAGCGTGTTGCGAGGAGGCCGCTCGATAAACGACGCGGGGTCGAGCAGCATCTTCTGCGATCGCTGCATCATCATTCGCGACGACGAACCACCACCGCCGCCAGCAGCCGGATCCTGTGAGCCAGGACTCATTCCGTACGGGACATTTGGCGACCCATACACTTGAAGAAAAATAATCCCGCGGCGCATCATTTTTTCTCGGAGCTTCGCAACTTTCTTTTGTGAGCGTTAATTTAGTCAGTTGAAAAAGTGCAAGATGATGGGATAAAGAGCAGTGAAAGAGAAAAAAGAAGAACAGCAGAAAAAAAAAAAACACACACACGCACAGCCGTTGTCGAGCACAACTTTTGCGAGCGGCGGAAAGCCGATGTGTAAAAAAAAAAAAAAAAGAGCAGAACATCCGCCAACTACGCAGTTATTCGAAAACGAGTTCTTTAATCACAAAGAGGGAGAGCGAGAGCAGTTCATGCCTTTGATTACTTGCTTCTACTTCATTTGAAGTGGTAGATCTGCTTGTCTTTATTGGTTCCAAAGGAGCGTTTCTTTTTCTTTTCTATATTGGTTTTAGCTCACCCGCTGTGCTACTACAAACAGAGGCGGCACTTTCATGCGTAATCCACTGAATGAAACATAAAGCTACTTTACAAAGTAGTCTAACATGAGGTCAAGAGTCTCGGAGAGGAAAGATTGGCCTGCTCCCCAAAAAAAGAAAAACAAAAAGCGGTATGAAGCGCTGCGCACCAACGGGAACACAAAACTGCAGAAGAAGACGCTGTTTGAAGCGAACAGAGCACCGCTACAGCCAACCAAGAATACCGAACGCAAGCCAGCTCTTCCATATCTTGAGAGGAACCTCCTCGTGCGCTCTAAAAAACACACATAAATAAACACATCGAGCTGATTTCAGTGTGATGGGGCTGCAGTGGCCAATAAAGAGAACAGCGAAACAACAAAAAAAGAAAAAAGGAGGAGGAGGGGGGGGGGGGGGGAGAGAGGGGAGGATGTAGCAAACCATGAGCTTCGAAAAGGGACGGAAGTCGAGGTTCAAACATTATTGACTGGCGACTGTAACGACGCCGGCCACTTCAACGTGGTGTTACGGTCCAGTACCTCGGTTCTTAGGGAGAAGCCAAGGGCCGGCCTACATCGCTCTCGTGCGATGTAGGGACTGCTCATGGCATCGGCAAACAGGTCAAGGGTAGAGTCGTGATCGGGAGGCCTGGAACTCGTTCTACGTCCGCACTACCCTACATAGAGCCTACACGCATTCACGCATAGTGCTCATTCTCGTAAAGAAGCTGTGAGCATGCTCGCGGTAGGCGGGACAACTCGCGCATTTGCAAAAAAAAAAAAAAAGAAACTCTGGCGAAATGTGCACGTGTTTGTCGCCACTGTTCCTCGTAAGCACGGCAGCGCGGAAGTAGAATGTGAGCAGGAGTTAATTACAAAGACAACTTAGTGGTCATTTAAAGTCGAGTCAATTCGACTCCTGAGCTTTGTCAGCTGCCTTTGTAGAGGGAAATTCATGCAAAAAAAACGTTAGTATCTAGTGCTTGAACAAAAAAATGACGCTACATAATTCGCTATCCAGCATCCTCGTGCGGCTCGCAGGAGGAATACCCTTTAAGCGCCTCTGCTTGTTTTGGAAGCGTTGTCCTCGATGCAGCGCTCTGTTGCCCAGCTCTTGAAAAAAAAAAAGAGAGAAAATGTGGCGTTGGTGCCCGCTCTATTTCTCTCTTTTTTTTTTTTTTGCATGACTTTTCAATGTTGCCTGACTGCTGCTTTACTCTAACACACCGTTTTTTACTATTCACCAACCATATATGCATATATATATTGTGCAGCTCTACTCTCTGATTTTACTGTCATAGCGATGCTTCGAACACTCACATGCGCCGGCAGGCAAACACTGCTTGCAACTGGTGCTTTGCTTGCACGTTCCTCTAAACTTGAGAAGTCCAACAGCGCCGAAAAGTCTGAGTCTGTGTCGGCAAGCACAGCTGAAGCTGTGCGAAAAGTTGCTCCTGAGGCTCCTGTAGTTGCCGATGCCAATGATGTCATGGGGGAAAGCGGAACACATGTCCGGCCGCAGGCCATTTTGAAAGACATCCTCCACTCCGTAGCTGCGGGGCAGCAGGCATTTCTCTTCGGTACGCACAGCGACGCCGCCGATCCTGTTAACGGCGTGTTGCGCGCTACCGGCACGTTTTTTGAGTCTATTAACACAGCCTACGAAGGCCGTATGCTGCAGGAGCAACAGATTGAGGTGGAGACGTACGTTGAAAAGCGCCGTGTCCACTACGCCCACCGTCTCGACGAGGAGACCGAAGAGTTTCGGCAGGAGCAGAAAGAGATTCACGAAGAAATTCACCGCATGGAGGCCGAAAAGTACAAAAAGGAGCTCAACAACGACGTCGTCCAATTTACGAAGTCACGAGAGACGGAATATGAAGTGCGTCTTTACGCAGACGTAGAGAAGTACTACAACGCGCTCCTGGCATACCAGTCACGCATGAAAGAGAACAGTAAAGCAACATCCGCCGGTGAGACGCTTTCGACGCAGCTCAACATGAACCTGCAGGCCGTGATAGATGAGATGGAGCTGGAAGACTCGATTCGCGATTTTAGTAGCACGGCAGGCAGCGGCAACGACATTACGGACCAGGACATTCGCAGCTACGTTGTTCAGCGCACCTGCTTCTACGAGAAATGCGCACAAGACGAGGTTCATGATTTTACGGAGAGGCGCAGAACGTTTTACGAAGAGCTCCTCGAGGCGCGAGCTATCCGGCACGCTGCGAAGGTTCGTTCTGACACGGAGAAGTTCCGCAAAGTGCGGCAAACATACTACGACGATCGCCTCACACATGACGGGTCGTGGATGACTCAGTGCTTTCAGGAGCATTACAACCGTTGCTTTCTGCAAGCCTACTCACGCAGGGCATGGATCGACCACCGCCGCTACCAGGCAACGCAGGAAGGTATTAAGATCTTTACGAAGAAAGGGGAGAAAATACCGGCCATTTCAGACCCTGCAACGATTAGCGTCGCCGCTCTCAATGCCGAGATTCCTCTTACGGAAATTCTGGACATGTACGAGTCCGAAAACATGGCGGAGATAACGAGAGACGTTTTCTTGAAGGCTGCACGGCGTGTCGCGGACACCTCTGACCACAGCAGCGACGACAAGCATTAACCATAGAACAACAATCAGGTCTTATCCGTTTTAAGTATCATTTTCGCCTAGTTTTTTTTTTTTTGATGAACGGTTTCTTGCGATCTTACAGTTTGTTCCGAGCCTTCATTATGCCGTGGTATATGCTATTTCCTTTCCAGCGCTGCTCCAACAGCTGGCGAGGTAGCCACTCTGTAATTATATTCCCTTTCTAGTTTTTTCTTTTGTTTCTCTCAAGTATCGCTTTAACTGCGCAGCTAATCCGTGGGCACCAACTATCGAGTCTTTGTAATGAGACGCAGTTAATTTGATGAAATCTTAAAGAGCTTAATTACTCTCTTTGGCTGCTTTACTAGTTTTTTTTTTTTTGAGCTTCTCATTGAGATCTAAGCACACTGCTGGGATTAACTCATTTTCCGCGTCCAGGCAATTGTTTTTCGATGATATATACCCGTATGTCTTTTTACCCATTTCCAGCTTTTATGCCTGAATTATATATATATATGTATATAAAGGAGAGCTCTGTGCCGTTCGTTCTTTCTCTGTTTTCCTCGCTCCCTCCTTAGCTTCCATCGTTTTGATTTTTTTTTCTCTTTCCCGTCGTAAAATTCAAAAGAAAGCGGACTATGCCACTGCTGCTGCAGTGTTGCAGAAAACGTTACTCCAAATTTCTGTAGCTATACAGGTGCTCATTTTATGTATCGTCTTTTCTTTTTTTAATCGGCTTTTGAATTCGCGAGTCATGTTTCGTAGGGCGTCGCTGTTATTCGCCATGCGGCCATCGGAGGCCTATCGTCAGCTTGTGGCGAAAGGCGACATTACAATCGATCAGAGCCAAGTGAATGCGCTGCCCGTGTTTGATCGTTTGTACGACGATCTGGTGAAGTACACCAAGGAAAACAAGCGTAACCCCGTACCAAAGCGGCAGGTTGAGCTGCGTCCACCAAACCGTTTAGGCATCATCCCCTCTTTTTTTATGCGTCGCGAGCAAGAGAAAAAGGTGGAGGAAGCACTTAGTCAGGACGAAAATGCTGTCTACCACCCATTGTCACATGTGAAGGGGTTGTACGTGTGGGGAGGCGTGGGCTGCGGAAAAACAATGCTGATGGATCTGCTGTACGACAACGCACCAACGGAGATTCGAAAGCGGCGTCTTCACTTCCACCAGTTTATGCTGGATGTGCAGAAGACCTCCAACACAATTCGCTTCAAGTCGAAGGAGGAGATGCAGGACCCCGCTAATCGCACGAACATGGTCAGCTACAACACAAGCGACAATCGCCGCCGTACTCCAGATGCAGAAATCAACCTGTTTGACGAAGTGGCGCAGCGCATGATTAGCGACGTCGAGCTTCTTTGCTTTGACGAAGTGGCTGTTTCTGATGTCGCCCACGCCATGATCCTTAAACGCTTGTTCCACGCCTTTTACAAGATCGGTCTCGTCGTGATTTTTACCTCCAATCGCCCTCCCGACGATCTGTACAAAGGTGGGCTCAACCGAGGCGGCTTTCTCCCCTTTATCGACCTGGTGAACAAGCAGTGTTTCGTTTATCATATGAGGAGCAACACCGATCACCGACTCCTCGGCCACCAGGCGGACTCATACATTTCGCCTATGAGTTCCGAGAACGAAGCGAAGTTTGACAAGCTGTTTCTGGACATGTGCAAAGGGATGCCGGCAGAGCCGAGGAAGCTGGAGGTGTTCGGACGTGACGTGGAAGTCCCAAAGGCATGTGGTGGCGTCTGTTACTTTTATTTCAACGAACTCTGCGGCGGAGCAAAGTCGACGGCTGACTACGACGTCATTGCGAAAACGTTTCATACAATCTTCATAAACGGTGTGCCACAGTTCCCGTACGAGAACAACGATGTCAAAAACCGCTTTCTGCTTCTTATCGACACGCTCTACGAGCACAAGTGCAAGGTCATAATCTACGCAGCAGTTGAGCCATTCCAGCTGCAGGCGCCGAAGGACGAGTCTGCGGGGTACGTGGAGGGCGGGGCGGCGCGCTTTGACCAGCTCACCGAGTTTGAGCGGGAGAGCGGCAAGATGCTGATGGATGCGGATGACAGTTCCTTTCAGATGGATCGCTGTGTTTCTCGCTTGATCGAGATGCGTTCAAAGGAATACCTCGAAGCACCTCACCAACAAGAGGATGTGGACTTGTCGACACGGTAAGGTGCCTTCACATAGGTTCGCCTTGTTTGTATGTCGCTAGTTAATGGAAAGCACATAAATTAAGGTTCATGTTGAAAAAAAAAAAAGAACAATAGCTACGAATCGGCAGACGCGTTTTTTCTTAATGCTCCTTTTTTTTATTGTTTAGGCGAAGACGACAAAAAAGTACTTCATGTACTTACCCAAGTGGTTGTAATACTCTTTTTTGTCTTCTGTAGATTTCCTCGCCCCAGCTAAGCTCCTCACCCATGCATGGTGATTTCTGGCAACGCAAGTACTAAAAAAAAGTTGTTCTCGCAGTCTATATACATGATGGAGAAGAGAAGCAAACAAATAGTTATAGGTGAAAGAGGGTGCTGCAGGCTACCAATTGTGTGTCGTGATAACCTTGAAGAAAAGACGAGCACCTCTTTTTTTTTTTTCGTTCTTTCTTAGTCTTCCGTAAACCTCTCTTTTTTCTCTCCGCTCTCCTTTCTCTCTTAATCTGCCGCTGGCATTCAGCTGAATTGAAACAGAACAATTAAAAAGAAAAAAATACAATTAGCAGCTTACTCGACATAGCAGTGAAAGAACCTGCGCAAAATGCAGCCATTTCGATTTGTCACTTCGTCTCTGACGTTGCTAGTGTGCATGGCGGTGGTGGGACGCACACTGGCGGCTGTCGTGAACGACGACCTTCCACCGGGCGTAATGCGGGGACCACTCCTGCACGAGCATAGCTTCCAGGAGCCCCTCGTCAGCGATTGGTGGGAGGAGGGTGTGCCGCATTACATGATCGGCGGCTCTGCTGTCGCCAACGAGCGTTTCCTGCGCCTCACTAATAACGACCTAGACGACCACGGCTTCGCTTTCAACACGGCGCCGCTAGACCACGACAACTGGGAACTGCGTCTCCGTTTCTCCATTCGGCCACCGCCTCCCGCGGCTGACATGAACGGCAACTCCACACACTACCAGGGTGGTGACGGATTAGCTCTTTGGTACTTGGATCAGCCCATCGGTGACGATCACCAGCACGTTATCAAGTACTCCAAGTCGCTGTCGCCCGAGCTGCGCGATGAGATTCTCGATGCCGACAACCCGTGGCGTGTCGCCGACTTTTTGCTCAACACCGGCGAGGACGACGACGACGACGATGACGACGTCGATGAAGACGACTTGACGGAAAAGGAGAAGAAGGAGAGGCGGCTCGAGAAGGAGCGCCGCGAGGAGAAGAGGAAGAAGCGCGAGGAGCTGTTCAAGCGCATCTTCAAACGCGGCACCTCTGTCGATGAGTCGGACGGCGAGCCGCGGATTATGGGGGTGAAGTACTCCGATTTCAACAAAGGCTTTGGCATTATCCTCGACTCCGTCGGCGATGAGGCGGCTCACATTGACGAGCACAAAGGTAAAGGCGACGCTGTTGACCACCATCACCACTCCGCCAGCATCTACCTTCTTCTGAACTTGCCGGACCACGCCGCCGGCTCAGGGGCAAAGGTGACCAACAACTTCAACCCTGCTGATGACAATTTCCGCAAGTCACCTGAGGTGCTGCGCTGCGAGTACGACTTCCGCCAGCAGGGCACAAAGCCCTTTGATCCAAAGGCGCGCCTGATGGACGCCGTGACGAGGGCCGCCACCGCCGCCGAGGAGCCGCTGGAGCTTGTGGTGCGCTACTACAAGAAGAAGCTGACCATCATCATCCGCCGCGAGGACGTTGCGAAGCGGCAGGTGGTGGCCGTGACGAACGAAAAGGGTGAGACCACCAACGAGGTGGAGGTGACCCGCACGTACAAGGAGACGATGTGCGGCGAGGTGTTCCCTATCCAGCTTCCGCTGAAGTACCACTTCGGCCTTTCCGCCAGTACGGGTCACCGCACCCATCGGGAGCGCAGGTCACGCCGCATTCAGAGCGTCTTTCACGCCGCCGACAAGAACACGTTCACACACGTGGATGTGCACGATGTGTACAAGCTGGAGCTCCGCGAGCTAGGCCTGGACGCAAAGGCCATGGGGTATTCTAAGACCATCCCTCTCGAGCACTTCGACTTCGAGGCTGACAAGCGCGAGCGCGAGCATTTCTCCCGCCAGATCCCGGTGGAGCCCGATTCCGACACCGCGCATTAATTGGGAATATGCAAAGAACCTTCTTCTCCCTCTCCGTACGCATTGCTTTACACAGAAGCCTCAAGCTTGCTCAATGCGGACGACAAAGCAGCTGCGTATCATCGCGGTATTGTCGAATGGCCTACCTTGCTGTGAATTTCACCACAAGTTCTTGTCGTGCACGGCTTGCCGTAGAATACAAATCGATCAGCACATGGTTCTCTCTTTTTTATTTTTGATGTATTTCAAGCCCTTTTTGTATTGTTGATTTAGTTCGTGTGCATTTCAAAATGCATCTTTTGCTGAGGGAGGGGGGACACTGTTGCCTCTAGCTGTGCTGACACTACGATCCTTACGCAAATCAGTGCTAGCTGCCGTTTGTATGCGGAGTAAGTAAACAGGCAAAGTAGTTTTTTAAGCTGTTGCTGCAAGCATGGCATCGCTCGTGTGAATTAGGAAGTGCTCGGCAGCTTTGTTTCTGTTCTTGTGCTTGCTTTCAACAAAACAGAGTTTTTTCTTTTCGCTGGTTTGCTGGCTTGACGGCGACCAAGTGTTTCTCATTGTTTGCATAGTTGTGCTCCAAGGCGAGACATCTGAAAGCAACAACAACAACAACGAAAAACTCATCTATTACTATTGTTAAGGGGGAGGGGAAAAAACAGAAGAGTGCTCCTAAAGTTGTCACATCTTGCTTCGACAACTGCGAAATTGAGGCACTCTTGTCCACATATTCGGCGCGGGCTATCCAACTTGCCGGTCTTTGTCATTTTTCTTCCTCATCATCGTTTCTTTGTTGCGCTTGAAGAAAGTCTGCAGTTTATTTGGTGAGCGCAACTTGTAGCTTGTGCGTTAACCTCGCTCAATCTGACGTGGCTGCTCTCTTCCTTTCCCAGTGCCGTGCCCAATGTCTCGACTCCTTTCTTCTCTCCTTGTGCATGCGGTGCACCCCGCGCTACGATCTCCACTCTCTTTCATAAACGCACTGAAGACGTACATGGTGTAAACAGAACAACAGCAACAAACTCCTGTGCTTTCTGTATCTTTCTTTTTACAAACGTACGTAGAGCGAAACCTTGACAGCTGAAAATCGGACTCATCTTATTCCTTGCATTTGATCCCATTTTTTTTTCTCTTAGCTGCTGCGAAATCGAAAAGGAGAGGAAGAGAAAAAACACAAGACAAGAGAGCCTTTCAGTATCCTAGACATACAATTTTCTCTCTGTCTCTTTTTTTTTTTTCGCAGCATTTCGTTTTCCCTCGACAGGAAACAGCTGTTCCTTATTGTTATTGCTACTGTTTTCTCCCTTTACGCTCCCGTGTAACGCGTGTGCAAGGTTCTCCGGCCTTTGCGCGTGCTTGAGTAGGAACGAAAAAAGAAGCGGAGGAGGAAGTGCGCAGATGTCTGACGGAGGCGACGCTGCGGTGGAGCTGCCGCAGATGTGGCAGTTCATTCACCCGAGGTTCAACCAGCCAGATAGCGGCGACGACGAGGACGAGAACTTTCACGACCACGACAACCACGCCGTGACGGGGGAGGGCCGTCGCGAGGGGCGCCCTGCCGATTACGTCAAGCTGAGCAAGTCGGCCCCCCGCCTTGGACAGCTGATACGATACTTGAACGACATGGAGGAGGACGAGGAGGCGCAAACGGCTCTGCTGGAGAAGGACCCAGTCACGCAGCAGACACTGCTGCAGTGGGCTGTGCTGAACGACCACTTCATGCTCGTCGAGTACCTTGTGAAGCGTTTCCGCAGGGCGGCCTTCGCCTTTAATCCGGAGTCAGCGGAGGTGGTCGTGTACGACCGCTGGGTTGAGATGAAGGACGAGCTACCCAACGCGGCCGAGGTGGCGGAGCGGCAGAAGCAGCGCGAGAACGAAAAGGCGAAGCGCCTAGCGGAGCGGGCCATGGCGAATGGCGGCGACGAGGAGGAAGAGGAGGAAGAAGAGGAGGAGGCGGAGCCGATGCCGGAGGACGTCGTCTACGACAGTCTGGAGGACTACCACGAAGAGTGGGGCGACAGAGGTGTCGGCATCGTGAAGCGCATCGGCGAGCTGGGCGTCTTCGTCGGCCCGCGGCTGGCAGACGGCACGAAGCAGGGCCTTGGCCAAACCCTCTTCCCCTCCGGGGATTGCTACACCGGGGAGTACAAGGAGAACCAGCGCGAGGGCCGTGGCGTGTACTGGTGGTCCACGCCGAACGCCCTCTACACCGGCGAGTGGTTCCGTAACGTCCGCCACGGCTACGGCCGCATGATCTACCCAGACGGCTCCCGCTACCTCGGCCGCTGGGTCAAGGGCAAGCGCAACGGCGCCGGCCGCTACGTCTACCGCGACGGTAGCAGCTACGACGGGGCGTGGCTCCAGGACGAGAAGCATGGCACCGGCACTTACCAGCTGCTGGATGGGTCCTGCTTCACTGGCACCTTCCAGCACGGTCACTTCGCGTCGGGGGAGTGGCGGCTCGCTTCGGGCACGGTGCGCTACGTCGGCAACTTTGAGCGGGACGTCCCGGTCGGCGCCGGTGCCTTCGTCCACCGCTGCGGGCTGAAGGCCGGCTCCTTCCAGCAGGAGGGCAGCTACACGAATGGGATGTGGGTGCCGAGCACGCTGAAGGGCACCTCGCACGTCGTACCGCACCTGGAGCTGACGACGCAGCAGCCCACGACGCCGCGGGTGCCGATGGAGTTCGGGGCGGACGGCAACGGCCGTACCATGGCGGACCTCATCCAGGTGGCAAACTTCCCTCCGCTCTTGCGGTGGGTTGCTGCGCTGCCGTCGCCGGAGGTGGACGCGGCCCACGGCGTGACGCTGAAGGCGGTGACGGTGCAGTCGATGCGGTACGACGCGGCAGACGCTGGGGCTGTGTCGGAGGTGACGATCCTGCCCGTCCTCGTCGACCGCGCTGGCAAGCGGGTGCACCTGCCGGAGGAGACCGTCACGCTGAAGCCGGCCACCACACGACTGGTGGTGCTCCTTAGCGCTCAGGGACGCGAGGCGGAGGCGGTGGTGCTGCTGGAGAAGTCGATGCAGCCGGCGAGTCCTGACGCTGACGCCCGGCATTCCCGACTGCCCTTCATCCGCATCGGCGAGGACGCGCGCGTGGACGGCGAAGTGGTGCAGCGCGTGGGTCCTGCCCTACGCCTGCAGCTCGACTCGACCAGGACGATGGCGCTACTGATGCCGCCGATGCGCAGCAACCCGTTGCAAAGCACCGCCGAGGAGTCCGTGTGGCTCTACGCCCAGCAGGTGCACCCCGAAATGCTTGCACAGCTCCGTGATAAATTGCAGAAGCTACATGACAAGGGGGAGTCGACAGCAGCGACGTACGAGGCGGTGGCGCTGGCTGACGTGGCGAAGGTGTCCAGCGACGCCATCACGGTGACGGCCGTCACACAAATTCAGGAGCGCCGTGCCGCGCAGACCCTGCCTATGGCCACGACGGCGCCGCAGCGTCCGCCAACGCCGCCGCCGCCGTCGCTGGAGCCTCGTCCGGAGTTGCAGCCGCTGTACGACGCCAAGGCGCGTCGCGATGAAGCCGAAGCAGAGCAGTAGGCAAGAACAGGCACGCTTGCGTCGCTGCTGTACCGAGTGCAAAGGCATCTGACAAGTAGGTCTAAAAGAAAAAGAAGGGAAAGGAAGGAAAAACAAAATGCGGTATGCTGATCTAGAAATGTACAAAAGAAGGCTCGGTTTTCCTCCCTTCTTTTTTTTTTTACCACTGCCATTGTAAGCCACGTTTCCCCTCTGAGGAGTACTGATGTATCATTACATGTTTGTGTCAACACTAATGGAATTGAGAGACGTAAGCGTTTTTGCTCGTTAAGTTGCGACTTTGTAGTCCTGTCATAGGGCGCAATGCAGTACTGGAATCCTCCGTGACTCTTCATTTTTTTTTTCTTTTCATCAGTCATGGTCGAGCCCGTTATGTTGCGGTGCGGTTCTTTTGTATAAAGTCTGCGGGAGAACCTCTTTTTTTTTTTTCTTCTGCATCAAGAGGCGCCAAAGACTGAGATAATGATGCCGAACCTCATGAGCACTCATGTGGTGCTGCGCCTCTCATTTTTTTTTTTTTTCGAGTAGGGCTTTCGAAGGTCTCCCTCCTCTTTTTGTGAAACGTTGTTTTTCATATGTGCCTTTCTGTCTTTCTATTGCCTTTTGTGTACTTCTCCTGTTCTCTCATTTTCGTCACTGGGGGACAACTTCTCGTCGTCTGGCACTTGAATTACACTTAAAACACACACGACACACATACATTGCACGTGCCTTTTTCATGCTAGCACAAGAAGTAAAAAAGGAAAAGGTCCAGAAGCACGTTTCTCTCTCTTTCTTTTTTTTTTAATTGCCAAGGCTCCCACCTCTTTTTTTCTCGAAAGTTGTGATCACAGTCTTTTCATACATCGCCGTGTGCAAGTCAGCTAAAGAGTACTGTCTTTTTTTTTTTTTCTGGTACGCAACTTTTTTTTTTCACCTTGTCGGAGCAGAAGAAGACAACAGCTGACATAGCACTTCACGCATAATTCAGTCACATACACACGCTTGTTGGACCAGTTGTGTGTGTGCGCGCATCATAGAGCACATAAACACCTCAGATCATAGAAAGACCTTTTTCTGCCTGCTTTTGGAATCAAATTTGAACCGTAGTGTACATAACAGCAACAACAAAAAGGAAAACACACGTATCAGAAGAAGAGAGAAAAAAAACGGATCACCGGAGTCTTTTTAAACTAAAAGCATCATGTTTTTTTCTACCTACGTGCTCACCAAGAAGGGCCCACTTGCGAAAGTGTGGCTGGCTGCCCACTGGGACAAGCGCCTCACCCGCAACGAGGTGAAGGTGGTCGACCTCAGTCAGACCATCCTCCACATTGTCCGTCCTGTTGTCCCCATCGCCCTCCGCACCTCTGGTGAGTTGCTCGTCGGCGTGGTGCGCATCTATGCGTTGAAGGTGAAGCACCTGCTGAAAGAGGCAACGGAGGCGACTCTCTTTTTGCGTGTCACGACGTTGGCCACCAAAGGCAGCCGCGCCACCCTCTCGGCTCAGCACCGCAGCACCACCATCGACGGCGTCATCGCACCGCAGAAGGGCGACGTGGACGCCGTGACGTTCGACTGGGACGCGGCCGTGACGGCCAAGCACGGCGCCGCGGCCGACGCGGCCGACGCGCTGCTTGACGGCCGCTTTGACGCCATCGCCGACCTTCTCGGCAGCGGCCACCTCGTCGAGGGCCCGGAGGGGGAGCGGGACGACGCCCTGCTCGCGTCGGCGTGGTACACGGTGCAGCCCACCTCGCATGCGGCCGAGGAGCTGCGCAACACGCAGCACGACTACGACGAGATTGCGAAGATGCGGGCGGATTTGATGGCTTTTGGCGAGCGGACAAGCGGGAGTGCCAGCACGAGCAAGAGCAAGTCGAGCCTCGCCAGCATGGAAAAAGGCCGCGGCAGCGTCGCGGTGGACGCGCAGGCGGGCATGCCCTACCCGGAGATGGGCGATGAGCTGGACATTGGCGTGCCGCCGCCAGACGAACTTCCGTTTGGCTTCCCCACGATGGACGGACAGGAGGTGGCGGGGGCGATGCCTACAGACCCGTTCCTGCTGCCAGATGCGATGACGGCCGACGACGACGAGGCCACGGGCCGCCTCTCGCGCGCGGCTCGCAAGCCACGCGTGGTGAACATGCTCGACCTCGCCTCGACCACGCTCTCCCGCGAGGCCTTTGAGAAGTGCATGACGAACCGCAGCGACATTCTAAACGGCGAGCCACGTCGCGGCCCATATGACGCGCAGGAGGAGGCGGACCGGTGCATTCTCGCTGCTGCTGCAACGTCGAGCGCCGCCGACGCCGCGCCGCTGTCCGCCGTGGCCGGGACGGCGCTGCGGGACGTCTTCGCTGCGGCGCTGCGGCGAAGCGCCGAGACAGCCGCCGCGGAGGCTGCGCGGGCTGCGCAGACGTCACCGCAGCGTCGCAGCGGTGGGTCGGGGCTGCACGCGGCGGCCGACGACGATTACGCCAGTGGTGCGGCCGCGGCGGTGGTGGAGGAGGCGAACGCGACGTCACTAGAGGTGAGTCCTGAGCAGCAGCTTCGCAAGCGCAGCCGTGATGAGGAGACGGAGGAGGCTATCGGGCTGTCAGCCAGCGTGCGGCATACGCTGGGCCGCCTTCGCACGGAACTGACGCAGCGCGCGGCAGCCGCCAGTCGCAAGAAGCCGCGCACCGAGCTGTCCGCCGCTTCCCTGGTGGGGACGAGCTGCACGGTACAAGACGTGTGCCGGGGCTTGCGCCGCCGTGACGCCGCTCGCACCTTTGTGGATGTGTTGGCGCTGGCTTCGAAGCAGTACGTGTCGGCGCATCAGCAGAAGACACTCGGCGACATTACCGTGACGCTGAACGAGAATGCAGTCAGTCTCTTCGCCGCAGCATAAGGATGCAACAGCGCAGTCTAGTCAGCGCGCTTATTTACTTTTTTGTCTCTTTTTCTTTTTTTTTTTTTCCCCTTTTGGTATGACGCGAGTTGACGCGAACTGAACTACTTTGCACTTATAGAGAAAAAGAGGAAGCAAAACAGAAAGGGAAAAAATGTGAGTAGAACTGATATCCAGCACGACGGAACGACAGGACCGGCCTCATGCTGGCCGAGGCTCGCTGTTTTTTTTTTTTTTTTGTGTGTGTGTTCCCTTTTTCCTTTTTTCGTAAATGAACTCTTCGACACCAAGTGGCAACAGTGGAAAACAAAGGACTGCCAGATTTGTGCGAATGTGAACGATTCACACAGAGCCGCATAGAAGGTGACTGACACCAATTTTATAGAAGTGATAGACTTTCTTTCTAGTTACACGTGTAACTTTTTTTTTTGTGTAGTTTTTGCCTTTCGGACCTTTGTACGCACAAGCGGCCACGCAACTGTCTTGTACCTCAACTTCTTTTTTCTTTTTCACTCTATAAACAGTCCAACAGTAACGCAGCGTGGAACTTCCCTTGTGCTTTTCGCTCACACATATATTCTGTTGTCTCTAATGCGAATAGAAAAGGAGCAGATAGACGGCTTTGACGTCTGTATCAGTGGGCAAAAAAAGCACTTTTTTTTTTTGTCTTGCTATCGAAGAGAAACAAAAAGAAATCAATAAACTGCGGTTAGGTGGGTTCGCAATTGGTGACTGAGAAAAAAAAAAAAAAAGACACGCTTAACAATGTAGTTTCCGAAGGAATGCTAGCGGAAGCACTTTTTTTTTTTTGAATCTCTTTTGCAGTACTTGTGCTGCGGCTTTATTTTATATCTCCTCTCCTCTCACACCATCATTTCTTTTTTTTCTTCTTCTTTTTCTCCTTTTCGGTTACAGGAAGAAGAAAAGAAGAAGAAGAAAAAAAAACGCCAGTAAAAAGGATAGAGTGACATTAGTGCGTTGCAGAAGAAAAAACGAAACAGTAAAAAGCAGCCTCCTTTTCAACTGTAAGGCACAGTACACATAGGTGCAGTTTCTATTTTAAGAGCATACATACACATCTGTATATTCCTACGAAGTCCTACGTATAGTTAGCTGCCGTCGCAGCGCGCTCCATTCCCTATCATCTTTTTTTTTTTTTACTTCTATTGTCGGGAGTGTAGGCTGATCGACCATGTCAAAGTATGCCAATCCCGAGTACTGGGAGGACCGCTATCGGAGCAACGACACCACATTCGACTGGTTCGTCACCTACGACAACTTGCAGACAATTCTCCGCCCGCTGCTGCAGCCTGCAGAGCAGATTCGCGTTTTGGTCGTCGGCTGCGGCAACAGTCGTCTTTCTGCCAGTCTCTACGAAAACCTCAACATCAAAAAGATCACGAACGTGGACGTCTCGCCGACCGTTATTAGTCAGATGCAGCGCCGTTACTCGGAGATGAACGAGATGCAGTGGATCTGCGCGGATTTGCTCACGACGCCAATCGAGAAGCTGATGCTGGAACTGTGTCCGAACGACTACCTCTACGACTTTATTCTGGACAAGGGTCTCGTAGACAGCATCCTCGGCGGTGCAAACTCCTTCCACAACCTATATATCTTCAACAAGAACATGTCGCGTCTGCTGAAGCGCGGCGGCCGCTTCGTAGTCGTTTCCTATGGATCCCCCGAGACGCGCATGGACCACTTTCGCCGCAAGAAGCTGAACTTCGACGTGGAGCATAAACTGCTGGAGAAGCCGATGCTGACGTCCTCTACGGCGAGCCCCACCGGGCACTACCACGTGTATATTATGGTCAAGGTGGGCGCCAAGCAAGGGGCTGCAGCGGACGACGGTGAGTCGGAGGAGGAAGACGACTTTTACGATCGCTTCATGACGCAGAACACCGCGACAAGTTGAGCGGGGAACGGGAAGGAACAACAACAACAACAAAAAAAAAAAAACAGGAGAGGAGACGATTTGCACCTGCTCGTTGTTGGTGATGCATGCGTGATGGTGGGAGATGTTGTTGTTGCTGTTTGATGTACATAGTGAAGGTTGCTTCATATTTCTCTTTTTTCCTTCTGTTTGTTCTGACCATGCAGTGCACTGCTTCCTTTACTGTGTGAAAGGAGGTGCGCAGGCGAGGGTGCCTCGACGGTATCTTGCGCCTCTTACTATTATTGTGCTTCCTTTGTTATCACGTAAAGGGCCAATGCAAAGTGGTCTCACCGTGTTCTCGGGTAAGCCAACTTCTTCCTTGTCCAAAAAAAAAAAAAAAACTCTGTGCTTTTCAAAGAATGGCCACGTGAAGTGATCTAATCGGGTTGTTAACTCTGCGACAAATCGAGGAAACAGACTAACTTTTTTTTTTCTCATAAATTGTTGGCTACAGTCCGTTCTCCGAAAAGAGGAGAAAAGAAAAAGGAACAGTGACTCTCAAATCGCGTAGTTTTACGTTACTTCTGTGCTTTCTCCTTTTTTATTTATTTTTGCGGAAGCTGCTACATTTCACGAGCTTCTCAGCGTGAGAGAAATAAGAAGAACATGTCTACTGGTTCAAAGCCACTGATTGCCTTGTTGCTCGCTTTTTTTCCCCTTTTCTTCCCCCTTTTTTCAAATGTAAACTCTACTTAACTGGCTTGTGCTGTGCATTTGTATCGCGTGACTGCACGCCACCGGCGTCATTATGGACTGTGGTGCTCTTACGTGAATGCACACACACATGCATACATACACACACATGCTTTCTCATGCAATAAAAAACCGCACCTGTGCTTCATTTTCCCAACACATTGAGGAAGAGATCCATTTCTTTTTTTACGAGGTTTTAACCTCCTTCTTCTCTCTTCTTTTTCATCTCGACAACTGCTCACAAGCAAACAGTTACATTTAGTCTTTGTAAGTCTCGCTTGTGAGTTACTCGCCTTCACTTCGTTTTTGTTTTCTAATACCTAGCACACGTACTCATAAACAAACAAGGGAAGCAAACTCTCGTCTCATTACTTTACTTTCATTTTTTTTTCTTTGCTCAAACAGCTTTGTGGCATTTTTGGAGTTTAACGCACGGATAGAGCGCTGACACAAGAAAATCTGTACATACACCAAATTCCATACACGCACACAAACGCACACACGTATACAAGCACACCTTTTTTTTCCCTTAGCTTTCTGTGGTTTCCTGCCTCGACTTTTTTTTTCTTTCTTGTGCGACGTTTGCTTCGTTCCCGTCTTGCTTTCAGCTGCTTGTGCTAGTATTAAAAAATACGTGTCTGTCGTTTTTTCCTCTTTCTTCTTCACTTGCAACGTCTCTAGTTGCAAGTGATTAAAACGGAAGGGCCTGCACGCACTACAGCGAAGATAAGAAGCTTGTTGTCCTGATCAAACCCAGTGGCTTTTCAGCCAGTTTTTCGTTTTACTATTGTTCTTTTTTTTTTTTCTTTCATTTCATTCTTTATCTACTTTTCTTGCTTTTTTCATCCCCAGTGTTTGTTTGATTTTAGACCACACAACATTTTTTTCTTTCTCATCTATTTAGCACAGTTCGTTTTTTTTTGTACCTTTACGTTCCTCTTTTTTTTATTCTGTTCTTATAAGCTCTTTTTTTAAATAAGCACTCGCACACTCGTTCCTGTGGTTTCATATAGTACCCAAAGAGAGAGAGAGAAGCGGACGAAGATACACACACACGCACACACACGTAGCAGAAGATTGAGGGAAACGCCGTAAATAACGTTGTGGATAGCGTTTTCCGTTCTTGAAGCTGTTGTTGGTCTCCACTGTCTCGACTCTCTTTACTTATAACCTTGTGTTTTGTGTGGCGTGGGGAAAAAAAAAAAACGAACATTATTATATCTAGTCTTCTAAAGCAGTTGTATTTACTCCGGAAGCGTAGCGGTAGTTAGCCCTGGTAAAAAAAGAAAAAAGAACATACACACAGAGGCACGCAAAGCTCTTTTTTGTGCCTTTTTTTTCTTTCTTTCTTGCATATCAGTCGAGTTTTGTTGAACGCACGTTGAATCACTATCCAACGTGAAGAACAGCAAGCATCTTTCATCGAGTCCTTTTCTTTTCTGTTTTTCGCCTAGTGTTTTGTTGTTTTCTTTGTTGGTGTTAGCTCGTTTTCTCTTCGTGCTGTTTTCTTCATTTTACTTCGTCACCGACGGCTGAGAATTGGCTGGCAGCCCCACCTTTTTTTCCTTTTTTTTTTGTCGACTGGTGTGCTGCTTAAAAAAGAGAGGAAAAAGAGAGACAGTACAATAACAACAACAACGCGCCTTGCCTTTTTGTCTTTCTGTTGCGTTTTGCTGCATCGCGCGCCTGTTTTTTTTTTTTTTCTCTTCTGTGTATCTTTGACCTCTGTACTGCAACCACTCCAAAGTGCGTTGCCTTGTCGTTTCTTTTTTTTTTTTTTTCGTTTCTAACTCTCCCACAAGGACATCAAGCACGCGAGGCTTTTCGGAGAACAAAAAAGCGTCCACGCGAAAAAAGTTCGACCGAAAAGCCCTTTTCCCTTTTTTCATTGCGCCTTTTTTCCAGCTCCTTATCAGTCTAGATACCCGCACACGCACACAACATAACTCTTCACTCTTTTCACCGGTGCTCTCTTGTTAGTGCATCTACGCACCACAACTTCCTGTTTTTTTTTTTTCTGAAAGACTGCCTTTACGCAAAAGACTCTTTCCTTCTCTTGGCGCGATTTGTATTCAAAAAGCAGTTTTTCCTTTTTGACCACGTGACTTTTTTTTTTTTCTCTCTTACGAAACGGACGAGGCACAACATCCAGTTGAAAAGCCCCCCTTTTTTTTTTCATTTTCTCTTTTTTGTGTGTGCTTGTGAGAGACAGCATCGTCTAACCACGCAGGTATCGAAAAAGGGGGAAAAACCTGTATAGGCCCTTTTTTTTTTTGTTGCGCATACATATACGCTTTTTGTCACTGCTGTCTTCTCCCGTTTTTTTCTTTTTTTTTTTTTCTCCGCAGGTCGTGGCAATGTTCGAGACGACCAACTCCTCCCACAGCACTCCGCGCAGTGGACCGTCTGAGCAGGGCCCGCTGCCTTCTTTCGTGGTGACGTCGAGCAACGATACACCGGCGAAGGCGTCGTCGACGGTCACCCTGAATCCGGAGGCGCGCGAGTTCCACGTGACACCGTCCTTCGGCAGCTCTCTCTTCGCCATGCCGCAACAACAGCAGCAGCAGCCACGGTGGGGACCCGCCGCGATGGGCGACTTCCCGTGTTGGCCCTCTGGCAGCTCCCGCAGCTCGCCATCTCCACCACCAGGCGCCGTGGAGCCGCTGGACAGTGCTCGTCTGGTGAAGCTCACGGAGGCCTACATGCACGAACTGTACGACCGCCGCTGCAAGGAGGAGAACCTGCACATGGTTTCCGTCTTCCACTTACACCCCCGTACCACAAACAAGCAGCTCAGCAGCATCTTCTTCCCCACCGGGGCCTATGCGGCCGAGGTGCTCGAGCCACGGCAGATGCCGGACCCACTGGCCAACGCCTTTAACGCTGTCCGCCAACGCGCCGGTGCCGTCTTTTTCACCCGCAAGGATTTCGCGATGGTCGGCGTGGAGAAGATACACGACTTCGTGCCGCACGGGCAGCACCAACCCCTCGTGGTGCGGTACTGTGGGCCTGACACGCAGGGCAGCCAGCAGCCGACGACCGCGAAGGCGTCGAGCCCTCCGAGTGCCCGGCCGACACCACCACAGGCACCGACACACTTCCGCGATGCCACGAACCCACGCGACGTCTTCCCGAGCAGCGCGGCACCGACCGCCCAGCCGCCGGTGCCCGCGCTGGACCGGCTTAGCAGCGGTTCCCCCACCAGCACCTACGACGTGATTGATCAGCACTTTTTGCAGAAGTACGCAGGAGAGAAGGTCTTCCTGGTCGGCGTGCACAACCTCGCCTACGGCACGAGTGCAAAGTCATTTTACAAGATGTTCTACCCGATGGGCGCCATCGACTCGGAGTTGCTGCCGCGGCCTGTTTCTGTCGACGGCAAGCTGCGCTGCAGCGGTGTGGCCATCTTCGGTTCTAAAGGCATGGCGATGGAGGCGGCGGAGAAGATCAACGACTTTGTGCCGCACGGCCAGCGCCGGCCCGTCGTTGCCCGCTTTCTCAACCGCACGCCAGCACCGCCGCTCGACATGACGGCTGCAGCGGTCGACCGACGCGAGGCGCCGTCGTACGGCACGCCGCTCGTCACCGCCTCCACTCCGCGAGCGAACGCCTCGGGCGCGTCCGCCAGCGCCATCACGAACGGAGCGGCGCCGACTGCTGCGAGTGCTGCAACGGCGGCCCCTGTCACCTCTGCCGCGGCGCTCCTTCTCGCTATTGAGCGACAGCTGCGCGGCAAGACGGTGAGCGACAGCCAATTGGCTGCGGACATGTGCGCGCTGGTGCTGTGCAACGACAGCGGCGAGGCCGAGGCGAAGCGGCTGGCCGATGTGCTGCGCGACACGCTCCAGTCGATGGGCGACCATTCCACCATCCTCAGCAGCCCCCTCTCTGGAGCCCTCCGCACGGTGCACAGCACTCTCGGCATCCGTCTCCGCACCGCGCCGCCTAGCCCGGATGACAACGCCGCTGCGGCGAAGAAAGGCGTTGTGTTTATGCAGCTTATCGGACGCACCTTCATGATGCTGCTGGCCGACACCACCGCCGCACGGCAGACCCGCATCGTGGCCGCCGTGCAGTGTGCCTACCTCTACCAATACTCCTACCTGCCCAAGACACCGTTGTGCTTTGCCACCGTCCTTTTCCAGAACTGCGGCGCGGAGCTGCGAGCGGCGAAGGAGTTTCTTTGCCGCGAGGCCGAGGTGCCGTCCAGCATCGCAGAGGAGCGCCGACACCGGCCGTGGCTGACGCTGATGGACGCACTGCAGGAAATGGTGCTCGTGTGGAAGTCGCTGGACCCGCACCTCTACGCGCAGGACCCGGCACGTGACGATTACGAGCGTTTCGTCCGCGACTTCCGCGGCGGCGGTAGTGGCGCGGGTGGCGTGCGTAGTCCCGTGAAAGCAGCGCAGACGGAGGCCGGCGTGGAGGCCTGCACGCCGCGCAACGACACACTGGAGACGGGCACGGAGGGCGGCAACATCGGCTCGGGCTCCGGCAACGGGGCGAGCAGCAGCGCGAAGAAGTCGCAGCTCGTGACGCCAAGTGCGCGACCGACGCCGCGGCGCGTGGTGTCGAAGTCGTACAGCACCACCGCAAGCGACTGGAAGGGGAAGCAGAGCACGCCGGTGGGGGCGGCGGGTGGGGCGGTGCCGCCGCAGGTGATGCTGTCGAGCCCGGCCAGCGACTTCACGCAGGGTGCCTCGGAGTTCTCGGTCGAGAGCAGCGCGGTGGGCCCGTTCAACAATGCCCTCCGCTCTTGCGGCCTCACACCGCAGCACCCGAGCATGCGCTTCGCCTGGGGCTCGAAGGTAGCCGGCACGTCGCAGCCGTCGTCTGCGCCACCGGCGCCGACCGTCACGGCAGTCACCGGCCTCACGACGTCGCCCATGGCTGCTTCTGCGGTGGTGCCGTCCTCGGCGGCCTCCGCCGTCGGCGCTGAGCGCACTGACGCCGCTATGACGGAGTGCACGGTGTACATCACGAAGCTGCCTTCCTGCTTCACCGCGGCACAGGTGCGGCGACTGCTCTTGCACTTCGGCGACTTCCGCAAGGTGCGGCTGTGCCACGACGACAAGGAGACGACGCGCAGCGGCACGGCGGAGGCCTTGGCGGCCCACCAGCTCAAATTCCACGAGTTGTGCTTCGGCTTTGTCGAGTTCGTTGAGGCGGGCAGCGCGCGGGCGATGGTTGAGTTTTTCCGCAACGAGGTGCACACCACCACCGCTTTTGACTTTTTACGCACGCCAGGCGACGACGTCGCCTTCGACGAGGCGGAGCTGAACATGCTGCGCAGCACCCGCACTAGTCAGGCACGCAACCCGATCCATGACCAGCAACCCGTCGATGCCACCCGCACCTTGCCCTGCCTTTTTGGTCTCATCCGCCCGTCGCACACTATCGAGACGTACGCCGAGGCGGTGACGGCGGACGACGTGACAGCCGCCGTGGCGGCGATCGAGGCGGCACGCACGCCGGCGGAGACGCGGCAGCCGCAGACGCAGACGCAGCAGGCGGTGGCACCGCCAGTCCGGACAGGCGTTTTCTCGACAGCGACGCCCTTCGCTGCGCCTGCCATGCTGCAGCCGCTGGAGGACGTGCACTTCCCGCACAACTTCCCTTATCACCGTGTTTTCGCGGGTGGCTGCTGCGACGACGACGACGAGGATGGCGAGAATGCCGCGCCGATGTTGGTGGAGGACGATGACGAGGACAACGATGGGATGCAGGTGTATCAGGTGGAACATATCCTGCAGCTTCTCAGCTGAGCAGGGCGTTCGGGATTATTTTTGAGGGTTTGACGCAGTTGCTTGAGCTTTCCTGCCTTTTTTTTGTTTTGTTTTCTCTCACAGCTATATATATATAACACATATATACATCTTTTCGCAGCCTCTTTTCTTTTTCGTTTATTTAGACAGCTGGTGGAAATGTTCATGTATCTGTATCTTTTTTTTTTTGTGTGTGTGTGTTTCGCTTTTTGTTCTGTTGTTGTCTTTGCGAGCGGCATCCTTCTACGCCCGCCTCGTTATTATATTGTTTGTTTCCTTAGATGTACCCGCTCCTTTTTCTTAACCGCCTCTCTCTGTCTGTCTGTATGTCGTGGATTTTCGAAAGATACTCCCTTTCATTTTTTCCTTCTTCCTTGTATGCTTCTCGGTTCTTTGTATCCCTTTTTTTTTTTTGGTTGTTACTATGATTGTTTTTGTAAGAGTGCATCTGAAAGGGTGGGGGATAGGATGGCGTATACTCTTTTGTTATGGTTCTTCTCGTTCACCTCTTTTTTTTCTCGTGACACTGTTGATCATAAAAGCAAATGCGATCAAGCTCGAAAGAGCAGTTGAAAAGGAAGGAGGGAAGCGTCGGCGCGCCATTGCCGCGATACCAATGCTATAGGGTGCGTGGCACAAGAAGGAAGCTGCGATGATGATACTAGCAAGCAGCATCCACGAGTTACGTGCTGTGACGAACTTTTTGGGCCACCTTAACTTGCTGGGTTTGCATGCAGCCGAAGTAGGCGTAGCAGTAAAAAAAAAAAAAAAACAGTTTCGCACCAGCAGCTGAAGTGTCCGTCCTATCTACGCCACCATGGATCCGTTGTTTGGGGGGTCTTCGCTGATTCGTGTAAGTCCTGTGCTTTCCATGTTTACGAATTCGGCAGACAGTTTCTTCCGCTCTTGCCATCTATCTCTCTGCTCTCTTCATTGTTGAACACACACTCGCGCAGATTGTCGATTTTTTTTTTTAATCGTATTCGCTTGTGCCTTCTGTAACCACGTTCCTTGTAGTTGACACACACACACACGCTCACGTACACTTGCAAGTCGCTCTTTTTCTCTGACAATCCGTTTTTTTTTTTCCCAGCTCTGTATGACTCCACGAAGCGTGCAGTGGCGCATGCTGGCCGGTGCAGTGTGGACGTTGCTTTTCCGCGTCACCGGTGCACGCGCCATTGCCATCACGCCTATCTACGAGGCTTACACAAGCGTCATCCTCGCCATCGGCGGCTTTCTTCTTGGCGCCATCGTTGTGGTGGTGTTGATGTGCTTCAACTGGAAGGTGGCGACGGTGCGGCTGCAGCCGCGCGAGCGCCGCATGTGGGAACTGGCGCCGCTGCCCGGCCTCTCTGAGAATGATGCGAAGATCCTGGAGAAGCTGCACGACGAAGCCGACAAGCCGAGGAAGAGGAAGAGGACGACAGATACCGTAAAAAAGGGGCAGCCTGCCTCCGCCGCGTCGCCAAAGAACGCTGTTTCTCCCTCGGCGAACTCCAACCCGAGCCGCAGCGCGGGTCCCGTCAACCCGGACAACAACGTTTCTCGTCCCAACCCATACGTGGACACGGAGGACGACGTAGTTGCCTTTAACAACTCGGCGACTGACAAGTTCGTCTACATGTAGCTAAGGATGTGACTAGTCTCTTTTTCTTTTTTCTTTTGCGCATCGCAATGGTGCTCTGCTTTCTTTGTTGTCTTACTGGAACTCGTCTTTTTTCCCTCTCTTCTCAAACCATGTTGCAAAAAAAAAAAAAAAAACAGTTGAGCAGCGGCATGCCTTTGGATCGTTGCTCCTGCCGCCGGGTTGATGGGAAATCCCTCCCCGCCAAAACCGCTCCTCTTTTCCTTTCCTTGCTTTTTGCTTTTTGCGCCGTGCCTTCCTTTGCCCGGGCAGGGCAGCTGTCGCTGGCCTCGCGGGCACCTCGGCGGGGCCAAGCTGTCAGCCCTACGCGAGGACGAGGAGGGTGGGGAGGGGCGGCGGGTGGCACGACACCGCGGCGCCAGAGAGGACGGGGCGGACGAAAGGCAGAGGGGTTCGAGACGCTTTTGAAAGCACACGCGCACACTGCTGCTGATCAGCGTTTCCCGACGTTAGAGCCCGTAGCGAGCGGAAAAGGAAAAGGAGAAAGGAAGCAAGACATGCATGCAACATGCGCGTCAGTGGTGTCGAGCAAACTGCTCCGATGGACTCTAGCTCTCTTTTTTTTTTTTGTGATTTTGTTATCGTTCTTAAGCTACGGCTAAGTGAACGCTGCCAAAACGGGCAGGCATATTTGTAAGGTGTAAACAGCAACTGTCCTCTTCCGTATTTTTCCCAATCTTCTCCCTCTCGCCTGACACTGCAACGACATCACTGGGTGGTGGCGGGCGGCGTCTGCGGTGGACGCTGAAGGCGCTGCGCTGCCGCACTGCCACCAGCCAGGCGCTCCTTCTCCTCCTTCTCGAAGTTGCGGACGACCATCAGCAGCTCTTTCATGCGCGTCACCGCGATGTGCATCTCGCTCGTTGTCAACACCGGGTCGTAGTCGGAGGGCTGCGGCTCCATGTCCTGCTGCTTCATCCGCTTCACGCGGTCCACCACGGCGCCCGAGTCGATTTCCTTGTCCCGCGCATCCGCGAACATGACGAGGTGGTGCAGCATCATGCTGCGGCCGACCGCGTCGAGGATGTAGTTCGGCGTCAGGCCCAGCTCCGCGACGGGGTCGACCGCCTGCGCCTTCAGCTCCTCCGCGGTGGGCGGCGGCACCGGCGGCATGCAGAGCAGCGCGTAGAAGCGGCGCCAGAACTCCTCACTGACGCGGAAGCGGTAGTACGGCATCGTGAGCGGCAGGCACAGGGTGCGCATGGGGTCCTCGGTGGTGTCGCCGTGCATCTGCGCCGTCTGCGCCCGCGTCACTGTTGCCGTCACCTCCTTCGAGAAGACGATGTGCGTGCAGTAGTCCGTGTGGTAGTCGTCGCCGCGGGTCGCCTCGAAGACGCGCGCCAGCAACAGCGGCCGCTCTGTCGCGAAGACGATCGCCTCCTCAAACGGCTCGTGCGTCTTCACGAGACTGCGATAGTAGATGATCTCCATGTCATTCAGCACCGCCCACGCCGCCGCTGCTGCGAAGAGGCGGGTGCGGTGCTTTTCCTCCACACAGAATGCCAGGTTCAGCAAGGACGACACCGCCTGCTCGTCGCGGCGCAGGTTCACCAGCAGCGCGGCACGCCACAGGTAAAGGGAGATGATCTCTTCTCGGATATCCTCATTCTCGCGCAGTGGGTTGACGCCGTTGTGGACGCTGTCTTCGCCCATCTTTGCCGCGCCAGGGATGAACTCGTGGCCGATGGAGCCGTCGATGACGAGGCGGGCTTCGAGCGGGCGACCCGCCGCGGCGGTCGCCAGCTGCGCATCCGCCACCTCGCGGATGCCCTTCACCGCCTCCTCCAGCTTCTCCTCGGCGGCCAGGGCGACCAAGGCGCGTATCTCCGCCGTCGGCGCATCCTCGACTTCGTACACCTGCCGCTCCGCCTGCACCTCCGCTCCTTTAGTGACCGGCCGCATCGTGAAGCATTGGGGGAAGCGGCAGGCCGGCGCGCCGGTGCACGTGCAGCGTCCGCCCGCCCCGCAGCGGTAACGAAGATCGAAGACGGTGCTGCGGACAATGAAGTCGCGGTGCGCCTTCTCAGCGTCGGAGGCCGGCGGCGGGGCCCCGTCAAAGTGCCGCGCCGCGACGACGTCGCGCAGATGCGACAGCGGCGGCGCGTCCGGGACGGCCTCGCGAAAATCGGCGCAGTCGCACGGGGCCCGCGGCGTCCGCTTTGCCTTTATCTTTGATGTGAACTTTGAGAAGAAGGACTTCATCGCGCTGTGCTGGTTGGAGCTGACCGACGTGTGTCTGCGTGTGCTTTACGTTGCGGTGGTGCTTCTGTGAGGATGTTAGAAAAAGAGAGCGAGTGCGAGTAAGAAGCAACACGTGCAACGCCACTGACGTTTTCCTTTTTTTTTTTTCTGCTTCGTATTCGCCTTCTTTTGGCTACACACTGGCGAATTGGAAATGAAAAGAAAGGCGAACAGGGCAAGGAGGTGGAGAACCAAGGAGGATGAAATAAGTAACTGATCATTTGCAACGCATGAAACAAACAAACTAACACACACACACACAACGCTTCACGAGCAACAGCAGCAAAAAAAAAAAAAAACTGCTTGTCAATACTGGAGCCTGTTTTTTTCGTCACATGCAGCCTTAACGACGCGAAGGAAAAAGACTAGAGGAACGAGGCTTTCAAGTCGTGTTCCTTCGTTGTTTGTAAGTCACAACTCTTTCTGCCTGCCGGACCTGCATGCGTCGCAAAAAAAAAAAAAAGAACAACTACACGCACCTCACTCGTCCAGCGTGCTCACAATATTGACAAAGAAAGTGCCCTACGCTGCATGAGAGTGACCCCTTTGCCACCAAATGCATGCAACGCTAAAGCCGCTTGTTTACTTTTTTTTTTGTCTTTAGTCGTGCCACAGCGGCACACGTCAAAAAACACGATAACATCAGATACCATAAAAAAAAAAAAAAGAACAGTGAAATGAACACGCTTGAGGCAGCATCCGAAGCACAAAAACCGAGTCAGCAGCAAAAGCAGCTCGTTGCAAGTTTTGCACGCCTTTTTTCTCTCCCTTTCAGTTGTTTGAACCAACGATGTTAAGAAAAAAAAAAAAAAGAAAAGCCCAAGCACTTTTTTCCAAACAAACAAACAAACAAGCAAAAAAGACAAGAAACAAAAATCAAAGCCATCGCAACACTAGATAGTAAGCCGTAGATGTCAACGCAAGAAATAGCAAGACGCGCCAAAAACACATATATATATGTATATACATATATATAGGTATATATGCATATATACACATATGCATGAGAGAGAAAAGAGAACATCAGCAAAAGAGTTGTTTGTGTGTCAGGCGATAAGAATGCGACATGCTGTCGGGAAATGGGAGGTGGTGAGCGCAGGAAAGTCGAACCGAGATGATAAGAACAACAGAGAAGTGCATCAGCAGGGGTACAAAATGGAGGTGCGGCTGCGCTAAATCGCCGACGGTACGGTATTCACATACTCATGCAGGCGGTTGCGCATCTGCTGCACTACGCAGTCGGCGATCCACTGCAGGTTGTTGATCTCAAGCTCCTTTAGCTTCACGTAGGCGTAGAAGATGCCGTACTGGAACTGCCGCGTCATCGCGTCGTTGTAGATCGTCACGGAGGCTTCCACGAAGCGACGCTCGAGGGACTTCTTGCCAACAGCATCGATATTGCGGCTGCCGTCGTCAAGCAGTTCGTAGTAGGTGGTGAAGCGGCGCAGGCGGTCACGCAGCTGCTCCTCGTTCTCGCTCTCCGCGATGTCGTCGTGAATGTCGACGAGAGTGCCGATGTTCGGGAAGACTTTGCGGCGATCCGCCGGCGTGATCTCGCGCATGCCGAGCGTGTTCAGCGTGAAGGTGAGCACCATGCGGTCGGCCTCCGCGTCCAGCACGGGGCACATTACCTCCCGCGTCTCACCACCGAGGTTGTAGCAGAAGTCATAGAACTGTTCGTAGTAGTTCTTCATGAGAATGCCGCGGATGTACTCAACGGAGAGCTCGTCCAGGTCGCGCTCGAAGCCGCCCTCGGCGCTGAAGAAGCGGCCGACTGGGCTGTCAATCAGCACCACCTCGAACATCTCCTGCACGTCCGAGGCGGCGATCAGCGTCGGCATTTCCGGAAAGACGCCGAGTGGGTGGCACTTTGTAAGCAGCTCGAGGTTGGCCCGCCCACTGCGCTTCGCTACGATGAGCTTCAGCACGTTGGACAACATGTACTCGCAGCTGATGAAGTCCAGGAACTGGCAGAGCGGAGGCTCAGCCCACGCGCGGATCTCCTTGAACTGCTTCAGTAGCACCTCCTGCGCGCGGTCGACGATGATGCGAGAGGTCAGCGAGCCTTCCTGCTGGAGGAAATTTCCGTAATCCGTTACCTGCAGCTGGCTCTTCATGTCCCCCAAGTTGTCGCACTGGCACAGGTTGTTGTACTCGTCGACGTGGAGGAGGGCGTCGCGGTAGCCATGCACCATCGCTTCGAGGTGGCCCTCGTGCACGTTGTAGTCCATCATATCGCGGCCCATTTTCCACAACGCTTTTCGCTCTTCTTTTTCTCCTTTTTTTTCTTCTAGTTAAACGGCTAAAGGGTGAGAATACAAAAGGGTGAAAGTAGGCCGTGCAATGAGAGAGGGAGAGAGAGGCGCAAAGGATCGATAGGGGGTGACTTGTCGAGTTTGCGTGAGCTCCACCATCAACTACGCACGTTGGTATATACGAAATGAAAGAGAGAAAACAAACAAACAACAACGACAAAAAAGAAACTAAGGGTGCGAAAATAAACCAGAAATGCGTGACAAAATGAGCGTGAGGGAGAGAGGCATCAAAAGTCTGGCGGCATGGTGCCTGACAGGAGTGTGTGTGTGGACGTAGTGGTTGTTTTTCATTCACCAAAAAGAACAGGGGGATTCCTTTTACCCGAAGGAGAGAACGGAGAAGAGCATGCACCCCAATTCATGCTGCTATTTGTGTTTTGTGAACATGGGAAAAAGCTAAAAAAAAAAAAAAGAGTGAGTACATGCTGTAGTTGTAATGGTACAAAGCAAAACAAACAAAAAAAAAAAAAGAAGAGAACTCAAGTCGAACAGCTACAACAACAACAAAATGAGGACTCGCCAGGCTTGTAGTCTTACCTATCTGCTGATATGTGCCTCAGAGGCCTTACGAAACAGCGCGCTCGCGCGCTCTGCAGATAAGTCGTCGACCTCCTCCCCTCGCAGTGCACGCACCTCCGCCTGCAGTCGTCTCACCTCCTGCTGGGCTGCGTCACGCTCCTGCTGCGCCGTCGCCACCTCCGCTTTCAGCACGTGAATCGTCGCCTCGTGTCGCTGCAGCACGCACGCCTGGTCGCGTATCTTCCGCTGAGACTCGCGAAAGCGACGGCGCAGGACGGCGACTTCAGCCCTGCACAGCTGCAGCGCCACCGCATCGCGAGAAAGGCTGAGAGCCTCCCTGTTTTCCTTCTCCGCATTGCTTCTGCGAAGACCCGCACTCCCCGTGCTTGCCACCGCTGTCGTCGCCGCCTCCTTCGCCAACTCACGCACAGGGGAAGACTCAGCAGTGGGGCGCGGTGCCAGTGAAGGAGTTGCGGATGGCTGGGGCATCCCACCTCCACCTCCACCTCCAGCGCTGCGGCCTTGGTAAAGGCGGTAGCCCAGCGTCGACGTCTCCGCTGAACTCCGCTGCCTGCTGTGGTGGATCGGCTTCCCTGGCGTTTGCACCGCCGCGGTGGAGAGGGCCGTCGTTGAAGATGCACCGACCAGCAGCGATGACGCTGCCGCTGGTGCCCGCGGCGGCGGACTGCCACCGCCAAACCCGCTCGTCTGCAGGAAGGTCGTCGACGCGGCCGTCTCGCTGCCCCACTTCGGCGGTGGCGTCATAAAAACGTCCGCCGTCGTGTCCGCCTCGGCTGCCGGGACTCGCAGCACTTTGCCCAGGCGGGCCCCGCGGTGCTGCAGCGCCGCCGCCAGCACCGTTACTTCCGCTCCCTGCAGCACCACCACCGTCTCCCCTGTCGCCTGGCTGCAGGGACGGTGATCGGTCGACGTCGCCGCCTTGACGGGGCTGCGCAGGGCGGCGAGTCGCCACTCCTCCGCGAGGCCCCGCAGCGCCGCCTCCATCGCCAGCTGTGCGGCCGGCAGCGATGCGAACGTGGTCGCCGAGCTGCACAGCGCGTCCGCCAGCGACGGTGCGTCGTAGTGAACGCGAAACGTAACAGTGGCGTGGCTCGCCGCCTCACCGGCCATGGCGGCGCCGCGACGCGCGGACGCTGAACCGGAAGGGAGCGCCGCCACGATACCCCGTGCGAGAGATCCGTTCACAAGACACGGATTGCTGCTCATGTCCAGTCGACGCAGCCGTAGCAATAGCGGGGCACTCGCGACGTGCGCGCCGCCGTCAACGGGCCATTGCACGTGCGAGAAGAGGCGGCGGACGTCGTCCACGTCCTCGATGTAGTTGTACGAGAGATCGAGGCTGGTCAACGCGGTGCTCCATGGCCGCGGGAGGGACGCACCGCTGCCCTGCGATCGCACTTGCCCTTCCCTGGCTAACCTCGTCCCCATGTCGCCTGACACACCCGCTGCTACGTCGTCGGCGTCCACCCACAGCAGGGTGGCAAGTGCACGGCCACGCAAGCGGTTGTGCGAGAGAATCAACACGACCTCGGGGTCAGCTTTTTCATTGCTCTTCGCCGTTGCTCTCGACTGGGCCGCGTGTGAACGTGAGGTCTCCACTGCATCTGCAGCTGTCGCAGCCGCACTCCCTTCTGGCGGTGAGAGGGCGGCTGGCGTACTAAGTGATGCCGAGGACGTCTCGTCCACCTGGAACTGCACCGAGGTGTTTGCGCTGGCGGAGCGGCGGCCCGCCTCGCGCAGCCGCAATCGGTGAGCCTCTTCCGGCGACGTATGACAACTGAAGGCGACGGAGGCCGTGTCCGTGTCGTCCACAATTGAACTCAGCGCCGGCGTCGGGTCGGCGTGGACGGGGGCCGGCGGCTGCTCTGGTGGCGTTGCGCTGCCGCCATGTGAGGACGCCGGCACTCCTCCGGTCACGTCATGAACGGCTGCGCAGGTCAGCGGAAGTCCCTGCAAGGAGTCGATGGAGTTGTAGGAAAGGTCGATGTAGGTGAGCTGTTGGCATGCTTGCATGCCATCCAGCGAGGTAAGGTGGTTGTGGGTGGCGATGAGGGTAGTGAGGGTGTGCGCTGCCCCACAGAGCCCACGCAGGGTGCGCAGCTCGTTGTGGCAGATACAGAGCTTGGCGAGGAAGGTGAGGCTGCGCAGTCCGCTCCCTTCCTCCTCCAGCGAGGTCGTTGCCGTCGTTGTCGTGGAAGGAGACGAGACGGCTGCGTGAAGCGTGCCGACGAGGGAGGAAGACCGCGGCTCTGGGCCGGGAGGCACCGCAGGCCGCAGCGGCACCAGTGGAACAGGCAGCCGTGTGAAGCCCTGTGTTGGCGCCTGCCCTTCGCTGCCGTTGCCACGCGTTCCGGCGAAAGGGCATTCGAGCGTGCGCAGATGGTTGAAGCTGATGTCCAGCTCGTGAATCGATGGCAACGCCGCCGCCTGCACGCCGAAGTTGCGCGTGCTGGCAGGATGCAGCTCGTACAAGTGTCGATTTCGGTACGATATTGACATGGCAGACGAGATAAGATAGCCGCAATTTTGCTGCTTGAATCTAAAACAACAACAAAAAAAAAGACAAAAACAAAAAAAAAGTTGGAATGTTCAGTACAAGGCGATCAACAACGACAACAGTAAAAGCGTCAAATAATGTGAACGCAAAAATGGAGCAGCACCACTATGAAAAAAAAAAAAAAAAGTAAGACAACAGTGTTGATGCCTGTATTCGTGACTAGAGCTTGATTGACCGATAACTTTGATGACGTATTCCTCCCTCTGCCTCCGCCTGCTTTCACAACCTCTTGTAGCTGATTGAAGGAGAGCGGAAGGGAGGAAGGAATTTGAAGTAGTAAGTTACACAAGCAAAAACCTACCTTTTTTTTTTCCCCTTTCAACCAATCATTTGAGCTTTGTCTGAAAGGGCATTGCGCTCCGAAGAAAGACGAAGGGAGAGAGGGAGAAACAAAGAGGGAGAGCAAAGCTAGGAGACGCTACACAAGAAAAAAAAAAAAAAGAAAAGGGAAAACAAGGGGTTAAGAGAAAATAAAACAAAAAAACAAACAGAGGTTTGTTGCCGATTGTGCTGTGAGCCCACGACTCCATCCAAAGGTACTCTCACATCGCCGAAAGAGATCAAGCGAAACAGAGTCACAAACAGGGACAAAAAAAAAAAAGCACCTTTCTTTTATTAAAGTGGTGAGTGCTTGGCATTCGGCACTTCCCAAGTCTGGAAAAAAAAAAAAAAAGTAACACGTCAACGCCGACTTGCGACGCGTGGCTGTCAATGAAAAGCAGCACATTCTTCTCTGGCGGAAAATGAAGCTACAGAAGAGAGAAACACAGGCCATCACCTCTTTTTCAATTAACGAAAAAAAAAAAAACAGTGTTTTTTTTTTCCTTTTAGAACATCTCCGTTACGCGGAATGATGTTAAGCGGGAGTTGAGCGTGACAGCCAAGACACAAAGTCACTAAGAGAGAATTATGCGCACAGGGTAAGCCGAGAAAGAGAAAGAAAACAAAACAACAAAAAAGAGAGAGAGGTGACAGTCTCCCCTCTATGCAACACCAATAAGACTCCGTGTCGCGTACGGATACGTTGAGTTCGAAAACACACATACTTCCTATAGTCTTCAGTCGTTTTTCTTGTCTGACGACTGGGTCTCTGATACTGGCGCGGACAATGATGCGGATGGCGCGTTCGCAGCGGCCGCCGCAGCGGCTCTAGCGGTTTCCGCTCGTCGAGCGTTACGTCGTTGCATCGTCTCCTGCTCTGTCAGCTTGCGGGCCACGCTGAAGACCTCCTCCATAGTGTACTGCTTCGCCGCTGCTTGGCTACCCTCCGCCTCGTCACTGCTGCTTGAGTCAGACGCGCTGCTGCTGGAGGTGATGAAGGCGTAGGGATTTTGCTCCACGTACTCGGAGGCGTAGCGGACTCGGTTGTGCGCGCGACGAATACAGCGGGCGACGAACGCCATCACAATGAGGGTTGGGACAACTAGGAAGAGAAAGAAAATCAGAACATACTCGTCATCCTCGACCATCGAGCTGGAGAGCGACTTAAGTCGATCGATGAAGCCCTCGCCGACGGCCCACAATAAATCCACCACGTTCTCGCCGAATCGCGACATTGCCGCTGAACTCGGACTTTGCTTGTGAGTTGAACGTCGTGCGAGGACGCTTCGCACGCCGATTAAACAATGAGGGGGAAAAAAAAAAGAAAGAACGTGGGCGTGTTGTGTGCTGCGATGGACTTCTAGCTTCTCTCTTGCGACAGTAACCCTTTTTCTTCTCAAAAGAGCGTCGTAATCATCACAACAGTAACACAGAAATGCCGAAAGAGACGGCCAAAACAGCCACAGGCAAAAAAGGGCAGCAAAGAAGTGAGTGTACAATTGGCTTTACTTCCCTTTTCCCCCCTCCTGACAACAACAACAAAAAAAGGAGGGTGTAAAAGCCACCGGAACCCTTCACTGAGTGCATGGAAATAATGCGAATATACCGTAGTTTTCTTTCCCATTCGTGCCTTTTTCTCTCTCTCTTTTTTTTTTTTTTTGCAATTTGTGCCTCCTCCACGGACGTAGAAACTCAACCTCTCTCTGGTACTCTTTCTCGATAGAACGGCAAAGAAAAGCCGCGACACAATCCGTGTTAAAGGCGCCTTGCCAGTGTTGTGGAGCTTTTTTCTTCTTTTTTTTTTCTCTCATTTTTAAGTTGTGTGAGTGCCACTGTAAAAACGTGGTGTTCGCAATGACTCCTAGATTAGTTACTTGTTCATCTTTGACGGCCCATAAAAAAAAAAAAAAAACAAATGAACAAACGAGAGACAACAGTTTCCTTTTTTCTTCTTCCTCCTTTCGCTTTCACGAAAAACTCACCTAACACATATGGGAGCTAGGTCCACTGAAAAGAATGTGAAACAACAACAACAACAGAGAAAAACAAAAACAAAAACAAAAACACGAGCGGCGCGATGCAACTGACATAAACGCGCGCTTGAGTGCCTTCAGATGTCTGTATTGACTTCATCCCTTCGTGCGTAGAAGGACATGCTTCGTCGCATCAATTACTTTTTTTTTTTTCAGCTCACCATTACCTTTTTTACGCTTGTCAACATCACAGCTCATAGCGGTAGGGAGATTTAGGAAAACTCTATCGTTGCTTTCGCTGTTCTGTTTACGCCTTGGCCTTCCGCTGCGCCTTGCGCATACCCTTGCGGTAGAACTGCATAAACAGGTACAGCAGCGTCATGTGGTAGCACAGCTGCAGCACCGCCCATGGCTTGGGGATCTGCTGATCATACACGACCGCGAGAACGGCGTGGAGGATGCAGAGCGCAAACTGGATCATCTGCACCTGCGTCAGGTACTTTTTCAGCGGGTTTACGTAGCCGAGGGAGGTGTAAAGATAGTGGAAGTACATGAGCGCGTGGACGGCCGAGTTGATCCATGCCCCGAAGAAGGCCGTGCCGTTGGCGATGCCGTGGTGCAGCAGCAGGCCCCAGATGAAGCCGATGGTGAGATGGTGGTACACGTGCAGGAAGGACAGCTGCTCCTCCTTCTTGCGCAGCACCATGAAGTAGGTGTCAAACATGTCGAGGAATTTCGTTGTGTAGTGCACAAATACCCACAACTCGATCGCGCCGGTGAAGCGGCCGTTCAGGTTGAAGACACCAAAGTAAAGAAACTGACCCAAATTGAGGGCCATTGTGAGCGAGAGAAGCACCTGCACGGCGTTGTAGACGAGCATCGGCACCTTCAGGGAGTAGGCAGGGCGGTCTGCCATAAACTTGCGCAACAGAAACACAACAACAAGGTAGCCGATGTGGCCGCCGATCAACACCGGGTAGCTGACGAAGGCGTTCAACTCCGGGTGGAAGCAGAGAGAGTTCCGCCCGGTGCACTTGACAGCCTCAACAGACTCCATGGTTGCAGCAGCGGCGTAAATCGTTGAGAATCAACCTTGCGTGTGTGAGAGAGAGAGAGCAAGGCGAAGAAGATCGTAGGAGGCTAAGAAAAAAAAAAAAAAAGAGGGCCAAGACGTTGACGACTTGCCGTGCGTGTCTCTACACCCCCAAATGCGCGTTGGCTGGCATCAGAGCAGACAGAGAGAGAGAGAGAGAGCACGCAGACGTTGACGTGTAGGTCCGATGAAGAGAGTCGCAGAAGACGAGCAAGGAAAAAAAAGCAAAGTGTTCACGCATGCGGATGCACTGAAAAAAAAAAAAAACACCAGGTCGCAGCCAGACTAACATTTTCCTTTCCCCACAGACAGAAGAGAGCTACTTCCGCCGTTCACACGCTTTTCCACGTTTCTGATCTCCTGCACCTGAAAAAACTCTTCGTGCTTCTGTGCACATATGTGCAGGCGTCGCGCAGCGCAGTGGCCTTCCCCCTTTTTCACATGCAGACGGTAAAGGCCAGGAAAAAAAAAAGAATGTAACGATAGTCCTTAAACACCTTGGTAGTTTTTCTCTCCAGCTGATTCAATTACCTGACAACCATCACATTTTCCATCATTTGGAGTTCCGTGCGTAGAGCTCAATTCACTGTGAAGCTATGACGATAAAAAAAAAAAAAAAGAGCATTGATCGTTGATAGGGATAACAACACACCTTTTTTTTTTGCTGCCTGCACCACGCTAGCGTGTTACGGGAAAAAAAAAATGTAGTAATCCATTCCTTTCAGTTCGACAACGCTGACAAGAATAAGGACCCAGCAGATACCTTCCAACTAGTTCGACTTCTCTTTTTAACCCTGCCTGCTCTCTTCCTTCACTGTCTTCCCTTTTCCGCTGCGACAGCACCACCTCTACGCAGATGCAACAGCAAAGGCATGCTTTTTTTGCTTGTACGTGGCGCTCTTAATTTCCTTCTAGTAGTGCATTCCACTCCCTGTGCCCCACGATTCTTCCCATGACTTCGGCTTCCATCGCGACGACACCGGGGGCGGCTGGAAGGGGGCGTAGTCGCGCTGGATCGGCGCGCGGCCTTCGCGAATGTCTCCAAGGTCTGTTAGCCCCAGTTCTTTGCGGATGGCAAGACGCTCGTCCTCGAGCTGGTCCGACTCGATGCGCATGCGTTCCAGCTCTGGCGTGGTGAGGTCCGGCACGGCGTCGTGGTACGGGATGCCGAGATCGGTGCGCTCCCAGTAGTGCTTCATTGGCTCACCGTCCGGCGTGTGCGGGTCGGTGGTCCCCTCCGGTGGCTTGCCGTGCGGTGGCTGCTGTTTATTCATGCGCACCTGCCGCTTGTACTCCAACTCCTGCCATTCCATGTTGCGGAAGAGGTGCCCCATCTCCTGCCGCATCACCTGCGTCTCCTCCTCGTTGTAGAAGAGATCGCCCCGTACGAAGCCGAGCGTCCATGTCGCGCCTTTCCGCTTCTGCCGGGCCGCCACCTCCTCGCCGGGCCTGTGCTCCGTCTCGCGCAGTGGCTTCGTGGCACGGTGGGCGTCGCCGTAAACTTGATCGTCGTCTAGCTCTTGGAAGGTCTGGGAAGCACGGTTCATGTGGGCCATCAGCCGCATCAGCGCGTCCTCGACCTCCTCGTCCTCCAGCACCATCGCACCGAAGAACTGCTTTTTGTAGTCGCGCAGGTGCTCCTCCTCTGCCACGCTGGGCGGATCGCCGCGGTGGCCGCGCATCCACCGCTCCCACAGGCGCTCATCCGTCGCAAGGGCGCCGTAGGGCTGATGACGCTTGTTGGCGTCGCGGCGGTACATCCGGCGCTGCTCCTCGCGACCCTTCAAAAACTGCCACGTCACGGTGAACTTGTTGCCGAAGCGGTCCTTGGCAATCAGCAGCTCCTGCGTGAAGAAGTAGCGGATGTAATTCCAGTAGGCGTATTCCCACCAGTGGATAATACGATTGTCTGCTAGGCCGGCGAAGGAGTGCTGCAGTCGCACCGACTTCTCGCCAAAAGCATCGACGGAGCGCACATAGCGGCTCTCGTCCTTTGCGATCTCCGCACGCATGCGCTGCGCCGCCGCCGGCCCGCCAAGTTGCGCCGCTTCGGCCACCAACGCCTCAATTTTCTCTTTCACTTTCCGCTTTTCGTCTTCGGCGGCGAGCTGCCGCTTCGCCTTCTCCGCCAGCAGCTCCTTCTCCTTCACTGCGTAAGCAATCGCGTCCGCTTGCCGTCGCTTTAGGTAGACGAGCTTGCTCGTGAGGTCGTCCTTTTCGTCTGCCATGCTTTTAATGTTGGACAGAATGCTTGCATTCGTGAGACGGTGGCGCGCCGCGGTGGTGAGTGGGGCAGCACCAAGACGGCGGGGCGACGACGCGGCCAGGCAACCAAGACCAAGGCCGCAGCGGAGGCGTCGGCAGGCACTGCCGTCCACCGCCCACGCTGCACGGCGCAGTGTCGTGCGACGCATGCGTTGCGCGTCCCTTCCGATTGAGGAGAGAGGGAAAAAAAAAAAAGGAAAACAGATGAAAGAGAGATACGTGAGTGTTTTACCACTTCTCTGAGATAGACTTCTTTTAATGGGGATGAGCAACAACGGACGAAAAAGCGGAATGCGGTGAAAAACAGCAGCAACAACAACTAACGAGGCAAATGTGTGAAAAGGAGGTGGTCGATGGCGCAAAGTCAGAGATACTTCCTAAAGACTTAAATTGCCTTCTTCCTTGATGTCAGTACTGTTGTAGGTGCAGACTGGTAGTGAGGTTTTGATGAAACCAAGAATCGAAGAGTAGGTAGAAGAAAACAATAATAAGAGTGGTAAAGGAAGTCCTCAAGAGGTAGAAACAGCTGTTTGCAACAAAGTAGAAGTGGGGCAAGGGGTGCGCCGAACAACTAGGAAAAGAGAAGAAGAAGCACAATTTCGTCATCATTGGTTGCTAAAACACTGCTTTTCGCGCGTGCTTGCCTGTTGCTGCGCCTGAGCTTCCGCCAGGGTGTCACACTGCGGTGTACGTTAGAAACGGTTAGTGCTGAGCGAAAGAAGCTCACTCTCCGTGAGCTCATAACCAAAGCAAAGTTCAAAAAAAAAAAAAAAACAGGAAGTTGAGTGCTTTCTATGGCCCTTGCAAGAAAAAGGAAGAAAGGGGGAGGGAAGGCAACGCATATTTATAAGACTGACAGATATGCTTTGACGTGTGCTATGCTGTTAATCTACGCATCTGCCACCCCAACAAACAAACAAACAAAAAATGAAGTGCTCTTCTTTCTATTCTGCTGCGCTGCCTCTTCCACATTTTTTTTTTTTAACTGCCTGCTGCCCTCCTTGCCGTTTTGAGCTCTTCGTCAACACAATTCAAGTGAACGACAGATTAAAAAAAAAAAAAAAAGGGTTCAAAAAAAAAAAAACAGACAAAGAGGTTGTAGCACCACCACCGGGAAGGGGGAAAAAAAGAAAACTCTCCCCTTAAAAAGAGGGGGAAAAAAAAGCAACGAACAGCACAACCGGCAACACCTATGCTTGAATGCAGCACACACACACACACACACACGTGCTCTTGTGTTTGGTGCAGCATTTCAAATATAAAACAAGTACAGATTCTAATAAAAAAAAAAAAAGGAGGCTAGCACCTTTACGTGCGGTATCGCGAATGCCCTGCACCACAGCAGAATTAAAAACTAAAAGTCAAGAAAAGGAAAGCGGAGAAAAAAAAAAAGTCTAATGTAAGAAGAGGAAAACAGTCCAAATGCCTCCCCGACACAGCCATTATTATGAGCAACATAAAAAGAAGACAAAAAGGGAGATTCATATGAACATTTATACGTATGTACGCAAGCAAGCAAGTGCGATTGAGTCTAGTACCCTTGCACACCGTTCAGGCAAGCTCAACCACCCTCTTTTACGCGTTTTTTTTTTTGTCAGAATCGTGTTTCTCGTGGCGGCGTCACCTTCGTGCGCGAGACGACTTCCGCCAGGCGCCGCAGCGCTGTAGAACGCAAATTCGCATTGGTACTTGCGGGCAGCTCCGATGCTGGGCCGCCGTCGCGCGGTCGTGTCTTGCGCCGCGTCGGTGTTGGCCGCCCTCGCTGCGTGGCTACCTCAATTTGCCGCATGGCTGCCGCCAGATTCGTGCCGGGGTGGGGGACGTCGGGTCGCCTACTGAGAGAAAGGGAGGCGGAACGCACGGAGGCAGGGCGACGTCGCACAGACGACGCGGATGGGTGGCGGTGATGCGCCTGCGACGGCACCCACAAGCCAGCATCGTCATAGAAGGTTTCCTGCGACTCCGCCTCCGGGCGCTCGTCCCCCTCGTCCTCCTCGGCAACGGAGCGTCGCCGCGAGGTGCTGCTGGCAGACGGCGAGCGGCGCGGCGGCCCTGTGACTGGGGTGGCCCTCTGCGGCGCCTGATAGACGCGTGGCAGCGATGGCGGCGCGTCAACGCCGGCGGCCAGCCCTCGCAACGGCTCGTCGCGGGTCAGAGAGCGCGGGTAGCGGTGTGGCGTTGCAGCGGCTGAGGCGAAGGCCGACTTCGCGGCCCTACGCCGCGACTCCCGCGCGTGTGTCAAGCGCGACGTTGAGGGCGGTACCCCGGTGTTACGGCCGCCGCCACCGCCGAGCCGCTGCATCCGCTCCGCCCCGCGCTCGCCCTCCCCGTCGCCCAACTCGCGAGTGTAATAACGATCGCACGCATCGTAGGCAGGCCCTCTAAACTTCACAGGGCTGTACCGCGGCTGCCCTGGCGTAGGAGTGCGTGTGACGCTGTAGTGCGCGTGCGGGTCGACCACTACCATCGGCGACAGCGCGGCGGTGCCGTAGCGGTGTCGCAACTCCTCGGCGAGTGCGGCGTAGCGATTGGGCGGTTGCTGCTGCTGTGGCAGCAGCGTGTGGCCGTTGTCGGGGAGGGTGTACGGCGCTTCCTCCCCTTCGTAGTCGAGCTCGGCTGCAAAAGGCGAGGACACCAGGTCGTCTTCCCTCTCGCTCGCCAAACTCTCGTGCTCCTCCGGCTGCTGGCGCTGACGCCACTGGTGCTGGTGATGCTTCCCTGGCGTTGCCGCTGCGCCGGCGCGCTGTTTTGCCGTCTGCAACTCCTCACTGAGCAGCTTCATGTAGGCCATCACCTCCCGTACCGTTGCCTCGTCCATGCCGACGGTTTGCTGCGGCGCTTCGCCCGCGCCTGCGTCGGAGGCGGAGGAGGGCTTAGGCATGTGGTCGGGGGAGGTCCCCGCCGCGGCACGCCCTCGGCTGACGTCGAGCATCTGCTGCGGACCGGCCTGCGCTGCCTCTTCTCGCTGGTGCCGCTGCCGCTTCCATCGCCGTAACTCTGCACGAGCAACCGCGGCCTCCGACTGGGCTTGGTCGCGTTGCCGTTCAACGGTCAGCTTTGCCTCGGTCAGCTCGTCCACGTGATGCTCCGCGACCGTCACGGCTTCGCGCAGCAGCGCAAGCTCCTCGGTTAGTTGATGTGCCCGAGCCTCTGCCGCCTGCGTCGCGGCAGCGTCTGTCACGGGCGCCGGCGTGTCCGTCTTCTCCACCGCCTGTTGCGCCAGCCGAAACATGTGCTCGATCACCTTCAACACAGCGCGGTCCTCAATAAAGCAGGACACCTTCGCTTCGTTGGCGGCCTCGCCCACCGTCGCTGGTGCCTCCTGACTCTCCTGCTGTTGCTGCTGCTTGATGGAGTCGCGTGGGGTGAGCGACGGCGTGCCGCTCGGCTTGGGGGGCCGCTGCGCTGTCTTTGCTGCCGTGCCTGCTGATGGTAGCGGCAGCGGCGATGAGGCGGATGACGAGGTCTGCGCCACATCGTTCCCGTCAGCAGCCGGGCTTGCCTCTTTGCCGTCGCGCAGGCACAGCGCGAGCAACTCGGGGGGAAGGGCGTGCGAGGGTGGCAGTGGGTGGTGCTCTGCCCAATTTACGTACATGGCGCACATGTCGACCACTTCGTCGATCAGCTCGCGGCACTCTGTTGCCTGTGCGGTGCGCCGCACCAGGCGATCTACGACGCCGCGAAAACCGTCCCCCAGCTGCTCCAGCGCCGTCACCCAGGTGCAGCCGCCCTCGCCGTTGACGCGATTGAAGAAGTAACAGCCCTTCTGCACCTGTGCCCGGTCACGCAGGGTAACATACAGTTCATGCAGCTCGTCGCGGCTCTGGTGGAAGGCCGTCTCCATGTCCACCTCGCTGTACTTCTCCAGCATCGCCGCCAACTGCTGCTGTATTACGTCCATGTCTTTCTGCAGCACAATGGCCGCCATTTTGTGGTTTGCGCTGAAGCGCTTCAGCCTGTCCTGTAGCACCTCCATGTTTTGGTACGTGACCCGCAAGATTACATCGTTGTTCGCGGCCACCGTGGAGGGTGGCAGCGGAGCCGTCGTGTCCACGGCCATTGCGCCACGCGTGCCTGTCGTCGTCGCACCTTCGCGGGTGAAACGCTCCGCCACTGCGTCGTCTCCGTCCTTCCCGCTGTGGCACTGCGAGACGCGGATGAGGCGCTCGAGGTCGATGTCAACGAAGCCGTCCTCGGCGGTGTCGCCGTCAAAGATCAATTCAATATCGCCCGTGCTGCGTCGCTTCACGGCGATGGGGATGCAAAGGTAGTGCACCTGCAACAGCGAGGTGACCGCTGTGTACAGCCGCGCCACTGTCTCGTAGAGGCGGGCAATACGGTGATCGTACGGCAGCACACCGCCCGCTGCGGCTGCCGCCGAGTCCTTGACGAGCTGTGTGATAGCGTCCTGCCGACGTGCCGTTTGCCCCTCCAACGCGGCCGCACCGCTCGGCGACGACGACGGTGGTGGTAAGGAGGACGAGGTGTTCTCCGCTGCTACATTGCGTCCTTCCACGCCCTGAATAGCGGCATCTAAGGCCGGCAGAATCACGTCCGCGATCCGCATCAGACAGGAGTCGATGTCGTACAAGTTGTCATCCGGGATGTCCTCTGGCGGCGCCGCCTCCCTGCCCTGCTGCTGTTGTGACGTGAAAAAGCGTCGCACGGCGGCGAAGTACTTCACAATCTTGCGTTGGGTGTACAGGTGGTCTTCAGTGGTCTGGTGCAGCCGCTGAGCCCACCGCGTGTACTTTTGCAGCAGCTCCGCCAAGGACCGTTCCACATACTCTGCCTCCGCATCTTCGCCATTTGCCTTGCCCTCATCGCGCTGCAACACTTCCTCCACCAAGTCGTCCTTGGCAGACTCATCCGTACCCATCATGAAGAGGCTCTGCTTCACAAGTTGCCCGTTGGCTGCAAGACGATGCATGAACATCGACATCGCCTCGTGAAAGGCTGCCGTGTCGGCCTTCCACCGCGCCTCGCTGCTGCGCAGCTGCTCCAGCTCTTCCCGCACCTTCAGTTGGTCGCGCAGCGCGTCATCGGCGCACATGCGCGCCGCGAGAAACTGCAGCGCCTCTAGTACGTTGCTGTCCGACACCGCCACCATCGCCGCGGCGCCTGCGGACGGTGTGCCGCTCTTGTGCGGAGCAACATCAGACGTTGGCCGCAGATTCAGCCGACGAAGCGCGCTCACACCGTCTCCACGGTTGCCCTCGTCTTCGACGGCTACGCCACTACGTCCCGCAGAGTCGTCGGCGTCGGTGGTACCGCTGCTGAACTGGGCTGGGAAGGTGAGTCCGAGCCCTTCTTTGCCAATACGCTCTACGCAAGCCGCGACCTTGTGCAGTTTTTTCTGCACGGCAGCACACTTTTGCGCTGCGGCGTCGGCTCGCGTTTTGTTCGACGCTGCGGCGTTGAGAGCACGCTGACACTTCGTCTTCACCATGCGTAGCCGCTCACTCACGTCGCTGAGGAAGAAATCTAGTTTCGTGGGTGTGAGGCTCCGATCCACATCTAGGCTTCCCATGAGCTCTGACAGCGTTTCTGCCTGCTCTGCGCCAGGGCCGTCGTCTTGCATGGTGCACATCTCGCGCAGCTGTTGCACAATCTGTTTTCCGTGGTTTTTCATTGCTTCCTCCATGTGTGCGAGACCAACGCGACCCTGCGCACCAGCCAGCTCCTTGCGTTGTTGTTGCGCAAGCAACACCGCGAAGCGCGACTTCACCATCTCAACCATTTCAGCAAGATTACGCGTGGGTGGCTCTATGCGAACCACTGACGTACCGCATCCGCTGCCGTGAGATGCAGATGCGCCCGCGACGCTGCCGGTGAGACGAGAATCCACCAGGAGCTGAGCGAGCTCTTCCACCGCCTCCGTGGAAGCGCGGCGCAGAGCGATCTCCTCCTCGGAGATCTGATGTGGAAAGGTGACGACGGCAGCCACCGTTGTTTTCAAAGCCTCCATCGAGTGCGTCAGCGCGTCGTCGATCTGCGCTTTCTCATCAACCGACCCGCCTCCAAATTCGAAGGAGGGCAGGTGAAAGACACGCACTAGTTCTTGGCGCTGCTGCTCCACTTGCTCCATGTACCGCTCCATGGACAGATACTCTGAGAGAAGAAACTTGAGGAGAAGCTCTAGGCTGCTGCAGAGGCTCAGCACGGGTGTGTCCTTCATCTGCAAGTTAAAGTGAATCTGCAAGGAGGCCGGAATTGCGTCGATGATCGACTGCAGCGCTGCTTTAAACGTGTGTCTCTTCTCAGTATCTGGCAACTCCGAATCGATCATATTACCAATCGCCAGCTGCTGTCGAGCATCTAGTTCCGCAAGCGCCTCAGTAAGAGAGAGTGAACTTGGTTTCTTCATCGATGGAGATGTTTGGACTAGCTTGTCTATGACAGTTGCTCTCGCGGCCCGATACTCGCCCGAGAGCTTTGTCAGCATCTCTTGACACTTTTGCAGCACATGTGAGATACTGCTCTTCGTTTGTGCGGCGTCAGGCAACAGCATAGGCAGCGAAAAGTCGATTTCTTCATCGAAGCAAGATCGAGCTTCCGTTTCAAGAAGGCGGCGAAGTTCGCTCAGGGGCTCTTCGAGCCACACTGCCGCAGGCCCTGCTGCGGGTTTAGCGGTAGCGCCTTCGCGAAGGCGCCTTGACAGCTCCGCCACTGACGGAGGCACGTCTTCGCCGTAAAGACCGAAGCGTCGCCGCACAGCGTCCGCGTACTCTCGCAAAAGCAGATCTTTGAAGTTGTTTTCTCGCTTTGTTTGCTCCAGCTCCTTTACAACGTTGAGCAGCACTGCAGGAATATCTGACTCTTTTACAATGGTGCCGTAGCTCTCTAGGATGTCGGACACTTGCACTAGGGTCTTTTCTCGCGGCCGGTTAGCAGTCATTTGGGAGGTGCTGAGCGTTGATACATCATTCGCCCTCTCGTAAGGTTCAGCGTCATCCAGTAGTGATCTATCTCTGTTTAGGCTTGCGATGCTAGACACATCCGAATGTGTGTGCGGGCCGACAGAGCGCGGCGCAGGAGAGGTCCACAGCTGCGAATGGGCATTTGCCCACGTTTGTTTCTTGCTGCTCATGAAACAAAAAGCCTGTGGGAGTAAGATACACTAAACGCAATAATCTCAGTGGTGACGTACAGGTGAACAATAACAATAAAAGAGAAAACGAGGGAGAAAGAAGGCAATATAGCATCTAGTCTTTTTTTGCTCTTCGCTTTTTACGCGCGCAGCCAAATAGTCCTCATCTTTTTTTTTACTTTATTCAGCATAATAGGAGAGCAATAATTGAGTTACCTCTAGCACTTTTCTGACTGAAGTTCTAACCATTGAAAGATCCTTAACTCTTCGGCGTTTACGCCTCCACACTTTTTTCCTTCTATACGTCCACGGTCAAGCCACTGTAGCGTCTAACGCGGCAGCGGTCATGAGAGTATATTAACTACCATTTCTTTTTTTTTTTTTTGCGTGTCAGTGTGCTTTTACATCTCTTGCTTTGTGTTTCCTGCTGCGACTCTGTATTATGAACATTACGATTAGATCAAACAACAACCAAAGGAAAAAAAAAAACACCTCGACAAAGAACCAACTAAATGATACAAACAGGTCCGACAACAAAAGCGAAACATTTCCCAGCACCGGCATGTATCTGTCTTATTGCTGCTGCTGCTGCTGCTGCTGCTGAACGAGTTGGTTCTGGCGCTCTTGCATCTTGCGGTAAAGCTCTTGCGCCTTCTTTTGCAGCTCGCTCTCTTTGCGGTCAGTGTCAGAGATGCTGGTGTCTGTGCGCTTGATCTCGCCGTTGATGTAGTCAAGACGATTCCCAATAATGGTTTTGGCGTCACCTTGGTCTTGAGGGACAAGCGCAGGCCCGATCAACTTGTACACTGTCGCATCCGGCTCAAGTTTATTGAGCTCGTCGCGAACAAGCTCGTTTTCGTTCTTCTGCCCACCAAGTTGGCGACGGGTCTCAATAAGCTTACTTTTCCTTTCGCCGATTTCTTGAAGCTCTTTGAGAATAGGCCTCAACTGCTCGTTGAGCTTCTTAATATCGGGGTGCACCTGCTGCATCGTCTTTTTTTTTCTGCAGGCTTGTCGGCGATGAAGTGAAGTGTCTATAAAAAGAAATTTGAATTAATGCTAGGTTCAGCAGTGCTGCATGATAAAGTCGAAAAAAGGAGAATACGCATGGAGGATACGACAATCGAGCGATAAAAAGCACCAGTGAGGGAGAGGAGAAGAAGGATGGAAAGAGTGAGTCACGAGCATTGACAACCGAGGCAGCGCAATGAGGTTCTTTCTTTTAAACCAGAAGCGCAGCGATTAGAACAGCAACAAGAACAAACAAGCAACAGTAACAACAACAACAAAAAAAAAAAAAGTTGCGACTTTCTGTGCGCATTTGGCTTACAGTTACTCTTCCTTTCCTTGGGGTGCTGCATAGAGTGATAATAGAGTAGAGCACGCGCTCCACCACGAAGCCGATTAGCCAATACATAAGTACAGGCGCTCCCAGCTTGAGAAATGGCGGGCAACCCTTAAAGCGCGGCAGTATTTTATCTTTTGAAAGAAAACTACAAAAGAAGGACAACTCTACCTTGCTCAAGAGGGCTAACAGAGATGATAACGTGATGCATAGCACGTGTGCACTTCAGACGCACATAGAACTAAAAGAAACCAAAGGACGACCATACAGTGATCAGCTGCGCTCCGCTCGGCGCTGGATAGTGCGGTCAGCCTCTAGGTTGTCTTTGTTGAGCACCGGCCAGGAGTCGATCTGCGTGACAAACGGCAAATACATGTACACTTTGTCACGGTAACGCTTGTCTTGCTCAATAGGGTTCCGTTCGATGTAGATGGTGCGAAGCGTTTTCTCAAAAACACTGAACTTTTGCACCTCGGCCCAGTCGTTGATCTTCCCGTCGGTGAGCCAGAATTCCTCGAGTTCTGGCATGTTCGTCGCATTAATGACAGACTCGTTAATACTCTCAATAGGGTTAAAACTCAGGTCTAACAAGTGAACGGAATGTAAAGGCAGGTTTTCAATTTTGCTGACTCCGTTTTCGGAGAGATAAACCTCTTGCAGTGCAGGATTGGCTCCCTCCTTGAATTCGTCCGCCTCAATGCTGAGGAGGCGATTTGCTTGGATGCTGACGAGTTTTAGTGCGTGAAGATTGTGGAGCGCGTCGCCAATCTTGGTGATCTTGTTTTTCCCTAACCATAGTTTCTGCAGCGAAGCAAGGTTGGCCAGTCCGGAACCAATTTCGCGAATTCGGTTTCCACCAAGCTCTAAAAGTTCTAAGTTCACCAGCGTATCCAAGCCTTCAATGACTTTGATCTTATTCTCGACTAAATACAGTTCTTTTAGAGTGGAGCCCAGCGACTCGAGGCCTCGAATCTTTCTAATCTGGTTGTAACTCAAATCCAGTTTTGTCAAAGAAGTGAAAGCGTGCGGGGCGGGCTGCTTCGACAAGACGCCCGTTTGGGGATCAGGAACCATGGCCGAGTCGAAAAAGTCGCGTACTTTTTTTATCTTGTTGTCAAAGAGGTCAAGCTCTTCGAGTCGTTCGGCCAAGTGCTGGGGGAAGGCAGTAAGCTCATGAATGAGGTTCTTCCGCAAAGACAGCGACGTGCACGCCGTCAACTGATTTAAATCGAGCTCATCGAGAGTAAAGAGACGGATGTTTGAAATCTCGATCTCTGCATTTGCTGCATTGATCCTTAGTTTCTCAGAGGCGGCCGTGGTACTGGCATCATGTGCTGGAGGAGCTTGCTGCTCTCCGTCGCTGTCGCTGTTGGATGACGCGTGAGCAGGCGCTGTTGGCTGGGCCGCGGCAGCTTGAAGGAGTTTCTCTCGCAAGCGAGCTTTCTTTTCCTCGTCAAGTTTCCCAAACATCATGTAGAACAACGATAGGATTGCTCTTTTTTTTTTTTTCTCTTCTCTTGTGGAACAGGCGACAGCTCAAACGTTTGAGTAAACTACAGTGAACCAGAAAGAGAGGATAAGTAAGGGAAAAAAGTGAGGGATTATTATGAAGAGCAGGTAATCGTCTTATCGCATAGAAGAGCCAAGAATGGGAGCCAGAGGACTAGTGAATAGAACTGCAATAGTCTTTGACATTTCGGCACGATAACCATTGGAGCAGTAGTAAAAACAAACACACAAATACACACAAAACAAATGTGAGCAAGAAACACAGTGTTCTGTTCTCCTTGGCTCTTTGTCATGCAGTTGCTTTTGTGGTTGGTCTTTCCACCGCATTAAAGTCTGGTGGACTTAAATAAGGAGTGCAAAACCCCTTACTAAAAAAGAAAAAAAAAAAAGACATATCCTTACTTTGTTTCCGATATAAAATTGTAAATACCAACTTTTACTCTTCGCCAGTTCAACGTGCGACATGGACGTGAAACAGCCATTGCCATATGGCGGACCGAGTGTCGAACCGTGAAAAGTGTGATTCTGAAACGTCTCCGTTAGAACATGGAGGAGCAATTTGCTCACTAGCTTCCCCCGCAATTGAAGAGGTTTGAAAGAGCCGCCTCGTCGCATTTCTTTTGTCGTGACATTGGAAAAACTGGTTACATTAATGGAATACAGCCTCCCCTCACACCCCCTTCCCCCCGCTCGATTCATCGCCTCCTTTCCCTTCCTTGTTTCGTTGACCGTACAAAAATGTTACTTTCATTTCCTTTCAAGTTTACACCATAGCGACGCTGGCCGCCTCAACATGGCTAGTACGGGTCACTACTACCAGTAGAGAAAAAGCGAAAGGCTGAGGGGGGGGGGGGGGAAGCCAAGATCAAGCCATTGTTGTCTTCACCTGATGTAGGAATCCCCAAAGCACAGTCAAACAAACCCAGAGTAGATTTCCGTTCGTTGAGGTGGGGGCAAGCAACCCGTTTTACGTCCACCATACCCTACAAAACACACACAAATCCGCGCATAGTGCAAAACCACCTACAAAAAAAAAAAAAAAAAAAGATGCGCCCACCCCTGCTAACCACAACAATTCACCATCCTTGAAAAAAAAAAAAAGTAGATTGTTAATTGGATGCGTTGGCAAGAAAAACAAAAAAAAACCAAAAAAACACTGCTACACAGCCGCCTGTTACTTTCAAAACTGTGTATTTTCGTAATGGAAGGATGCTAATAGAAGCTGATTTTCCTCTTTACCCCTTTTTTAAAGCAGTGTACCAAAACCATTTCGCAACGAAACCCATACATTTTATTTTTCTTTACTGTGGAATGCAACTGTTCTGTTATTGTTTGCCAGCCGGGATCGTTTAAAAAAGAAAGGAAAAACAGCTTTCCTTTTTCTTTTAATTGTGCGGTGTGCTGCATTGTAAAAATGCAACTGTTCTGTTATTGTTTGCCAGCCAGGATCGTTTAAAAAAGAAAGGAAAAACAGCTTTCCTTTTCCTTTTAATTGTGCGGTGTGCTGCATTGTAAAAATGCAACTGTTCTGTTATTGTTTGCCAGCCGGGATCGTTTAAAAAAGAAAGGAAAAACAGCTTTCCTTTTTCTTTTAATTGTGCGGTGTGCTGCATTGTAAAAATGCAACTGTTCTGTTATTGTTTGCCAGCCAGGATCGTTTAAAAAAGAAAGGAAAAACAACTTTCCTTTTTCTTTTAATTGTGCGGTGTGCTGCATTGTAAAAATGCAACTGTTCTGTTATTGTTTGCCAGCCGGGATCGTTTAAAAAAGAAAGGAAAAACAGCTTTCCTTTTTCTTTTAATTGTGCGGTGTGCTGCATTGTAAAAATGCAACTGTTCTGTTATTGTTTGCCAGCCGGGATCGTTTAAAAAAGAAAGGAAAAACAGCTTTCCTTTTTCTTTTAATTGTGCGGTGTGCTGCATTGTAAAAATGCAACTGTTCTGTTATTGTTTGCCAGCCGGGATCGTTTAAAAAAGAAAGGAAAAACAGCTTTCCTTTTCCTTTTAATTGTGCGGTGTGCTGCATTGTAAAAATGCAACTGTTCTGTTATTGTTTGCCAGCCGGGATCGTTTAAAAAAGAAAGGAAAAACAGCTTTCCTTTTTCTTTTAATTGTGCGGTGTGCTGCATTGGAAAAATGCAACTGTTCTGTTATTGTTTGCCAGCCGGGATCGTTTAAAAAAGAAAGGAAAAACAGCTTTCCTTTTTCTTTTAATTGTGCGGTGTGCTGCATTGTAAAAATGCAACTGTTCTGTTATTGTTTGCCAGCCAGGATCGTTTAAAAAAGAAAGGAAAAACAACTTTCCTTTTTCTTTTAATTGTGCGGTGTGCTGCATTGTAAAAATGCAACTGTTCTGTTATTGTTTGCCAGCCAGGATCGTTTAAAAAAGAAAGGAAAAACAGCTTTCCTTTTTCTTTTAATTGTGCGGTGTGCTGCATTGTAAAAATGCAACTGTTCTGTTATTGTTTGCCAGCCAGGATCGTTTAAAAAAGAAAGGAAAAACAACTTTCCTTTTTCTTTTAATTGTGCGGTGTGCTGCATTGTAAAAATGCAACTGTTCTGTTATTGTTTGCCAGCCGGGATCGTTTAAAAAAGAAAGGAAAAACAGCTTTCCTTTTTCTTTTAATTGTGCGGTGTGCTGCATTGTAAAAATGCAACTGTTCTGTTATTGTTTGCCAGCCGGGATCGTTTAAAAAAAAAAGGAAAAACAACTTTCCTTTTTCTTTTAATTGTGCGGTGTGCTGCATTGTAAAAATGCAACTGTTCTGTTATTGTTTGCCAGCCGGGATCGTTAAAAAAAAAAAGGAAAAACAACTTTCCTTTTTCTTTTAATTGTGCGGTGTGCTGCATTGTAAAAATGCAACTGTTCTGTTATTGTTTGCCAGCCGGGATCGTTTAAAAAAGAAAGGAAAAACAGCTTTCCTTTTCCTTTTAATTGTGCGGTGTGCTGCATTGTAAAAATGCAACTGTTCTGTTATTGTTTGCCAGCCAGGATCGTTTAAAAAAGAAAGGAAAAACAGCTTTCCTTTTCCTTTTAATTGTGCGGTGTGCTGCATTGTAAAAATGCAACTGTTCTGTTATTGTTTGCCAGCCGGGATCGTTTAAAAAAAAAAGGAAAAACAGCTTTCCTTTTTCTTTTAATTGTGCGGTGTGCTGCATTGTAAAAATGCAACTGTTCTGTTATTGTTTGCCAGCCGGGATCGTTTAAAAAAGAAAGGAAAAACAGCTTTCCTTTTTCTTTTAATTGTGCGGTGTGCTGCATTGTAAAAATGCAACTGTTCTGTTATTGTTTGCCAGCCGGGATCGTTTAAAAAAGAAAGGAAAAACAGCTTTCCTTTTTCTTTTAATTGTGCGGTGTGCTGCATTGTAAAAATGCAACTGTTCTGTTATTGTTTGCCAGCCGGGATCGTTTAAAAAAGAAAGGAAAAACAGCTTTCCTTTTCCTTTTAATTGTGCGGTGTGCTGCATTGTAAAAATGCAACTGTTCTGTTATTGTTTGCCAGCCGGGATCGTTTAAAAAAGAAAGGAAAAACAGCTTTCCTTTTTCTTTTAATTGTGCGGTGTGCTGCATTGTAAAAATGCAACTGTTCTGTTATTGTTTGCCAGCCAGGATCGTTTAAAAAAGAAAGGAAAAACAGCTTTCCTTTTTCTTTTAATTGTGCGGTGTGCTGCATTGTAAAAATGCAACTGTTCTGTTATTGTTTGCCAGCCGGGATCGTTTAAAAAAGAAAGGAAAAACAGCTTTCCTTTTTCTTTTAATTGTGCTGTGTGCTAGGTTGTGTTTGGTGATGTGGGTGGTCTCTTAGCTTGTATCGGGGAGTGGCTGACGTGCTGTGTTTTTTGTTTCAGTGTTCTGGAGGAAGAGAGAATCGGGAGTTGTGATTGGCTTTGTTTTTCAATGGGTGTTACTGTTTGTCGGAACTCATCCGTTTTGTTTTGATGCGTTTGAGTGGTTTACTGCGGCCGCTTCTTTGTCCTTTTTTTTTTGAGTTTCGAGAAAGATAAAATTGGGTTGTTTGTGTTTCTTATTGTCGTTCTTACGTTTGGTTTGTCTTGGCTTCGGGTACGTTGTCTCGTTGGTTAGGTGTCTACGTGCTTTTTCTTACTGGTCCTTAACGGTTTTTTTTCCCGTTCCTGTGCAGGTTAGGACTTCGTGGTTTGAAGGTGAGGTAGACTAAAAGGAGGAAAAAACAATAGTGTAGGTTTCTTTTTTATCGTTATAATGTTGTTGGTGTGCTATTTAGCAATTCGTTTTTTTTTTTTTCGGTTGTTTGGTGAGTATGGGGGTCTTAAAAGGCAATTTTGACATTTTTGATGTAATGATAACGAAATAGTGGTAAGAATAATGATAAGTATATTCGTAGTAAAGGCTTTTGCTTTTATTGAAGGTGAGAGTTCAGCAGCTGTTAGTCATGCTAAGGTGCTTAAGGTAAGAAGAAGAGAAAGTTGTCTTCCAGCACAAACAAAAAAGTCAAAAGTTAAACGAATAGAAAGTTAGCGGGCAGTAAAGAGACCTTAAAATCTTATGATTGTCGTTTCTACTTTTCGTCGTAGAACACGTGTGTTTTTATCAGAGGAAAGAGAAAAAGTACCTATGTAAATCAGGCAGTGCTGTCGGTCCGTTTCGGGTGAACGCAGCTGTGCTCTTGCCTACAACACCTTTTTTGAAACGCTCGTAACTGCTTTTGTGACAATTTGACGAATGTAAAGTAACGAGTGAGGACAAATAAAAAAAAAGAGTGTTTTAGATGGTAAAAAAGTTGAAGTCTCGCTTATTCTGTTCTGTTTAATTTGCAATTGAATCTTCTGTTCACTTCGTCTTCTGAATCAATATACTTCCATTCGTTGCACATTCTTCAGATAATTTACGTTTCGTTTGTAGCTTATTTACCCATCCGTTTTCCAGTTTCTCTTTTTTTCATTCTACACCTTTGGGATTTTGTGCGTTGCATTATTTACAAGGCATCCGCTGCTATAAGTTACCATGGGTCGCTCTGCTTTTGCTTTGCTGGGTGTGGTCGCCTGCCTTGCCGTCCTCCTTGCCACTGTCCCTGGACGCGCTGCCTACACCCCGAATGGTGCCACTTCTGAATGGCTGGAGGATTGGGTTAAAGCCATTCCGAACCTGCGGACCATCTGGCTGAACCCAGTGATCTGCTCTCGCGCCGGCATTCAGTGCAGTGAGGCCACGCAAACGATCAGCATCCGCCTTGATGGTGTGACATCCTCTGGCTTCAACTTCATCGGTTCTCTGCCAGAGGCGCCCAGCAGGGCCAGTGAGCTGCAGGTGACGAGCATCTCCGTGCGAGGCAAGACTCGCATCAGCGGCACCGTGCCTGCGTCGTGGTCCACGATTAAGAGTCTGACTGGGCTGGATTTTAGCCAGACGAAGCTGAGCGGTACCATCCCTGACTCCCTTGGCAGCTTGAACAGACTGGTGGTGGCGGACTTCTCGAACTCGTTCTTCTGCTTCGGCATGCCGAACTGGAACCGCACCGGCATGCCCAGCCTCACTCAGGTTAGCTTCAAGAACAACAACATGCGTGGCACCTTCGCCTCGTCCTGGTCGACCTTCTCCGCTGCCTTGTCCCTCGACCTCGAGGGCAACAAGCTGTGCGGCTGCATGCCGAGCTCCTGGCAGACGCCGAACCTGATTTCGGCAGCCAAAGCGATGGACTCCTCCTCCGTGAACGGCTGCTCGCGCGTGTGCACAGAGGACTCCCTCAACTACTGCCCGAAGCCTCGCATAAAGGTCAGCAGTGCGGCGGCACGTGCGGCTACGCTTTCTGCCACGCTGGTTGCCCTCGCAGTTGCAATCGCGTCATTTGCCTACTAGAGGACAGAGTGTTTTCTGGCCTCTTCGTTATTTTTCACCATCTTCTGTTCCTAGTCTCCTGAATTTCTCTTTTTTTTTCTCTTTTTTTTTTCTTTCTTTTTCTTTATTTATTTTTTTTCTTTTCTTTTCTTTCTTTTTTTTTCTTTCTTTTTTTTCCTTTTTCTCTCATCTCCCTCATTCGTAGAACAAAGGAAGCAAAGATCACATAAAGCAAAATGCGTTTTTTTTTTTGGACCGCCATCTACGCAAGAAGCGACGCGTTGCGTTTGAAGTGCTCCTGTTGTGTGCGCGCGCGTCACGGAAAACTTAGAGAGACACAGGACTGGCTTTTTTTTTATTCAAAGCGTGTGCTTTCCAATTTCTCAGGCATCACACGTGCTACACAAAAGAGGTGGCTTATCCGAGCGTCTTCGTTCTGCTCTGTGCACTTCCCTTCTTTCTTTAATGTGTAAAGCTAAAAAGCAGTGTTCATGCTTTAGGGAGATGCGACTCTTTTTTTTCTTTTTTGAACTTTTGGCAGGCAAAACAAAACCTCTGTTTTGTTTGGGAACCTTGGGTTTGGTGGGGCGCATGTGTAGTGTAAACTTGAAGGGTACCCGCCTCCACTGCTTCTGAAGTTCTCTCTCTTTTTTTTTTTTTTACGTGAGCGTGACCTCAGTTGAGTCTGGTGATACGTTAGTGCTTTTCTCCGATGTTATTTACCTTTTGGTAACAAAGATCGCTGACGCGTTATTCTTCTTTCTCTCGAGTTTTTCTTTTTGATTATTCTCATCTTTATTTTTGTCTGCAGAATGCGGCAAGACAATGATGCTCAAACACCGCACACGCTGCCGCGCAGTAAGCACTTCATTTTTTTTTTGTGTGTCGAAAGAAAAATACAAAGGGAGATATGATGACAAGCGAAAAACTCCTCCTAGTTTGTTTTCGTGCAAGACAGTTCCTTGTGAAAAAGGAATCACTCAGAGAAAAAGTGAACCCGTCTCTAGAAGGCGGAGTTGGCGAAGAGAGGCGCAATATAACGCTAACGATACACCGTTTTGCAGCTGAGGCTATTGAGAGTTTCAGTGGGTCAAAATGTATTTTAATTACGGAAAAATAATACTTGGCAGTGAGAGTGCTTGCTTTTTTTTTCTTGATGTGCTCAGGGAGTTTCAAACAATGTTCTTTTTTCCTTTGTGTATAGCTTTGTTTTCTTTTCCACATTTTGGGGAAAAACACTCTCATGCTTTTTGCTTTCTTAAAACGTTGCCACGATCGCCATTGGCACGTCGACTGAAAAACCCTCTATTTTCACGCATTTTAAGGAAAAGAAAATCCTAGTTTTTTCCAGTACTTGACTATTTTCTTTTTCGAGTCTCTCCAAGTGTCGAGGCATGTTCTTTATTTCTTTTCTTATTTGTTTCATCGATTAGGAAAGCAGATCTAGGCAAAAAAAAAAAAACCGAAGCTCATCAATGATGGCGTTTCTGAAAAAAGGTGGAAAAAAGGGATGTAGAGATGCCTCAAAAAAGGCCCATCCCATCGGACCGTTAGGACATAGGGCATTGCCCACAGAATAGGAAAAAAAAGTAGTTTCACGACTACAACTCAATATTGCAAATTTGAGCAGAAAGACACTGACAATCACTCAAGCAACAGCCGCAACGACGTTACCATCTCATCTCATTTTTTTTTCTTTTATTGTCGCAGTTGCAACAGTTGAAAGTAAAAGATGCCAAATAGCTTTTCCCCTCATTATCTTCCTCGCCGTCTTGAGAACCCCGCTTTCGACAACCCTCATTCGCCTTCCCTTAACACAACAGACAATTCACATTCGATATCCACCCCAATATCTCCATTAAAGGAAAAAAAAAAAGAAAGAAACAGCCCTCACCAGTAACAGCACAAAAAAAAAACGACAACATCATAACCTACCCCCTTTTTTCAAATAGCAGTTCCTACTGTCCGTCAGACAAGCGAACGGATAGTAACAGTTCCTTTCTCCTACTGCTGCTGTTCGTTTTTTCATACATCTCCGAAAATCAATCGCTGTAAGTAGGCTTTCTGCACATGATGATTGACTGTAACATCACAGACTTTGAGTCCCCATGATACCAATCATTGTCGCCCCAGTCTGACGGCAGCGTGTGTGTGTGTATGGTTTTTCCTGTGCTTGTGGTTGTGCCCAAGCCCTGCGTGTGAGTCGGCGCGGCGGGGGAAGGGAGGCTGGCGGGAGGGTGGTGTGTGCGGGTGTGGCGTGCGGCCGCACCCGCCGCAGCGCGTGGACATGATCGAAACCCAGGCTGATGTAAAGCCGTCGCAGATGGACTTTGAGTGGCGTAGCCGTGAAACCAAACCCGCCTTGTCTGACCACGTTGTGCCGCTGCTTGTGTTGACCGACCGCCGACGTGCGAGCTTGTGGGAGCTTGTGTGTGTGTGTGTGTGCTTTCGTGCTGTTGTCCGCCTGTGCATGTGCATGTGCTGGCGGGCGTGGCGATGGCCCACTGGCCCCGTCACCTCGAGGGCGCCCGCGCCGCTTGTCGGTGCTTGCTGGGCGTACGGCCTCGAGCTACAGCGGTGCCGGCGCGCGCGTGTTGCGTGTGCACCGGTGCCGCCACTCTGGGGGGCCACAGAGCAAGGGGTGCGGGCGTGGTGTGATGCTCGGTGCGCCTCGCGCGTGCCTGACGCTCCGCCGCGCCGCGATTCCCGTTACGCATATCCTGTGTGCGCTCCAGCCCCGTCGGGGCCATGACGAGTCCGCAACCAACCATGCGTTACACATTTCCTAAGGAGCAGCCGCCGGAGTTTGAGATGACGGAGACGGAGGGGGAGGAGGAGAGAGGAAGCGCTCATTGTAGTGCGCGTGCCGCAAACCGCGTAGGCACCGCGCATGAAACTGGAGCGCGAGACCGGGAGTGCGTGCGCGTCCCTGTGCCTGCGTCTCTGCTACATATATGTGTATATATATATATTTTTTTTTTTTTTTCTCTTTTTGTGTGGGTGTGTGCGTGTGTGTATGCGTGCGTGCGTGTGCGAGGGATGACCAACAATTCGACAACACAGCACAGTTTGACCTGATGCATCGCTGAACGACAACGTCCGATACATGAGCAATCTGCACTGACGTACACGCCCACGTGCTCACATGCACACACGCGCGTCGCAGTCGCAGTACGATTAAACACGGACGCGCCTCGGCGTATTCGCTCGGTGCCGGCGCTGTCCGCCAGTGTCGTACGAGAGAGGAGAACAAGGGGAGAAGGTTGGCAGCTGGCGTGGCTGCTTCTGCAGTGCTGTCAGGTAAAGTGGCGATGGCGTGACCCATCCGCGCCACTGGTTCAAACCGCACGAGAGGAGGAGCGCGAGAAAGGGTGATGAATGGAGGGAGCTAGGGAACGGCGACGGCGCCACGGGGCTGCGCTGGAGGGGAAGTGGGGACGGGGCACCGCGGCGTAGGGACACGCGCGGCACGGCACAGCACGCAGGATGCACAACAGTGATTCAGGCATGCTCGCGCATGCAACAGGAGCCCTGACTGAGTAGAATTATCATGCACCACTCTGATGTGCTGCCGCTGTGCTGCGGTGCGAGTGTGAGGGAGAGGGAAACAGGGCTGCTGCACATGATGATTGACTGTAACATCACAGACTTTGAGTCCCCATGATACCAATCATTGTCGCCCCAGTCTGACGGCAGCGTGTGTGTGTGTATGGTTTTTCCTGTGCTTGTGGTTGTGCCCAAGCCCTGCGTGTGAGTCGGCGCGGCGGGGGAAGGGAGGCTGGCGGGAGGGTGGTGTGTGCGGGTGTGGCGTGCGGCCGCACCCGCCGCAGCGCGTGGACATGATCGAAACCCAGGCTGATGTAAAGCCGTCGCAGATGGACTTTGAGTGGCGTAGCCGTGAAACCAAACCCGCCTTGTCTGACCACGTTGTGCCGCTGCTTGTGTTGACCGACCGCCGACGTGCGAGCTTGTGGGAGCTTGTGTGTGTGTGTGTGTGTGTGCTTTCGTGCTGTTGTCCGCCTGTGCATGTGCATGTGCTGGCGGGCGTGGCGATGGCCCACTGGCCCCGTCACCTCGAGGGCGCCCGCGCCGCTTGTCGGTGCTTGCTGGGCGTACGGCCTCGAGCTACAGCGGTGCCGGCGCGCGCGTGTTGCGTGTGCACCGGTGCCGCCACTCTGGGGGGCCACAGAGCAAGGGGTGCGGGCGTGGTGTGATGCTCGGTGCGCCTCGCGCGTGCCTGACGCTCCGCCGCGCCGCGATTCCCGTTACGCATATCCTGTGTGCGCTCCAGCCCCGTCGGGGCCATGACGAGTCCGCAACCAACCATGCGTTACACATTTCCTAAGGAGCAGCCGCCGGAGTTTGAGATGACGGAGACGGAGGGGGAGGAGGAGAGAGGAAGCGCTCATTGTAGTGCGCGTGCCGCAAACCGCGTAGGCACCGCGCATGAAACTGGAGCGCGAGACCGGGAGTGCGTGCGCGTCCCTGTGCCTGCGTCTCTGCTACATATATGTGTATATATATATATATTTTTTTTTTTTCTCTTTTTGTGTGGGTGTGTGCGTGTGTGTATGCGTGCGTGCGTGTGCGAGGGATGACCAACAATTCGACAACACAGCACAGTTTGACCTGATGCATCGCTGAACGACAACGTCCGATACATGAGCAATCTGCACTGACGTACACGCCCACGTGCTCACATGCACACACGCGCGTCGCAGTCGCAGTACGATTAAACACGGACGCGCCTCGGCGTATTCGCTCGGTGCCGGCGCTGTCCGCCAGTGTCGTACGAGAGAGGAGAACAAGGGGAGAAGGTTGGCAGCTGGCGTGGCTGCTTCTGCAGTGCTGTCAGGTAAAGTGGCGATGGCGTGACCCATCCGCGCCACTGGTTCAAACCGCACGAGAGGAGGAGCGCGAGAAAGGGTGATGAATGGAGGGAGCTAGGGAACGGCGACGGCGCCACGGGGCTGCGCTGGAGGGGAAGTGGGGACGGGGCACCGCGGCGTAGGGACACGCGCGGCACGGCACAGCACGCAGGATGCACAACAGTGATTCAGGCATGCTCGCGCATGCAACAGGAGCCCTGACTGAGTAGAATTATCATGCACCACTCTGATGTGCTGCCGCTGTGCTGCGGTGCGAGTGTGAGGGAGAGGGAAACAGGGCTGCTGCACATGATGATTGACTGTAACATCACAGACTTTGAGTCCCCATGATACCAATCATTGTCGCCCCAGTCTGACGGCAGCGTGTGTGTGTGTATGGTTTTTCCTGTGCTTGTGGTTGTGCCCAAGCCCTGCGTGTGAGTCGGCGCGGCGGGGGAAGGGAGGCTGGCGGGAGGGTGGTGTGTGCGGGTGTGGCGTGCGGCCGCACCCGCCGCAGCGCGTGGACATGATCGAAACCCAGGCTGATGTAAAGCCGTCGCAGATGGACTTTGAGTGGCGTAGCCGTGAAACCAAACCCGCCTTGTCTGACCACGTTGTGCCGCTGCTTGTGTTGACCGACCGCCGACGTGCGAGCTTGTGGGAGCTTGTGTGTGTGTGTGTGTGTGTGCTTTCGTGCTGTTGTCCGCCTGTGCATGTGCATGTGCTGGCGGGCGTGGCGATGGCCCACTGGCCCCGTCACCTCGAGGGCGCCCGCGCCGCTTGTCGGTGCTTGCTGGGCGTACGGCCTCGAGCTACAGCGGTGCCGGCGCGCGCGTGTTGCGTGTGCACCGGTGCCGCCACTCTGGGGGGCCACAGAGCAAGGGGTGCGGGCGTGGTGTGATGCTCGGTGCGCCTCGCGCGTGCCTGACGCTCCGCCGCGCCGCGATTCCCGTTACGCATATCCTGTGTGCGCTCCAGCCCCGTCGGGGCCATGACGAGTCCGCAACCAACCATGCGTTACACATTTCCTAAGGAGCAGCCGCCGGAGTTTGAGATGACGGAGACGGAGGGGGAGGAGGAGAGAGGAAGCGCTCATTGTAGTGCGCGTGCCGCAAACCGCGTAGGCACCGCGCATGAAACTGGAGCGCGAGACCGGGAGTGCGTGCGCGTCCCTGTGCCTGCGTCTCTGCTACATATATGTGTATATATATATATATTTTTTTTTTTTCTCTTTTTGTGTGGGTGTGTGCGTGTGTGTATGCGTGCGTGCGTGTGCGAGGGATGACCAACAATTCGACAACACAGCACAGTTTGACCTGATGCATCGCTGAACGACAACGTCCGATACATGAGCAATCTGCACTGACGTACACGCCCACGTGCTCACATGCACACACGCGCGTCGCAGTCGCAGTACGATTAAACACGGACGCGCCTCGGCGTATTCGCTCGGTGCCGGCGCTGTCCGCCAGTGTCGTACGAGAGAGGAGAACAAGGGGAGAAGGTTGGCAGCTGGCGTGGCTGCTTCTGCAGTGCTGTCAGGTAAAGTGGCGATGGCGTGACCCATCCGCGCCACTGGTTCAAACCGCACGAGAGGAGGAGCGCGAGAAAGGGTGATGAATGGAGGGAGCTAGGGAACGGCGACGGCGCCACGGGGCTGCGCTGGAGGGGAAGTGGGGACGGGGCACCGCGGCGTAGGGACACGCGCGGCACGGCACAGCACGCAGGATGCACAACAGTGATTCAGGCATGCTCGCGCATGCAACAGGAGCCCTGACTGAGTAGAATTATCATGCACCACTCTGATGTGCTGCCGCTGTGCTGCGGTGCGAGTGTGAGGGAGAGGGAAACAGGGCTGCTGCACATGATGATTGACTGTAACATCACAGACTTTGAGTCCCCATGATACCAATCATTGTCGCCCCAGTCTGACGGCAGCGTGTGTGTGTGTATGGTTTTTCCTGTGCTTGTGGTTGTGCCCAAGCCCTGCGTGTGAGTCGGCGCGGCGGGGGAAGGGAGGCTGGCGGGAGGGTGGTGTGTGCGGGTGTGGCGTGCGGCCGCACCCGCCGCAGCGCGTGGACATGATCGAAACCCAGGCTGATGTAAAGCCGTCGCAGATGGACTTTGAGTGGCGTAGCCGTGAAACCAAACCCGCCTTGTCTGACCACGTTGTGCCGCTGCTTGTGTTGACCGACCGCCGACGTGCGAGCTTGTGGGAGCTTGTGTGTGTGTGTGTGTGCTTTCGTGCTGTTGTCCGCCTGTGCATGTGCATGTGCTGGCGGGCGTGGCGATGGCCCACTGGCCCCGTCACCTCGAGGGCGCCCGCGCCGCTTGTCGGTGCTTGCTGGGCGTACGGCCTCGAGCTACAGCGGTGCCGGCGCGCGCGTGTTGCGTGTGCACCGGTGCCGCCACTCTGGGGAGCCACAGAGCAAGGGGTGCGGGCGTGGTGTGATGCTCGGTGCGCCTCGCGCGTGCCTGACGCTCCGCCGCGCCGCGATTCCCGTTACGCATATCCTGTGTGCGCTCCAGCCCCGTCGGGGCCATGACGAGTCCGCAACCAACCATGCGTTACACATTTCCTAAGGAGCAGCCGCCGAAGTTTGAGATGACGGAGACGGAGGGGGAGGAGGAGAGAGGAAGCGCTCATTGTAGTGCGCGTGCCGCAAACCGCGTAGGCACCGCGCATGAAACTGGAGCGCGAGACCGGGAGCGCGTGCGCGTCCCTGTGCCTGCGTCTCTGCTACATATATGTGTATATATATATATATTTTTTTTTTTTTTCTCTTTTTGTGTGGGTGTGTGCGTGTGTGTATGCGTGCGTGCGTGTGCGAGGGATGACCAACAATTCGACAACACAGCACAGTTTGACCTGATGCATCGCTGAACGACAACGTCCGATACATGAGCAATCTGCACTGACGTACACGCCCACGTGCTCACATGCACACACGCGCGTCGCAGTCGCAGTACGATTAAACACGGACGCGCCTCGGCGTATTCGCTCGGTGCCGGCGCTGTCCGCCAGTGTCGTACGAGAGAGGAGAACAAGGGGAGAAGGTTGGCAGCTGGCGTGGCTGCTTCTGCAGTGCTGTCAGGTAAAGTGGCGATGGCGTGACCCATCCGCGCCACTGGTTCAAACCGCACGAGAGGAGGAGCGCGAGAAAGGGTGATGAATGGAGGGAGCTAGGGAACGGCGACGGCGCCACGGGGCTGCGCTGGAGGGGAAGTGGGGACGGGGCACCGCGGCGTAGGGACACGCGCGGCACGGCACAGCACGCAGGATGCACAACAGTGATTCAGGCATGCTCGCGCATGCAACAGGAGCCCTGACTGAGTAGAATTATCATGCACCACTCTGATGTGCTGCCGCTGTGCTGCGGTGCGAGTGTGAGGGAGAGGGAAACAGGGCTGCTGCACATGATGATTGACTGTAACATCACAGACTTTGAGTCCCCATGATACCAATCATTGTCGCCCCAGTCTGACGGCAGCGTGTGTGTGTGTATGGTTTTTCCTGTGCTTGTGGTTGTGCCCAAGCCCTGCGTGTGAGTCGGCGCGGCGGGGGAAGGGAGGCTGGCGGGAGGGTGGTGTGTGCGGGTGTGGCGTGCGGCCGCACCCGCCGCAGCGCGTGGACATGATCGAAACCCAGGCTGATGTAAAGCCGTCGCAGATGGACTTTGAGTGGCGTAGCCGTGAAACCAAACCCGCCTTGTCTGACCACGTTGTGCCGCTGCTTGTGTTGACCGACCGCCGACGTGCGAGCTTGTGGGAGCTTGTGTGTGTGTGTGTGTGTGTGTGCTTTCGTGCTGTTGTCCGCCTGTGCATGTGCATGTGCTGGCGGGCGTGGCGATGGCCCACTGGCCCCGTCACCTCGAGGGCGCCCGCGCCGCTTGTCGGTGCTTGCTGGGCGTACGGCCTCGAGCTACAGCGGTGCCGGCGCGCGCGTGTTGCGTGTGCACCGGTGCCGCCACTCTGGGGGGCCACAGAGCAAGGGGTGCGGGCGTGGTGTGATGCTCGGTGCGCCTCGCGCGTGCCTGACGCTCCGCCGCGCCGCGATTCCCGTTACGCATATCCTGTGTGCGCTCCAGCCCCGTCGGGGCCATGACGAGTCCGCAACCAACCATGCGTTACACATTTCCTAAGGAGCAGCCGCCGAAGTTTGAGATGACGGAGACGGAGGGGGAGGAGGAGAGAGGAAGCGCTCATTGTAGTGCGCGTGCCGCAAACCGCGTAGGCACCGCGCATGAAACTGGAGCGCGAGACCGGGAGCGCGTGCGCGTCCCTGTGCCTGCGTCTCTGCTACATATATGTGTATATATATATATATTTTTTTTTTTTCTCTTTTTGTGTGGGTGTGTGCGTGTGTGTATGCGTGCGTGCGTGTGCGAGGGATGACCAACAATTCGACAACACAGCACAGTTTGACCTGATGCATCGCTGAACGACAACGTCCGATACATGAGCAATCTGCACTGACGTACACGCCCACGTGCTCACATGCACACACGCGCGTCGCAGTCGCAGTACGATTAAACACGGACGCGCCTCGGCGTATTCGCTCGGTGCCGGCGCTGTCCGCCAGTGTCGTACGAGAGAGGAGAACAAGGGGAGAAGGTTGGCAGCTGGCGTGGCTGCTTCTGCAGTGCTGTCAAGTAAAGTGGCGATGGCGTGACCCATCCGCGCCACTGGTTCAAACCGCACGAGAGGAGGAGCGCGAGAAAGGGTGATGAATGGAGGGAGCTAGGGAACGGCGACGGCGCCACGGGGCTGCGCTGGAGGGGAAGTGGGGACGGGGCACCGCGGCGTAGGGACACGCGCGGCACGGCACAGCACGCAGGATGCACAACAGTGATTCAGGCATGCTCGCGCATGCAACAGGAGCCCTGACTGAGTAGAATTATCATGCACCACTCTGATGTGCTGCCGCTGTGCTGCGGTGCGAGTGTGAGGGAGAGGGAAACAGGGCTGCTGCACATGATGATTGACTGTAACATCACAGACTTTGAGTCCCCATGATACCAATCATTGTCGCCCCAGTCTGACGGCAGCGTGTGTGTGTGTATGGTTTTTCCTGTGCTTGTGGTTGTGCCCAAGCCCTGCGTGTGAGTCGGCGCGGCGGGGGAAGGGAGGCTGGCGGGAGGGTGGTGTGTGCGGGTGTGGCGTGCGGCCGCACCCGCCGCAGCGCGTGGACATGATCGAAACCCAGGCTGATGTAAAGCCGTCGCAGATGGACTTTGAGTGGCGTAGCCGTGAAACCAAACCCGCCTTGTCTGACCACGTTGTGCCGCTGCTTGTGTTGACCGACCGCCGACGTGCGAGCTTGTGGGAGCTTGTGTGTGTGTGTGTGTGTGTGCTTTCGTGCTGTTGTCCGCCTGTGCATGTGCATGTGCTGGCGGGCGTGGCGATGGCCCACTGGCCCCGTCACCTCGAGGGCGCCCGCGCCGCTTGTCGGTGCTTGCTGGGCGTACGGCCTCGAGCTACAGCGGTGCCGGCGCGCGCGTGTTGCGTGTGCACCGGTGCCGCCACTCTGGGGGGCCACAGAGCAAGGGGTGCGGGCGTGGTGTGATGCTCGGTGCGCCTCGCGCGTGCCTGACGCTCCGCCGCGCCGCGATTCCCGTTACGCATATCCTGTGTGCGCTCCAGCCCCGTCGGGGCCATGACGAGTCCGCAACCAACCATGCGTTACACATTTCCTAAGGAGCAGCCGCCGAAGTTTGAGATGACGGAGACGGAGGGGGAGGAGGAGAGAGGAAGCGCTCATTGTAGTGCGCGTGCCGCAAACCGCGTAGGCACCGCGCATGAAACTGGAGCGCGAGACCGGGAGCGCGTGCGCGTCCCTGTGCCTGCGTCTCTGCTACATATATGTGTATATATATATATATTTTTTTTTTTTCTCTTTTTGTGTGGGTGTGTGCGTGTGTGTATGCGTGCGTGCGTGTGCGAGGGATGACCAACAATTCGACAACACAGCACAGTTTGACCTGATGCATCGCTGAACGACAACGTCCGATACATGAGCAATCTGCACTGACGTACACGCCCACGTGCTCACATGCACACACGCGCGTCGCAGTCGCAGTACGATTAAACACGGACGCGCCTCGGCGTATTCGCTCGGTGCCGGCGCTGTCCGCCAGTGTCGTACGAGAGAGGAGAACAAGGGGAGAAGGTTGGCAGCTGGCGTGGCTGCTTCTGCAGTGCTGTCAGGTAAAGTGGCGATGGCGTGACCCATCCGCGCCACTGGTTCAAACCGCACGAGAGGAGGAGCGCGAGAAAGGGTGATGAATGGAGGGAGCTAGGGAACGGCGACGGCGCCACGGGGCTGCGCTGGAGGGGAAGTGGGGACGGGGCACCGCGGCGTAGGGACACGCGCGGCACGGCACAGCACGCAGGATGCACAACAGTGATTCAGGCATGCTCGCGCATGCAACAGGAGCCCTGACTGAGTAGAATTATCATGCACCACTCTGATGTGCTGCCGCTGTGCTGCGGTGCGAGTGTGAGGGAGAGGGAAACAGGGCTGCTGCACATGATGATTGACTGTAACATCACAGACTTTGAGTCCCCATGATACCAATCATTGTCGCCCCAGTCTGACGGCAGCGTGTGTGTGTGTATGGTTTTTCCTGTGCTTGTGGTTGTGCCCAAGCCCTGCGTGTGAGTCGGCGCGGCGGGGGAAGGGAGGCTGGCGGGAGGGTGGTGTGTGCGGGTGTGGCGTGCGGCCGCACCCGCCGCAGCGCGTGGACATGATCGAAACCCAGGCTGATGTAAAGCCGTCGCAGATGGACTTTGAGTGGCGTAGCCGTGAAACCAAACCCGCCTTGTCTGACCACGTTGTGCCGCTGCTTGTGTTGACCGACCGCCGACGTGCGAGCTTGTGGGAGCTTGTGTGTGTGTGTGTGTGTGTGTGCTTTCGTGCTGTTGTCCGCCTGTGCATGTGCATGTGCTGGCGGGCGTGGCGATGGCCCACTGGCCCCGTCACCTCGAGGGCGCCCGCGCCGCTTGTCGGTGCTTGCTGGGCGTACGGCCTCGAGCTACAGCGGTGCCGGCGCGCGCGTGTTGCGTGTGCACCGGTGCCGCCACTCTGGGGGGCCACAGAGCAAGGGGTGCGGGCGTGGTGTGATGCTCGGTGCGCCTCGCGCGTGCCTGACGCTCCGCCGCGCCGCGATTCCCGTTACGCATATCCTGTGTGCGCTCCAGCCCCGTCGGGGCCATGACGAGTCCGCAACCAACCATGCGTTACACATTTCCTAAGGAGCAGCCGCCGAAGTTTGAGATGACGGAGACGGAGGGGGAGGAGGAGAGAGGAAGCGCTCATTGTAGTGCGCGTGCCGCAAACCGCGTAGGCACCGCGCATGAAACTGGAGCGCGAGACCGGGAGCGCGTGCGCGTCCCTGTGCCTGCGTCTCTGCTACATATATGTGTATATATATATATATATATTTTTTTTCTCTTTTTGTGTGGGTGTGTGCGTGTGTGTATGCGTGCGTGCGTGTGCGAGGGATGACCAACAATTCGACAACACAGCACAGTTTGACCTGATGCATCGCTGAACGACAACGTCCGATACATGAGCAATCTGCACTGACGTACACGCCCACGTGCTCACATGCACACACGCGCGTCGCAGTCGCAGTACGATTAAACACGGACGCGCCTCGGCGTATTCGCTCGGTGCCGGCGCTGTCCGCCAGTGTCGTACGAGAGAGGAGAACAAGGGGAGAAGGTTGGCAGCTGGCGTGGCTGCTTCTGCAGTGCTGTCAGGTAAAGTGGCGATGGCGTGACCCATCCGCGCCACTGGTTCAAACCGCACGAGAGGAGGAGCGCGAGAAAGGGTGATGAATGGAGGGAGCTAGGGAACGGCGACGGCGCCACGGGGCTGCGCTGGAGGGGAAGTGGGGACGGGGCACCGCGGCGTAGGGACACGCGCGGCACGGCACAGCACGCAGGATGCACAACAGTGATTCAGGCATGCTCGCGCATGCAACAGGAGCCCTGACTGAGTAGAATTATCATGCACCACTCTGATGTGCTGCCGCTGTGCTGCGGTGCGAGTGTGAGGGAGAGGGAAACAGGGCTGCTGCACATGATGATTGACTGTAACATCACAGACTTTGAGTCCCCATGATACCAATCATTGTCGCCCCAGTCTGACGGCAGCGTGTGTGTGTGTATGGTTTTTCCTGTGCTTGTGGTTGTGCCCAAGCCCTGCGTGTGAGTCGGCGCGGCGGGGGAAGGGAGGCTGGCGGGAGGGTGGTGTGTGCGGGTGTGGCGTGCGGCCGCACCCGCCGCAGCGCGTGGACATGATCGAAACCCAGGCTGATGTAAAGCCGTCGCAGATGGACTTTGAGTGGCGTAGCCGTGAAACCAAACCCGCCTTGTCTGACCACGTTGTGCCGCTGCTTGTGTTGACCGACCGCCGACGTGCGAGCTTGTGGGAGCTTGTGTGTGTGTGTGTGTGTGTGTGCTTTCGTGCTGTTGTCCGCCTGTGCATGTGCATGTGCTGGCGGGCGTGGCGATGGCCCACTGGCCCCGTCACCTCGAGGGCGCCCGCGCCGCTTGTCGGTGCTTGCTGGGCGTACGGCCTCGAGCTACAGCGGTGCCGGCGCGCGCGTGTTGCGTGTGCACCGGTGCCGCCACTCTGGGGGGCCACAGAGCAAGGGGTGCGGGCGTGGTGTGATGCTCGGTGCGCCTCGCGCGTGCCTGACGCTCCGCCGCGCCGCGATTCCCGTTACGCATATCCTGTGTGCGCTCCAGCCCCGTCGGGGCCATGACGAGTCCGCAACCAACCATGCGTTACACATTTCCTAAGGAGCAGCCGCCGAAGTTTGAGATGACGGAGACGGAGGGGGAGGAGGAGAGAGGAAGCGCTCATTGTAGTGCGCGTGCCGCAAACCGCGTAGGCACCGCGCATGAAACTGGAGCGCGAGACCGGGAGCGCGTGCGCGTCCCTGTGCCTGCGTCTCTGCTACATATATGTGTATATATATATATATTTTTTTTTTTTCTCTTTTTGTGTGGGTGTGTGCGTGTGTGTATGCGTGCGTGCGTGTGCGAGGGATGACCAACAATTCGACAACACAGCACAGTTTGACCTGATGCATCGCTGAACGACAACGTCCGATACATGAGCAATCTGCACTGACGTACACGCCCACGTGCTCACATGCACACACGCGCGTCGCAGTCGCAGTACGATTAAACACGGACGCGCCTCGGCGTATTCGCTCGGTGCCGGCGCTGTCCGCCAGTGTCGTACGAGAGAGGAGAACAAGGGGAGAAGGTTGGCAGCTGGCGTGGCTGCTTCTGCAGTGCTGTCAGGTAAAGTGGCGATGGCGTGACCCATCCGCGCCACTGGTTCAAACCGCACGAGAGGAGGAGCGCGAGAAAGGGTGATGAATGGAGGGAGCTAGGGAACGGCGACGGCGCCACGGGGCTGCGCTGGAGGGGAAGTGGGGACGGGGCACCGCGGCGTAGGGACACGCGCGGCACGGCACAGCACGCAGGATGCACAACAGTGATTCAGGCATGCTCGCGCATGCAACAGGAGCCCTGACTGAGTAGAATTATCATGCACCACTCTGATGTGCTGCCGCTGTGCTGCGGTGCGAGTGTGAGGGAGAGGGAAACAGGGCTGCTGCACATGATGATTGACTGTAACATCACAGACTTTGAGTCCCCATGATACCAATCATTGTCGCCCCAGTCTGACGGCAGCGTGTGTGTGTGTATGGTTTTTCCTGTGCTTGTGGTTGTGCCCAAGCCCTGCGTGTGAGTCGGCGCGGCGGGGGAAGGGAGGCTGGCGGGAGGGTGGTGTGTGCGGGTGTGGCGTGCGGCCGCACCCGCCGCAGCGCGTGGACATGATCGAAACCCAGGCTGATGTAAAGCCGTCGCAGATGGACTTTGAGTGGCGTAGCCGTGAAACCAAACCCGCCTTGTCTGACCACGTTGTGCCGCTGCTTGTGTTGACCGACCGCCGACGTGCGAGCTTGTGGGAGCTTGTGTGTGTGTGTGTGTGTGTGTGCTTTCGTGCTGTTGTCCGCCTGTGCATGTGCATGTGCTGGCGGGCGTGGCGATGGCCCACTGGCCCCGTCACCTCGAGGGCGCCCGCGCCGCTTGTCGGTGCTTGCTGGGCGTACGGCCTCGAGCTACAGCGGTGCCGGCGCGCGCGTGTTGCGTGTGCACCGGTGCCGCCACTCTGGGGGGCCACAGAGCAAGGGGTGCGGGCGTGGTGTGATGCTCGGTGCGCCTCGCGCGTGCCTGACGCTCCGCCGCGCCGCGATTCCCGTTACGCATATCCTGTGTGCGCTCCAGCCCCGTCGGGGCCATGACGAGTCCGCAACCAACCATGCGTTACACATTTCCTAAGGAGCAGCCGCCGAAGTTTGAGATGACGGAGACGGAGGGGGAGGAGGAGAGAGGAAGCGCTCATTGTAGTGCGCGTGCCGCAAACCGCGTAGGCACCGCGCATGAAACTGGAGCGCGAGACCGGGAGTGCGTGCGCGTCCCTGTGCCTGCGTCTCTGCTACATATATGTGTATATATATATATTTTTTTTTTTTCTCTTTTTGTGTGGGTGCTGGAGTGGGCACAATGTGTTGTTCATCAACTTCCGTGTAAGGCGAGTCCACCCGAATCGCCCGCTGCCCGTTATGCCACGAGGGAGTGGAGCCACGTCCCGTGCTGGGCTGCATCGGGGACACGAGGAGATTTCGGCGCTGCTACTGTGATGAGATCAATTACAGGACCTGGATAATTCGTCACATCCGGGACGCTCACCCAAACCAGCGTGAGTCACTCTTTCCTCCCTCTTTCAGCAACAGACGGACCGCGTCACGCGAAGCGGCATCGAACACAAGCCGTGTCCTCCTGACCGGCTCGCTACGGTGCCCTGTGTGTGACACAGTAGTGATGCGGCAAGCCATGACCCGCCACATGAACACGCACACAGAGGCTGACAGACGCCAGCTTCCCCAGTACCACCATGAGCGGGTCCGGGCTAGAAGAAGAGTCGAGGTAGTGCTGGACCACGCATGTCCCCACTGCGGTGTGCTTGTGTCCTCTGAGCGAGCCCTTCGCAATCACCTTGCCAGTCTCCGCCCTGCTGTTTACCAGCCTGCCCCTCCGCCTGGCCCGGCAAGCGCGAAGCCCTACCGCTGTGCCACCTGCCCACTACGGTTTCGTTCCCACCCAGGGCTTGGGCATCACGTCCACTGCCCGCATCCCCACTACACCCGCGGCCTCTTTACCCGTCCTGATGGAACCGAAGTCCCCGTTTTCGCAGCACCAAAACGTCTGCTGTGTCCCCGGTGCGGGAGTCAGTTCATGAATGAGCCGACCCTCTTTAGGCACAACGCCGTCATCCATGAACCGCGTAATTCTCAAAGAGACCCCGTGGTATCGCGAGGACCCGCATGCCGAAACAGCCGAGCACATGTTGGTGTGCCCCGCGTTGCGTGCCTCCCGAGAGCTCTTCGGCATTGACAAACTTCGAAGGAAAGAGCTCGTTCGCAGCGATGAACTCGCGAGTTGGTTACGTCACGCGTTCCAACTGCAGTTGTCCGTCCTCCTTGCTAATCCTCCTGTTCAGATGGAAGGAACCGCAGCCCCTGAAGCGGATCAGTAGCGGCCAATTTGATTTGTTTTCTTAATTAAATGGCCGTCGGCTACGGAACCGATGAAGCAGCCCGAGGATAAATGGACCCTCTACGAGCAGAGACAAGCATCTTCCCTTCCCTCTAAGCCCACGGGCCTCGGCAAAGCCTGCCCCAGCGAGAAACTCAGTGCTGGATCAGGACTTCCAGCAAACGCAGTCCTTGGTCGAGGACTTGCAACCAGTTCACTCGGACTTTCGTGAGGCGCAGAAATGCGCCGTGTTGGCTGAAACAGCAAGAATGTTCGAAGTGGCGTCTGGAAGAAGAAAAAAAAAACATCCGTGACAGGATTCGAACCTGCAACCCTCTGATCCGTAGTCAGATGCTCTTCCATTGAGCCACACGGACTTGCAACGCGACAACCAATTTATTTTGAGAGATACTTTTCCGAATTTCCTGTTTTTCAAAACGATGCAGAACTTCCCACCCCGCGGTTTCGCTTTACAAGCCGGAGCGTCGCTCTGTAACCTTCGGGGGCTTCTTTGGTGGAGCGGGGAGGACGTGGACCAGCGAGGGTGATCTGCTGCGTTGACGCGGTGCTCTGCTTGGCTGTGTGTCGGCGTGGCGTGCACCCCTGCAGAGGGGATGCGCGTCCGCCGTTGAAGTAGGGGAAACGGGTCAGGCCGGCAACGGAACAGCCCACCCCGCGCACGTCTGCCGTTGCAGAATCACACCGCGGAGCATGTCAGCACTTGAGCCCCACGCGTCGTCGCAACACTTTTTCTTTTTCGTTCTCTCGAGATTGGGAAGCGAAAAACAAAATGGATGGGGAAGAGTAGAAGAGAGGGCAGGCAAAACAAGCAGGGAGAAGACGGTTCGTCACGCTTGGTCGAGCACATTGGGACGTCGACCATTCTACGCGTGAAGCGTGAAAAAGGCGTGCGGGCCTTTCCACAATTTCCTGAGAGCATCAAGAACGTTTCTTAGCCCATTTTTGCAGTGGTGTTCAAGCAAAGGTGTGGTGTTTCTGATGCGCGTCGTCAATAACGCCGTGGATCACAGTTTTCGGAATGAAACAGCTACAAGTTTCAAAAACGTCGATATCATTAATAATAATAGAAAAAAAAAAAGTAGACATATGAAATGCCGGAAAAACACAAAAGAAGGAACTGTTCAGTCTCGCCCACCTACCAGCACAGCCGCAGCGCGCTGAGCAGGAGGGAAGGTGAACGGGGAAAAAAGGCGTGGACTTCGTTTTTTTCTTTCACCTTTCCTTTTTCCCAAACATGCGCGGTTACAGCGGCACCTCCTGGTGACGGGTCAGGAACGACTTCACGACGCCCTCAACCGAGCCGGCAAACTCCTCGACCTCCACCGTGTCCCCGACGATTCGGGTGTGCGGCTGCACGTACTGCTTACGCGGCTTGCGGCGTGCCATGACAATCTCGCGGTAGCGCACGTAGGTGTCGTTCACAGTCGTCATGTTGCGGTAGTATTCCATCCCACGCACCGCATTCGCCGTCGCCTTGTTCACGTTAAGGTTCACCAGAAGTTCGCCAATCGCCTGGCGGCCGTCGGTGGCGATGCGCGCACGGTCGAGGGTGATGAGCAGGCCTTCTTTCTCATCCTCGGCGATGTGGACGATCGGGTTCGGCGCCCGCGCGAGCGCCTCGAGAATGCAGAAGCGCGCACGCATGTGCGCCTGCCGCCACTGCTGCGTCTCCGGGGTGTAGTACTCCAACCCACACAGCCCCGCCCGCACCATGTTCAGCCAACAGATGTAAATCGCGTCCTGCTGCTCCTGCTCCGTCGCAAGGTGGAAGATCTTCAGCAGCTCCGGCTGCAGGCACAGGTACAGCGAGACCGCCTCAGCGCGGCACTCCTCGTAGGAGCTGGCCATGCCACCAAAGACGCTGGAGTAAGTGTCGCCGGGCTTGTACCATGACGTGACTGGGTGACCGCTGATGGGGTCAATCGTGTTCTTGTCAAAGTTGAGCTGGCCGTCGTCGCCTTCCGTGAGCAGCTTGCCCGTCCCGTGGCCGAGCAGCTCGTGGATGCCCACGTTCACCGACGTCGCCGCCAGCAGGCTCCTCTTGTATACTTCCCAGTCCGCGTCGGTAATATGGTTGATCTTCTCCTTGAAGGTCACCGCGCTCACCACATTAGCCAGGTAGACGTTCTTGAAGCCGATGTTCTGGCGGATGTCGTCGTAGTTCGGGATGTTGATGCCGGCCGGGATGCCGCTGCTGGCAAAGCCGAGCACGTCCAGGCTGGTGAAGTCCGGGCTCGTGAAGACGTTCTTCTCGAAGGCCCGCCCCCACGGCAGCTGCGCGATGAACTTCTCGGCCTGCGCCACTAGTGCCCCGTACACCTTTGACTGCTCCTTGTTCACCACTGCCACAAAGCCCTCCCACTCCGCCCGCACGCCGGACGGGTCGCGGTAGGACTCGATGAAGCCGATGTTCGTCTCCACCGTCGGCCCCACATCCTTCACCCACTCCTTCTGGCTCGCCTTGTGCTCGTTGACGTCGCCGCGCAGGAAGTGCTCGATGTAGTGATCCAGCATTCGCACCTCCGTTTCGTTCTCCGCATACGCGCGAGCCTGCCGCAGCTCCGCGACGACGCGGGCCATCTCCTCCTTGAAGTCGCCGAAGTACATCGCGATGGCGCGGCCGTTAAAGGCGACGGCCGGCACCGTCCTCTCCTCCGCCGCCGCGACACGGATCACCAGCGTGCCGTCCTCCTCTTTGAACACACGCGTGTTGACGCCGTCGATCTTCTTCGACGCGAGAAAGTCGTTGGCGATGACGGCGTCCTCGCGGGTGATGTTCGGGCTGTAGTACCGCGTGATGCCCTTCGGCGGGAAGTCGAGGGTCAGCTTGTCCTCGTGCAGGTCGTAGATCGCGTTCAGCAACGCCGCATCCACGGCGCCGGGACCGGCGCCGGCCTTTGCCACAATCGCTGCGAACGTCTCTTGCGGGATGGATGGGATGAACTTGCTGTCACCAAAGGAAATGTAGTTGCCCATGTTCGAGTAGACCATCGCGAAGTACTCAAGAAACTGATCGACGGCCTCCGCCGCCACGCCGGCCTTCGTCACGTTCGCCTTGAGCATCTCCAGCGGCTGCGCACTGAGGAAGTCGTAAAAGAAGCGCAGCAGTGGGCGTGACTCGGGGCTGAGCTGCTCGGCGACGACCGGGGTGCCGCACCAGCCGGCCATCATCATGTGATGCGCGTAGCGGCGCTGCTTCGGTGTCAAATCCTTGAAGGCGCCGGCGATGGCCAGGGTGCAGTAGGGCACTGCACGAGGCGTCACGTAAAGCGCTTTCTGTGACATGGTAGGTAGACTTCGGTTTGTCTTTGCCCGCTGGTGTGCAAAGTGACAGGAAGAGACTCAACCACAACGACAACAACAACGATAAAAAAGCGAAAATTGAAATTAAGAGGCAATTGCAAATCTGAAAAAATGATTCACAGAAAAAAAATGTGTGTTGGGAGGGACGCCGTTGGTAGAGACGAAGAAAGTGCGAAAGAGAATAGTCGCCGAGGGCGAGCATGCAAAAAACAACGTGGGATGATGAAGAACCGAAAAAAGAAAGAAGGAAAAGAGCGAAAGAACTCAAAAAAAAAAAAACGACAGTGTATATATATATATATATATATATATACATATACGTATGAGAGTCACATGCGAACCTATGCCGATCACAGGTTGTAAAACGAGGGGGAAAAAAAAAGAACTTCTGGCTAAGAGAGGAGGTGTGGAAGTGGCTTACATCTTTTCTCTTTCACCTCGTGAAGCGCATTTGCGCTGCTTTTACCACCTAAACTCTTGGGTTTGCTGGCCTCAACAAGAACAATAATAAAAAAAAAAAAGAGAAAACAACAACAACGAGCGTTTGTCTTGCTCCTCTACGTCCCCTCGTATCGATGAATCCCTCTTTCTTTCGATTTTACTTCACTTCCCGCAGCAGGCCGTCATCACGCCGCACCGTTTTCGCCAGTCCAGTAGTGGCCCAACTCCAAAACGGTGGACCACAGCACATTCCCCAGATCGACGGTGGTGCCGTCATGAATGTCACGTCCGTCGTCGCTCTCTTTGTGCCACGACTCTGGAAACGGAACGGAGATGAGGTGTAGCACGCGTTGCGTGTCAAGCCAGTGCAGGTGATCGTCCTCCACGACGGGATCGGTGTGCTGGTGCCGCCGCAGCGTGGCGCTGGAGGAAGGGAAAAAGATGTTCCCGTTCGAGAACAAGAGATAGTTGTAGGGGTCGAACCCCGCCTGCTGCACCACTTCTGGGTAGAGGCTGTCATAAAGCCGCAATGAAGCGAGATCCCCCGTGCCGCCGTGGGTGCTCTGAAAGTGGATCAGGGAAATGCGGTGCAAGGTGAGCATCTCATGTGGCGTGCCATACAGAAGCCACGGCCGTGGCAGCGTCTCGCGTGATGGGCGCGACAGCGCGTTGGCCAGTAGCTTGGCCACGTGCTGCGGGGCGAGGGCGGCGACAGCGACATCAACGTTTGCGCCGAGCTGACGCACGTAGCCGTCTGCGGCCGATGACGTTGCTGCCGCTGCTGTCATTCCTGTGGCCGCCAAATCTCTCTCCTCCTTCTCCTCCTTCACATGACTCGAGCCCAACACGCGCCACAGCAGCTCCGCCGTAACGGCCGAGGCGTCGTCGAAGGCGCGCCGCCGCATCGCCTTCTCTCTCTGCGCCAGAGCAGCGTAGTAGATGCCGCTCTGGGTTGGAAACAGGTTATGAAACGTGGTGCCCGCTGTTCCCATGAGGTCGTAGAGGGCGAACAGGTCTACCGTGTCGAAGAGCGACTGTGGACCGCCGGAGTAGCGCGTCTGCGTCGCCGTCGTCACGGCCCGCCACCGCTGCGCTAGGTGGCGGGAGCCGTAGGTGTGATCGTTGTCCTTCCACTCCTCAAAGGCCTCCTCCCCGTCAAAAAAGACAAACGACAACGCTGGCAGGTGCTGCACCCAGTCTAGCCACATCCGCACATCCACCTGCACCGCCGACGGGTAGTTCCGTGCGCCGGGGTCGCCGCTGCTGTGGTTGTTTGGCCCCTCGCCACCGATAACGTAGGGCCGCGCCAGGGCGTACTGAAAGAGCAGCGCGTGGTGGGCTGGCGAGAGCAGCTCGGCAAGTCGCGTCCGCACCTCTGCCTCCGTGGTGGACGCGCGGAAGGTTGCCGTGAGCCCTGGCACCGCCGCCACACCGTCGGCGCCGTGTCGCTCCGCCTTGTATGCCTCCGTCAGCGCCTCCGCGGCGTCGGTCAACACCGCGATGTTTTTAATCGCCCGCAGCAGGTACACCATCGGAACGGCAGAGTCGCAGGCCCCAAGAAATCGGATGTCGCTCTGCCGCATCGAGTCCCAGTGCGCGGCATAGACGGCGTGCTGGACAGGCTGACGTGACACAGGCTGCGCGACCTGTGTGGAGAGCGACGGCTTCAGCGGCACTGGCCGCCCCGGAGTCGTAATCGGCACCTTGGTGCCCGGCATCTCGCGCCGCAGCTGCGGCAGGTACACCTGCTGTGTGGGACGATGGCCCGGTTTAACGAACGTTTCCTGCTCATAGACGTCCACTGTTCCGTCGAGTGGATGGAACTCGCTCGTCATCAACTCGCTGCGGACTGCAGAGCGGCTGCGGTTCGGCCGTGTGTGGCAACCAACGAAGACGTCGCGCTGATCCACGACGGCCGCTCTTTTGCGACGGAACTGCGAACCGCCGGGAAACTGAAACACAAAGTTCTGCATCGACACAGCCGCCGACGTCGACGGCGCGTGGCCTTTGACAGGGATGGGGATAGTCGTGGAGAAGTTGTCCCACATAAGCGACCAGCGCCACCCCGCGACGCGGGTGTCGTCCCTGGCGACAGCGAAGTGTGGGGCAGCGGGCCACGTCGGCGCCGCCTTCTCCAGCAGCTCCACCGCCTTCGCGCTGAGGTGGGGAGCGCGGCGGTAGCGGCCACGCTCGGCGTCGTAGCAGGCCCGTCCGAGACCCTCACGTAGCAGGTGGTGCAGCAGCGGCTCCCGCGCCGTGCCGCCGACACGCGTGCCGAAGCCGAGGATCTCGTTCAGCGCGGTGCGGTAGTAACGTTGCTGCTGCGCCGGTGGGAACAGAAAGGCGAGCAGTCTATAGAAATCTTCTTCTTCCTCATCTGCTGTCGTTGCGTCCTGCGGAACTGTCGGTGCAGACGCGTTTGGCCAGGCGTGCTGCAGCAGCACCTCCTCCGCCACTGCGGCTGTAGGGGCGGTATGCGCAAACCATGCCTCCAGCGCGGCTTTGGTGAGCGTCGGCAGCGCACGCTCTTCGAGGTCAAAGTAGGTACTCAAGAAACCGCTGTAGCGCGGATGCGGCTCCGGACCCGTCGTACGCGGGACGAACTTGTTTAAACTCTTTTGGATGGCGTGCCTCTCGGCCGGGCTCGCACTTTCAAGGGATAAGTACGGCCTTGGCTCCTTGGGTACCGCGATGGGCTCGGAGAGGTGCTGGCTCATGACTGTCGTCTCGTTCTGCGCGATGAGAAGGTAACAGAACAAAAAAACGAGGAGATTGAGGAGGAGGAAAACAAGAAGGAGCAGCAGGCGTACGCAGCAGCGGCGCACTGGCGATCCTTCCAGGTATAGCGCGCGGCGGAGAAACAACCACGGAAGGCAACGACGCACAACTTGTTGAAAAAGGGACAGGCTACTTCGTTGACCCGGCCGTGGCGGTCGCCGAGGTCTACCGTCCGCGTAGCGCATCGTTCGCTCGCTCCTCAAATGTGATTCCTCCTTTTTTTTTTCTTCTTTGCTTCTGCGCACAACTAAAACAACGAGAGAACAACAACAACAACAAAAAAAACACAATGGGTAAAGAAGAGAGGCGCAGTTGCAGACAATTTAGTTGAATGAAAAAAACAACAAAAAAGAACAGCAGAGTACATTTGCTTCACTCTTAAAAGAGGAAAAAAAAAAAACCGAAACAAAAACAAAAGAAGAGAGTTCTTACTTGTGTTGTTCGGGTGGCTTCGATACGCGCAGTTGCAGATTATGACAGCAAGAGAGGCTCCATGTTAGCTTGAAGACCATCAAAGACTCTTTTTTTTTTTCTCTCCTTCCTTTTTTTTTCTCTCTCTTTCAAACAATCAGGCGTTTCCTGACTCCCCCTCTTTCCCTGCTATATTCTTTCGCCTGAATCTCGCATGGCCCGTTCTAGTTGGTTGTTTTTTTTTTTTTTTTGTCAGGTGACAAGTAGTGCACGTCACACCGTGCGGGCTGTTTACATCGCTTTTCACACACTATTGAGAGTAGAAAGATACACAACACACCGACTATGCTGCGCTACCTGGTGCACTTTCATGAGGATTGTGAACAAACAAACAAAAAAAAAAGAAATAAGAAGAGCAGCTGCTTAGAATCCGTAAAAAGCTCCTGCGTTTTTCTCTGTTGCTTCTAAGACACACAAACACACACACACACACACACACAGACAAAGAAGGTCTTTTTTGTGTGTATGTGAGGGAGAGGGGGAACGAAGTCTGGGTGGAGAAAACCGCTCACCTTCATGCTCGCTCGAAGACGCTATAGATAAACTCGGCGATCTCATCCACCTTCTCCAGTTGTAGAGCTGCGATGGTGCGCCACGAGCCGACCGGCAGCACCTCCTCCTCCTCCTCCTCCCCTCGCCGGCTCGCGTTGGTGGTGGTGTTGACGTGGCTGCCGAGGGTGCGTGAGGCATGGCGCTCTGGACAAGGTGCCGCGGACGCCACCATCGGCGACGGTGACGGCGTGGCCGGTGGCTCCACCGTTGCCGGCCCAGGTCTGGATCTTTCTGCGCTGTCGCTCTTGTGCACACGTTCCTCCACCACAGGCTTCAGCGCAGGCGCCAGCGCCAAGTCCGTCTTGACCGACGCATCTCTGCTGCTGCCGTTGTCGCCGTCGCCGTCCCTGTCGGCGAGTGTCGCCGCGTCTGGCTGCGTTGCTCCTACAACTTCTGTCTTTTCGTCGTCGATGGAGGGCGGCTCTGGCGAACTAAAGAGCGTGCGTGTGGTGGCCCCTGTCGGAGCTGGGGACAGCGCCGTTGTCGGACTGGAGGCGGTGTAAGATTCAACGGAACTGCCAGAGAGCTGCTCGTCTTCCAGCGCCGACCGCGCCGACACCTGCTGCTGCTGCGACGACTCGCCTTGCTCCTGCGGATTATAATGCTCTGCATGACTGTGGTGGAAGTCGAAGGAAGCAACGCTGCTGGGCTGCACGGGCGAGATAGCCTCCATGTGGGCGAGAGCCTTTGCCAGCTGCTCCGGCGAGCCCAGCAGCTCCGGCACTCGACTCGACGTCGTGGCAGAGGCGTCGGCGCAGTGGATCGATTCGTCTTCGCTGCTGCTGCTGCGCGTGCATGAGACCGATTCACTGGGTGAGGCGGAGGTGGCCGAGCTGTCCGCACTTCTTCGCGGCTCCTCCCACTGCGGGTTCGGTGTATCAGCGGTCGTCGTGCCTTGCCACGTGACAGCCAGGTCGGACAGCTGCTTCGGCTGCGACTGCACGGCGAACTGCTGTCGTTTCATCACGGCAGCGTTGCGGCGCCAGTACTCCGCCACGGCCTGCAGAAGGGCGTCGTGGCGGGTAATGCGGCAGGTCAGGTCCTCTATCTCGGACAGCGTCTGCGCTTGCTCAGCTTCGCGGGCTGCTGTTGCTGCACGCAGGTCCGTCAGCACCGTCAGCGGGTCGCAGTGGCCATCCAACTCGTCTGGTGGCGCTGCTGTTGTTTTTGTTTCCGCCGGCGTTGCCGTTTCTCCGTTGCTGCCTTTCCTCTTCTTTACATTGCTTTGAGTTCTGCGCAGCTTTCCGCTGTGAGCAGTATTGGTGAACAGCGCGTTGGTGAAGGCAGTGGCGGTCGCTGCGGAGGGCACAGGAGCGGGGGGGACCAGTCGTGCATGGCCTGCAGGCGGCAGTGCGGGCGGTGCTGTCGAGACAGCGCGACCGCCGTGTGGCCCTTCCCTTGCGCTCCCTGCGTCCTCGTCCGCCTTTCCGACGTGCGTGGCCGAGGCTGGGTCGGTTAGCGTCGCGATGTCTCGCTCGAGTTGCACGTTCTCTAGCAGTACCTGCGCGACGGACTGCTGCAGTGCATAGAGTGTCTCCGCAGCGGTGTCGGCGGCGAGGTACGTACGGTCCACACTCGCTTGGGCCTCCGCGCTCTCCTGCGCAACGCTCTTTACGAGCTGCTCCAGCTCCCTGGTTGTCAGCTGCTCGCCATGGAGGCCGTGGTAGTGCGGCGGCAGCACCACCGCCGGCGCGAGATGGGTTTTAATCGATGGCGTCTTCTTCACCTTCGCTGCGTGTCCCTGCGGCGCTGCCGGCGGTGTGGGGCAGTGACGTGCGTTGTGGTGATGGCCGCCGACACCGCCGTTTACACGCGACACGGGTGCAACGCCGTGCTGAGGCGAAGCAGAACGGGAGGCCGGGTGCTGGTCTGCAGGCTGCGAAGACGCCTCCGCTGCTGCGACGCGAGCGAGTGATGGAGAGGAGGCGGAGGTAGAACACGGCGGTGGCGGTGGCGTTGCTGGTGAGGGCCGCAGGGGCAGCGCAGGCAGACGTTGCGTCGTCTCCGGCGCGTTGCTCGTCGTATGGTGCGCCGGTTTGCCCGGGCCACGTCGACAGCCGAGGTAGCGGCTCAGCGGCCCGTCCTTTTCCTCTTTGCTCAGCGCCTCCAACACCTCGGACGCGGTGGTCGCCGCGAAGAGCGCACGAGGCGGGGGAAACCCGAAGGAGAAGTTCTCCGCACGCACCAGGAGCTGTGAGCCTTGTGGTGGCGCCGGCGTTGTGCACGCGGCGATGGTGGTGGTGGTGGCAGACGGGTTCGCGACGCTTGGCAGCGGTGTGTCATCCGCGGCGGCAGCCGCTGCCGTCGCCGTTCGCTTATCAATCAGCTTCCGCCACGCCGCGGGGCCGCTGGGAGACACGGTGATGATGCTGCTGCTGCTGCCGCCCTCCGCTGCGCTGCCACCGGTCGTCTCCGGCGAAAAGGACGCACGTGGGCGCTGACGGGACTGCGAGGGCGAGCCCTGCGGGTGCAGATTGGGCGGGGGAAAGAGGGAGGAGGCGTCGATGAAGCCCGGACTCGCTTCTTTTTCCTCACGACGCCGCTCCCGCCACTCGTGCTGCCGCTGCCGTTGCTTTCGCTGGTATACCTGGTCGCCGATCGGACCGTGCAGCAGGGGGTCTGGGCGGGACGACCGCCGCCGCTCCGCAGGCGACCACGGCCGGTCTGCTGGTGGTGGCGGTGGAGGTGCCGTTACAGGGGCAGGCAACGGCTTTGGCGTGAGGAAGTACTTTACGCAGAGCCGTGCCAGCGCGGTCGCCTCCGCGTCGTCATCGTTATCGTCGCCGTCGTCCTTCCCTTTCTCGGGGGAGGCGTGAGGCAAGCGAGCTGTCGGGGTAACCGCAGCTGCGACGGGGGCATCCGTTTTCTTCGCATGACCAGGAGGCGAGTTGGGGCTGTTCGACAGGGGGGACCCAGATGGGGAGGGTGGCGTGAGGTGCTGCGCGTGCCGAAAGAGTTCCAGTAGATCTGGCGGGATGGGCGGCTCCGCTGGCGCAACAGCGCCTGTGGTGTCCACTTCCGTCGCCGACGCTCGCTCGCGCCGCGTGAGCGCTGTGGCGCTCACCCGCCCATGCGCGGTTGGGGCATCGACGTTGTTGTTGCCACTGCTGCTGCCGCGCGAGGTGAACCTGGAGGCCGAGCCGCGGTATGTGGTGGCCGCCGTGGAGGAGGAGGTGATGGCCCGCTGCGCGGACGCGGCACGTGCACCTGCACTCGCAAGACGACGACTCCCACCACCGACAACGGCAGCAGTGCTGGGAAGCGCGTCAGCTAACTTTCCCGTTTCCTGAAACGCCGGGCTTTGCAGTAGCTGTTGCTGCCGCCGTTCTTGACGTGACTGAAGCTCTCGTAGAAGTTCACGTTCCGTACAGCGAAGGTCGGCAACGTCCAGCTCCAGGGCAGCGTCCTCTTGCGCGTCGCCGCCGAGGCCCTGCTCCCGCAGACGCATGGGTAGGCCGTCCACGCAGCCATCTTCACCACCTCCACTGTCACTCGCGTTGCCTTTGTAGTCGTTGCCGGTGTGGAACCCGTCCTTCCTGACGGGGCTGCGAGGGGCATCGCGTGTGTAGGCGTTGACGAGTTGTGTCAGACGAGCAAGGTAGTCCTGTGTGAGGCGATGAAAGCCAGTGACCCACGCACGTGTTTGAGCGTCGTCAATGCCTCGCCTTCCACTTGTACCGTAGGCAGGGGCGGAGGCAGACGAGAGAATCACGGGAAGGTGGGGAGAGGGAGAGGAGGAGGCATCGGAGGAAGCGACCAAGTTTGGTCCCTCGGCCACCGCCGTCGCCGTCGCATGACCGTTCGTCGTAGCGTTCATCTCTTTCCCCTTCAATGACAAAGCAGAAAAATACACCTGGAGGAGCAACCAGAGAGAGAGAGAGAGAGAGAAAAGAAAAAAAAAAAAAGAGAAGAAAGACAAAATCTGTGTAACAACAACGAAAAGGGGGTATGATGCTCTTTTTTTTTTCTCTTCTCTTTGCTGGTGTAATGAAACAGGTGTGAGCTGGGGCGAAAAAAAAAAAGCAGGAGAATAAGAGCAGCAGTTAAGTGATTCAGATTTCTATATATATATATATAGTTTTTTTTTTTTTTTAATGGCTGTTGCTGTATCTCTTTTACATTTGGGTCGAGCCCGCTTTTTTTTTTTTTCTTAATTCGATGCCACAAGTGACGAATGACAGCTTTGAGATCGCGCAACGGTTGTTGAAGCAGTGTGGGGCTCTTTCTATGTGTGTGTGTGTGTGTGTGTGTGTGACCACACGGCTTTGCAATGTCGAAACGAGCTTCACGCGCAGAGAAGCGAACATCGAAAAAGGAAGAGAACAACAACAGAACAAAAAGAGAGAAAAAAAGAAAAGGAAAAGAGGAACGGGTGTATATGGGACGAAACCCCTTTTCGCGCCCATCGCATTCAGAGTTTGATCACGATTCGTGTAGAAAAAGCTCAGCTTTTCAAAAAGAAAAATAAAGAAAACTGAAGGTAGAAAAACCTGCGTGTCTCTGCACATATATCGCTGCTGCGCAGGTAAACAGTCTATTTCAATTTGAGAACGTGCTAAAAGGACAACAACAACAACAACAAAAGTAGCCCAAGTGTGTTATTACAGAAGCGGAGTAGCGTGCGAAAGCACAGAAGTGATAGAAAAAAAAAAAGGAAACAGACGAAAGCCAGCCAAAAAAAAAAAAAGAATGAGTAAAAAGAACATCATCTCAGCGTCTCTGCAGAGTTCCCATTTCGTGTCAACAACAACCAACATGCTTATGGCACGCTCCAGAATGCGGACAACATTGCCCATACAGCACGCCGCAGCAGAATGAGCACAATCAATGAAAAGCTCCAGATTATGGTGCGATCCACATACAGCAGCGGGATTGCGATGCGATAGCTGTGGATGCCGAAGACGATGTTGGCCGCGTGCTGCTGGGGCGGCGGTTCCACCGGCGCAGCGGGGTGCGGCGGCACCGTCAAGTCAGGCAGGACACCGGCCGCAGGCAGCTCCGTCACGTCAGGGCGCAGCAACGGCTGCTGAGGTGGCGCTGGCGGGGGCGCCTCCGTTGCCTCCGCCGCCGCCGCCAGCTCACGTGCCTCACGCCGTATTGCAGCCCGAAGCACCGGTTCAAAGCGCACGTTCGGGATACCGGAGCTTGTGCCTGTCATCTCCAGCTGCCGCGCCTCTTCATCGTCCAAGATGGGGGTGGAGGTAGGGTAGCGGTGGCGCGGGATGCTGTTCTCATCCCAGTCGCCACCCCAGTCATCGCCGTCGTAGTCGAGATGAAAGTCGCCATGGTAGTAGTAGTAGTCGCCATCGAGGCCGTTCCAGACGTGCGTTGTGGCGTAGTTCGGTAAATCCGTGCGGTCCTCCTCTTCCTCTGGAAAGAACAAGTCGTTGGACGGTCTAGCCGAGGTGGCCGGTGGCTCTCTGCCTGACGATGCCGATGGAGGAGAAGGTGCGGGGGTAGATTTAGGTTCCGATGCAGCAGGCGCTACATCCTCAGCCGATGATCGTGCAGCAATGTGGTGTCTCGAGGATGTTCGTCCTGCGCTGGCGGGCAGTGACGTGTCCTTCGCACCTTTTTCTTCATCTGTGGAGCTTCGCACCTCTTGTTTCATTCCGTCAGACGAATCTGTCGCTGCCGTTGCTGCTGCCGCTTCCATATCAGGTGCGCCTATCGGTGTCGAGGAAGAGGGCGTTGGCGTTACCGGAGCAGCAGCAGCAGCAGCACGCGCAGGTTCTACATTGTCTTCTTTCTTTTCGTGACCTTCATCTTCACCCTTCGCAGTTTTCCCTGCTGCACCAGCAGGTGATGAAGTTGTCGCTGACGCTGTTGCTGCTGCTGCTGCTGCTGCTGAAGGCAGCTTCGGCACCAACGCCTCCTTCTCCGCTGACGTCTCCGGGTAGGGCTGCATCTCAGTCTCCCAGTCTTCTTTCGTAGACCGGCCGCAGACGCTGCACTTGAACGACCACGTCTCCTTCGCCCATGCCAGCTTCGCTTCGACGGAGACCATGTTCTTCGGAAAGGCACCCACGCCAAACTCGTCCTCTTGCGCCATAAAGTGCCGCAGCGCGATCAGCGTGAGGGCGACGTCGTATGTGGGCTGCCACAGCTCCTTGTGGTAGCTGCTGATGGTCGAGCAGATTTTCTCGTTGGTGGCAAAGCGGCCGCTGCGGGTGAAAAACATGATGTCAGGAGGCTCCAATGGGTAGGAGCGGGAGAAGAGCAGCACACCGTGATAGAGGCCGTCCTTGTAGGGCGAGTCGTTGTCATCGCCAGCCGGCCCGCGAAGGGTGAAGTGCCATTCGAAGATGTTCTCCTCCAGCGGTGCCACGTAGTAGTCGCTAACGCGGTTCTCCTGCTTCTGGATTTGGCGGTACTCGTTGCTGAGCCGCTTTATGGCGGAGGAGGCGTACGACATAGCGCGCACTTGTGTTTCTTTCTTCTTTTTTTCTACTGTTTTTCTGTCGATGTAACCGAACGAAACGAGAATAACAAAGACTGTTTGCGGTAGACATAGAGAGAGACAGAGGGAAGAGACGCGAAGGGGGAAAAAAGAAGCGAAAATAAAGTCGTTTTGATTCAGAATAGCACGCACAGAAATACGAGGAAGTAACAGATCTGGAAACACCCGCCCATCGAGTTTTAAGGAGTTATACACACATACACAAGAAGTAATCAACGAGAAAGAGACGCAAATACGTGCCATACTTTTTCCTTTTTTTTCTTTTTTTCACAAAGTACTCTGGAGGTAGGATAACGTGTATCTTCAATGGACTGTGCCGTTCATGGGTCTCGCAATAAACAACTCTCTTGAGAGTGGAGACTTTCAAAGACATAGTAAGTCTCTTATTTACATGCATACCGCTGAGGGAGGAGGTGAAAAAGGGGGGGGGGGGGAAGGGAGTGAATGGGAAGAAAGAAATAAAACTCCCCAGTAGTTAACTGTAAAATCTACACTGAACTATTCTCGATCTTAAACAACAACAACAACAACAGAACAACTACAAACGAAGAAAAAAAAAAACACGCCTAAAATTACACATATACCCACGCGAGCTCTAAGCAATCAGAAACAACGTGCACATGCTCCTTTCTGCACACAACGCAGTGACTCCACATTAAAGAGAATAACAATAATAAGAACAACAACAACAACAACAAAAAAAAAAAAAACAGAAAAAAAAACAGAAAAAAAAAAACGGAGGCGCATTCTCTTCATAGTAGTTTACATCGTGATAACTGGAGTGAGAGAGAGAGAAAACGGGAAAAACAAAAAAAAAAAGGAATAGAAGTTTCAGTACATTAAAAAAAAAAAAAAAGAGAAAGAAAGATAGGCTTAGCCATTGAAGGTAGATATGAAAAGAGCGGGGGGGGGGAGGGGGAAGACACCAGGGCGTCGCCAGTAGCTCAAGACTCCCCTCGCCGCCGCCTCTACTTCGCCGACTTGCATTTCTGGGCCTTCCTGTTACCCGACTGCTTGCCGAGCGACGCCGTTTTGGAGATATCGTTCATAATACGCTCCTCCGTCGAGTGCAGCTGCGGTGGCACCGACAACTTGGCGGAAATGGGCGGGAGAGCTGCCGTTGTCCCCACCGCCGCTCCACCATCGCCACTCCTGCTGACCTCGAGAGGAACGGACGTAGGGGAAACTGCGATGGACGGCATTGCCGTGGGTGCAGCGGCGGCGGTGGTGGTGATGCCTGCGGTGACTACCACCGCCGCCGCTGCTGCCGGCCCTGTCAGCGGCGTCAGACCTGTGCAAGGCGACGCCCGTGCCGGCTCCAGCGCGTTTTCTCGTGAACGCAGCATCACATCCACAGGGGGAGTGTTGGTGTCCGCTGTGAAGAAGCGTGTGGGACTCGCCCTCGCAGTGGACTTTGTGGTCGTGGACGTGGTCGCTGCTAAGCCAAGCGGAAGCGCCGGCAGATGCTGGCTCGTCGTCGCGCGTGCCGTCGTGCTCGCACTCGACACACTGTCACTGCTCCCTCTGACTCCTGACTCACGCACCCCGATCCCCTCTTCGATGAGCTGCTGGTACTCGACGAGCCGGATTGTGCGCTGCAGGTTGCGCTGCGCGAGTTCGTCCTCAGGGGAGACGAAGTCGACGCCGGCGTCGCGCAGGCGTTGCTCTGTCGGTCGGAAAGCCTCCAGTTGCAGACGACTGCGCTCCTCTAACCGATCCAGCTGCTCCAGCGCCTCTGCCTTTGCTGCTTCCCATTGCCGCTTCGCTTGGCTGTACTCCTTCGCCTTCGGATTCGACACATCCATCGCGACCTCCTGCTGCAGTGTGTAGTACTCAATTTTCTTCTGTATCTCCTCCACATTGCGAGACTTCTTAAACCGCCAGTCACCCAAGGTGAGGTAGAGGGCACGGAACTGCGCGAGGCGGTCCTGGCGCAGCGCCAGCTGGGCATCGCGCACATGTCCCTGTAGCACCTCTTTCGCAAACGCCTCCGCGTGACTGCAGCTAAAACATATCGCCCCGCTGAGCTGCCGCAGACCATCAACGACCGACTGCAGGTTCCGCTGCGCCTCCGTCAGCGCCTGCGTGCGAGCCTCAGCGAAGCACGTGAAGGCCGCCGCGTCCTCCTCGCGTTGCCGCTCCAGCGCCATGTGGGTCAGCCAGTCGTCCGCGAGCAGCCGCTGCGCCTGTTGTAGACTGGACAGACGCTTCTCCAGTTGCTCCATCGCCCTGTAGCACGCTATCTGCTGGTCACTGTTGCCCTGCCATTGCTTTTTCCAGGCATGCTGGTAGACGGACATCGCGTTGCGCTGCCGGTGCCGGGACTGAACGACGGTGCGCCGCTTTTCCTTGACTCGGTCCATATCCTGCCCTACCTCGGCAAGGCGACTCGCGTGCTCCTCAATCACGCGGGTGAGGCGTGCCGTCAGCGTTTCCTTCTGCTCTTGCAGCGCAGCGAGCGGGGCGGTGACGCATTCCTCTATGTACTCCTGCAGCAGCTGCTCCATCTCGTCGTATGGCCCCTGCATCGCTTCTGACAGCGCCGTTTGCTCGCCGTACAACTCCTCGGAGCGCTGCATGTTGCCATTCGCGATGGCGTCCTCCTGTTCCTGCTGCAGCTCCTCCACGTCGAACTTCATGCGCCGCAGCTTTTCGCGCAGGTCCTGATCCACGTCCTCCAGTGTCGGGTTTGACAGTAGTTCATTTAGCTGACGGAGCAGCGGCTGCATCCAGGCGTGCAGCTGCCGCCCGAGGGCGACCGCCGGCGTCCCACAGTGGGCGAAGTGCGATTCGCTAACGAAGCGGGCCCGCAACGCTGTCAGCACCTCCGTCATGCGATCAACCAACACCGCGGCGTGCTCCCACTTTGGCTCCTTCGCTGTTGTCAAGACAGCAGGTCGCTTGGCAGAGGAAGCGGCTGCAGCTGATGCCTGTAAAGGGTTGCCCTTGCTTTTCTCATCGACGGCGGGCGCGTCGTCGCCTTCTATTGCCTTCGTGCAGGATGCCGCTTCCACCGCAGCAGTTATCTCGCGAATTCGACCCTCGTAGGAAAACAGACGGCAGCGGCGCAGTGCCTCGAACTGGAACTGAGTGTCACGTAGCTGCCGAAGCAGCACGGCAGGGCCGTTGACCAGGTCACCAGCCACCGCCGGAGCAGCAGCGGAAGACGACAGGAACGCGTCGACGTCCGCAACGACCTCGCCAGTTTTCGTCTTCCTGTCCGGTAAGCCGGGCGTGAGCTGCAGCGGAGACTGCGGGTGCAGAAAGAAGCGCGAGTAGGCGGAGAGGGGTGCGGTGGCCGCCATCTGCTGCCGCTGCTGTTGAGCCAAGCGTAGCGACATAGAAGCTTGTGAGTGAGCGCTGCCGGTGCTGGACTGACTGGTGATGCTGCAGGAGCTGGTGGGACGCACGGGGAGTGTAGTGCTCGCACTCTCCTCCTCCGGCAACGCTCGTAGCGTCGCGACACTGGCCGAGCTGAAGGCGGAGGTTGGTGTTATGGCAGCGGTGGCAGGCGCCGCTGCGGCCCACGGCAGGAGGAGATGCTCCGGATCCACGCGCAGCCCACAGAAGCGGGTGAAAGTGGCGTCACTCGCCAAAGCACGTCTCTGGTGCAGCGACGGCCCTACCGTGTCCTGCGCTGCCGCCGGTGCATTGCGACCTTCCGCCAACGTTGAGGTCGCGTTCTCCACGCTCGTGTTGTTACGGTTCGCGACAGCACCTCTGTTTCTGTTTATGCTCGCTCCCTTGCTGCTTTTCTCTGGACTGGGCTGCGAAGGTGAGGCGGCACGGCGGTGCGTCGGTGACGGCGGTTCTGGTGGCGCGGCCGCCATTGCCGGCTTCTGCCGCTGACCGTCGCTGCTCGCTGGGCTCACCGCCATCGCCGTCGCCGTCTTGTCCTCTGCGGGCGTGGGCAGCAGGTGCATCTCCACCGCACGCTGTGAGACCGCCTCGTACTCTTTCATGAGAAATTGGACTCGACGCAAGTAATCGTGCAGCGCGGCAAGCCGGTCCGTTGCGGAGATCATCACCGCAGCTGGTCGGACTGCCGCATCTGCCGCTGCCGTCGATGTCGATGTCGCTGCTGCTGTGGCGCTGGGGGCCAACGCGCACGGTGGAATCGACATGGGCGTAGGGAGGGGCGTTGCTGCGGCACCGTGCACTGAAGATGCGTTGTCGCTCTTTCGTGGTAACGGCGCTTGCGGGGCCGTTGGTGAACTAGCCGCTGGTGAAATGACGAGGTCGGCTGCCGCCGTGCGAATGGCTTCGCCGATGAGAATCAGCTGCGCCTGGGCCGAGGCGAACTCGTTGAAAGCCGCCGACGCCACCCTCCGCGTCGGCGGCATGGTGTTTTCAGCCATTGCTTGCGACGCAACTACTACTGTTGTTACTCTTGTTTCTTTTTTCTTTTTGATTTAGAGACTTCTCACATATGTAGAGAGAAAACAACAACAACTACTACACAAACAACACAACCACTAGCACGCAAAACAACGCACTCTGAAAAGCAACGCAACGCAACAAGTAACTGAGTATGCCTTTTTTTTTTTTGCTAGAGAGAATAACACTAATAATAGAGCTAAGTTCTCTCGATTAAGAAACTGTGAATGTCCATGTATATTCACATGCAGACCTAACAACAACAACAAAAAAAAAACACTAAGGATTATATCAGAGAAGAAAGAGAGGTTCTTTTATGTTGTTATGTAAGAGATACAGGTTTTGAAAATGAGGGGAAGGGGAAAACAACGATCAGTAAAAGGAACGTAGGCATTACTATGAGGTACAGAATTCTATATTTCCTCCACTGATAAGGTAGCTAAAAAGCTCTGCGCGTTGCAGAGCAGCACTTCCACAAAACAAAACAAAACAACAACAAAAAAAAAAAAGAACGACAGCGCATGCAAACTCAGCAAACTGATACCTTCTTTTGTTTTCCAAATCGTACAACACACAAGCAGACACACATATACCACCGTATGATTGAATGCAGGTGCTTAGTTTCTCTTTCCAGTTTCCTTTTAATGGTAACGCGCAGGAGACGTGACAGGCAAAGAAAGCAGCCGTCACCACACACAGACGCACAGAAACAAACAAACAACAAAAATGGAGAGGAAAAGAAGGCGGACGAAAGTCCCGAACCTTAAAAAAAAAAAGAAAATGGTAACGAGAGATACAAAAAAACGAAAGAATGAAAGATGTCAAGAATGCCTCGACACGCTGTTGCAATAGCTCCACCCGTAAAAAAGGAGAGGCCAAATAACAGCGAAAACAAACAAAAATAAAAAAAAAAAAATAAAATGGCGAAAGAGAAGGAAAAAAAAAAACCGTTTTTTTTTTTTGCTGTGGAGAGGGGGTGGGGTGGGGGGGGGGGGGGAACTGTAAACGTGAGGACGACTCCGTGCACACAACAAAACACGAGCACCCGCACAAAATGGACATAATCGCTATCAAGAGTCATCCGTTAAAAGTTATCGCTTCTGGAGCTCCTTGCGGACTTAAAAAAAAAAAAGAAAAGCAGAATCTAGACACAAGCTTGACAGCGCTCACATCTTGTCACCCAACGGGTGCCAGGTGCCGTCCGCGTGGCACACGGACACCTTGCCGCAGCACATCTGGCGCAGCCTTGAGCCGGAGTAGTCATCGTACAGCACGTAGGCGGCGTCCACCAGGATACCGTTGTTTGCGCTGTCCTCCTCACCTTTCTCCAGCGATGGGACATGGCGCACTAGGTCGCGCAGGTCCTTGGCATGGCAGGTCATGTTGCGCAGCCGCACGCAGCGCAGCTGAGGGAAAGGCATGGTGATGCGATCGTCCTCGAGCTTCCACACGAAGGGCCACACCGGGCAGCCGTCCAGGTTCAGCTCCTTCAGCGCCGGCAGGCGTGCCACGACATGGCTGAAGTACGCGCGCACCTCGCCAGCTTCGAAGGCGAGCGCGTTGGAGCCAGTGGAGGCCGGGTCCGTGACGACGCTCCACGAGTTCGCGTCCGTCGCAGCGGAGAGGCTGCTAGTGGCGATGGTGGCGGAAATGGAGGTGGAGGTGCCAGCGACGGAAACCGGCGCCGTGGCAGGGCCTGCGGAGGGGGCCCCACTGCTCCGGTCCTGCGTGTCGACGCTGAAGCTGATTTCCGTGGTCTCGTCGCGTGAGAGGATCAGCGTCAGCTGCGCGGGTCGGAGGTACGTGCGCCAGCAGTGCATCCCGCCCAACTCCTTCCACAACAGCCACGGCCCGTTGCGCGATTTCTCCTTCTTCATCTTTTGCAGCGTCGTATGGAACTCTCGTAGCAGCCGCATGTATTCCTCCTTTGCCTCTGCCGTATCCGGGTCCGACCACAGAGTGTCCAAGACGACGGCATCGGCATCCTTCTTCTCTTCGTAGGACTCTGGCAGCACGCGCAGCCTCGGCCCGCATGTCGCACGTGCCAACTCCATGACACGCCACGTCACTTGGTAGCAGCCTTTGAGGCCCAACACCTCCAGATGCGGCAGCAACTTGACCAGGTCCTCGATATCGCGGTTCACTACGTCCGTCATATCGAAATAGAGCTCCCTCAGAGAAGGGAAAGGGTTGGGAACGGCCAGCAGCATACTACACCGAATGCTCATGTGCATGGAGCACATCGTCAGCACCTTAAGCTGCGGCAGCCGGCTCAGCATCGTCTCCAGCAAGAAACTAGGGAGGTTTTTCCTCGACTCCAACACACTCTCGACGCGGAAGGTCTCGCGGGTGTCGTGGCTGAGCAGCATGTTCAGCTGCGCGTCGCTCAACTTTAGGTCAAAGGCACTGCCTTGCTCTTTCGTGTCCAACTCGCGGCACAACGCCAAGATGCCGCCATCCCCCTTGTTCAGGTGGTGGCCGTAGAGCGCGAACAGCCAGTCGTGCTCGGCATCTTTTTCCGCCTCGCTGGCGGGCTGTGTCTGCAGTGCTGGGTGGCCCATCGCCCCAGCCACCTGCCGCGCCTCCTCCAGCCCGCGCCACGTCAGGTTGGAGCAGCCCCGCGCATCGCATGTCTCCAAATGTGGCATGATGCGCACCAACGCCACCAGCTCCGCGTCGTGCACGGTGCTGCGGCGCAGGTCGAGGTGGCGCAGGGCCGGGAAGGGGTTGTCGCACAACAGTGGCGCCGCAAAGAGTTCGGCGTGACAGCAGGTAAACTCGACGTTGGCGAGCACGCATGTAGTGAGGCGGGGTAGGCGGGAGAGCACACATTCGACGAAGCCGGGCCGCATCAAGGCGTTGCCATCGCAGCAGAAGATGCTGCGCTCGTCGAAGGAGAGGAGGAGGGAGAGCTGGTCGGGGCTGAGCAGCTCCTGCCACTTGGGGTGGCCACCGAAGCGTTGCCACAAGGACTGGAGGTGGTTGACGCCGTAGACTTTGCTGCCGCCGCCAAAGTTGGTGGTGGTGGTGAAGAGGTGGCCGATGCGCTGCTGCAGCTGCGCGTACTGCAGATGGCGCAACCTCTCCTGCTCGTAGGCGCTGCAGGCGCTGCCGTGGTCAGCTTTGAGGGACATCGCAGCGACAGTTTTGTGGAACCAGGTAGATGCGTATAGCAGGGGAAGGGATGAGAAGGGGGGTGGTTGGAAGCTAAACGCTGTTGTTGCGACGCTGCAAGGTGGTATGATAAGATGCAGAAAAAAGGAAAACAAACAAACAAACAAACAAAAAGCTGAAGAGGAAAGACAAAGTAACTTAGAAAGAGAAGGGAAGGGGGGAGGGGGGAGGGGTTGTGAGGTCGAAGAGGGCTTGTGCAGTTTTTGTTTGCCTTCCATGAAAGCACATGCCTGACACGTTGGCTGCATTGTTTGTCATTTGCCGTGGTGCACTATTCGGCACACCCGGTAGCGGTCTCAGACAGCAGAAAAGAAAACAAAACACCAAAAACAACAAATAGCTTCTTCCTCTCCCCCCTGGACTTGTGATACCGTTATAGGCTTGAGATGCAGCCTTAAAGATCGTGCTTAAAATCAAAGTCGTATTTGAGAATTCGCGGAAAAAAAAAAAAGAAGGAAATCAAAACGGGGAAAAAAAAAAAAATAGCAAGGGAGTAGACGGTGACCTAGGCGACTTCGTTGGATGGATTGATAAAATACACACACACAAACACAGAAGACAGCTTTCTCTTTCCGAAGAGAAACAAGCGGAACGTTTTATGAGAGGAAAAAAAAAAAGGAACGGAAATAGGGACCCCAGCAACACCAAACACTGACCTTCTACTGCATTACATCAGCATATATATAAAAGAGCACCAACGCGTTTGTACTTCTTTCAGCTGGTTTACTAACCTCAACAACACACACCCTTGCATTCGCTTCCCCCAAATGCTGCCTCACTGCTGAGTCAACAGCTGTCGAACACCCTGCACGAGGCCCTTATCAAAGACAGCGTGAAGGCTACGGTAGAGGTGCTGCTGCGTGGAGAGCTGGTCTGACTGCTTAAAAACTGCATCAACGCCCTTAGCGGGGAAGACGCGGTCGATCTTCTTAAAAGGTGGCAGCAGCACCGCCCCAACAAAGTCGCGGTCATGCATACTCGTCTGGTGTGTCCCCGTCGTTTTGCCACCGTCACTGCTGCTTGTCGCGGTCGTCGCGGTTACGGACGAGAGCATCGTTTGGTCGCGGGCGGCGTCGGCCAGCACGTGGTGGCGCGACCGTCGCGCGTCTTCTGCGTAGGGACTGTCCTCATCCGCGCCGCTGCCCGGTGGGCAATAGTATGTCTGATTGTACGTGCGTGCCCACATGCGGAGGGGCGGAGCCAGGATGGAGGAGCCCTGCGTTCGCACTGCCTGTAAAAACGGGATGGACAGCCACGTCCGCGGGAAGAGGTGTGAGAGCAGCGGGTTGCCTGAGACATCGAGGGAGAGCAGCGCGATGAGGCGCGGGTTGATCTCGCCAAAGACCTCCACGTGGTGGTCCACGTTGTACACCGGGGCCGTGCCAAAGATCGGGGAAAAGGCATTGTCCTCTACAATGGGGTACAGCCGGCGTGCCGCGCTCTGCGCTACGGCGTTGGTGACGGTAATCATCGCCTCCGGCCACCGGTACGGGCTCCACCGCTCATTCTGGAACTGCGCCAGCGTCGACACCTCCGAGAAGTACGCCGCGAGGTCCTCGTGGTGGTTGCGCATGCCGATCTTCTCGACACGCCGCAGCACCCGCTGCACCTCACTGGCAATTGCCTGCACCGCGGCGATGGAGCGGCGCTGCGGGGCGGAGCTGAGGTTGCGACTCTCCAGCATCCGCTGACGTGACAGTCGTCCCCAGTAGACGTCTGAGCGCGGGTCGTGGATGTGGACTTCTCGAGCACGCCCGGCAGCACCGCAAGCATCGCAACCACCACCCGCAGCCGCAGCGGCGGCGGCGGCGGCGGAACCGCCAGTTGAAAGCAGCGACGTTCGCTCGTCCTCGTCACCACCGCTGCCGCCCTCTGCATCTTTCGCGGTGCTCATCGGAGCCATCCCTCCGTTGATGCCACCGCTGCGCAGGCTGGCCGCCGCCGCCGCCGCCTCTGACACGTCATAGGTGGACTGCGTGTCGTAGAAATCCGGCAGGTACCCGCGCAGGCCCATGTTTGCCAGGTTCAACGCGACGAAGGTGAAGGGAATCGTAAGAACGGGGGTGTGGCTGTCCTGCCGGCCAAACTGCAGACCCCGCGGCGCTGCGGCGGCCATCGTGCGGATCAGCCGGTCTTGCATGGGCAGCAGATCCTCCACGAGCGGTCGCTCGACGTTCTCGCGGTACGTGTCAGCCGGCTTCACCGACGCCCCGGCGGCCTGCGCGGTCGGGGTGGCGGGACTGACGATCTCTTCCACGATGGACTGTATATCCACGTCCACCAGCAGCAGCGGGTCCGCGAGGAGCAGGTCCGGGTGCTCGTAGGCGAATTGCTGCTCTGTCCAGACAGTGCGCGAGGAGCTCGTGGTGGCGCGGCTCGCACGTGCGGCGACGTACGCGTTGGGGCCGCCGTGCGACACACCGCCGTCTCCCTCCGCCCTTCCATCATGCGTTGACTGCTGGGGCTGTGGCTGCGAACCAGTCGGGAAGCTGCGTCGTGCGGCGCCAAACAAGCTGTTTTGTTCCTGCTGCTGTTGCTGCTGCTGTGCAGCTGCTGCTGCTGCGGCCTCGCCGCCGACCGTTTTGGGCGATGTTTTCTTTGCAAAGATCATTTCGTCCATCGCTGCCGTGTCGTCGCGGCGGTCCCACCGCATCCAATAGCCCGGCGCCGCCGAGGTGAAGAGGCGTCGGGTGAGCTTCTGCGTGAAGGCAGCACAGCCAGGCGGGATACAGCGGCGTTGTGTGCAGCCTGGGCCGCGGCAGACCGAAAACACATCTTCCACGAAGGCCTGCACGGCGGGGTGGTCGTCGTCGACGAGCAGGTGCATCGGCACCCGCACCACCACGCAGGATACCCCGGGCCAGTGGCAAGGGTCCTGCCCCGTCCAGATCTGCCTCAGCGTCGGAACTGTCGAGCTGAGGAACCGAAGAAAATGAAACGTCTCTAGCCGCATCGCGTCCGCGTGCCGTAGCGCACGCAGGTGCAGCCGCTGCAGGTAAAACACAAACGACAGCCGCGTCAGTTCAAAGTCGAGCTCGCGCGCGTGCAGCGCGGCGTCGTTCGATACGTCGTAGGCTACCGTTTCCGGTCGCCGCAGCACCGAGTCGGGGCGACTGACGTAATCAAGCAGCTGGTAGTTGCGCACCCGCATCAGCCGAAAGTGCTGTAGCATGGCATACACCGGCAGACGATTGTAGTAGAGCAGCAGCGGCACCCGCAGCTTGTTCTCGCGCAGAAAGCGACGGTACTGCAGGCGCTCCGTGCGCACCTCTTGCTCGATCATCTGCGCCTGACAGCGATTGCAGCTGCCCTCTGACATTGCCTGCCGAGTGCGGAAGAACGCGCTGAGAGCCTGCTCGTAGGACGGCGGGTCTGGCGCGTGCGTCAGCCGCGACAGGTAGCCGAAGGCGCGAGAGAAGACCGCGATGAGACCGCGGCGGGTGTCGGCCGACCATGGTGGCTCACTACGCGCGACGGAGAGGGAGGCAGCGTTCGGCGTACCGACGTTCAGTCCGCGCTCGCTGTTCGGGTCTGCATTCTCCGTCGTGCGGTTCGACATGTCCCACCACCGCACCTCGGACATCTCCATCCGACCTACCGTTGTCGCACAGCCGAGGAGGACGCGTAGCAGCCAGGGAGGCTGGAAGTACCGCCGGTGCGAGTCGGTAGTTTTCATGTAATCCTCCACAGCCCCCTCGCCATCCAGCGTGGCAGGACCGGCCGCCGCCGCCGGTCCGGCCAGACCACCGGCCACACCAGGACCACCAGCTCCGATGCCGCCCATGTTACCCGCACCACTACTGCCGCTGCCTGACCCGTGCAAGCTGTCCAGCTCACTCAGCCCTTGCTCCTGCGGCCCACGGAAGGTGCAGCATGAGAAGAAGAGGAGAGCAAAGAGGAAGACGACGATGCTGCGCCACCGCGTCTTCAGCACACGGACGTACAAGTGATAGGTGCGCATCAGCTCTAACGCGTTCGACGTGTTCAACGTGAAGGTGTTGCTTGCTTGCATGAGAAAGGAGGTGTGCCCGGGGATCTGCGCAGGAGTCAGCGCAGCTTGCGGGCTTGTTGCCACCGGCGCCGGAGATACGGAAGAGGAAGAGGTTGCAGCCGTCATGTGAGCGTTGAAAGGCGCGAGTAAGTTGCGCGCGTTCGACTGCGGCTGCGTAGGAAAGGAGGTGCTCATGTACGTCTGCTGTTGCTGCGACGCTCCCTTGCTGGGCACGCAAACCACCTCAAAAGGCGGAGAGACGAAGTGAGACGGGAGAAAAAAAAAAGGCTTTGCGCCCAAACTACCCGAACACCAGGAGAACGCGTGTGGCTGGTGTGGACAACTTTGTCGGCTTTGCCGCCGGTTGCTGGTTGGACACCTGCTGAAGGAAGATACGCTCGTTTTCGAATCTCCGTCGAAGGAGGTGCGAGAGAAGAAGAACAACAACAACAACAGCAACAACAACAAAAAAAAACACAAATAAAGCACACACTTACGCACAATACGGTATGATTGAGGGAAAACCCGCACGTGAGCTGCTGAAGACGCTGCTGCTTTCTTTTTCTTTAAATCCAGTTTACTTTAAGCACACGTCTCCGTTTTCTTTTTTGGTTGTTTTGGAAGCGGGTTCCGCACGATGCTAGTTGGCTGTAAAGCGAGGACGATGTGAAAAGACCCTAAAATACGGTCACAGGGAATAATGAAGCTTCCTCTTCTAGGCTTTTTCAGCATCAAACCGAATACAAATGACAATAACGACAATACACACACTCGTATACACCGTCACGTTCTTAAAAAGAGAGAAAGGAAGAGAAAAAAAAAATGGAGAGAAAAAGAGCAATGAGACAAAGAACACAAGCAACACACAGTTAGGATTGCTATTCGAAAGAAACAACAACAACAACAACAAAAAAAAAAAAGCACACAGGAACGAAAAGACATCATTTTCTCATCCCTATGAGGACTGCTGTTCCCGTCTTTGTCAAATAACGACAAAAACATCCCTTTTCGTTTCATGCACACCTGTGCGTGCGATCTTGTTACCCGAAACTAAAACCACAGCTCCATTTCACAGGTGGGGGGAGGGAGAGGGAGAAAGAAGTTCGACTGAAGAAGGAAGTCGTGGCCGAGCAGCGACCCATATTGACTCCCAAGAGGCCCATCGCTTTCTTTCTACAGAGAGGAATTGCACCATGTGTCTCAACTCCTTTTTTTTTTCTTCTTCCTCTCCTTCTTTCGATCATAAAATACTCCTGTACACATGGAACAAAACAAAACAACACAAAAAAAAACAAACTAGGGAAATAATAATAATAAAAAATGATAATAGTAAAAAAGAAATCCTTGATGAAACAGTGATCAAGAAGAACAAAAAAAAAAAAACAAACAAAAATAAAAGAAGAACTGCTTTTACTGACATTTGTCATGACAAAAGTAAAAAAAAAAAACGGAAGGAAATCATAAAAAAAAAAGAAAAGAAAAGAGAAAAAAAAAACAGAAAAATGAGCATAGTTCTCTCTTCGCTCAGTATCTTTGACATTTGTGCACATCAGCGAAAAAACAGGGAAAGAAAAATAGAGGAAAAAAAAACAGAACAGATGTGCGAACGCGCTGCACTTGCGTTAAGCGAGAGCGAGGCTGGGCGAGGTGGGGCAGAGGGCTAAACTGCGTGTGTAGAACTCACCACAAAACAACGCAACCGACATGGAGATGGTAAAGACGTGGTAAAGAGAACTTAACCATCCTGTCAAGGAGGAAGGAAAGAAAAAAAAAAAAAGAGAAAGAAGGGGACACTCAGGAGTGATTCGCCCGTTGAACTAAAGTAAGAGCACAACGTGCTCTTTTGTCTTTTTTTTTTTTGGGGAGGAGAATCCTGGTGATTGGTGTTGGTAACGAATGAATGAAGGCGATTAAGCCGAAAGAAAGTAAAAATGGAAAAACACAAAAAGAAAAAGAAGAAAAAAAAAGAGACCAAGTCCGGGGGTTTCCCTTCTTTCCTCCCTCAGCAACGTTCTTACGCGACATACTGTCTCATAGAGAGAGAGAGCATTACACATCAAAAAAAAAAAAAAACATGAAACCAAAAACCAAAAAAAGGAAGACAGCGTAAGCACATGCACTTAAAAAAAAACCGCAAAATGAGAACGACAGAGCGTCAACCAGAACCCATCCTCTTCTGGCTAAGCCAAAAAGAAAGAAAGAAACAAAGACGGAGAACGTAATAAAAGGAAGGGCGCTCTATCGCCGACTGTCATCAGATAAAAGAGGCAATGTGACTTGCTGCCAGTCTTTTTCTCTTTTCCTTTTTTACATTACGGAGAGAGAGAACAGGAGTAAAAACAGCTGCTACAACTCACTAACACTGCAGCGCTTCGTATAGGAAAAGGAAAAAAGAAAACTGTTCAACATCAAAAACAAAACAAAAACAACAACAACAAAAAAAAAAAAAAAGAGAAGGGTGAAGCATCACGGGGCGTCGAGCGGAGCAGCGCCTCTCGTGAAAACACTCTTCGTCGTTTTTTTTCTCCCTTTCCTCTGTGCGCAAGTCGCTCCGCGTGAGTGGCTGTCATGCTATGCGCTTTTCTCTTTTCTTTTTTCTTTTCAATTACAGCTGATCGATTCGAAAGGGGAGAAGCCGCCCCCAAATCACAGCGATCTTAACATCTGCTCCTTTCCCCATTTACCCTTTTCACGCCCACTTCACGAAACGAACGTGAACTTCTTTTCTGTGTTGCTGACAATAGGGTTTTTTTTTTGGCGGTCACGGTGCTTGGGAAAGGGATATTGGAAAGTGCTGGTGACGGTGGGGGGTGATGGCAGCAAAAAAAGAACCTCCTTTTCGTTTCCTCAGCGCATGCGCACGTGCCACACACACGCGCACACGCGTTACACCGCGAGGGCTGCCACGACGCTCGCCACGACAGCCACGAGAGAGCTGAGGGCGAGAACCGGCGCGCTGGCCTCACTGTGGGACGACCCTTTGCTGGGCTTAGTCGTCGGGGTGATGCAGGTGAGGTCAGACGCCGAGCAAACATTGGACGTCGCGCAGGTCGACATGGCCAACTGCGGCTGGTCCCTGGCGAGCTGGACGCGGATATACGGGCTTGTGCCTGCGGGCATGCAGCCGCACAGATGGCAGCCGCTCGTGTTGAAGGAGACCTTGGAGAAGGTCATCACGCTCGCCGGCACAGTGCCGTGCATCAGCGAGTTGTTGGTGAAGTGCATGTACTGGAGGGACGGCATGCTGGTCTGGTCCCACGCCGGCACGCCGCCGCACGCCTTCGTGTTGGACACATCGACGATGGTGAGGGAGGCCAGGTTGTTCCATGCCTGCGGGATGGTGCCCGACAGCGACGTGTCGAGCAGGTAGAGCTCCTGCAGCTTCGTCAACTGACCGTAGTGCGCCGGGAACGCGCCGGTCAGCTTGTTCTTTGCGAGGTTGATGCTGATCACTTTCACGTTGGCGGGCGTGAAGCCGGACTTGGAGCCCCACATAGGGATGGTCCCGGTGAGACCCACCTTGGGGAGCAACATCGTCACCTGCTGCTTCACCGTATCGCACGAGATGCCCTCCCATTTGCACAGGTTATCGCCGGACCACACGTAGTTGAGCGGGTACTTTTTCGCCCACAGCAGCACGAAGTAGTGGGTGTCGCTGTCCGAGATGGGGCCGGAGGCGGCGTTGGCGGAGAGAGCGAGCAGGCAGACGAGCGCGACCATGGCGGCAGCCGCCAGGCGGGGGATGCTGCGGAACTGCATGACTGTGGATAGACAACACACAAAGAAGCGAGGGAGCGTATCGCACAGAAAAAGGAAAAAAAAGCGAAATAGGAAACAGAAGAGTTGGAAAAAAAACGAGAAGCGTTAATCTGCAACGTGCAAGAGAAAGTGTGGAACGCGTGCGTTCATGCCGAAAACAGAGGAAAAGAAAAGAATAGAATAGACATGAAGGGGTGGGAAAGCAAGAGAGGAAAATAAACTAACAAACAAACTCATCTGTGCTGTAATTTGCATGGCCGCGCACGATAGTGCCTGTTCGTGTGGTACAACGTGCCCTTTCGTTTCGTTTTTTTTCTCTTTCCCTGCGGATTTCTGGCCTTCGTTTTACGGAACAAAAAAGCCCACGGATAGTTTCTGCGCATAAAACGGCTCTTTTCTCTTCGGCACGACGCGCACACACAAACACCAAACAATCGAGAGCTTCTCTACACACATATATATTTATATATATGATCGACTTGGTGACGGCGTTGAGCTTGCGACAGGAGCAAAAACAAACAAAAAACAGAAAAACAAGAAAATGAGCATAGTTCTCCCTCTCTCTCTTCGCTCAGTATCTTTGACATTTGTGCACATCAGCGAAAAAACAGGGAAAGAAAAATAGAGGAAAAAAAAACAGAACAGATGTGCGAACGCGCTGCACTTGCGTTAAGCGAGAGCGAGGCTGGGCGAGGTGGGGCAGAGGGCTAAACTGCGTGTGTAGAACTCACCACAAAACAACGCAACCGACATGGAGATGGTAAAGACGTGGTAAAGAGAACTTAACCATCCTGTCAAGGAGGAAGGAAAGAAAAAAAAAAAAAAAGAGAAAGAAGGGGACACTCAGGAGTGATTCGCCCGTTGAACTAAAGTAAGAGCACAACGTGCTCTTTTGTCTTTTTTTTTTTGGGGAGGAGAATCCTGGTGATTGGTGTTGGTAACGAATGAATGAAGGCGATTAAGCCGAAAGAAAGTAAAAAGGGAAAAACACAAAAAGAAAAAGAAGAAAAAAAAAGAGACCAAGTCCGGGGGTTTCCCTTCTTTCCTCCCTCAGCAACGTTCTTACGCGACATACTGTCTCATAGAGAGAGAGAGCATTACACATCAAAAAAAAAAAAAAGAACATGAAACAAAAAACCAAAAAAGGAAGACAGCGTAAGCACATGCACTAAAAAAAACCGCAAAATGAGAACGACAGAGCGTCAACCAGAACCCATCTTCTTCTGGCTAAGCCAAAAAGAAAGAAAGAAACAAAGACGGAGAACGTAATAAAAGGAAGGGCGCTCTATCGCCGACTGTCATCAGATAAAAGAGGCAATGTGACTTGCTGCCAGTCTTTTTCTCTTTTCCTTTTTTACATTACGGAGAGAGAGAACAGGAGTAAAAACAGCTGCTACAACTCACTAACACTGCAGCGCTTCGTATAGGAAAAGGAAAAAAGAAAACTGTTCAACATCAAAAACAAAACAAAAACAACAAAAAAAAAAAAAGAGAAGGGTGAAGCATCACGGGGCGTCGAGCGGAGCAGCGCCTCTCGTGAAAACACTCTTCGTCGTTTTTTTCTCCCTTTCCTCTGTGCGCAAGTCGCTCCGCGTGAGTGGCTGTCATGCTATGCGCTTTTCTCTTTTCTTTTTTCTTTTCAATTACAGCTGATCGATTCGAAAGGGGAGAAGCCGCCCCCAAATCACAGCGATCTTAACATCTGCTCCTTTCCCCATTTACCCTTTTCACGGCCACTTCACGAAACGAACGTGAACTTCTTTTCTGTGTTGCTGACAATAGGGTTTTTTTTTTTGGCGGTCACGGTGCTTGGGAAAGGGATATTGGAAAGTGCTGGTGACGGTGGGGGGTGATGGCAGCAAAAAAAGAACTTCCTTTTCGTTTCCTCAGCGCATGCGCACGTGCCACACACACGCGCACACGCGTTACACCGCGAGGGCTGCCACGACGCTCGCCACGACAGCCACGAGAGAGCTGAGGGCGAGAACCGGCGCGCTGGCCTCACTGTGGGACGACCCTTTGCTGGGCTTAGTCGTCGGGGTGATGCAGGTGAGGTCAGACGCCGAGCAAACATTGGACGTCGCGCAGGTCGACATGGCCAACTGCGGCTGGTCCCTGGCGAGCTGGACGCGGATATACGGGCTTGTGCCTGCGGGCATGCAGCCGCACAGATGGCAGCCGCTCGTGTTGAAGGAGACCTTGGAGAAGGTCATCACGCTCGCCGGCACAGTGCCGTGCATCAGCGAGTTGTTGGTGAAGTGCATGTACTGGAGGGACGGCATGCTGGTCTGGTCCCACGCCGGCACGCCGCCGCACGCCTTCGTGTTGGACACATCGACGATGGTGAGGGAGGCCAGGTTGTTCCATGCCTGCGGGATGGTGCCCGACAGCGACGTGTCGAGCAGGTAGAGCTCCTGCAGCTTCGTCAACTGACCGTAGTGCGCCGGGAACGCGCCGGTCAGCTTGTTCTTTGCGAGGTTGATGCTGATCACTTTCACGTTGGCGGGCGTGAAGCCGGACTTGGAGCCCCACATAGGGATGGTCCCGGTGAGGCCCACCTTGGGGAGCAACATCGTCACCTGCTGCTTCACCGTATCGCACGAGATGCCCTCCCATTTGCACAGGTTATCGCCGGACCACACGTAGTTGAGCGGGTACTTTTTCGCCCACAGCAGTACGAAGTAGTGGGTGTCGCTGTCCGAGATGGGGCCGGAGGCGGCGTTGGCGGAGAGAGCGAGCAGGCAGACGAGCGCGACCATGGCGGCAGCCGCCAGGCGGGGGATGCTGCGGAACTGCATGACTGTGGATAGACAACACACAAAGAAGCGAGGGAGCGTATCGCACAGAAAAAGGAAAAAAAAGCGAAATAGGAAACAGAAGAGTTGGAAAAAAACGAGAAGCGTTAATCTGCAACGTGCAAGAGAAAGTGTGGAACGCGTGCGTTCATGCCGAAAACAGAGGAAAAGAAAAGAATAGAATAGACATGAAGGGGTGGGAAAGCAAGAGAGGAAAATAAACTAACAAACAAACTCATCTGTGCTGTAATTTGCATGGCCGCGCACGATAATGCCTGTTCGTGTGGTACAACGTGCCCTTTCGTTTCGTTTTTTTTTCTCTTTCCCTGCGGATTTCTGGCCTTCGTTTTACGGAACAAAAAAGCCCACGGATAGTTTCTGCGCATAAAACGGCTCTTTTCTCTTCGGCACGACGCGCACACACAAACACCAAACAATCGAGAGCTTCTCTACACACATATATATTTATATATATGATCGACTTGGTGACGGCGCTGAGCTTGCGACAGGAGCAAAAACAAACAAAAAACAGAAAAACAAGAAAATGAGCATAGTTTTCCCTCTCTCTCTTCGCTCAGTATCTTTGACATTTGTGCACATCAGCGAAAAAACAGGGAAAGAAAAACAGAGGAAAAAAAAAAAAGAGAACAGATGTGCGAACGCGCTGCACTTGCGTTAAGCGAGAGCGAGGCTGGGCGAGGTGGGGCAGAGGGCTAAACTGCGTGTGTAGAACTCACCACAAAACAACGCAACCGACATGGAGATGGTAAAGACGTGGTAAAGAGAACTTAACCATCCTGTCAAGGAGGAAGGAAAGAAAAAAAAAAAAAAAGAGAAAGAAGGGGACACTCAGGAGTGATTCGCCCGTTGAACTAAAGTAAGAGCACAACGTGCTCTTTTGTCTTTTTTTTTTTGGGGAGGAGAATCCTGGTGATTGGTGTTGGTAACGAATGAATGAAGGCGATTAAGCCGAAAGAAAGTAAAAAGGGAAAAACACAAAAAGAAAAAGAAAAAAAAAAAAGAGACCAAGTCCGGGGGTTTCCCTTCTTTCCTCCCTCAGCAACGTTCTTACGCGACATACTGTCTCATAGAGAGAGAGAGCGTTACACATCAAAAAAAAAAAAAAAACATGAAACAAAAAACCAAAAAAGGAAGACAGCGTAAGCACATGCACTTAAAAAAAACCGCAAAATGAGAACGACAGAGCGTCAACCAGAACCCATCTTCTTCTGGCTAAGCCAAAAAGAAAGAAAGAAACAAAGACGGAGAACGTAATAAAAGGAAGGGCGCTCTATCGCCGACTGTCATCAGATAAAAGAGGCAATGTGACTTGCTGCCAGTCTTTTTCTCTTTTCCTTTTTTACATTACGGAGAGAGAGAACAGGAGTAAAAACAGCTGCTACAACTCACTAACACTGCAGCGCTTCGTATAGGAAAAGGAAAAAAGAAAACTGTTCAACATCAAAAACAAAACAAAAACAACAAAAAAAAAAAAAAGAGAAGGGTGAAGCATCACGGGGCGTCGAGCGGAGCAGCGCCTCTCGTGAAAACACTCTTCGTCGTTTTTTTCTCCCTTTCCTCTGTGCGCGAGTCGCTCCGCGTGAGTGGCTGTCATGCTATGCGCTTTTCTCTTTTCTTTTTTCTTTTCAATTACAGCTGATCGATTCGAAAGGGGAGAAGCCGCCCCCAAATCACAGCGATCTTAACATCTGCTCCTTTCCCCATTTACCCTTTTCACGGCCACTTCACGAAACGAACGTGAACTTCTTTTCTGTGTTGCTGACAATAGGGTTTTTTTTTTTGGCGGTCACGGTGCTTGGGAAAGGGATATTGGAAAGTGCTGGTGACGGTGGGGGGTGATGGCAGCAAAAAAAGAACTTCCTTTTCGTTTCCTCAGCGCATGCGCACGTGCCACACACACGCGCACACGCGTTACACCGCGAGGGCTGCCACGACGCTCGCCACGACAGCCACGAGAGAGCTGAGGGCGAGAACCGGCGCGCTGGCCTCACTGTGGGACGACCCTTTGCTGGGCTTAGTCGTCGGGGTGATGCAGGTGAGGTCAGACGCCGAGCAAACATTGGACGTCGCGCAGGTCGACATGGCCAACTGCGGCTGGTCCCTGGCGAGCTGGACGCGGATATACGGGCTTGTGCCTGCGGGCATGCAGCCGCACAGATGGCAGCCGCTCGTGTTGAAGGAGACCTTGGAGAAGGTCATCACGCTCGCCGGCACAGTGCCGTGCATCAGCGAGTTGTTGGTGAAGTGCATGTACTGGAGGGACGGCATGCTGGTCTGGTCCCACGCCGGCACGCCGCCGCACGCCTTCGTGTTGGACACATCGACGATGGTGAGGGAGGCCAGGTTGTTCCATGCCTGCGGGATGGTGCCCGACAGCGACGTGTCGAGCAGGTAGAGCTCCTGCAGCTTCGTCAACTGACCGTAGTGCGCCGGGAACGCGCCGGTCAGCTTGTTCTTTGCGAGGTTGATGCTGATCACTTTCACGTTGGCGGGCGTGAAGCCGGACTTGGAGCCCCACATAGGGATGGTCCCGGTGAGGCCCACCTTGGGGAGCAACATCGTCACCTGCTGCTTCACCGTATCGCACGAGATGCCCTCCCATTTGCACAGGTTATCGCCGGACCACACGTAGTTGAGCGGGTACTTTTTCGCCCACAGCAGCACGAAGTAGTGGGTGTCGCTGTCCGAGATGGGGCCGGAGGCGGCGTTGGCGGAGAGAGCGAGCAGGCAGACGAGCGCGACCATGGCGGCAGCCGCCAGGCGGGGGATGCTGCAGAACTGCATGACTGTGGATAGACAACACACAAAGAAGCGAGGGAGCGTATCGCACAGAAAAAGGAAAAAAAAGCGAAATAGGAAACAGAAGAGTTGGAAAAAAACGAGAAGCGTTAATCTGCAACGTGCAAGAGAAAGTGTGGAACGCGTGCGTTCATGCCGAAAACAGAGGAAAAGAAAAGAATAGAATAGACATGAAGGGGTGGGAAAGCAAGAGAGGAAAATAAACTAACAAACAAACTCATCTGTGCTGTAATTTGCATGGCCGCGCACGATAGTGCCTGTTCGTGTGGTACAACGTGCCCTTTCGTTTCGTTTTTTTTCTCTTTCCCTGCGGATTTCTGGCCTTCGTTTTACGGAACAAAAAAGCCCACGGATAGTTTCTGCGCATAAAACGGCTCTTTTCTCTTCGGCACGACGCGCACACACAAACACCAAACAATCGAGAGCTTCTCTACACACATATATATTTATATATATGATCGACTTGGTGACGGCGTTGAGCTTGCGACAGGAGCAAAAACAAACAAAAAACAGAAAAACAAGAAAATGAGCATAGTTCTCTCTTCATTCAGTATCGTTGACATTTGTGCACATCAGCGAAAAAAAAAAGAAAAAAATAGAAAAACAAGAAAATGAGCATAGTTCTCTCTTCGTTCAGTATCGTTGACATTTGTGCGCGTGACAGAAAAAAAAAGAACAAAATAGAAAAACAAGAAAATGAGCATAGTTCTCTCTTCGTTCAGTATCTTTGACATTTGTGCACGCCACAGAAAAAAAAAAAGAAAAAATAGAAAAACAAGAAAATGAGCATAGTTCTCTCTTCGTTCAGTATCGTTGACATTTGTGCGCGTCACAGAAAAAAAAAAAGAATAAAATAGAAAAACAAGAAAATGAGCATAGTTCTCTCTTCGTTCAGTATCGTTGACATTTGTGCACGCCACAGAAAAAAAAAAAGAATAAAATAGAAAAACAAGAAAATGAGCATAGTTCTCTCTTCGTTCAGTATCTTTGACATTTGTGCACGCCACAGAAAAAAAAAAAGAATAAAATAGAAAAACAAGAAAATGAGCATAGTTCTCTCTTCGTTCAGTATCGTTGACATTTGTGCGCGTCACAGAAAAAAAAAAGAATAAAATAGAAAAACAAGAAAATGAGCATAGTTCTCTCTTCGTTCAGTATCGTTGACATTTGTGCGCGTGACAGAAAAAAAAAAGAACAAAATAGAAAAACAAGAAAATGAGCATAGTTCTCTCTTCGTTCAGTATCGTTGACATTTGTGCACGCCACAGAAAAAAAAAAGAAAAAAATAGAAAAACAAGAAAATGAGCATAGTTCTCTCTTCGTTCAGTATCGTTGACATTTGTGCGCGTCACAGAAAAAAAAAAGAACAAAATAGAAAAACAAGAAAATGAGCATAGTTCTCTCTTCGTTCAGTATCGTTGACATTTGTGCGCGTCACAGAAAAAAAAAAAGAATAAAATAGAAAAACAAGAAAATGAGCATAGTTCTCTCTTCGTTCAGTATCGTTGACATTTGTGCGCGTCACAGAAAAAAAAAAAGAATAAAATAGAAAAACAAGAAAATGAGCATAGTTCTCTCTTCGTTCAGTATCGTTGACATTTGTGCACGCCACAGAAAAAAAAAAAGAAAAAATAGAAAAACAAGAAAATGAGCATAGTTCTCTCTTCGTTCAGTATCGTTGACATTTGTGCGCGTCACAGAAAAAAAAAAGAATAAAATAGAAAAACAAGAAAATGAGCATAGTTCTCTCTTCGTTCAGTATCGTTGACATTTGTGCGCGTGACAGAAAAAAAAAAGAACAAAATAGAAAAACAAGAAAATGAGCATAGTTCTCTCTTCGTTCAGTATCGTTGACATTTGTGCGCGTCACAGAAAAAAAAAAGAACAAAATAGAAAAACAAGAAAATGAGCATAGTTCTCTCTTCGTTCAGTATCGTTGACATTTGTGCGCGTCACAGAAAAAAAAAAGAATAAAATAGAAAAACAAGAAAATGAGCATAGTTCTCTCTTCGTTCAGTATCGTTGACATTTGTGCGCGTCACAGAAAAAAAAAAGAATAAAATAGAAAAACAAGAAAATGAGCATAGTTCTCTCTTCGTTCAGTATCGTTGACATTTGTGCACGCCACAGAAAAAAAAAAAGAAAAAATAGAAAAACAAGAAAATGAGCATAGTTCTCTCTTCGTTCAGTATCGTTGACATTTGTGCGCGTCACAGAAAAAAAAAAAAGAATAAAATAGAAAAACAAGAAAATGAGCATAGTTCTCTCTTCGTTCAGTATCGTTGACATTTGTGCGCGTCACAGAAAAAAAAAAGAATAAAATAGAAAAACAAGAAAATGAGCATAGTTCTCTCTTCGTTCAGTATCGTTGACATTTGTGCGCGTCACAGAAAAAAAAAAGAACAAAATAGAAAAACAAGAAAATGAGCATAGTTCTCTCTTCGTTCAGTATCTTTGACATTTGTGGACATCAGCGAAAAACAGGGAAAAACACAGCATATGTGCGAAAGCGGGGCTGGGCGAGGTGGGGCAGAGGGCTAAACTGCGTGTGTAGAACTCACCACAAAACAACGCAACCGACATGGAGATGGTAAAGACGTGGTAAAGAGAACTTAACCATCCTGTCAAGGAGGAAGGAAAGGAAAAAAAAAAAAAGAGAAAGAAGGGGACACTCAGGAGTGATTCGCCCGTTGAACTAAAGTAAGAGCACAACGTGCTCTTTTGTCTTTTTTTTTTTTTGGGGAGGAGAATCCTGGTGATTGGTGTTGGTAACGAATGAATGAAGGCGATTAAGCCGAAAGAAAGTAAAAAGGGAAAAACACAAAAAGAAAAAGAAAAAAAAAAAAGAGACCAAGTCCGGGGGTTTCCCTTCTTTCCTCCCTCAGCAACGTTCTTACGCGACATACTGTCTCATAGAGAGAGAGAGCATTACACATCAAAAAAAAAAAAAAACATGAAACCAAAAACCAAAAAAAGGAAGACAGCGTAAGCACATGCACTTAAAAAAAAACCGCAAAATGAGAACGACAGAGCGTCAACCAGAACCCATCTTCTTCTGGCTAAGCCAAAAAGAAAGAAAGAAACAAAGACGGAGAACGTAATAAAAGGAAGGGCGCTCTATCGCCGACTGTCATCAGATAAAAGAGGCAATGTGACTTGCTGCCAGTCTTTTTCTCTTTTCCTTTTTTACATTACGGAGAGAGAGAACAGGAGTAAAAACAGCTGCTACAACTCACTAACACTGCAGCGCTTCGTATAGGAAAAGGAAAAAAGAAAACTGTTCAACATCAAAAACAAAACAAAAACAACAAAAAAAAAAAAAAAGAGAAGGGTGAAGCATCACGGGGCGTCGAGCGGAGCAGCGCCTCTCGTGAAAACACTCTTCGTCGTTTTTTTCTCCCTTTCCTCTGTGCGCGAGTCGCTCCGCGTGAGTGGCTGTCATGCTATGCGCTTTTCTCTTTTCTTTTTTCTTTTCAATTACAGCTGATCGATTCGAAAGGGGAGAAGCCGCCCCCAAATCACAGCGATCTTAACATCTGCTCCTTTCCCCATTTACCCTTTTCACGCCCACTTCACGAAACGAACGTGAACTTCTTTTCTGTGTTGCTGACAATAGGGTTTTTTTTTTTGGCGGTCACGGTGCTTGGGAAAGGGATATTGGAAAGTGCTGGTGACGGTGGGGGGTGATGGCAGCAAAAAAAGAACCTCCTTTTCGTTTCCTCAGCGCATGCGCACGTGCCACACACACGCGCACACGCGTTACACCGCGAGGGCTGCCACGACGCTCGCCACGACAGCCACGAGAGAGCTGAGGGCGAGAACCGGCGCGCTGGCCTCACTGTGGGACGACCCTTTGCTGGGCTTAGTCTTCGGAGTCTTGCAGGTGAGGTCAGACGCCGAGCAAGTATTGGACGTCGCGCAGGTCGACGTGGCCAACTGCGGCTGGTCCCTGGAGAGCTGGACGCGGATATACGGGCTTGTGCCTGCGGGCATGCAGCCGCACAGATGGCAGCCGCTCGTGTTGAAGGAGACCTTGGAGAAGGTCATCACGCTCGCCGGCACAGTGCCGTGCATCAGCGAGTTGTTGGTGAAGTGCATGTACTGGAGGGACGGCATGCTGGTCTGGTCCCACGCCGGCACGCCGCCGCACGCCTTCGTGTTGGACACATCGACGATGGTGAGGGAGGCCAGGTTGTTCCATGCCTGCGGGATGGTGCCCGACAGCGACGTGCCGAGCAGGTAGAGCTCCTGCAGCTTCGTCAACTGACCGTAGTGCGCCGGGAACGCGCCGGTCAGCTTGTTCTTTGCGAGGTTGATGCTGATCACTTTCACGTTGGCGGGCGTGAAGCCGGACTTGGAGCCCCACATAGGGATGGTCCCGGTGAGGCCCACCTTGGGGAGCAACATCGTCACCTGCTGCTTCACCGTATCGCACGAGATGCCCTCCCATTTGCACAGGTTATCGCCGGACCACACGTAGTTGAGCGGGTACTTTTTCGCCCACAGCAGCACGAAGTAGTGGGTGTCGCTGTCCGAGATGGGGCCGGAGATAGCGTTGGCGGAGAGAGCGAGCAGGCAGACGAGCGCGACCATGGCGGCAGCCGCCAGGCGGGGGATGCTGCGGAACTGCATGACTGTGGATAGACAACACACAAAGAAGCGGGGGAGCGTATCGCACAGAAAAAGGAAAAAAAAGCGAAATAGGAAACAGAAGAGTTGGAAAAAAACGAGAAGCGTTAATCTGAAACGTGCAAGAGAAAGTGTGGAACGCGTGCGTTCATGCCGAAAACAGAGGAAAAGAAAAGAATAGAATAGAGATGAAGGGGTGGGAAAGCAAGAGAGGAAAATAAACTAACAAACAAACTCATCTGTGCTGTAATTTGCATGGCCGCGCACGATAATGCCTGTTCGTGTGGTACAACGTGCCCTTTCGTTTCGTTTTTTTTCTCTTTCCCTGCGGATTTCTGGCCTTCGTTTTACGGAACAAAAAAGCCCACGGATAGTTTCTGCGCATAAAACGGCTCTTTTCTCTTCGGCACGACGCGCACACACAAACACCAAACAATCGAGAGCTTCTCTACACACATATATATTTATATATATGATCGACTTGGTGACGGCGCTGAGCTTGCGACAGGAGCAAAAACAAACAAAAAACAGAAAAACAAGAAAATGAGCATAGTTCTCTCTTCGTTCAGTATCTTTGACATTTGTGCGCGTCAGAGAAAAAAGGAAAACAAACAGAGCTCTTGTGATTGCGACGATGCTGGGTCAGTAAGAAGAACGTCTTTTCCGTGATGCATGACGGGGGGGGGGTGGGGAAGAGTACCGGCACCACTTGCTGTCCTCCGTGTACTTGTAGTTTGTTGTTTTTTTTTTTTTTAGTTAACTACTACTTACCATGGCGTTCTTCAACAAAGACACACTTATAAACACACACAAGAAGAGGATAGTTCATGCATGCACACCACCCACTACAAGAATCATCACACGTCCGAAGCACGGTGTGGCACAGCGTTGCTCTCCCCCCGGGCACTCATTATCTTATCCAAGCACTCGACTTTTGCCTTTCGGTTTTACAGCGGAAGAGTCAAAAGTGCGCGTTGCTTCGCAATTAGCTCTGTCAGCGACGGCAGTGTTCGCTTCGGCAGACCTAGAACGTGGCGCCGCGCGGCCTCGGCCTTCACCTGCCGCTCCAGCGTTTCCTCCAATTCCGCCTTCGCCGCCGCGGTGAAGGGCGTCGAGGTCGCTGTGGCGCCACCGCGTGCGAGTTGCTGCACGAGGTCGCCGTCCACGACGTGATGGCACCGCAGTGATGCCGCTGGCAGCATCGAGGGAGGCGAGAGCAGGGAGCGGCCGTGTGCGTAGAGCAGCGGTTGCAGGTACGCGGCTAGAGCACCGTCTTCCTCCGCGATAAAGGGCAGGAAGGCGCCGACGCTGCCGAGCGCGGTGCTGTAGTACAGAATCTTCGTCGCGAGGCTCGGGTCGCTGCCGTTCGACGGGTCATAGGGCTGCACACGTAGCGCCGTCACGAGTTGACCGGTGTGGTGGCGCGCCACCTCCACGAACGTCTGCTGTGTGCGCAGGTAGGTCTCCTCTGCCGTCAGCTCCGCTTCCTTCAGTTGGCTGACGGGCTGCGCGAACTGCATGCGGGTGCTTTCAGGGATGCGGAGAAACACCACCGTGCCGAAGCGATCCGCTGCCGCGATCGTGCGTTCGTCCAGCACGGCGAGGCTTGTGATGTAGCGCGGCACGCGGTCCGTCATGATTTGCAGCAAAAATGAGGGTGTCGCGGCACTGCTGTTGCTGCCCGGGGCACTACCGGGCTGAAGGGCAGCGATAAAGACAGATGCATCCACTGTGCCACAGACAATCAGCAGCTGCTTTTCCCGTGCCAGGCGTCGCGCCGCGTCGTTGCCGTAGGGGCACTGGTAGAGGTCCATTGCGTCGAAGGAGGTTGTGTGGGCGTTGCCGTTGCGGCTCCCCGGCGGGGAGGCGAAGACGTAGGCAATTGCATTGATGCGCTGGCCCGGGGTGTGAGCCAGGTGGCGACGACGCAGAAGCTGCTCCTTGCCCCACGAGTAGATGCGCAGCCCTTGCGCAGAGCCCATGCCGACGAAGAGCAGGCCGACCTCCTCACACATGCACAGCGCGGAGGCGTAGTCGGGACGAGCCTCCTCCGCAACGGAGGCCGCGTTCAGCACAGGACGCGCACTCGTCGCCCCACTCACGCTGCCATCTGGACGCAGGTAGGTGCTGTGCAGCAGTTCTAGCTGCAGGGGACCTGCCTGGGCGGCGGTGTGGCCTTCCACTCCGCCACCGGTGCTGTTGCAGCGGTAGGTGCGCAAGAAGCCATGTTTCCACGTCGCCCCGCTGCCGCAGCCCGCGCCGTGGGTATACAGGGAGGCCGTCCCGATGATGACGACGGGCTCGCGTCCGAACTCCTTGAAGAAGCTGCCCACCACGGCTGAGGTGATGACTTCGTGCGGCTCGAAGTAGATCGGCGGCAGCAGTCGCTGCGCTTCTTGGTGGTAGAGCTGCAGGATGCTGTGGTGGGCGTTGGGCCGGCCGAGGGAGCGCTGCGGGGCGGTGTAGGGAATACCGCCGTAGAGTGCTAGGGCTTCTTCGGGACTCCGCTTCGCCCCATCGCCGCTCGTGCGCGCGTTGAGGAAGGCAAGGTCCTTGGCGCGGTGCTGCTTCACCTCCTGCTGCCCATGGCTGCGGTGCTCCACGCCGCACAGAATCAGGTAGGCGGGCCGCGTCGGGTGCTGCAATAGCCGTCGCCCAGCCAGCGGCAGCGGGTGATGGCGGAAGCTGTAGGCCACACCACCAGCGGCTTCCCCAGTTCTACCATTGCTGCCGCCGCCGCTTCCACCGCTGCCCACACCACCAGTGTTCGACACGTACAGCGCCAACTCGCGATTCTGCACCGCGATCACGACCTCCTGCTGCCGTTCTCGAGGCGCGAGGGTGATCGTGCCGACCGTCGCCGACAGGTTCGCGTTGTCGGCCGCCTCCTCATCTTCCTGTGCTGCGAGGGCAGCTGCGGAGCTCGCCGTGTCGGCTGCTGCGGCGCCGTCTGGGCTGGTTGCGGCGCCCCTGCTCGGTAGAACAAAGCGTGCAAACGACGTGGGCCGAGTGGTGGGGAAGCTGTACGGTGTCATCTTCACCGTGTCGTCCTGCGCTGCGCACCGCCACGTGCGGTCGCCTGAGACGGCGTAGCAGTAGGTTTCGCCATCGCCTGGGACGAGCTGGCACGGACGTGCCCCACACCAAAGCTCCATTGTGGCCGTCACCTTCGCCGAGGAGGGGTTCAGCGTGCAACGCGTGACCACGCCGTCGCTGTGGCCAATGAAAAGACAGAGCAGCCGACGTGGGCGGCGGCAGCGCTCGCCGCCAGTGCCCGACGAACCGCGGCCTCCGCCGGCGAGGCCCGCCACGGCGTCCCCGCCGCCCTCCACGTCACCGAGGTACGTCAGCAGCAGCGAAGTGATCGACACCGACGACGGGGAGGAGGGGGAGGCAGCGCCGGCCGCGGCGCTGTCCTGCATCGCGCCACGGCGGCATATAATTCTCTCCAGCGGCTCCCGCAGCTTCCGTGGGTGGACGAGGTACACTTCCTGGTTCACCGTGGCAATGGCGGCGAGCTGCTCCGTCTGAGAGGCCGCTGCAGCCGCAGCCGCAGTCGCAGCCGCGGCCGCAGCCCCCGCCGACGCTGCCGACGACGAGTTCCACAGCAGGCCCTGCAACTCGCGCTGCAGGGCCACGGAGACGGCGCTAGCGGGCGGCTGTAGCAACGCCACCACCGGCGCCAGCGGAAAAGTGGGCAGGACGTCGCGCTGCTGCAGCTCCATGCCGGCGAGACCGAAGTCGAAGCTAGCGATGCCGCCCCGCTGATCAAAGGAGAGGAGAATTGTAGACGGCGTGACGGCAGCAGCGAGGACGCCTTTGCCGTGTGGGTGGGTCCAACTCGTGGGCACGACACCGCTGCCCCCACTCATCCCTCTTGCAGACTCAAGCTGCCGCGAGGCGACGTCGCGCGCTGCCGCGCTGACGACGTGGATGCCGCGGCGGGTGATCTGCACGTATCCGCTGCCGTGCTGCAGCGTCGTCGCGGCCAGCGTGCGCTCCGCCGTGATGAAGCCGGCGCGCGTGTCCGGCTCCACCGTCCGCCCGATCTTGTATACCATTGTGCCTTGCTGGGTGCACAGCAACACTCGGTCTGTCCAGACCTGATCGCGTGCCCCGTTGACGGTAGCGGCAAGTTGGCGGAGCGCCTTAATTCGCTGCGCCTGCTGCCGTGCGCCGCTGCCGCGCAGACCATTGTCGGTGCTGGACGCTCGACTGCGGGCAGCGGTGCTCGCGGCCGCCTCGATCGCCGACTGCTGCTGCCGCGCCAGCGCCTGCATCGAGGCAGCGGAGGAGAGCGGAATGACGGCAGCGAAGACGGCGGGCAGCTCATGCCGACCCTCCAACTTCGCCGCGTAGCCGTAGCGTGCCTGCACCAGTACACTCTCCGCACCGCGGCCGCCAACGTAACTGAAGAAAACCTCAGGCTGCTCGCCGGCTGCCGTCGCTGGGGATGATGGCACACCGCCGTCCCCGCCGTCTGCTGCGGAGACCGCGGCAACCGCTGTTGCCGCCGCGGAGGAGGTAAGGTGGGAGAGGAAGCCGGTGATGGCAGGCGTGTTGGGTAGGCTTTGCAGCTGTGCCACGTGCTGCGGACGGCGGTGCGGCTGAAAGACTTTGATCACACGCGTCTCAACCGGAATCTTGAACTGCGTAGGAGCAGCAGCAACAGCAGCAGTAGCAGGACTAGCAGCGCCAGGCGGTAGCATCGACGTGCTGGTGTCGGAGTTGTTCGGCTGTGGTGCCGCATTGCTGCCGTCGCCATCGCCCTCGTCGTCCGCAGTGGGCTCCTGCTTCACCCGTGGCAGTGGCGGCAGCATCCCAGAGGACGTCACGGCAGCCGTTGAATCCGTCGGCTCGGTCTTCGTTGCCGCCGCCGCCGCACTGTCACGCGGCCGTTTTCGATCACCGCTCTCCTCCTTTTCCTTCTTCACTACTTCCTTCTTCAACGCGGCCGGCGCGGGCAGCACGCGCTCTCGCCGAACGTGCTTCACGATGTACTCGCGATCGCTCGTGTAGCCGTTGCTCTTGATCTTGTACAACTCGTGCATCGCCCCGGCCTCCTGGCCGATGAAAAGGAAGCCGCGGCGGAAAAGGGCCATCGCCGAGGCGGGCGCCATGGTCTCGAAGTAGTGAACCGCCAACGGGTTCGGCACCGGTGGCAGCGCCCCACCATTCGCCAGCAGCATCGCCGGGTTTGCCTGCAGCAGCTCCCGCGTACGCAGGGCCTCGTAGGCGCGCTGCACGTTGCCCGCCTCAAGAAACACGCGGTACACGTCGCCCTGCTCGTCTTGCAGCAGCAAGAAAAAGCGGTGGCCGAAACAGGTAAGCGTGTGCTGAATGATGGACGGGTCGTAGAGCAGTTCGGAGCTGTCCATGCGGCGGGGGAACGGGTAGGTGCACTTGAACACACCCGCGCGTCCGGCGAGGGGACCGCCGAGTTGCTGCTGCTGCTGCTGCGACGCAGACACATCGTACCAGATGAGATCGGTGTCGGTGCAGACGAGGACACCGCCAGGTCCGTACGGCGCGGCGGGTACGGCGATGAGCCGGTGCGCTGTGGCGGGGACGTGCACCAGCTGTGTGCGCTGCACCTGCTTCAAACTCGGGACATAGGCGTACAGCACAAAATGTTTGTGATGTACCACGGCGCCCATCACACCGCCTTCTACGCCGCTTCCACTGCCGGGAGCGGTGGGGACTTGTTTCAAGTACGTCCCTCCGCTGCCTCCTGTTGCTGCTGCTGTTGCTGCTGCTGGGGATGCACTGCCCTCCTGAGCCTCCACCACTTCCTCCTCCAATATGGCAAACACCGCCTGTTCTAAATAGCCGTCCAGCGCGCAGGCGGAGTAGATCACCGTCTGCCGCTGTACTTCTATGGGACTGCCAAACTGCACGGCACCGTTCGCACGGCGGGCGTTGGCGGCGCGACGACGCCGCGCTGCCCGCCGCTCCCGCGCAGACATCGGCCCACTGCGCTCGTGTGCGCCGCTGTCCTCGCCGTCTTCGTCACTGCCGTCGTCGCTACCCTCCCGATCCTCTTCCTCCTCCTCCTCCACTTCACCTTCGCCAACGTTTACACCTGCTACAGCGTCCCAGCTTTCGTTCTTGATGAGCGGGACGAGCACCTTTGACCGCATTAGTGCCGTGATGAAGAGGGCCGTGCCGGCGGGATCGACCGCCATGCGAGCCCCAGGCACCGTCAGACGGGCACCGCTGCGGCCGAGGCAGGCCTCGCTCACCTTCACGAAGGCGCCGCGCAGCGACGTCGTCACCAGCAGCGTTGCCCCTCCCTCGCCATGGCTGCTGTTGCTACTGCTGTTGTTGCCACCGACGTTCACGCCAGCGTCGGCGTCGTCACCGCCGTAGGAAAGCCGCGTTGGCACGGGCGGCTCAGCCAGCTCGTAGCGCAACAACGTCACGTAGCCCGACTCGCTCGTCAGCGCGAGGTAGTGTACGCCGCTGCGGTGCGCCACGGTTGTGCTGGCGTCATCCAGACCACTCGTACTGCTGCTGTTGTTGTTCGTGCGCGATTTGGCAGACATGGACGCCGCGCTGGTTGGCACGGCGACGGCGGCATACACGGCAGAGAGAAGCGGAGTACGGCAGATACACTCCATACCACCCGTGACGTCCTCCGCGTAGAGCCGCCACAGCTCCAGCACGTTGTGACGGATTAACACCAGGTCGTTGGCGTCCGGCATGGTGAAGGAGCCCTCGATCGCGTGGGTGACGTTCTGCGTTGGAATGAGGGTTTGGTGGTAGAGCAGCGTTTCGTTGATCGCGGCCGTGCCGCTGCTCACCGCGTCCGGTGCGGGGCTGCTGCTGCCACTCATGGCTGCGTTGCAACTTAGTCGATGATGGGAAGTGTCTCAATCTACACGCACACACGCAAAACCCTCAATAGGAAGTAATCTCTAACAAGACTGATAAATAAACAAATAAACAAATAAATATCAATGTAAATAAATAAATAAACATATATATATATATATATATATATATATATATATATATATATATATATATATTAGTGTTCAGCTACAGCTTTCTTCAAAAACCAAGACAAAACAAAAAGAGAAGAAAAAAAGAAAAGAAATGAAGAAGCGATTAACAAACAGCCTTACACGTGTTAAAGCTCCACAAAACACCCACACCCACCTTTTTTTCAACTGGAGCGCAAAAAAAAAGCTCACCAGATATGGGGGAGGGGGAGAAAAAAGGAGAAGGAGGAGGTCATGTGTGAAGTAGGTGTGATTAGTATGGGGAGAAAAAAAAAAAACCGCAAATAAGAAGAAACAAGCAAACAGGCAAAGATGGCGGCCAAGAAAACGGAGAACGATACGATAAAAGAAACAGAGAATGCGAAGAGCAAAAAAAAAAAAAGGGGCACTCCCCCCCTCCTCGTCGTTGAAGAGTCGCAACAACGCGCACCGACGCTTCGAGAGACTCTTTCTGTTTTGCTGTGAGTCTGATTCATCTGAATGCAGCGAGGCCAAAGATACTCCGCTGCTACTTTGGTTGATTCGAGCCAAACGCAGGCTTAATAGAGTTCCTTTTGCATTCTCCGTTCGTCGAATGACGTACTCACAATGGCCACTGCGGACAGGGAGGAGTTGGGGCATAACAGCGTTTCAAGACGGCAACACGTAATACGAAAGAAAAGAGGAAAAAAGAAACGAAACGCGAAGCCTATATATATCTTTTTTTTTTTTTTGAGTTTCATGTGAGATTCAGAACAGAAAACACCAACAAAAATACACCAACGAAATAATAATAATGAAAACAAACAAAAAAACGAAAAAAAAAAAGAAGGCTGAGAAAGCACTACGGGTTTTTCTTGTTTTTCTCTCTCTCCGGCAAACGAAAGGACTTCAGTCTCGCATCTGAACAATGCGATTAAACTCCAGACTCCCCCAAAACAAGAAGGGAGAAAGCAAAAAAAAAAAAACGCGCTCCAAAATGTCATCATAGACGACGAAAGATCCAAAAGGAAAAGAAAAAACAAGAAAAAAGAGGGTCCAGTAAGAAGGGCGAGCGAGCAACGTTCGTGCAAGATCAGCTACTACAAAAAAAAAAAAAACAGTAAAGGAAGTGTGAATAACAGCAAAAAAAAAAAAACGCGCAAACAGCATTTAGCTCGACTTCGACACCACATTCGGACGCTTCAGCATGGCCAGCGCGTCTTGGCGGATCTCCTTCTCCGTCATGGACGTGTTCACCGCCGCATCCACCACACCCGCCGCCTCCGCGCCGCCGTCACCTTCACCACTTTCTCCATTCGCCTTCGCCAGCCGCCTCCGTTGTGAGGCGAGCACCGGTGTCGGAATGTCCCACGTCTCCGTGCCAATTACCCGCATCGTGTACCAAAACAGCGCGATGGCCAGCGCCGCAAGTGACAGACCAATGTAGTTCGCGTAGCGTCGCTCATCGCCGTAGAGCCAATCACGGTACATACCTGTCTCATCGAAGGTGCCCTCGCCCTGCGTCTCGCGCAGGCGGTAATCCTGTCCACCCGCCACGTTGGTGACCAGATTTGCGTTTTTCCAGCGAACGGAGTTGTGCAGCTTGTGCGTCGTCTTGTAGACAGGGAGGCTGTGCGCCACCGGCGGACCCTTGCGGGCGTTGCGTTCACCTGGCTTCAGGTCAAGCGGGCCTTCGAAAAGATCCTTGCGGAAACCACGCACGGATGTTTGCAGTGCTGCAGCTACGACGGCCGCGGACGACGACGACAGGGCTGGGCAGCCGGTCGCCGCGATGGCCGACGATGCGAAGCGCACGCGATGCATGATGTTGCAGAGTCTCTTTCTCTCTTTATATCTATGGCCTTTTTTTTTTTCCCTTTTTCCTTTTTTTTTTTTGATTTGTGTGGAGTGGACTGCTCGTACTTACCTTTGTTTTTCTTTTTTTTTTTTTTGCTTTACTTCTCCAAGTTCTCGTTGTTCCCTAGGACTTTAGATACTTGAAAAGGTGCGAGATGCACGCAGCAACCTCTGTTCGTATTGAATAATAATAATAATAATAATGAAAATAAACAGTTGAATCGGCACAGGGGGAAGGGAGGAAGAGTTGTAGAGGTGCAGAGCTATAGAAAAGGAGAAACGCGGCATGGAAATCGACATACATATGTATATAGGTATTTTAATTTTAATGCACTACATCGCCATCCAAACAACAACAAGAAGTAGTGAAAACGCCAAGTTCATTGATTCTTTTTTCACCTCCATGACATCGAATACAAACGAATTCACGTGAGAACCATTGACAAAAAGCTGATCGTTTCAATGTCTGCGTAGGATACGACATTGAGCACTTCCTCTTTAAATAACACATATAGCTGCAAGGAACATCGAGGAATTGAGGCCAGGAGAATAAAAAAAAAAAAGAAAAGAAGGGGGAAAAAAAAAACGGATGAACAATGGGAGTTTTTAAATAACCAGTTGAGCAGAAGAGACCTGGGAAGCACAGCAAAAAAAAAAAAAAAAACAACGTTAGCAGGAGCGTTAGTCCTGCGTTACTGCTGTTCCCTCTCCCGCACCTTTCGGGTCGCACTCCGCGCACGTGATGGAGTGTCGGACGACGAGCGCGGGTTCGAGGGTAGGTGCACCGCCACAGGTGCCCGGTACACCAGCGATCCGCCCTCCTCCACAAAAACTTCGCTACGACGACGTCGCACGACGCGACGCACGAGCACTGCTCGCTGCGGCCGCGGCGACCGTCGAGCGGCGTGGTCCTGCGGTGCGTGCCGTTGAACAGAGGGGGACGTCAGGGCGGAATGCGGCGAGATTGACATGAAAGCCGCGTCTAACGGGGCAGGAGACGCATTGCGGGTGGAGGATGGAGAGTTATTAAAAACGGAAGAAACTGAAGAAGGATACAGAGACACTGACTGGGCTACGACGCGTCGCTGTCCTTTTTCCTCCTCATGTGCTGCGTGACACGACGACGCGTGAGCGGACTTGACGCTCTCTTCGCATGTGTTCGAGACTGGCGAAGGAGGCGACAACGCTGCGACTTCGTCTGCGTCGATGCCACGTGAAACGAAACGCCGTGGCAGGTGTGGTTCTGCTGCTGTAGCCTTCTTCTCCTCCACTTGCGAAGAAACCGTGCTGCTCGGTTTCTGTTTTGGCGTGTGCTGTGGCGGATCGTAGCCCTCGTCTCCTGCCCTGTCCGAACGAGGCGTGCGAGTAAACTCTGCCGCCGCCTTTTTACTTTTCTTTTCCTCCTTCACGCTGTCCTTCTTTTTCTTCCTCGTCTTTTCTTCGTCGGACGCCCTTTCCGCCTTAGTCGCAGACGGTGCACTTGCGTTGACAGATGAGCTGCTATGCTGATGCTGGTGGAGCAGCTCGTACAGGCGCACCAACTCTGCGTCGTCGTCGTGCGCGCGCAGGTTCTGTTGCAGTGCCGCGGTGTGCGGGGTACGGTGCGGCATGGCCAGTGATGGAATGTACTGCCGCTGCTCCTCCTCCTGTCCTTGTTTTGTCTCCCGGCCTTTTGATGGGTGCGACGTGCAACTGGCGCTTGGATTTGGCAGCTCTACTTCGCGGTTCACAGAGGACGACAGCGCAGCGCCGCTGTCCGTCGTAGAGGCAGGCCGTTGTTGTTGTTGTTGTTGCTGGTGGTGCTGGGCAGATGACGCCGTGTCAGACCCCTCTCTCTGCAGGAGGAGAGGGTGGAGGTCTGCGGTGGCGGAAACACTCGTGAGGAACGCTTTGGCCCGCGCAGGAACGGCCGCGTCCTTTGCCGGCGAGGGCTTGCGTGGCGGCGGGCTGTCCTGCTCTGCCCTTCTTCCCCCTCCTAAGACTCCGCCAACACTGCCGCTGCCCAGTGCTGCTGCGGCGGCCATTTCAGCCTTCGACTTCGCGAGGGCTGCTGCCGCGGCTGATACGGCCAACGAGCGTGGCGACTGCAGGGCACCACCACCCCTTATCCGTGTCACGGGCTGCGAGGCACCTGCGTGCCACTGCGGTTGCTGCTGCATGTGTCGCAACTCCAGGTGCTGCTGATCGCGTAGGGCGGAGCTGTTAGACGACGACCGCGTCGACGACGAGGCAGGGGAGAAGGACGGCCGCATAAACGCGGTCGGCGACATGGAGTGCTCTCTACTCGTTGTTCTCTGGAGTGCTGCCGTCTCCTTCACATCCGTATCAGGGGCACTTCGCGGCGGCGGAGCAGCAGCGCTGTAGTTCGGTATGGCGTTGGGAGACACATCGTGTGGTCGCTCCTGAATGTGTGCAGCCAGGCTCGGGTAGGCGGCCGTCTTGCGCAGCTGTGGCGCGTTCGACGCGGCGGAGTCCAACGACGATGCGATGGAAGCGCCACAGCTGCCGGCCGTCCGCGGCGCTGCCTTGCTGGTGGGCTTATGTTCACCCACACATAAGTCTGCAGCAGCCACAGCCTTCGATGCAGTGGTAAAGTGATGTGGTGAATGAGTCCGTGTAAGTCGCTCCATCGCCGGCTGCGTGCTCGATCGGTGCCCGTGGCTCGTCGACGCGGTGCACACAGGTGACGACGCGGCTGCCGCGCCGTCGCCGTCGTCTTCGGGGCTGCTGGCATTCGGGTGCCTCGGGAACGACGGCGTCCGCAGCTGCTGAACAGCAGACCCGCGCTGCGACGTGCCGTCGTCATCCTCCTTCTCCTTGACAGGCGTCAGCATCATATTGGTGCGCGGAGAGGCTCTTGATCTCGGTTCGCCAGTGTGCAAGGCTACCTCGCACTGCTGCTGCTGTTGTTGTTGGAAGAGTTGCTTCTGGCTTCGCAAGACGGCGTCTCGTGGCAGCGGCGAGCCCGAGTGCGAAGGTGGGGCGGGTGGTGGGGGTGTGGAGAAGGAGGCGGCGGGCGAAGGCGCTATTGCTATTGCTGCTGCTGCTGCTGCTGTTGTTGTTGTTGCAGTCGTCGTGGTTCTTGCGGCGGTGCTGGACTCCGGACTGGCATCGGCAGTCGTGATTGTGGTGTTCGTGGTGCTCAGGGACGGGATTATGAGCTGCCCGAGTTGGTTGAAGCGCTGCCGCGGTGTAAGATGCGCGGCAAGCGGCGGAGTGATTTGCAGCGAGGAGGAGTCGTTCATGCCCATTCCGCCAACACCGCCGGGGCTACTGCTGGCGCTGCGCTGACCCCTTTTATTGCTTGCGCTGCTGATGCCTTTCTGCGGACTATTGTGTGCGCTTCGATTCCGCAGCTTTTCCCGCCGCGACGGCGACGACCCCACTGCGTCCCACGGAAACGGCGAGGCGTCACCCATTGCCTCATACAGCATAGACGACGGCGGGGTGGAGGCGAGGGCGGTGGAGGCTGCGATAGCGCTCGTGTTGTTCGTGATGTCGAGCGTCACCTCACCAGGCGGGTCTTTGTGCTTTTGCGGCGGCTTATCTCTACGCCCCACAGAGGGCGAGGCGGACGTCTCCGGCAATGCAGGGGAGGGTGCCTCGACGGTGCGACTCGGCAGCGCGCTGCGTGGTGCTGACTTCTTCTGCTGTTGACTGCGAAGCGCATCCTCCAGCTGTGTTTGCCGCAGTGCCGCTTCCCGCACCGCCGCAGACAGCACACGACTCTCTTCCACGGACAGGTCTGACGTGTTGACGCCGTTGGCCGGCATGGACACGTCGATGTGCGTCGGCTGCGGGTCCGCCGCGCTGCGCGGCTGCCGTGTTGGTGCAAAAATGTCGTCGCGGAGCCGCGTCATCGTCTTGCACGACGACGACGCGGCGGAGTCGCTCACGCTGCCGTCCTCGCGGCTGACGAGGAGGGAGTGACGGGAGGCAAGCTCCTGGGCAAAGGCCACCAGTCGCGGTGTGTAGGGTGGCTGCAGTTGCCGAGACGAGTGCGCTATTGGGGCTGTAACGCCGGACACCCCCACGACGTCGACGTTCGACGACGGGTCCTGCGAGGGTCGACGCCGCACTGGGAGTCTGTGCACGTGAGAAGCGGTGGGGGAGAGGGACCGCGTGGCCGCCGCCTCGTCGACGCTCTTGGTCGACTGGAGACACTTCTCACGGATGAGATAGGAGGCCGAGGGAGGCTCTTGCGTTAGTGGCTGTGAGGTACGCCCACTTCGGGCATGATCCGAATTAACACGTCGTGAGAATTGCTCCTTGCGCCGCCCCTGCAGCTCAGGCAGGTGCGTCTGCCGGCGCGTTTCCTCCTCCGTCAACATTACCGCCCCTGCAGGGGCGTCTGGCAGTTCCTCACCCTTGACGATGCGCTCGTCAATAAAGGGACTCACGTACGAGTCCGCATCCGGAAGCTGCACGAGCGGCGCACCCGTTTCCTCGACTTCCGCCTCCGAAGGCACGTCGTCAGGCGCCGCGCCAACCGGCCACGGCGGCTCCTCCTCGTATGCGACGAGCCGATCAAGCAGCGCTTGCCGCAGCCGTTGCCACCGCCGCTCCAACTCCTGTAACGCTCGCGCGCGAGCCGCGCAGACGACCTCTGACGTCGGCCGCAGCAGCACGATAGAGCGACTCTGACTCACCGGGCCGGCCAGTATTGCGAAGGCGGAGAGAGGCGCTGTGGAGAGGGGGCGGCGGCGGAGGGTAGCGGGGGTGGTGCCCCCCTCCTCACTGTGGTACAGCGCCGAGGACGCTGGCGAGACGGCGGTGTTGCCGCTGCTGCTGCTGCGACGACGGCGCCGCGCCTCTGCGGCGGTCGCACTGGACGCGGCGGAATTCGCGTTGGCTGCCGGCGGGGCAGGCTGGAAGGCGTAGTTGAGATCCGAGATGACGGCGGGGAGGGTGGAGGGCAGCAGCAGCGGACACGATTCCTCATCCAACGCGGTCTCCCCTGCAGTAGCAGCGGCACCACCACCATCACCGGCTTCGGCGGAGGCGCCTTCCATGAAGCTCTTTTTTGGCGTTCGAAGTGTGACATTGGGGAGGAGGGGACGATAGACCGACTGGCCTTCCCGCCCTGCGTCCTCGGCGTCGCTGGCCTCGTCGCCGTCGTCTGCCGCCGCTCCCACTGCGGTAGCGGCCATGCCTTCGCCGAAAGTCACAACAGGATCGATCGACAGGTGAAAGCCCTCGCTTGTTTCGTCAACGGCGTAGACGACATCGACGACGAGTCGCAGCGGACTTGCCAAAGCTAACGCGAGCACAACGTCGAAGCGCTCGTATTGCTGCAGCAGCCCCAGGCCTTGGTAGTCGTCGCGCAGGCAGTCGGCACCGGTGAAGATGGCATGGACATTGGTGATGTACGCCGGCCAATACAGCTCCCGTCCACTGTTGTCTTCAGAGAGCGTCGGCAGCGACCCATGCTGACCAGAAACCACGGCATCACTGTTACGGTTCTGGTAGCTTGAGCCGTTGTTTCGTCCGCTGTTCCTCACGGCGGTGCTCGTGACGGAGTAGGAGGCGAGCGAGGTCTGCGAAACAAGCTCTCGATTTGACTTGTCGTTTGTCTTCTTCTCCTGCGTGCGACTACTACGCTCTTCCTCGTCGCTGTCGCCCTGACGCGGCTGCTGCTTGCGCACGTGCGCGTTCCACTGCTCACGCTTCCGCTCTTCAATGTCAATGGAGCGCAGCACCGCGCTTACTTTGGTAGACGCAGGCTTGCCCTGCGGCCAGCGAGCCAGCACCCGTTGCTTCTGCTGAGGTGCAGGGAAAGCAGCAGAGAGGAAGGCGGAGGAGACGGAAGTCGGCGGCGTCCAGCCCACAAGCGTCGCCGTGACGGGCGTTGCGGAAACGGACGCAGCGGTAGGCGCAAGCGACGGCATCGCAGCCGTCGGCAGCTGCACCGCCTCACGCTGGATGCGCACCAGGCAGCGACGGTAGCTGTAGTCCGTCACCCAACTAGAGCGGTGTGGTCCTCCGACAGCAGCGACAGCAACAGCAGTGAGTCGTCCTGTCTGCGGCTGGTATATTTGACTCGACGCGGTAGAGGTGGAGGCGAAGAGGTGCCGGAGCGGCGGCGGAGCCGTAGAGCAGACCTGCAGGGAGTCGTCCAAGGGAGCGGAGTCAGTGTAGTAGGAGACAGGGATGGTGCCCGCTGGGATGACCCACGTTGCAGGGTAGGCGCGCTTGATGGTGTCTGCGACGGAGAAGGTGCTGCTGCTACTACTACTCCCGTTGGCACGTGTCGCCGCCACAATAGAAGACCCAACTCCCCATTCCGCAGCATTACTTCTTACGCTCTTCAGTGCACTTGTGAGGTCTTTGCTGGAGAATGTGTCCGAGCCGCTAGCGAAAGCGGCGATGACGTCACGCAGCTTCGGATACGACCGCGACCACGTGTGCAGCACCTCCCGACTGTACGCCAACTCCTGCGCCGATGTGTAGGTCTCATCTTCTTCTGTAAAGAGTGTGTCGCGCTCACGCTGCTGCCGCTGCTGCTTAGCCTGCCGGCGACGCTGCAGTTCAAGCAGACTTGTCTGCAGGGAGTCGGCGCCATCGGTGCTAGCGGCGATGTCGCGGAACGACAGCATGACTAAATAAGTTATCTAATCAGCAAGAAAAAAAAAAGGGCAAAACAAAAAACGGCGAGAACGGCTCGCGGCTCTGCGTAGCTTAACCAACCAACCAACCAACCAACCAAAGCAACAACAGGGAACAGGCTCACTCGCACTCAAGAAAAAAAAAAAAGAACGAGAGATGAACAATAAAAAGGAGACGGTCAAAAAAAAAAAAAAACGACCCCAGCAAGAAAGCACTTTTGAGTGTCTCTTGGAAATCGATTCACTGTTGCTTTTTGTGTTTACTTTGGTGCTTTTTAGTTTATCCTTCGCGCTGCTTATTGCCGCAAGCAACGCAAGAGGTGCTCCTTCCAGATTTAGCGGGAGGCACACACAGTCGTCGTAGTAATACAGGAGAGGTCTAGGTGAAGTGAATGAGAGAAAGAGAGAGAGGAGCGGAGAGAGAGAGGAAGAAAACAAAACATATGGTAACAGAAAAAAAAAAACAAAAAACAAACAGATAGAGGAAGATGGAACTTACTACCGACCTTCTTTGCAATCGATCCTCTGTGGAAATAGGCGCTACCGAGCGATGCTCAAAATGGAGAGAGAGAGAGAGAGAGAGCGGGAAAGTGATTCGTATTGACGAGGAACGGTAAAGAAGGTGCGCGTCTACACGAGAGAGAGAGGAGCGGGCGAGACACTTACACACACAGACGAAAAAAAAAAAAAAGTGGAGTCTGCAATAGTGAGAGAGCACTGAGGGACCGCATTCAACAACCACACCTTGCAGTGTTGCAATTCTATATCAGCTGCGCCGCTCGATCAAGGCACTTTTTTCTTTTTAAATGCAGTACTTTTTCTGTTGTGAAGCACGTTTCAACTACACAGAGACAACCAAGACCAACCAAAACAACAGCTGCGCAAAAAGGGGATAACGTCCTAAAGTCGTTCATCACAGTGAAGCGGTTTTCCGAAACAGACGCAGACCAACATCCAAGTCCCTCGGGATATCCTTTAAAAAAAAAAAACAAAAAGCTCTCATATGTAAACAGCAAGAGAAAAGGGTGCCGAGACAAAGGTACGCGTTTCTTTTTTTTTTTTTGGAGTTGCCTTTAGGCTTGAGTACGAGAAGGCTGATGCGGTGGCACCGTGTCCCACGACTCCGGGTATCGGGGACGCAGGCGGTCGCCATACTCATCCGTAAACGCCGGCCCGTCCGCCGGGCTCCGCAGCGTTGGTCCTGCCATTCCTGTGAACTGCAGCTGTGAACGGAGCTCCTGCACCCGTTCCGGCGAGAGAGCCTGCCGCGGTCGACGCAGCTGCTCCGCCACACTGTAATGACTGCTCTGCTCCGTCGCCGGCTCCTTCACGGCGCTGCCGCTGACGTGTGGGGCTGCGTAGGCGGCGGGCTGACTGAAACTCTTGATGCGGTAATAGGGCTCGCGGAGCACGGCTTCGTTCATCTCGACTGTGTCACGCTTCAACCACTGATCTTTGCGGGCCCAGACGGGCAGAGGGTGCAACAGCTCCCGCCAGGCAGTGCGGTAGCGAAAAACGCAGCAAGTGCGTTGCAACATCTCAGGAAATATGCAGGAAAAACAAGCAAACTAACAAATAACAATAATAATCAAAAAAAAAAAAAGGAAGTGGCCTGCACCCGGTGTTCAACGAGTCGTACTGCAGAACAACGCTTCTACTACTGCTTCTCATGAATAACAGAAGAAGAGAAAAAGGGAACGAAATAGGGAGAGAGGTACTCTAAAAGGAGCTGCTTTTTTTTTTTAATTATTGTTACCATCTGTACTTTTTTAAGCGATTACGGAAACAAAGGTCACAAGCTGGTGTCTACGTGACACAGAGACACGTTGACGCTTTCGAGAGAAGAAGAAAACGCTGATGTTTCCTTTTTTTTCTACTGTAGAAAAGTAGAAGCCGCCTACGAAGCCGACGCGCCACTGTTGCTGGTGGTGGTGGTGGTGGTGGGGGGCGTATGGCAGTCAACTGTGTGAACTTCACCGGCTTCTTACGTTAGGCAGTATCGTTTACAATCTTCTTTTTTTTTTTTTCGATCCGCGCTTTTTTCCTGTTGCCTCATCATGAAAGTAAATTCGCTTGAACAGAGAGAGAGAGAGAGAAAGACAAAAAAACAAAAAGAGAAAAGACACAGCCGAGTATCGGCCGCCTTCTCTTTACCGCCGCCGAAGCGAAGCACTACATCAAGGCTGACACGATACACTCATAAATAACAACAACAACAAAAAACCCCGAGAAGGAGAAGGCGCCGTGTGCTGCTGATTAAAAGGCAGTAGATGTACACAATCAACAGGAGAGAGACACTGAAGACGCGAAGTAAAAAAAAAAAAAAGACAACAACAACAACGACAACAACAAAGAACATAGCTCAGCCGCAGTCAAGTGAAGACATCCACTGATCGCTGAGACACTCTCACCTAAACAACAATATAGAAACGAAAAAAAAAAAAAGAGGAGAAAGGCACAGGGCGTCTTCAGCAAAGAAAAAAAAAAAACAGCAAAGAGAACGTAATATAAGGGACTCTAACGATCTAAAGAAGAAACAAACAAACAAACACACAAAAAAGTGTTGCTACAATGGTAAAAGAAACGCAAAGTGTACAAAGATAGACGAGGAACGAAATCCAAATAAAAATAAAAAAAAAAAGAAAAAAGAAAGGGAGAGAAGCGGATATGGAGGGAAACACTGTAGCACGAATTCTGCGTTTCTCTTGATAAAGTCAAGTTTTTTTTTTTTTTGTTTCTTCCTCATGCTTGCTGATCCTTTGCTCAGCGACGGATCGGCCGGATGCCCTTCGGCTTGGCCACCGTCGTCGCACACTTCGGGATGTGCCGAGCCGCCACCTCATCCGCAAACTTCCGCCCACAGTGCGGGCACGGCACGCGATCGTCGTATTGTTCCGGGATTGGCGCGGGGGGAGGGGCAAGGGCGCCGTTACCAAATCTACCGCCACCGCCTTCATTCTGCTGCCGCACTGCCCGCATGGCTGCTTGAAACTGTTCGTGCTGCACCTTCCACTTCGGAAGTTTGCCTTTTGCCGCGGCATCTGCCCCACCACCACCACCACGGCCACCGCGCGTGTTCGCGTTCGCGTTGCGTGGAGCTGCACGCTGCACCTCGTTGATCCCTTCCACACCATCCAGACGCTGATCACGCGTATTGAAGACCTTGCGTGGCTTGTTCGCCTGCTTGCGGCAGAGCGCCTCGTGACGGGCCAGCACGGAAACACGGAAGGTGCGGCCGCAGGTGGCACACTCCTTCATCGGCTCCCGAGCCGCCGCCGCCGCCTCCGCTGCAATGACGTCGTTTTCCGATGCGGCTGGGACGGTGAAGCCTGCACCACCGCTGCTGCTGCTGACTTTATTGCCGTCACGGCTGTCCGGTGGAGCCATACCAGGCGGGTATGCGTTGGCCCAGTCATTCATGCCACCACCACCACCACCACCCACGGGCACATCATCCAAGTTCAGCGGAGTACCACGGCTGGTGTTTTGATTGTTGTTTGCCGCAGCAGAGCGATTTGCTTGGGGGCGTCCGCCAGCACCAACACCAGCGTTGCGCACCTGCGCAGAGTCTGACGAGGCCGACGAGGGGCTAGCTTTGCTGCCACCACCACCACCAGCTCCCACCGTCGGCCGAGCCGCACTTGTCACCTTCGCGGTAGATGCGGTGCGTGCCTTCTTACGCGCCGCTACGCCACCCGCCGACGATGACGCCGCTGTCGCGTCGTCGCCATAGTTGATCTCCACGTCAGAGTTCCACGCGGGGCGGCTGCTGCCACGGCCGCCACCACCACCACCGCGAAGTTGGTGACGCTGCCGCTGCTCCTCCTCGGCGTAGTGGTCCGCTTCCTCGTGAAACTCTACTTCTTCATCTTCATCCTCATCCTTCTCGTACGCAGACCGATGCTGCTGCTGTGACGGGGCGCTTGGGGCTGCTGCTGCGATCACCTTCGACGACGAAGCCGGACGCGTGACAGCGGCGTTGCCCTGCTGCTGCTGCTGTTGTTGCTTCAGGCGCTGCTGCTCCCGCTTGAAAAATGCGATGCTGTTCCTCAACGACTCCAGCGAGATGCTGGCACCGAAGTTGCCACCGTTTCCACTCGCGCTATTGCGGCCCGCGTCCGACGACGCGGAGGAGTGGTGCGACAGCGCCATCAGACTGCTGACGGAGACGGTGTTATTGTTGGTCTGGCTTACGCTGTTGCCCTGCCCTGATGGCGGGCAGACACGGATAATTTGGTTCGACAGCATCGCCCACAGCTGTCGTGCCTGGTCCGGTGTGATGATGCCTGCCTGCGTCGCCTGCTTGAAATCGCTCTCCTTCACATAAAGCACACGCCCGTCATCCTCACCGGCAGCAGCAGCGGCGTGCACGTGGCCGGACGACGGGTGCCGGGACCGCGGCACGTGCGGAGGCGGACGAGAAGAGGCGCTTCCAGGCGAACCCGTGAGCGGTGTCAGCATCGGCGCAGGGCTACCGATGTTGCTGGCGCCGTCACCGCCGCTAGGGGAGGAAACTTGCTGCTGCTGTTGCTGCTGCAGGCGCTCCTCGCGTAGCTGCCGCGCACGATCCATCTGCGCCTGCCGCTTCGCTGCGTAGTCCTGCACAAAGTCCGTCGCTGGCGTGCGAGAGTTGCTGCTGCTGCGCATGACGCTTCGTGTATGCGTTCGAGTTTGACAGAAATTAGACAAAGCGGCAACAGCAACAATATTCTCTAATAGAAAAAAAGAAAAAGTACTACACAGAAATGCGTGAGAAAAAGGAAGAAAAAAAAAATAAGCCGTACGCGCTCACGCACGATAGCAAAGGTCGAGCTGTGAAGCTGTATGCGTTTTCTCTTTGCATAGATGAAGTGCAGCAACAGCAGCACGTGTGCACGGTGCAGCCGAACGAAAAAACGAGAAAGAAAAAAAAAAAAGAGAGAGAGAGAGAATAATTCAGAGAGAACGAAGACGACGTGATTTGAGTTGTAAAGGCAGTTGAGACACACCATGAAAACGATTCCGCAATGAAAAGTTGTTCCCTCAGCACTTATGCAGAAAAAAATGATTAAAAAAAAAAACAAGAAAAAGAAAAAGCTAGTCCGAAAAAGAGTTTGTTTCTTCTTTTCAGCAGCTGGCTAAACCTTGACGACAAGAATAGCGTTGAAGGAGGACAACACGATGCATCTCAAAAAATGCTGCTTCCTCTCGCTGATTAAAAGGATGCGTGGAGCTAGTTAAGTTTGCGTTTTTAAGCTCTACATATATGTATATATGTAGAGCTTTTTTTTTTTTTGGAGGGGGGGGGGGCTCTTGTTTTTGCTTTGCTTGAGGTGGTTTGGTAAAGGGAAAACAGAAGAAGAAAAAAAGAAGCAAGTTGGTTTTTGTATTCAACACCAAATTATCTTCAAAGGGGGGAAAAAAAAAGCGACAGTTAATCGTAAAAATCACGCATTGTGGGATTTAAAAAAAAAAAAAAGAAGACGCAGTTTTTTTTTTTGTGTGTGTGACGTGGCAAAAGAGTGAGGGATGGGGGAAGAAGCGATGAACAACTCAATCCTATCGCAGTATCCTTGGCAATTCCCTCCAACGTCACTTTGAGAAGAAAAGAAAATCAAGAGCAGTAACGACAGCTTACTGCTCGGGAGGTTGATGAGGGAGACACACTAACTGAATAAAGAAAAAAAAAAATGACAAGAAAAAAAAGATTCAGAAGTCCACACACAGAAACACACAAAGAGAGGAAGCGCTGCCGATGGGGAGGGGACAGCAAAGATACATACAACCAAACGACAACAACAAAATAGAATACGATTACGAGTGACTAGAAGCGTACTTTTTTGGAGGAGAGAAAAAAAAAAAAACAAAAACAAAAAACAAGCAAAGCAAGGGGGAAAAAAACGCTGAAAGCAGCAGGCATCACTCAAAGCAGAACCTTAATACTGCGAAAAGGAAGAAGGAAAAAAAAAAAAGAAAGACACAAGCAAGAAAGAGCAAGAAGAAAAAAATGAACAGAAGAGACGGTGACAAACAACTCAAAAAAAAAAAAAAGAAGAAGAAGAAAAGAAAGTGTAGTACGATTGAAGGGACTTTGCACATGGACAGCAAGTAAAAAAGAGAGGAAGACGTAGACGCAACTCGAATTACTCGACGTGCACAAACACACACACACACACACACATACACAAATGGAAACAAGTGTGCTCCGTTGGATGTCACTTCGAATGATCCAAAAATAAGAGGAAAAACAACACGCGCGTCAGAGAGAGAGAGAAAAAAAAAAGAGGACATAGCAACAACAACAATACGAAAAAGAGCGAAGGAGAAAAAAAAAGGGACGATCACTGTGCCGCCGAGGATGCGTTTTGGGCCTCGCGAAGCTTGTTGAAACGACTCATGTCCACCGACCATGGAGTGAAACTCTCCGTCGCTGGCCGGCGCCGCTTTGCACTAGTGTCACGTGGCTGCGCCAGCAACGCGGACGACACGGAAGTGCGCAAGCCGCTTTCGCTAAAGAACGGGCACGTGTTCGCCTCACTTCCGCTGACAACGCTACTGTTACTACCAAGAGAATGCTGTCCGCGCGCTGGAGACAGCCCGACACCAACGTTGGCTGGGTGGTAAACCCCTCCAGTGGTTTTTCGGTACTCTACGCTGGACATCACCCGGTCAACACCACTACCACTATTGTTGTTCTTGTCGGTGTCCCGCTCTCCAGGAGAGGTGCCGCAGTCGCCGTTGCTGCGCGAGCCCTGCAGCCGCGCCAGCTGCAGCAGGTGATTATTACTGCTGTTAAACGGATTCGCACTGCCCTCTTCATGGGACATTGTGAGAGGCGTGCGTTGAAGGTTCTGTTGTTGCTGCTGTTGCTGCTGACGTGGGCCGTTGCTGTTGGCTGGGCGGTCCGTGCTGACGTCGTTGCTGCTGCTGCTCTCCACAACCAGGTCCGGCCTGAAGGAGGGCAGTTTCATCGCGTAGGTCCCGCCGATCGGGTTCGACGTGATCAGCGTCGCGTTGCCGTTCCCGCCTGGTGCCATTCCAGAGAAGTGCAGCACCGGCGCCGAGGATGGAGCGCTGCCGCTGTGGTGCGCATGGGTCAACTGCGGCCCCGAAGCGGCAAGGACGTTGTTAATACTAGCATTACTGCCGTTGCTGTTGTTGTTGTGGTAGAGCGCCGCGCTGAAGTTACGATCTGGTATCGGCGGCATTGCCTTCGTGTGCGCGTGAAAGGTGTTGTGGTTGTCGCCACCACTGCCATTCTCGAGCTTGTTATTACCACCTCCATCGAGCTCGCACAAGGAGTTGTTCGAGGCGTCTCGCGCCTTTGCGGCCATCTTGCGCAGGGCCCGCACTGAATTACGCCCCACCGCCTCATCAAGGAGATCGCCACCACCACCACCACCGCTGCTGACACTACTGTTGCGCGACGAGGACGCATTTCCTGCGGAGGAGACCGTCGAAGCCGAGGCCTTGCGCGGCTGCATCGCCTTGTGGCCCACCACCTCGTCTAGCCCCGTCACCAGACTCACCGAGCTGCTGCTCGGGCGTTGGTTCAAGCCGTGCATGTCGTGACGGTTGCGGCGGCGACGCAGACTACCGGAACTCGTGTAAGGGTCGGTGTCGAGGGAGCGACGTAGACCGTTGCGATGTCGTTGATGCAGCGAGTCGACCTCACCCCTGTCGCTGTCGGTGCTCCCGTTGTGCTGACTCACCTCATTGACCCGACGTTGACATGGCGATGACGGGCCGGGGGAGGCGGGGTCGTGTGGCGCGTGCTGGTACTGCGGCGACGTTTCGCTCTGCCAGAAGTGATGCGAGCCGCGCGACGAAACGGGGCTGTGATCGCGCAGCAGCAGCTGTTGCTGTCGGTGGTGTCGATGATGACGCGTGCCAGATCCAGCCTCGCCGGCATCGTCCTCGCTCGCCCCGCTAGCAGTGTTGCTGTGGCGGGGGTTACGGTTGGACTGCGCAAGGCGACGTTCGGCGCTGCTGGCCGCTGCCGCCTTGGCCAGCCATCCGCGTGCTTTGCCGTCCAGCAGACTCTCGCTGCTGAAGCTGAAGGAGCCCTCGTAGCGACTGGAGGTGTTCGAACTACGACGTGACTGGTGCGTGCTGCTGTGGCTGCGCTTTCCGCTGCCGTGACGGTGGGAGCGGGACGACTCGTGCGAGGATTGACGAGGAGTGGCAGCCGTGGCCGTTGTTGCCGCTGTTGTTGTCGTCCCGTTCGGGTTGCGCCGCAGTAAAAAGTCCCGGCTGTCCGCCCTTGTCGGCAACGCTGTCGGCAATGTCCCCTCACTGCCTTGGCGGGAGGCGATGGCGGCAGCATTAAATGGGTTTCCTGCACCCCCACCAGCCGCACCGCTGCTGCTGGTAATGCTGTTGCCGCTGCTGTTGCCGTTTGAGGTGCCACCCACGCCATTGCCACCGCGGCCACGGTAGTTTCTACTCTCCGTACTCGACAGCACGGGCGGTGGCGGCTGCGGCGGCAATGAAGTGCTGTTTTTGTCTGTCAGCTTCAACGCCACCGCGGACTTGCTCTGCTCATGGCTCGTCTCCCCTGTTGCAGCTGAAGCTGCGGTAGCAGACGACACAGACATCGGCCTACCACCACTACCACCACCAAGACGAGGGTTGTCGCTGCGCCGTGGGTCGCTGGGCGATGGAACGCGGGGCGGCGGGTAGGCCACCTTCGCACTGCTGCTACTGCCACTGCTGCCGTTGCTCTCCTTCGCAGCTTTCGTCAGCTTGTCGTCCACTCCACTTCGCTTTACTCTGCTGCTGTGGCCGCCGTGGACGCTGTTTTTCGGTGTCGCACTTGACGGCGAAGGGGTGTGTTGCTGTTGCTGCTGTTGGTCGTTGTGGTTTCGGTGGTGACGGTGCTGCCGTCGCGTCAGACGAGAAAAACTTTTCTGCTCCTTCAACTCGTCGCCGCTGGAGAGGGACATCGACAGAATGGCTGGTTGGGCAGCCGAGGAGGTGACCACGTCGAAGAGTGGCAAGGGCGAGAGGGAGTTACTGTGCAACTCCTCCGCGAGTACATCTGCGTTTGCAGTGGCTGGAATAACCGTCTGTGCTGCCGCAGCTTCTGCTGTGGTTGCAGTCCCTGCTGCGCCCCTCGTGTTTGCGTCACTGTTCATCCCTGCGTGGCTGGAAGCGACTGTGGAAGACGCCGCCACCGCAGCCGCAGCGGACGCTTGCGCTGCGCCTACCGCAGCACCAGAAACAGCCCCAACCCCAGCAGCAGGATTCACCGCGTTGATGCTGTTGCTGGTGGAGGTGGCAGCGGCATCAGCAGCTTGTGCAGCAAGAGCGCCATCACCGTCGACAGCGCGGGGGCGGAAGTTATACGGAAAGAGGCCAACAGGATGCGGCACGCTCGAGAACGCATGCTGCTGCTGCTGCTGCCGGGTAGGCGGAGAGAACAAAGACATCGAGGGTGACATACGTGCAGCCCCTGCGATGCCCATCCCGCTTCGCTGGCTCACCAGCGGCATCAACGTCTCCGTCGAGGTGTCGTTGAGACCAAACGTCGGCGTTCTGCTAAAATCTGACGGGGTGGGTTCGGGGCTGCCGTACAGGGTGGCGACTGCCGGCAGCGCCGGCGCCGTCGAGGCGCCACCGCCCTTGAACAGACTCTCAAAGGAACCATTCGGGTTGTCTGGGGGTGCCTGCGCAAAGCTGCTGCACGATGCTGCTGCTCTGGTCGTAGCCGATACAGTTGCCAAAGTACTTCGACGATCCGAAGCAGGTAGGTTAGTGCACCGCTGCCTCATCAGCTGATCCGTGCGGTTGCTCTTGGCGCCGTGGCTACTGTCTGTGCTCGTGTTGCTGAGGTCGTTTTCTATACAGTAGAGACTGATCGCACCAACTCCACTAGGGTCACTGCTGGGACTCCCCATGAAGCTCATCTGGTGCTGCTGCTGCTGCTGCTGCTGCTGTGACGAGGACTGCCGGTCTGCCTGACTTGCCTCTGTCGTTTTGCGCAGCGTCCCTGTATCCGCTGTGATGGGCCGTCGACGCTTGATTTCGCTCTTGTCCGCTTGCGCGTGCTTCTTAGAGCTGCCGCTTCCGTTCTTCGTGTCCCCGCTGCTGTTATGAAAAAGTGTGCGGAAGAAGTTGCCGGACCGCGATCCAGACTTGGGTGGCGAGGCAGCCATGCCCTGCTGCAGTTTTTCGTGGTGGTGCTTGCTGCTATTGCTGCTGCTATTGCTGCTGCTTTGGCTGTGGCTACTGCTTCGACTGCGGATGCTGTTGTTACTACATTGGCTTCTGACGCTCCGGCTGCTGCGGTAGCTGACACGGCTGCCATTGCTCCTCGCATCGTCTGCCACCTCCTTTTTCTTCGTGTTACGATCTCTGTATTCGTCGCCGTCGCGCGAGGCAGAGAAGGGGAAGATGAAGGAGCCGTAGCCACCGGTGCTGATTAGCGATGGCGACGGATTTGCGCTGAGACGCCCGGCCTTCGACGGCGAGATCGGCTTCGGCAGCGACGCCTTCCGCGCCTTCTGCGAGTTGTAGTTCATCCCGCCCAGCTGCTTGCCGTCTAAGTTGTGTAGCGTTTCCGTCGAGATGGCCTGAGGCGAGTCGAGCAGCAAGGCGGTGCTGACAACTAGTTGCGCTGCGGCATTCGAAAAGACGCTTCGTGTGGTGGCCTTATGCGCTTCTGCCTTTGCGTTTGGAGAAATGGGAGGTAAGCCAGCGACGCCGCTGCTGCTGTTGTGGCACCGCTCCGTTGTCGAGGTGGCGCGTACGGAAGACATGGGTGGGCTGGTTGAAGGCAACGTCACGCTGCCGTTCCGACGCGACGGCGTGGCCACGGACGAGACGTCATCTTTGCCTGCCGCAAAGCAACTCTTGCGACTGCTCGACCGCAATCTAAGCCGCCACCCGAACAGGCCGCCTGGCTTTTTGCCTGACATGCTTGACGAGGACGACTTGCCGCTGCCACTCTGGTTATTACGCTTACTGTTGCTCGCGCCGGAGGTTTTGGTTTTGCCGCGGTTGTGGCGGCTCTCGCGGCCACCTTGCACCGGTGCGATGGCGGACGTTGCCGTCAGCGGCGATGCATCTTTGCGCTTGTTCTCCGCGCCGTGGTTGTTGGATGTGGACGCTGCTGCTGTTGCTGTTGCGTTCCCTTTAGCTGCCTTCATGGGGATCTCTGCAGCTCCGGCGGCACACGGAGTCGATGCTGCAGCCGCTGCATCTGTGATGATGTAGGTCTTCCGCTCACGCGCGCTTGCCTGCTTCTGTAGCTTCGCCTGCCGTGCTGCGACTGCGTTCTCCTCCATCTCGCACAGCAGTCGACGTTGCATGAGCTCTTTTTCCGTCATGCGACGGCCTGTTGGAACGGTAGAGTGATAGGGGCGTCGTGCCACCGCGACTTCCACCTCCTCGTCCTCGTCGTCGTCGTCCTCCCCATCTTCGTCATCGTAGTTGGTGTCGCAGCTGTCGCTGCGGGAGCGCCGCGGCCCATCGATGGCTGGCGTGAAGGACGGACTGCCACCTGTGCCGAGGCTGCTGTCACTCTTGTCGAAGAACGCATCAGCGCCATCGAAGTTGACAGCAGAGTTCGTATGAGCTAGCATATTGCGATGTCGCTTCGCCATCATCATCTTACGCGCGTAGGCGGAGTATTGCGTACGTGGCATTCTGAGAGCGGCTTCTGTACTACGATGCCGCGGGGATGTGGTCGGCGCGGCCGCGATGCGAGAGTGGCTACGAGTCGACGCGCTGCTCGACCGAGTGGACGAGCGATGGCTGGAGCTGCGGGAGAGAGAGGACGCGGACGATTGTGAGTAGTAGGAGGCGTCGCTACTGCCGCTGCTGTAGTCGTAGTCGTCGACGCTGGAGGCGGCGGAGCTCTGGCGGCTGGACGTGCTGCGTGAGAGGTCGTGTTGCTGTGACGACGGCGTCCGTGGCGACGCAGACGTAACGACAGCGGACGCCACTGGGTGCGACTTCGGCAGCGATAGGGAGGAACCCAGCTTGGGCGTGCAGTGCGAATGCGACCACTGGTGTGTGGGCCGCTGGTTCGTCTTATTTATTTTATTTGCATTTTTCTTCCGCACAAATTTTGGGAACTTCATGGCGAACTTTATATATATATATATATATATAAATATATATATATATATATATAATAAAACCCACACCAAAGAGGGGGAAAAAAAAAAGCAGCGGAAAAATTGTATTTGCTAATTAAAATGAGGAGGGGGGGGGTGGGTGGGTGGGTGGGGGAGGAGAAGATGGAAACAAGAAAAACAGCAACAACAAACAAATAACAACAACAACAACAACAACAACAACAAAAAAAAAAAAACAACAACAACAACAACGACGAAGTAAGGAAAAAAAAAGGAACGAGACTCAAATCTCGAAACAGTCTTTCACATCAGCAAGTGTAAACTGTGCAACGAAGAAAAACGAGAAAAAGAAAAAGGGACACTAAAACAGTTGAAAAAAAAAACAAACAAACAAACAAACAAACAAACAAACCAACAGGAAAGAAAAACGACCCACTTTGAGTTAAAATACATACATATATATATATAGGGATACAATCAAAGCAAGGTACAAATTAGAAGAATGGTGTGAATCTTAATACGTTCGACAGCCAAAAAAAAAAACCCCACCCAAAAAGCAAAATAAAACAAGAAAGACTGCAGTAAAAAAACAAAAAAGAAAAGTAAAAATAAGTAGATAAAAATAGAATAGTGATAATAACTAGAGAGAGAAAAAAAAAAAAGAAACGCTTCTTTGGTACTGTCGCCAACACTGCGCGACTGTTTGTTGCCTTTTGACTAACTCTACGCTTAGATATGTGTTGCCTCGACCCAAGTCAATTTATCCTGTTTGGATGTTCTTGTAACTCCGTCCCCATTCGACGGAGGGGTAAAAAAAAAGAGAAAAAAGAAAAAAAAACGACTTATTCTCTCAGAAAATAACAGATGTGAAGGCAAAATACGTGACAACGCTACAAAAAAAAAAAACAGTAGGAGGTGACGAGAGGAGACAATCGCAGTCACAATGAGCAGCAGAAAACTATGAAAAAAAAAACCTGTTAAAAGCAATGTTGAAGTAGCTTTACGGCGCTGCTCCCAAACAACAATTATCAGCGTGAAAGAAATGAAAAAAAAAAACGAGGGAAAATCTATGTGTGTAAAGGAGGCAAAAATGAAAGGAGGTGCTTGTTTTGAAGCGTATATGGCAGGCCTATTCAAGCATGTGCGCTTTCAACTTATCTTTTTTCTTTCTTTTAGTTGTGTGTGCACGTGCATACAGGTGTGCTTGGGCGCTCCACAAGTGATAAATAGATTATTTTTGTCTAAGCTACGACGATTCCCTTCGATACACTCTTTGCAAGGTGACGGTGAGAATGTCGAAAAAGCGCAAAGCGGTGAGTGATAACACATGTCCATGATTAAGTGTACGGCAAGCGGATCACAAGGATACACACGGAGAGCAGAAAAGAAAAGAAGAAGGAAGAAAGAAGTAGAAAAGAAGCAGTATTGAGACTACCTATTGAAGCTGAGGAAACAAATTGCGCTAGCAACGCGCTCAGCAGATTGTCACCGCAAACACGAAATAAAACACACAAAAAAAGTAAACACCAACATGACAAAGAGAAAAGCTGATTTGACACCACAGCCTTTTTTTCGAAACAGTCACGAATGCTATTTTTTCTTTTTTTTTTTCTTCTTCTCTTTGACCAAATAGAGCATAAAGTGTAGTTCTCTGTTTTTTCTTTGTGCCATTTCGCCTGCTTTTCATTCGCCATTTGTCAACAATAGTAGTAGTTCATCAACTCCTTTGTTATTATTATTGTTTTACTTACTTCTTTTTCTTCTCGGGATCATTTGTCTTCTGTTCGGTAGTTAAAAAAAGAACCTGTTCATGACCTGTTTTCCCTTTGATGATATAAACCCCACATATACGCCCCCTACACGCCCACACGGCGCGAGTGGGGAAGAGAAAAAAAAAAAAACACACACACAAACACATACTCACTCTTTCAGCTGTGTGTGTGTGTGTGTGTGTGTATGTGCAAGAGCATCGAACAAGGTCGAACAAGGCCGAACAATGCGCCGAAGAAGCAAGAGAAGAAGAGAATTTAAATTAGAAAAACAAAAACCCGAGTGCTATAAACAACAACAACAAAAAAAAAAAAAAAATGAGCGCAGCTCTTACACTCACATAAACCTATACAACGGGAAAGGGGCAGTAACGTAGTTTTCGTAGCAACACCACCAGTAGAAAAGTCCACTAGGGGACGAAGGCTAAAAGACGGGGGAAAAACAAAAAACAAAAACCAGAGAATACGCACGTGCCCACGGGGAAAACCCCACAAGCAAGCAAGCAAGCAAAAAAAAAAAAAAGAAGAAAGGAAGAGGGTAAGAACATTGGCGGCAACTTGAGGGGATACACAGCAACTAAAAAAAAAAAAAAACAGTTGCATACTAAACAGCAACCACAACCAAAGTAATAATAATGAGGGAAGGGGGGAGTGCTGTTGTCACTTACGTGACATCAAACGCATTTTTTTTGTTTTATTTTGCTGCCTAGGTAAATGCGTGCGTACAGCTGGGGAAGACAAACAACAGGTCTCTCACAATTAAAAACAAAACAAACAAACAAACGAGGCTAACGTTTGGAAGGCAACGTGAGTGACGACTGGACACTAAACAAGAGTTACAAAAAAAAAAGTGTAGAAGAAAAAAATCATACGATAACAGCCACGAACGAAAATAAAGAAAAACAAAAGTGACAGAGACACCGCGCTCTGATTCTGCATCGACTGAGAAAGAAGAGGTCCTACACAATCAAGTCCTTTGGTTCATCTTCGCCTTCACGTTCCTGTAACCCAGTGTGCTTGCGTGTGTGTGTGTGCTGCTTCGCAAGCGTTACTCCTGCGGAGCGTACTTCGGGTACTTCTTCGCGATAATGGGCGCCATCCGCTGCCGGATCTCCGGCGTCAGGGCCTCGGGCTTCGTCATGATCGCGCTAGCCAGCGCGTGATGCGCCGGGTCGTCGTACAGGTTCTCCGACAACGCCTTGATGATCGCAGGAGGGTACTTCTGCGCTTTCTCGACGTTCGCAGCGACCACCTTCATCACTTGCACCGTGTCCACGTGCGGTGCATCGCTCCAGGCGTCCATGTCGGTCACCATCGCCACTGTCATATAAGCAATCTCAGCTTCGCGTGCCAGCTTTGCCTCAGTGCTGGTCGTCATGCCGATCAGGTGCCCGCCCAGCTGCTTGTTCGCCAGAGACTCCGCCTTGGTACTGAACTGCGGACCCTCCATAGTCACAATGGTTCCGGTGCTGTGGATCTTAAACTTGCTCTTGCCCTCCCATGCTTCCGGGAAGCACTCCCTCATCGCCTCCAACGTGACCGTGCGCAACGTGCGCGACATCGGGTGGGCAAAGTCAACGTGCGCCACAATGCCATTGTCAAAGAACGTGGACGCTCGGTTGAAGGTGCGGTCGATTAGTTGATCACACACTACGAGGTCGCCAGGAGCGTATTTCTCGTCCAGCGAACCGGCGGCGTTGATGGCGATGATGTACCGCACGCCGAGCTGCTTCAACGCGCAGATGTTGGCCCGGTAGTTTACCTCGCTTGGGTTGTGCTGGTGGTGCATGCCGTGACGAGGCAGGAAGGCGCAGGTGACGCCGCTGACCTTGGCAACGCAGATCTGGTCGCTGGGCTTGCCGAAAGGCGTTGTCATGTCGTAGAGCTTCTGGTCTTCGAGGCAGTCGAGTTTGTAGACACCGGAGCCGCCGATGACGGCGATAACGACCGGTTCGGGATGCGGACTGGCGTACATGTTTCTTAGTTCTTCTTTTTTTTTTGGCCGTTGCTGTAAATCGAGAACAAAAAAAAAAAGAAGCAAAAACCCCCCCGCTCAAAATGACAGTACACAGAATTAGAAAGGAACACCAACAAGAATGGGAAAGTGTGCGGCGAAGGCGAAATGGCGAAGCTGCTTAGCGCTTCAGCAATAGTTGTAGAGAGAAAAAAAAAAAAGAAACGACAACGGAGAAGGGTGGGAAGGCTGGAATATAAGAGTGGGCCAGGCAGCGAGAATGACAGAGAGGGAGAGGAGAAATTGACAGGTAATGCGATGCGGGCATAGCAATGTGGACAGCAAAAAAAAAAAAAAGTGCATTTCGAGTATTCTTCTTACGGAGAATCCCGTGAGACCGCGTTGAAAGAACACCCAACGTCGTGTCTTTGCTGCTTCCAAGTAGGTTTTGCTACCGAATAGGCAGCCAGTTTATATCAACAAGTACACTAGCAAAAAAAAAAAAAAAAGCTGCGCGAGCTACAAACAACAACAACAACCGTAGACTAGACGTAGTGTTATCTGTTTAAGTAATGAGCTAAAAGAACCTTATTCGGACGAGTTAATCATTAATGCCAAATCTTACCTACACACCAAAAATCATACACAAACACACACACAACCGCGCCAGCACTTTAAGGGATACAAGCACCCAACTAAATGATGAATCACAACACACGCACAAGTAAAAAAAAAAAAAAAGAAAAGAGCAAAGCAAAAGTGTTTAGTATGTCTCCGTCTGCACGCATTTAGAACACGTCCATCAGCACACACATACACACATACCAGACTTGGTTTGATTTCTTATATTAAAGATAACACATCTAAAGTTAACCGACTGTTAAAAAGAGAGAGAGAAAGAGAGATAGAGAGGGAGACGAGACGAAGGTGTGAGAACGTGTACGCAAGTCTGCCAGCAGTTCGCCTTCCTTCCCTCCCCCGTGCTGAACTCACCGCTTGTTGCTTGCCTTATAGTCTAAGAAGCCGTTCAGGTTCTCCAGGACTTCCGCCCACTGCTCTGCGTCTGGCGTCTCGGTCGACAAGTGGAGTTTCCGCTTCGTCTCCTTGTCCAGCTGCGCCCGTCGCTTCACGTAGGTCGCCAACTGCATCTTAAACGCCTCCAACCCTTCCTGCACCCCCAGCGGCCAGTACACGGCGGCGTCGTAGCGTTCATCGAGAAAGAGGTCGACGAGTGTGTTCGCCGCCTCGCTTCGCACGGTAGCCGCAGCATCGACCATCGCCAGCTGCTGCATCCACAGCCGCCGCTCCGCCGGATACGTCGGCACACTCGCCGGAACCAACTGCGTAAAGGCGTCCAACAGCTTTTTGTGAAAAGTCGCGGCCGGCCCGCCATTCGTGACGACGGCGCAGGCAAACCGGGCTGCCGTGGCAACCGCCTCTGGCTGCTGCGTCGAGGCACAGAGAAGCCCAACCGCCGCCACACACGCCTGCTTCAGCCCTGCGCTCGCCGAAGACTCCCATGAGACACGCACCAGGACGTCCACGTCCGCTGACGACGCCTGCACGTCGTTGCGCGCGGCCAATACGCCACCGTAGGCCTTGCTCTGCTTACGCTGCATCGTCCACAGCATCTGCACGAGTGACTCGAGCTGCAGCCAGATCAGCTGATGTGCACTGGCGGAGTGCTGGACAATATTTACCTGACTCGTGCGGTCGTAGTCCTCATGCTGGTGCTGCTGCTCAGCGGCGGCGGCGTTTAGGTGTAGCTCGTAACGGTGCTGCACCGCCAACATCAGCGCCCGCCAGGTGAGAGAGGGGTCGCCGAGGCTGGCGACGGGCAACATCAGCAGCAGCGTGCTCGCCACCTCCCAGACGTTGACCTCGGTGGAGAGCAACACCATCTGCAGCTCTGTAGCGGCCGCATTTGACTTCGCCTCGGCGCGCAGCGCACGCTGCTGTGCCTGCTGCGTCACAACATCTGCACCGGTATCACCACTGCTGCTGCTGGTAGACATCCACAGCACGTCTTTCAAAAGCAGGCCGAAGGAGTAGAAGAGGTTGCCAGACTGGAGTAACGGGGCCAGCGGGTTAGTGGCGAAGGCGGCCTCGTCGTCTTGCTCCGCGCTAACCCGCGGATCATTTTGCTCCCCCACCACGTTGACCACGACGTGCAGCAGTCGCACGGCGGACTGGGTGGCACGAAGCCGGTGCGTGGCGAGCCTCGTCGCGGCGCTCTTCACCTCCTCCTCGGCCACCTCACACGTGTCCATCAGGATCGGGAGCAGACCGCACCAGACGTGCATCGGCAGTGACACCTTCTGCAGGGCATCGCACAACAGCGGCAACACGCGCTGCAGGTTCGCGGCAGCGGGGGCTAGGTGGAGCAGCATGCCTTGCGTCGACAGCGTCGCCCGCAGCAGGTCGTACAACACGCGTTCCCGCTCGAGAGCGACGACGGTGTGGCACGGACCGACAAAGCTGGGGAGGGCGGCGTCGCTGAAGTGCTCTTGCAGCTGCACGTCTGCCGCCGGCTTCTCCGCCAGCCACGCACGCAGGTCCACGGCGTCCACGGCCGTGTTTAAAAAGCTGCGCTGCTCCGCCGTGAGCGTTGTCGCAGCTGATGACAACGACGACGAGCTTACAGGAGAGGCTGCCGCGGCACCACCAGCGGACTTCGTGTCTGCTGCTGCCGCCGTGACGAGATGCACCAGCGACGGGCTCTCCGGACTGAGCAACAATAGTACGTCGGACACACTGACGGCCAGTGATGCCAGCAGGCAGGCCTCCCGCCGCTTGTAGGCGCGCATCGCCAGAACGGTCTCGTTGACCGCCGCTGCCGCATTGCCTTCCTCAGCGTAGTACTGTGCGGAGGGGTGAAGCAGCGTCTCCCACGTCGTGGTCGTTGCGGCACGGAGAAGGTCAATCAGCAGGCAGAGGGCAGCCGGATCGGAGAAGGCAGCGGCGCAGGCTTCGCTGGCCTCGACACAGATCCCCACCAACAACAACACCTCCTCAAGGTGTCGAAGAAGAGTGAAGTAGAGGTTCCGCGTGCTGCCGGCACGACGCTTGCGCTGCCCGGATGCGTGCTGCGCCGTCAGGTCCGCCGCAGCGCATCCGTCCTCGTCGTTGTTGTTGTCGTCGTCATTGCCCTCGTGGTAGACGTCCATCCAGTCGTTCGGCGTCATGCGACGACGTGCTTCCTGCACCCGGGTCCAGTCCTCACGCACAAGTACTGCGAGGCTCTCGGCGAAGGACAGCCCGGAGGCTGAGTCAACCATGCCGGTGCCTGTCAGCGCATCGACTACGCGGTCCTGCTCGCTGTTCGTCACCAAGCTGCGCAGTGCATCTGCGGCGGCAATCTGCACGCACAGGAACGCCCTGTTCGGCTCCATCGCTTCTCTCACTTGCCCTCCATCGTTGCTGTTGGGTTGGTGTTGTGCATCGTTGATGGTCGGCGCTGCTGCGTATGGGGAGGCGAAAAGCAGCAGCTGCGCCAGACGCTGAGGGACGCCGTCGCGCAGAAAGGCGTCGTTATGCTTCGCTTGCAGAGAAAAGTGGGCGATGTCGCTGCACGCGTCTTCAAGGACGGCACACTCGGTCGACTCGCGCAGCTGCTGGACGCAGGGGGGCAGCGAGGATGGTGACGCATGAGCATGCGTGTGGGGAGCATTGTCGGCTAAGTGAGCCGCAGCATCGACGCTCGCCGTGACGCTGCAACTTTCAGTGGGGCGTTGCCGCAGTGATTTCACCGCAGCCACTTTTTTGCCTTTCTGGTTTGGCTTGCCCATCTTTGTGTGTGTGTATGTGTGTGTGTGTGTCTGGGAAGTCCAGAGACTGAGAAACCTCTATTCGAGAAAAAAAAAGTGCAGTATACAAGTGAGGGAGAAGGAGGGAAAGGGTTTAAAGAGGGCAAGGGAGAACGCTAGAAAACACCAGAAATGTGCTCGTATTTGCAGAGAAAACACTACGTTCCACGAAGAAAGCGGCGCACAAGACGAGATAGAGAGAGAGAAAAGTGTCTTTTCTTTCTTTATCATTAACCACTCCCTTGCCTTCCCGATATTATGAGGCACGCATAAACGCGTCGCTTCTAAACAGAAATACACATATTATCTTCAAAAGTAATGATGATAGGAAACGCCAGAGAAACGCTTGCTTAGCACCAAACGATAATAATAACAATAACACTAGTAACAGAGAGACTGCATCTGTCACTGGTTGCATTGAAGGAAGAGGGAAGACCCCCCCCCAAAAAAAAAAAAGAGCGAAGCTCTCTCACCATGTGTGCCTCTCCGTCATCTTCTTTTGCAACGTCGTGCGACTTTCTCCTACTTTTTTTTTTCTCTCCACAGCACAACTTTGTGATGTTTCTTTTCTTTTTTTTTTTTACTTCTTGCACAGGTTCGACAGTGCCGCCTTCACAGCATCGCGGGCGAAAGGGATGTAGGACAGGATGTACCACGCCAGCGCCGCTACTTGGACGATACTCATGATAATCGTCAGAACAACACTATCCAGCACCGCCGCAAAGATGATCGTGAGCACCATACTTATAAGATAGACCACCGACGCAATCCACCGGCCCTCACTAAACATGCTCTTGAACTGTCGCACCGGCCCTGCAAGGAAGAAAGTGCTGCCCAGCAGGGAAAGGCTGCCCACGGTAAACACCAGACCGAAGAGGACGTACTGCAGTAAAACCACGCAGACCCAGCTGAGGATAAGGCATAAAAGACCAAAGCCGGCACATATGCCGCAGCCCTGCAGCCGCTGCTTGAAGGTGAGGGAGGGGCAGAGGCTCTCTTGGCTGTCCGTCAGTCCGGCCGCGTTGCTAGCGCGGTCCAGCGTCCCACCGCTCGTGTTGACGGTGATTATGGAGGAGATCTTGTCCATGAGATGCTGAGAATCTATCGGCTGTGGTAGATGTGTGTGTGTATGTAAAGGCGACAGAGGTGTACGGAGTTGGGGGAGTGGGGAGGGAGGAGGAAGGGAGAGCAGGCACGATAAAAACACACACACACACACACACACACGCAAAACAAAAGCACAGAAAAAAAAAAGTTGTGGTGAAGCGCTGTGTGAAAAGAAAAGAGCTAAAAGAGAAAAAGGGTTTCGAAAAAGAAAAAAGGGGGAAAAAAAAAGAAGGCTGATGCGGATTTTTGCTGGTTGTCAAGTAGGGTCTTTTCAGCATGAGACTCATCGACACTATGCTATTGAACTTCATATATGTATGTGCGTTTTTTAAGTAGGCATACTTAGGCACGAAAGTGGACAAACAAGCCATGCTAACACTCTGCTCTGAGTTTCAGTACACACATCATCATCATCATCATCAAAGTGAAATAAGGGGTTTCATCTACGTTTCTTTATGGTATTTGATGCTTTCTTTCTTTCTTATTTCTTATTTTAAAGGTTTAAAGAGCTTATCCGTTATTTACCCGCACGCTATCCACGCAACCTTCAACTCTAAACACCCGAGAGCAACAAGTTAATGTGAACGCCGCGCATACTCTCCCTTCTATCCATTACAATTGTGGGGCTCTCATCACAACCACACACTTTAGGACAACCTACACACTACCACACACTTCACAAACACACACATACACACACAAATACAAACACCCAATCGTCACACCTTCACCATAAAAGCCTACGTGCCGCGCACGTTGTACTTCATGAAGTAGTCCGAAAACCCCACTTTCTCAAACGACTCGTCGCGGTGGTCGTACAGGTATCGCCGCGTTTCATAGAACAGGCTAGGCTCCAGCGGCACCTCGAGAATCACCACCTCACCCGTCTTCATCTCCTTCTTTTTCTTCTTGGCGCTGACGCTGTTCGCTGCGTAATACTGCTCCAGAATTGTGTCGCAGCGCTCTTTGTACGCGCGGCACGGCGTGCGGTGCACCGTCGCCCAGTGGGTCTTCTGACACTCTGGTGAGCAGTAGTATACTGCCTTGCAGCTGCTGCAGCGAAGAAACGGGCTGGGCGACGTCGCGGTCAGCGTCACGCGCTTCAGGCACTGCGCACAGACATCGCTGCAGCTCCGGCTGACGGTAGGGATGAAGTGAAGCATCGAGGTGGAGGCGTCAACGAACATTAAGTCGCGTGCTTGCTCCACATTGGCGTCTGTCCACTCAAATGAGCCACTATCGCTCTCGCCTGCTGCTGTGCTCTTCGTCATAGAGGGTTTGGTGTATCGCGGCAGAGCGCGGCGGATGTCCATGAGCGCTACAATCGCATCCTCATCCTCCTCCACACCTTCACAGGCGTCGTCACGCTGGGACTGCTGCTGATGCGCTTGTCGTGCTGCGCGCAGCTTTTCCTTCAACACAGCTCGACTGCTACTGTTACTCCTGTTGCTGCTGCCAGTGGCGGACCCCGCGCTGCTCTTCTGCTCTGACCCACCCGCGGTTCCTCCCGCCGCGGTTTTTCCATCCGCCGCACGGGTCTCGTCCATTGCCCCGCCGCCTGACTGGATAATGGCGTCAATCGCGGGCAGGAACCATGGCAGCTCAGCCAAAAACTCCAAATTCGCCTTCGCGTGCGCGTTCAGCTTTGCCTCCACGACGGCTGCGGCGGACGTCGGAGCGCCCTTGTGTGTCTGGTCCAGCCGGCACAACTCCCCTAGAAGCGAGACAGTCTCCCAGCGACACTCATGACAGATAGCGTTGTTACGCTGCGCCAGCATAAAGGCGACGCTTTTCAGGAGCTTCTCCCGGCGCGGCTTACTTGCTGCCGCGATCGCGATCGCGGCAGCGGCGGCATCCGATGTGATCGGGGTGAGGGCGGGATCCTCAAAAAGGAAGAGCTTCACGGAGGGGTGGAAGGCGACGGTGTTGAGCGCCACCACGTTGTACGCCTTTGCGTCGAAGGAGACGTCGGTTGAGGTGAGCTGGGCGTAGATCTGGTCCAGCGTGATTGGATCTGGACGCGGCGGTGGCGGCACCTTCGGAGGCATCGCGCTGATAATTAGAAAAAAAAAAAAAACAGTGAGGGCTGAGCGGAGTGACTAGTAAGGGTCTAGAAAATAGTGAGCAACTAAGAAGAGAGAGAGAGAGCGAATGGGCGCGCAAGTGCTGAAAAGAGTCAATGGAGGTCTCTTACCGCGTCCCTCGCTTGCTGACGCCTTCTACGTGCGTACATGTGCATTCGCGGCCGTTGAAGAACCTTTGTAGTTAGATGAATCTATGAGCTTATCGGTGACGTACACATAACAGCAACAACGTCAACGGGGAAAAAAAAAAACACTTAGAACTTAAACCTCGTAACAGTTTCGCTATAACACACACACACACACACACAGTGTTTTTTATTCGAAGTACGTAAGGCAATAATGTGACTCGCATACTAAACCAAAACCACTTATGCAAACAACAACAAAACAAACACACACACACACACACAATGAGAACCTCATTGCCTTTTTTTTTCCTTTCCTTTTTTTTTTTTAAACCGCTCTTCAGGTGCTTCACGCCGCAACGTAGTCCCGCAGCTGCTGCAGCCACAACTCGTACTCCGCCTGCTCGATCCAAATCGCGTACTGGCCCACAAACTCGCCCAGTTGGTCATCCACACCGCGCTCCGCCAGCCAGCCCTGAATGCCGTCCAAGACTTCTTCCTCCGCCTCGTCCAGATTCGGGCCTGGGTAGCCACCAAATGGGTTCACGTAGCATGGGCGCGTCGCTGCGGCGACATCCGCGTCGGCGGTCGACGGCGGCGAACTGGGGCTGGGTGTGCCGTGATACACGACGTTGTCCACCACCAACTCGCCATCCACGACATCGCAGCGCACCTCGATGCTGTCGTGGTAGAAGGTGTGCTCGTCGAAGGCGTCGTTGTCCAGGTCGAGGTCGGCCCCACTGTGACCACCACCACCATCACTGTTGTTGTTGTCGGCATTCTGGCTCTCCACTGCCTCGCCCTCCGAGCGGACGCGCTGGACAAAGAAGGAGAAGGGAAAGTGCTCGCCGCGCACGTCGCACTCCGGATCAAGAGAGGCATCACGAGCCGTGAGCTGCAGACGCAAGAAGTGCTTCTCCACCGCGCGGGGAATCGGAGCATCCTGCGGCTTGGCTGCCTCCTCCTGCTGCTGCTGTTGCTCTCCGGACTCCTTTTCAGTGTTGCTGGTACCGTCACTCTCGTTGCTTGTTGTTGTCTTGACAGACGCGTTGCCGGAAGCGGAAGACGACGAGGTCGGCGGTGGCGGCAACCAGATACGACGACCGTAGATGAAGCTCGTCCCCTCCGTGTGGTGCATCGTCCAGCCTACCGGCACGGGTGGCGGACCTTCCTCCTTATCCAGTCGGTATTTCTCATCCATTATTTCCTTTTCGATGCACTTGAGGAAGGACATCTCTGGCAGCTCTACGTCATTCGGTGGAAGGGCGTCGCGCAGCGACGGCGTGTGGGAGAAGTCCACCGAGCTGCCCTCGTGCTCTGCGTCGTCTGCGTTGCCGTGTTCCTCTGCCGCCTTGTCGGAGTTGTTTTCGTCGTTTGCCTCAGCTTCTTCGCCGCTGGTGCTGCGACCCTTGTCCGTGGGAGGCATCGTAGCGTAGAGGCACCGCTGCGCTACGAGGCAGGTGTCACGACCACCGACGTGGCAGGGGAACGCGGGAGCGCCGGGGGGACAGCGCGTCATCGAGGCCGCACATGCTCTTCGCGCGGCGGATATGGCGGGAAACCGGAGGCCGCTGACGAGGGCCGTTGTTGAAGCACACGCCCGCTTGGCAGACAAAGAGCGTACAATGGACCTCTGCATCTTTTTTCTCCTTTTTTTTTTGTCGTGTGATGCGTCGTAAAGTGTATGAGAGAAAAAGGCAAGACAGTACTGAAAGGACGGTAACTCAAACAAGAACTCAAGGCCAAACACTGGAGTGGGAGGAAAGCTGAGCGATGATTGCGGTTCCGCAACACAAAGACGAAGACAACACACACACACACACACACCACACACACACACACGATAACGAGAGCGTGGTAGTATCAACTTTTCAAGGAGGTGAAGGCAGAAAAAAAGAAGCAGAGACAATTGATAAGCAGAGCGTGAAAAACAGCGTCAGAATACAAAGACATCGGCTGAGGCAAGCAGTTTTTTTTTTTTTTTTGGTTTGTTCCACAACCGCATTTCAACCAAAAAAGTAAAAGAAGAAGGAAGCAAAGAAAGAGAGAGAGAGAGAGAAAGACGACACAGGTAGCGTCGTAAGGCATCACACGCATCGTGGAACACAAAGGTACTTGTTTCGGAACTCGAAAGTGTGCACCTGTGTTTTCTTGAACCTCTGCTCTGTGTCAAAAGTACCTCATCATCACGGCGGAAAAAAAAAAAAAAGAAAGAAAGGTGATGGCTGGTGTGCCACACAACGCCCTTTCTTTTTTTTTTTTCTCTCCTGTATCTTCTTAACCCCTCCACATACACACACACATAAAAAAAAAAAAAAACGGCCGGCCGGCTTCATAGTCCACCTCAGCCATACTTTCTTGAACAAACACACTCAACTTACTCGCACAAGTGTAGAGTGTTTCACAAAGGTGTTTTTTTTCTCTGCTGTTTTCTTTCCTTCTTTTTTTTTTTTTTGTTGTTGCTAAAGGCAAGAGACAAGAACTACTACATCGAGAAACCTTAGAGGAGCTTCTCTTTCAGCATACAAAAAACTAAAGGAAATGACACGTAAAACAAGAAAACGAAACAAAAAAAAAAAGCTCCTGCGCCACAACTGAAGGCAGCACCAACACGCACGTACACACGCTGAGACTCATGAAGAAAGTCATGACGTGAAAACAGAAAAAAAAAAAAAAAGAGTCCCGCAGGACAAGAAAGAAAGGCTTCAACTCTTTTTTTGTCTGTTGTGTGCATTTGTGTGTGTGCGTTTGTATGGTTTTCCGAGGCTGCACAACTACATGCACTCTTTTTTTTTTTTTTTATTGGTGCTTCCTTTCGCTCCCGTCTACTGCCTAAAGCGAAAGGTAAACCGAGTGCCCCGTCTACTACACGTATCCCTAGGTATTGAAGATATGAATAGAAAAAAAAAAAAGGAAAGCAATTCACTAAAAAAAAAAAAATGAAAAGAAAAGCACGTGGAAGAACTTGTTCCCACAGACACTACTCAACACGAGAGAGAGAGAAAGGAGGGGAAGAGATGGAAAAAAAAAAAAGAAGAAAAACACACAATGATAATCGTATGCCTTCCACGGTTGTTTTTCTTAGTTATTTTTCTTCTTCCCCCCTTTTTTTTTATTACTCCATAGAGAACACGGCACCACGGTTCTTCCACTCCCAACCATTGCGGTGCATACGCAGGGCGTACGTCCCGAGTGCGTAGGCCCAGCCGACTACGCCAAGGAAGGAGAGACGCAGCCAGAACTTCCAGTGGAGGGGACCGAAGAAGTTCTTCAGCGCAAAGTGCCCCATGCCGAACCAAATACCCGAGAACGGGCGGTCAACGTGGCGCACCGGTGTGGTAAGGGCAAACGGCGCCCAAGGGTCCATGTACTGCTTGCTGTTCCAGCCCTTCCACCCCACCGGACGAGCGCGATAGTTCGGCTCATGGTGGGGGTGCATGCGCAGCGTGCTGAAGCGCAGATAGGCGCCGGCACGCTCGATGCTGGGGATCGTGGTAATGGCTTTGGCCGTGCCATCCGCGGCGGAGCGGCGAAGAACGCTGGTGAGCATTATTCGAAGCGAAGGTGTTGTTGTTGTTGTTGTTCTTATTCTTCTTCTTTTTTTTTTTCTCTCTTTCTGGGATGTGATGTGGTGTATTTAAAAAAAAAAAGAAGACGAGGTGCAGCTTTTCTCTCGTTATGTGGGAAGAGAGCGAGTAATGCAGACCAGGCCGAAGCGTGGGAAGAGAAGGGAGAATAGAGAATTTGGTAGGGGGAAAAAAAAATGGGAGAGAAGAACCACAAAAAAAAAAAAAGACGATCAAGTCAATGCAATCAAACAGCGGGATCGAAAAGCCATGATAGAAGAACTTACTTCGGACAAGCCTACTCGCCAAAAAAAAAAAAAAAAAGAACTCTCCTCGTTTCGCATAAGCGTAGTGTAGTAGAGCGTCGCTACCTTGTTGTTGTGGACAGCAGCAGCAGTAGCAGCAAATAAACAGTGCTTCACAAGGACATCCCTTGACATGCACATTGCCCCCTCCCCTCTCGTTGCTTTAGCGATGAATTATAAAAGAGAAGCACGTACAGAGACAGATCCACAAGCACATTTTGATCAGAGGAAACAACACAAAAAAAAAGGGGGATTTTGAATCAGGGAGAAAAACACTCTAGGAAGAAGTAAAATAAAGGTGGAAAAAAAAAAGAGCTTCAAAAGCGTTTAAATTCGTGTAGTGTCTAAACTTGAATAATCTACGAAAAACAAAGACGGATGCCATTTTCTTTTCTTTTCTTTTTTTGTCAAGAGAAAAACCTGATGGTGTTATTAACCGCAGATCAGAGAAAAAAGAAAGAGACGTTTATATAAAGCATGCAATAAGCGAATCGATAAATAAACAAGAACAACAACAACAACAAAAAAAAAGAGCTTCATACAACACTTCATAAATCAGCTCTCGAACAGAGAACGCACGAGCTCGAAAGGAAAAACTAGCATTTTACAGCTGCTGATATCGCTCCCAGTTTTGCCGACTGCGCGAGCCGTCGATCAACAGCTGCAGCTGCGCCGCGGACATGCGCACCTCTGCCACCTCACCCGCGACGACAGTGCCACCACCACCACCACCACAGTTCAAGGCGCTGCTGGGCCGGCCCATGCTGCTGCCACTAGGCGATCCACATGACGAGAACATCGATGGTGAAGCGTTGCTCGCCAACGCGTCCGTGTCCAACTCGCCGCTTTCTCTCATAAATTGTTGTTGCTGCTGACGCTCACGCTGACGCTGCGCGAGGGCAACCGCCTGCTCCGCTGCCAGCTCCTTGGCCCGTCGCAGCGCCGCCAGCGGTGGCGGCGGGGCCTCCTTCACCACCGCTGCCGCATCCGTATCCGCATTCGCATAGCCCTCCCCGTCCTCCGGCGAGTATTCCCTCATCACAAAGTCAGCATTCCCAAGAGAATGGTAGAAGCTCTGACGGTTGTTTTCATCAAGACGACCCTCGCTACGACTGTAGCTGCGCATGTCGGTGTAGCTCGTCACACTCCGCTGCCGCGGCTCTGATGTGGCCGCGCAGCGTACGTTGTCGCCTCTTGCATCGTTACCATCGTCACCGCCTACACCGCCGCCGCAGCGACGACGCTGGCGCCGGCGTGAGCGACTGGAGTGCATGGACATGGAGGGACGCTGCCTTGCTGCGTTACCCACACTTTTTCCGTCCACCGCCGCCCCCCCAGCAGAAGACGCGTTTTTGGTCAGCATTGCCACATCGCTTTTTCGGCTGATGGGATGCTTGTGAGATAGCGGTCCGACTGTACTGTTTCCTCGCCTTCCTTCAGCACCGCCGACGACCACAGCGACAGCCTTCATGTTCGCGTCGTTCGCGTTGCGTGGCTGTAGGCCGCCAACACCCGCACCAGTGGTTCCCTTTTTTATCGCATACGGCTTTGCTGTGGATGCTGGGGAGGCATTCACGTGTGTGTGGGTGAATGCGCCCGGCACGTTCTCTGACCGCGGCGGCGGCGAAGTGAGCGACGATGGCGAGCCGTTCGAGTCTACGTCGCTCCCTGCAGCTTCTCCATTCAACCTATGGTGGCTCTCTCTGCTTTCCTCTGCACGCGACTTACCATGATTCGTTGGTGCAGACGGCGTCGGTGAAGGACTGCGTGGCGATGGTGGCGCCTTCTCGTGCGAATCGAGGTCGAGTCGACGCGACGGCGACGGCGTTTTCGAAGGAGAAACTCGACTGCAGGAGCGGCGGACCAGCACGACAACCTCCGCCGTCGCCTCTGCGTCTGTAGGCTGCGTTGTTGTGACCTCCGGCTGCATAGACAGGTCAGCATGCGCCGGCGGCGGCCGCAAAGGCGCAACGCCGTGTTCGGGCTGCTCCAAAGAAGGCCGCCTGCACGTCCAGACAGAGACCTCCGCAGCGGACTGGACAACGATGCTCGCTGCGTCAGCTCCTTTCTCTGCCTGTGTACCCTGCAGCTCGTCTCCCACGCTGCTCTCTATTGTGGCATGATGTGTTGTGGCGGTAGAAGGCTGATCCTCGCCTTGTTTCTGCTGGCACTGCTGTCGTTCGTTCGCCACCGTCGCCAGCAACGTGCCAAACAGCGCCAGCTCTCGCTGATTCATGCGCTGGAACTCCTGCAAAAACTCTTTACTCTCCTCCATCGTAATCATCGACGACGCAGCCGCGCTGACCGTGTTATTATTGTTATTGCCGCTGTGGTTGTTGTCGTGGCGTACAAGCGTCGTGCGGCTGGTAGCTGGGCGACCAGCTCGAACACGCCGCGTCGCTGCACCAGACGGCCGCGCCGGCGACCCAGCTGCGGTCTTCTTCGATATTGACACAACCGGTCGTGTACGCTGTGTTTTCACAGCTGCCGCACCGCCGCTGCCAGTGGTGCTGATCGCGGGTCGAGCACCCGCACCGACCGCCGCACGCCGTGTGAGGGCACCAGAGACGACGGCAACACGTGTGGCGCAGCGATCGCTGAGGCGACTCGGCTCATGCGAAGCCGCTGCTGCTGCTCGAGTGGTGGTGGCGGTCGACGATGGAGCGCGGCTGGATTTTGGCGAGCTGTTGACGACGCGTGTAGCGCTGGTGGTGCGCGAATGCGCCGTCCGGTCACATGAAGCAGCAATTGCTGTGGTAGCACCTGATGGAGGCGACGGAAGGAGAGCAGCAGCAGTAGTAACAGTGATGGTGGAAGAGGCAGAGGAGGTGTCGTTGTAATTGTGTAGGCGCCGAGACACATTCGGCAACGCGCGAATGGCGGTCGGAACAGCGGTGCCCGCCTCGCCCGCCGTCACTGCAGTGGTGCGTGACGTGGCGCGACGAAGCGCTGGTGCGGAGTTGCTGCGTAGCGCACCCGCCGTCGTCGTCGTCGGTGCCGCGGCAGCATTCCTTGTCAGTGGACGAGTCGCTTTTTGCGGGGAGGAGCTGCCGGAAAGCACTGAACTCGCCTCCTCAATCGCAGCTCCCCCGGCAGCAACGTCGCCACGGATGTTGCCAGCGTGCCGGCTCGCATCGCCACCACGGGTCGTGTAGAAGGCAAAGGTGCCGGAAGGAGTGCGCTGGTGCGGCGGTGGCATTGCAGCCGCGGTGGCAGATCTCGCCGGTCGTCGCGTTCCACTCGATGCTGAAAAAGAACGGCGCACACACGGAGACGATGGTGCTGCTGCTGTGGCTGTGGCGGTTCTGGTCGCGGACGGCGTGCGACGACGTGCCCTATCATCGCCTGCTGCTGCTGCTGCTGCCTTGCTCGACGCAGTGCGCACGAGACGCGACTTCTGCGGTAGCTGCAGGCGACTGCACGCGGCAGCGGCACCGGGCAACTGCGAGGCTGCCATCGACGTCGATGCCACAGCCGCAGCGTTGTGGGACGGAGTTGGATTGTGGTGGTGTCGGTACAGCCCGCTCGGTCGCGCAAGCTGCACGCGCGGTGGCGGGGGTGGCGGTGAAGCCAGATTCTCCGCCACAGCAGTGCGGGATGCAGCTGTGGGGGACGGCCGTCGTGGCATTGCCAGCTGCTCTGCCGCAAACGGCGAAGGCCCAGTCAGACCCGTGCTCAGACTCGGGGCCGGCTGCGCGTACGTCGCCCTGCGGAGGCCGCTGCTGTTGGCGGAGTGACTGCGACGCTGCTGCTGCTGCTGCTGCTGCTGCGACGACGGTGGTGACGGCAGTGCGGACACGTGGTGCGTTGGACTTGCAGGAGAAGGCGTTAAGTGCTGCCGCTGCTGTTGCTGCTTGTACTTCTGCTGACGCTTCCGTTGTTCTTTCTGTGGCGGTGTGCAGGCTGCTGCTGCTGCTGCTGCTGTTGTTGCATGAGCAGCGCAGAGCATTGTAGCCGCCGCCGCCGCCTTCTTCACCTCTCGCGGCCTTACACCATCACCCTCATTCTGCGCTGCGTGTGTTAATACTTGCGTCGCAGGTGGAGAGGAGATCGGTGATGGGGGTACGCCGGCTGATTTTTCACCAGAAGTGACGCCGTTGCTGCCCTGCTCGGTGGCCCCACTCGTGCGCGTTTGATTCGTCAGCACGCAGGAAAACGGCGAGGCATCGTGACGTGGCTCACTGATGGCGTGCGTCGCGTCGGTCTCGGGCATGCATACAGACTTCGACGGTGCCGCACTGGCTGCCCCGACGACCACAGCTGCCGCTGTTGCCGCGGGGGATGGAGAGCACGAGAGGGAGCTGTACGGCACGAACTCGGGCGTTGAGGCCGCGCTTCGCTTCAGTGTGGCGCCCTCTCCCATTCCATCAGTCGGCACTGAGGTGGGAGGGCTGCTTGGACTCGTGTCCGTCATCGGTGCCTTCGTCGGTGGCGTCGACACAGGCAGCCTACTTGGGCTGTTATGGTTGTGGTTATGGGCTGCAGTGGGTGAGTGGGGCTGACGTGTGCGCTGCAGCGTCGCACCGTCGAGTGTCGTGTGCGCCAGCTGCGACGTCGAGCACGCGCGCGACGCCGGGGAGGAGGAGGCGCGAGTGCGGCTGCGCGTCTGCGCACTGTCGTAGCTGAGGCGGCGGCACGTCGTGACAGGCGGTGAGGGCGACTTCGTCGTCGCGTGCGGCAACTGCTGTTCCTGTGGTGCTGTCATTACTGGATGCGAGAGCGTGTCGGAGTTGTCGGCGGTCGAAGGCATTGCGGAGGTGCTCGTGGTGGTGTCAGATAGGGACTTCACGAATGTCGTAGAAAAAACGAAGAGGCGGCGTTAAGAGGAAAAAGCAAAGCACAAAAAAATCTAAGAGTCTAAAAAAAAAAAATGAGGGTGAGGGGGAATATGTGTTGTGCTGTCTAAGGAGGAGAGAACGAGATGTAGGCGGAAGAAGAAAAACCCCGCGTATGCAAAGAGAAATGGTGACAATGATCAGATTACACTGTGCTGAGAAGGAGTGTTTGAAAACCAAACAGTCGAGCACACGTTACAGAGCGTATGTAATGCTGTTGATCGCAGCTCTTTTTTCCCTTCTTCTTTGTGTATATCGCTTCCGCGTGTTGTAAAGGTGAGAAGTTGAACGAATGACACATTCAAAACACACACACACATATATATATATATATATATATATATTTATATATATGTATATATATATTTATATATATGTATATTTTAAGGTTAAAAAAAAAAAAGATAGAAAGCCTTGAATTATCAACCGTGAATGCGCCGGTTTAGTTTTAAAGCAGAATTAAAAAAAAAAAAGAAGAAAAAGGCAGAGGGAAAGATAAGGAAATTACCATAAAAGTAGAGAGACGAAGATTGTTCTCTTGTTGTTGTTGTTGTGTGTGTGCGGACGTCCAAACGTGTTTCTTGTTAACAAGCGGCAGTGAGATATGGAAATTGGTCCTCATTTTTTTTTTTTTTGTGTTTTACTGCTGTCGTAGTTCAAAGATCCCGTTGTGCACGTCATGCTAGTCTTTTATACGGTATTGCCAAAAACACTCTCAAACACACACACACACACACACACACACACACACACACAAACGCGTACCCTTTTTTTTATTTTCTTTTTTCTCTCTCTTACGTTCACCATGTTCAGCGGAGGAAGAGTAAGTACAAACACTCGAATTCAATGAAAAAGTGGGAAAAGCGAAACATAGAGATGATATGGAAGAACAATAAACAACAACAACAGCAACAGCTCGACAACCTGGGGAATAAACAAACCAAAAAAAAAAAAAAGAACATGGTCAAGTTCAACAAGCACTCACAATAATGATAATAGTACAAGGCAGCACATATACGAAAAGAGATAAGAAAAAAACAAAAAGGTGAAAGAAACATGAAAAAAAAAAATGAGGAGGAAAATTGGCATCATGTAGACGATACACATATGCTGTACATCTCGTGATACGTTGCACTCTTCCGCTTGTGCTGAAAACGAAAACAGAGAAAAAAAAAAGAGAGAGAGACTCCATTTATAAACTCCCCCAAACGACGACAATAACGGAGCACTGCCAAAAGAACAGGGATGACCACTTTTCGTAACATCAGGCAGCGATAGGAAACAAGATACAAGCGTCCTTTCTAGCAGAGCTTGCGTGCATGACGCCTTAGTTCACAGGGCTGTGGAGGTCGTCCGGCTCGTCGGAGGTCTCATGCGAGCTCAACGCCCCAACTGCCTTTAGCGTCGTGTGTACGCTGTTCAGCAGCTGCTGGCCCCACCCTGGCAACCGCGCTCGCGGCGACGACTCGGGCGAGTTCACTTCCATCGCTCGCGGTCGCTGGTACGTCCTAACACGACCGTTGTGCGGGCTGTTGCTGTTCATCGATCGGCTGTTCTCACTCGGGTGACAAGGCGTGCTGGAGAGCACGTGCCCGACGTTTTGCGCAGACTTCGTCGGGCTGGATACCGCCTGCACGGAGGAAGCGGACATGGCATCTGTCGCTGCAGCTGAGGAACGAGATGCGTTCGACACAAGGCTGTGCTCCTGCGCGTCGTCGATGCCGCGGAGGGTGTCGTTCCATGACGAGTAGTCCTCGCGGGGCGCGCTGCCGTCACGCACCCCCAGCAGCAAGGACGGGTTCGCCGTAACACTCCGTGGCGAGTGCCCTTCAATTGGCGAGGAGAGGCCCGAGGAGCTCAGCGGGTTGTCGAACGGCTGCTGCTCCTGCTGTGCTGCACCGACAGCGGTGATTGTTTGTGTTGCAGGCAGGAAGGAGGAGACGGACGCTGCGTTGTTTGTGGAAGTCTTTAGAGGCACGAAACCACACCGTGCGAGAAACGCTTCCAAGGAAACGTCGCTCGACTCGCGGCCGTAGTTGGGCGGCCACATGAACGACGCCAGAAACGGCGACGACGGCGTCAACAGCGACGACGCCGCATCGGTTGACGGGGAGACGACGACGCTCGGCTCTTCGTCTTTTTTCACCGCCCACGCTGGCGGTGCCGCGATGTGCGTGCTTTTTCTGTCGTTTTCCTGCTCTCGCTGTTGCAGCGCCAAGGACGAGAGCCGGAGACGCAGCAGCAGGTTTTGCTGCTCCACCTCCGCCAACCGCGCCTGCGCCGTCTCTCGCGCACGCCGCTCTTCCGCCAGTGCGACCGCAACGCGCGACAGCGACTGCTGTTCCGGGGACGGTGGCGGCTGCGATTGTTGTTGTTGTTGCTCCTCGCTGACACGGAGGTTACTGGGCATGGAGACTGGCGGGGGGGAGTAGGTGAACGTTGCTGGGGCTGCTGGAGCAGGAGCAGCAGCAGCAGAGGCAGAGACAGAGGTAGAGGTAGAGGCATAGGGCAACCCGACTGCTGAGGCAGCTGCGATGAGGCGCTGCTGCATCTCGCGCTGTCGTTCACGGAGGGGATAAGCGGAGGAGGAGAAGGCACGCACCAAGGGATTCTGCCAGTACGCCGCCGCGCCAGCACCACTGCCACTAACTCCAGCGGGACTGACAGGTGAGATGAGGGACTCGGTCTTCCTGTCTGCGCCACCACTCTTACGCCCGTCGCCCTCACTTGCGGACCTCACAGTTGTTGTTGTTGCTGCTGCTGGAGCTATGGACGCAGGAGATGGCGGTGAGGGACGCCACCACGATGCGTTGTCCACCAACTTCTCCCCACCAGCCTGGCCTTCCTCCTCCTCTTCTTCCGCCGCCTTCCCTGCAGCTGCTGCGCTTGACGACGACCCTCTGCCCGTCACTCGTTCTGTGTCACTTAACGGCCCCACGCTGCTACTGTTGCCCACCACTGTCGACGGCGCGCCGCTCTCCGCGCCCGTCAGCGACGTGGGAAACGCGATGACTGTCTGGCAACCTGCTCGTGTGTCCAGTCCATCGTGAATTATGCTACCATTGTTCGGCAGCCGTGCTGCGCCGGCACCGCCGCTGCTGCTGTTACTCGCGAAGTAGCCTAGCTGCTCTTCCAGCCACCACGCGTAGGCCGCCATTTGCTGCATCTGATTACGCATCTGCCAAGCGTCGCCTGCAAGTTGGCGCGTCTTGGACTCTGCCGCCAGCATCGCCTCCAGGGCGGTCCGCTGCTCCCGCTTGTACTTCTCCACCAATGCCGCACTCACTTTAGCGTTGTCGTTGCTCGCCTCGTCGTCCACCAGCGCCGCACTCTCGTTCAGCTTTGCCTTGTTCTTCACTGTTTTGGAGAGCTTGGCAAAGCGCAGCGTCGACATCGTCTCCGACGCGTCGCGGTAGTCCGGGGAGAGATTGCACAGTAAAAACGTAATCGCGTTGCCGCCGAGGCTGCTCTGCAAGATGCGGGTCAGCTTGCTGTCGCGGAATGGGATGTGCGCATCGGCGCTCACCGTCGCTGCAGCCGTCGTCGTTGTCGCCGCCGCGGTGCCGCTTGATGAGGGTCGTGGTGTTGGCGGCGTCATCGCACTCAGCAGCCGCATGACGTTACCCAGTGCGGACAAGGAGAGATTGATGTTCTGCGCCTCCTTCAGACGCAGGCCGTGCGCGCCGGTGTGACTCACCCGCTCCGACCCGGCAAGATCGACCAGCGTCAACGTGGAACGAAGGATGTCGAGGACCAATTTCCCTGTACTGCTGTCCTTTGCTTTCGCATCCTTCTCGTTCTCGTTCGCGTGCTTGCCATTGTGGCGCCGCCAGTGACGCTGCTCCACCTTCACGAAGAAAAAAGTGTGGGCCCGACTGCTGTCGCTGTTCAGCTCCGTGCTGGCCATCTGTCGTTGCCGCAGCGCCTTCCGCATCACCCGCATGCCCTCGTGCAGGTCGTGAATCGGATGCTCACGCAGTCCTTCAATGTACACCGGCTCCTCCGTGTCTCGTGTGGCGCCATAGCAGCCGCGGACCCGCGTGGACGAGCGCGACTTGAATGTGCTGGCTGGCGGCTGGCCCTGTCGAATCACAAGCTGACTGCCCCCGCTCTTGCTCGTGCTACTGCGGTTGAAGCCGTTCGTGGCGGCAGAGGCGCGTCTGCCAGATCGATTAGCGGACGATCCACCGGCGCTGGCGCCGTCGCTGGTGCCACCGCCACCGGAGACTTTGACGTATGGCCTCTGGGACGGTGATCGCGACTTGGAGGCAACAGCGGCGTCGCTGTTGGGCAGCCGTCGTGAAATGCGAGTCCGCAGTGACGCGGTAGCAGTGTTGTTCGGTCTTGTATTACCACCACTACTACTGCCACTACGGTTGTTGTTGGCGTTGCTTGCTGCATCGCCAATTACGACCACCTGCTTCTTCGCCGGGTCTCCTGCTGTCTCATTTTGCCGCGATGGCGAGGGGGAAACGGAGGTGAGCTGACCAACCGTAATTCGACCGCGTCCTTCTTCGCAGCCGGCTGCGATGGGAACGGTCAGGTCGTTGGTGGCTGGTTGCGACGGGTCTGGCTCCTGCGCGTTCTCTCCGTCGTTGTGCAGCATCGCCGGGAGCTTCTGCCCGTGCTTCGTCCTGTCCGGGCTGTCTGTCTGCAAGTCACTGCTGTGATTTCTCAACTTCGCATTTTCGCTGTTGTTGTCATCGTCATCATCGTCATCGTCATCGTCCTCGTCATCGTCATCAGACGACGACACTGCGTTCAGTACATCTAAATCCTCCGCGTTCCAGCAGCGATTGCTGTTGAGGCTCGTCTTGCCGGCGCCGCTGTTAGGGATAAAAAGACCGGGATAAGTTGGGAACGCGCCGCTCGAGCTAGTGGCGGGTAGTGACTTCATCTCCGTACCGCTGCCTTCCCTTGCTGCTCTTGCGGAGCTGCTCCGAGACCCACCGCGACCTTTCTCATTCTTTGAAAACGTTACGGGCGACTTCACCAGCTGCGCATTCTCCCGCGCCTCATCCTCCGCCGCGTCTGCCCTTTTCGCTGCCATTGTTGGCTGTTTTGGACGTTTTTTGCTCAGCTTCTCTGGCAGCAAATCACGCAGCTCCTCATTGTACAGCTCTAACGCGCTGAACGTGACGGTCCACGACGCGAGCGACTTCCCTGTGAGGTCAAATCCTGCTGCTTTCCCTTCATTGTCACTGTCGATGCGCCGCGCTTCAAGTTTGCTGAAGAGGGCACGCAGCATGCGTGGTAGCAGTCCGACCTCCGACGCAATCCGCACATGTTCCTTTGAAAAGGCAGAGGAGGAGGAGGCGGAGACGGAGAGTTCCTGTGTGGACATCAGCGACGTCGCAAGGTCAGGCGCCGCCGCCGCCGCTGCTGCTGCTGCTGGCACGGATGACCGCCACCGCAGCGCCTTCTTCCCCAGCCGTCCGCCATTCGGTCCGACAACAGTGTAGGTTTTTCCGCTGCCGCTCTGCCCGTAACATAGGACGGTGCCGTGATAGCCGGCCAGCACCCGCTCCACTGCCCGCTCCCCAATTTGCTCCATTACATCACGCTGCGTAACGTGCTCGTCGAGGATGTGGTCAAAGTAAAAGCGGAGGGTGCGGATGCGCTTGCCGGACGCCGCCGCCATGTCGGACTTGTCACCTTCCGCCGCCGCCGCAGAGCCTGCGGTCATGGTGCCGTCAGGTCCTGACACCGTTGCTGTTCCTGCTGCACCGCCTCCGCTACTGTTACTCGCAGCGCTTCTCGCCAACACGCTTGCGGGGACGGCTGTGCTGCAGTCAACGAAGCCACGCCGGGCATCAACGCGCACGCAGCTGTTGGTATCTTTGCTCGCTGGACTGGAGTTGAGCGACGGCGAGGTGGTCTTCACCCCGCAGGCCTCCTTGCAGGGGCGAATACGAACGGCAACGAAGATGTTCATTTCGCCCTCTCTCGGCGCTCCGGCAGCGCCGTTCTCGCCCTGTCCATCTTCTAAGCGTTCGTCAACCAGGTGCTGGCCTTCGCGCTGCGCGCGGTCGCCTTTCAAAGAACACGCGTCGTTGCTGCAGGACGTGGCTGGCTGCTTTCGACTTGGCGCTGGTGTCGCCTCCTGTGGAGACCCGCTGCCAATCACCACAGCGGAAGCAGGAACGGCCGCTGCCTCCGTTTCGACTCGCGGTTGAGACGCGGCGTCCGGTGCGACGGTGCTTTGCGTGTCGTTCAGCGTCGTCTCGGCTGATTTGGTCGATTGACGGGTGGGCACGGGCTCTGGCATGACGTTACGCAGGCGGAAGAGCTCGCGCGGGTCGGCGTCGACGCGTTCCCAGTCAACGTCCTCGAATGAAATGCCCAAGTCGGAGACGAAGGCTGTCTCTTGCGGACTCTCGAGGTCTTGGTAGGACGACTGACGAGCATCGATGCAGACAAACTCAGGTGAGACTTCGCCGCATGCGCCACTGCTGTCTGCGCTGACAGCAAACATAGTCGGTGCGGTGACTTTTTTTGCTGCCGTCCTGCCCGAGGTGGTGGCTGCTGCTGCTGTTGGTGGTGGTGGTGGTGGTGGTGGTGCGACGACAGTCTTCACCGACGGCCATAGACTAGCAACGTCGGCAACATCCTCGGCTTTGGCGTGGCACTTCCCGGTGCTCTGCGCCGTCGTGCCGAGCGGGCTGCTCGCGATGTCACTCACGCTGCTGCTGCGTGGGACTTCGGCGCAGGGACGACGATGCACACTCACGGAGCCGGCGGGGGTTGACAGCAACAGCTCACCGGCGTCCTGCATGGCATCGTCGCGGGTACTCACTGTACGTATCGGCGAGGGACGCATGCAGGCGCCGTTCGACAAGAAGTCACCATCGCTGCTGCTTCTCTGTGCTGGCGGGGCGACAGACGGAGACTGCGGGCTGTGATCGCCGAATGGACTCGCCCGCGCTAACACGCTGTGACCAGCAAAGGCAGGTGACTTGACGTCTTGGGTCGACATGGGAGAAACGGTAACGGAAACGGTGGAGTTGCCGCAACTGGTGTCCTCTGCTTGGGCGGTCGTCGGGGGGAGCACGACTACCGCAGACGGTCGTCGCCGTCGGTTCATGCACAAGATCTGTTTCTTGGTATCCTGTGACGACATCGCTGAGTAAAGAGGAGGGGAGGAGGCGGCAATGATAGGAAAAACGACAACAACCACAACACACACACACGCACACACAAAGAACAGGTAAACGCAATCAATGATGGCAAAAACCCAAACCACACAGGGGAGTGCTACAAGCTGCAACGTCTGGCTGACTTCTAGGAGATCAAACGTCCCTCTTTTTCTTTTCCCTTAAAAGGGTGGGGGGGGGGTGGGTGGGGAAATAACAACAATCACAACCACAAAAAAAAAAAAAAAGAAGCGGATACTAAATGTTGAGTTAAGAATATGGATCAACCTGATCCCGAGTGCTTGCCGTCGCAATTCAAGCTATTACAAGCGACAACTACCCGTGCACCGAAAACCCGTGGGGGGGGGGAAAAAAAAACACACCTCAGCCTGCGAAAAGAAAAAAAGAGTTTTGCTTCTTACTGTACGCTATACCACCTGAGGCCACAGGGGGGAAAAAAAAAACGGACGAACTATAGAATATCTGTACGAGGAGAGAGAAAAAAAAAAAAAAGAAGAAGAAGAGAAAGCAGCTTAAGGAGAACAACAACGACATGGAAACGCAAAGCCACACCAAAAAAAAAAAAACAACAACAACAACGATCAGTCTTCGTCAAGCTGTGAATAGATACAATATAGCAGAAAAGAGGCGGAAGGGGGGGGGGAAGGGAGGAGGGGGGAAGAAAAAAAAAAAAAAAGAGAAGTAACACAGTCGCTATACAGGAAGACTACTTTGTGGCCAAAAAAAAAAAAAAAAAAAGAGAGGGAAACACGAAACAGACTGAAAAAATGAAGAGAGGGTTTGGGGAAAAAAAAAAAAAACGTGTTATAACGGGCAAAAAAAAAAAAAAACGATTGAAGAGAGAAAAAGCAGGCGGAAACTAACGGAATCCAGAAAAAAAAAAAAAAAGAGAGTACAGTAAACGTGCTGACAGTTGTTTCGGCGGTAAACAAACAAACAAAAAGAAAGAAACACAGTTGATGCAAAAAAAGAACTTTGGAGAAGTGATCAGAGCAGTGAAGGTGGGAGGGGAGGAAAGGAGCCTTCACTCTTTTTTTTGTGGACACAAAAAAAAAAAAAAAACGACGACGACCACAAAACAGCATCGACAACAACAACAACAACAACAACAACAACAAAAAAAAAAAAAAAACAGATCGGACGGAGGCGCTTTGGACCCGACAAACTTTAGTTCTTTGTTCTTTGCGCTTGTGTGATTGTGTATGTGTTCACTGATTGAACAACAACAACAAAAAAAAAGTTCGGCACAGTAATGTGATGTGAGTGCATGGGTGTGAAAGCGAGGTAGAAAAAAAAAAAAAGAAGCAAACAAACAGAAAAAAAAAAGAAGTTAAAGGGGAAAAGTAAAGGCAGAACGGTGATTTTCATGCAGTATGGCGTTGCTTTCTTCTCACCACCTGGCTACCAACTGTCTTCATTAGCATGTGACTTTGCAAAAAGAAAGAAGAAGGGCGCGTGAGGTTCGTCAACGCAGAAAAAAAAAAAGAGAGAAGTGTTTTTTTTTTTTGTGTTCTCTTTCGATTTTTTTTTCCTTTCTCTCTACTCATGTAAAAACACTCTCCGTGACGCCCTCTGAGAGGATGCCACGCATCTCCTTTCCAAAAAAAAAAAAAAGGAGGAGCTTCTCTATTGCGGGTGGTACACATGAGAATGTCGTCTTTGGGAATATGTGAACAGGAGAAGTAACAAACCAGGAAACGAAAATAAGCACATTAAGGTAAGGTTAAGCGATTACCAGTGAGTTTAAAAGATATATATATATATATAGAGGGAGCTTAGATATTTAAAGACAAAAACAACTCAAGTTAGCGCTTTCGGTGTGCGTTCATCAACAACAAACTACAGAGCTTACACGTTACACAACAAGAACAGCAGCAAACAGTGTCAAAAAAAAAAAAAAAGAGCACAACAGCAACAAGGGCAATAGCAGTTTTCTTTTATCGCTTTTTTTTTCTCTCTCTTTTAGGAGCTCACAGATGCAGACGCGGTGGGTCGCGCCTTCCGCCCCGTCACGCGGGTCTGCGCCGGATCAAAGCCCCTCTCCTTCGACTTGTACGTCGCCCACGTCGGCGTCATCGCCGCGTAGTCTAACGAGGTAAAATCGGTGCGGCCCGACTCCACTAGCTGGTAGAACTTGTCGTAGTCGATCCACGTATGCCAGTGCTGGTCAAAGAAGAACTTGTCCAGCGCGATCAACACGCAGCAGCTGTGCTCGTGCTCACAGGCGATGTGGTAGGGACGGTCCCGCTCCTCGGACGGGATGACAATCACATCCTCTTCCTCCTCCTTGTTGTGCAAGGACTCCTTTTCACCGTCGTCCCCCATAATAAAGTCGGGCTGTAGAGCACGCTTGTTGTTGCTGCTGCTGCTGGTCATGTGCATCTGCGGCGTCTTGTATTGCGGGTTACGCCGCGCCAACTCCTCACACAATGCCACGCAGAAGCCGACCACCTCGTCATGCCGGGGCACGTTCTCTTTCATCGTCAGTGTGCTGCTCGTACTCGTCCCGCAGTACGTGACGCCCTTCACTTCAATGAAGTCTGGCTGCCCCATCGCGACCAAGTCTGCATACGCCTTCACGTTCTCCGTGTTGTAGTGGTTCACCAGGGTCAGGCGGAACACCGTGCGCTGCGGCTTCTTGGCCAGCTCCTTCACACAGCTGAGACAGCGGTCCCAGTAGTCCTCGAAGAGTGGACGGTCGATGCGCTTCAGCTCGTCCGGCGTGGGGGCGTCGATGGACAGGTAAAGCTGCACCACCGGCTTCAAATCCCGCAGCTGCTCTGGGAACTGCGCGTTGGTCACCATGAACGACGAAATATGGTGCTGGTGCAGCAAGTCGCAGAAGCCGTTAATCTGCGGATACATGATCGGCTCGCCGACTAAGGAGAGGGCGCAGTGCCGGATCTGCATGGCCGTCGCAAGACGCTCGGGCGTCACACCCGGCACGCCGCGCATCTGCTTGATCATCTGGTAGTGACCGGCCATTCCCTGCGCAATGAGCAGCTCTGGTGGGTCCTGCTTCCATCGAAAGTGACGCGAGATCGGATTCGTGTGGTGACGCCAGCAGAAGACACACTTGTTCGCGCATGCCAAGCTCGGCGTCATCTCCATGCACTGCGAGGAGTTGATGTTGTAGAAGGTGTGCTTATAGCACCCGCCACGGCCGCGCAGCATCGACTTGGTCCAGCGACACAGTTTCACACCGGAGTGGCTGCCGATGAGTCGGTAGCCCTGCTTCTCCAGATTCTGTCGCAGCTTCGGGTAGAGCAGCTCCGGCAACTCGCTCGGGTCCTTCGTGACGTCGAAGTCCGCGTCGTCCGCGCCGTCCCACACGAGATCCTCCACGTCATCCATGTCGTCCGTTTCGTTGTCCCCTCCCGCGTTGCTGCTGCATGCGCCATCATCGTCATCGTCGTTGTCGTTGTCGTTGTCCTCGTTCTCGTCCACCACGCGCGCGACACCGTTCCCGTTGTTGGCCTTCGCTTGACAGCACCCCTTGGCGGGCGCTTCCGCATCGTCACCGCTGGCAGCCCGGCACGCGCAGCCGTTTCCCTCAGCGGTCGCGCCTGTTGCTTTCTTCGGCTTCCGCGCGCGTGTTGCAGCGCCGCCATCCGTCGTTGCCGTCGTCGCCGTTACGGACGAAGAAGCCGACGAGATCGAGGCAGTGATGTCGGTCGTTTTCTTCTTCACCGTCACAGTGCCGTCCGCATAGAAGGTGGCTCGGCTCACCCACTTCAACAACGCGGTAGAAAAGATGCGGAAGAGGGACTGCGTCTTGCTTTCCGTGGCGTAGACCGGCGGTACGACGAAGGCTGGCGCACCGAGTCCACGGCACCACTCATGCAGGTGCTTCGCGAAGGCGTTGAAGCGGTCCTCACCGTAGGCGATGTCGCCCAGGCCAAAAACGGCAAAGCGCTTCTTGCTGAGCGTGTTGCGTGGGACACGATGATCCTCAAAGGCATCCTTCAGCATCGCTTCAAACGCCTGCGAGCGCGGTGGTGCCAGGCCGTCTGTGTAGGTGCTCGCGATAAAGATGGTGAGGACGTACTGATTCGCTTCGAGGAGGGTGTCTACCCGACACATATGGCTGCTCTTGACCCGACTTGGCGCACCGTCCTTCCCCACGCTGCCATCGTTGCCATCTTCTTCCTCCTCGCGCATCTCCAGCACACGCACCTCTGGGCACACAACCCTGTCCTCCGCAGTGTTATCGCCGTTGCCGTTGCTGTACGATGTATGCAGGTGGGCGGAGAGCACCGAAAAGAGCTTATGGGCGAGGGCCAGCGAGTTTTGCGACTGAGATGCGTAAGCGATCAGAATCACCGCGGGGGCCTTCGCGGCCTTCACCGCGCCGTTCCCCTTCACCGCCGCAGGGAACTCTGGCGCGGCTGCTTTCACGGGCTCGCTCTCGGCGACTGCTTCTTCTCCCTCCACCAGAGCTGGTGTGACGGTGCAAGATTTGCGGGAATGCCGCTTATGCAGCTCCGCCTGCACCTGCTGATCAAATACGGCGATGTCCTCATCTGCGCCACCGCTGGACGCTGCAGCGGTGGCGGCTGCCGGCTTGTCAGCACGACCGTTCAGTGCAGCAAGGCGGTCGTAGAGCAGGAAGGCAATGAGCGGCAGCCCGAGGCTGACGAAGAGCTGAAAAAGAAACGAGGGCATCTTTCCACTTTGCTCTTTTGACGTCCGAGAGTCGTAAACAAGAAAAAAAAAGATAATAATAATGAAAAGTGCTCCTCACGTTTGCTTGTGGCTCTGTTTCATGGAAAGCAAGTACCAGTTGTTGTTTAGCCCAGGGAGAGAGCGTAAAGAAGAAGGAAGAGAGAAAACAGAGTTGAGAAGTAAGATGAATGACGAGAGCTTGGGTCTTTGAAAGATACTCATCGTTTTTTTTTTTTCGCATTTGCTTCTTTGAAGATGGCGATTAACACTTGAAGAGCCCACGCGTGCACACACACAAACACACACACATCAAAAAAAAAAAAAAAAACGGGGTGGGGCTTTACGATGTCTGCGCGACTTTTCCAATGTCGGCATCTACAGAGGACAAATAAAAAGGAAGAAATAAACAATAATAACAACAACAACAACAACAAAAAAAAAAAAAAGGCAGCAAAGTACAAAAATTGATGGGAAAAACGAAACAAAACAAGCAACGAAGCATAGTTTTCTCTTCACATGAATCATTGTCCTAGCTCTGACTCAACTGGAAAAAGCATGCCCAACGCAGCCCACTTAAGCTCTCACCAGTAACGCTTTACCTATAAGAAAAAAAAAAAAATGGATAGAGCATAATCACCACGATTAAGAAAGAAGCAAGGTGAAAAGAAAAAGCAACAGAATAATGTGTACTTCTCCAGAAGAGAGGACGCAAAAAAAAAAAAAAGAAAATGTTCTCCATACACATAACAACAACAAACAACTACAGACATACTTGTAATGCTAAGAAGAAGTGATCCTGCCACTTTGATTTAGCTGTGGTAAAAAAAAAAAAGAAGTGCCGCCATTTGCCTCCCTTCTTCATGGGTGTATTTCTAGGTGTTCTCTTTTTTTTTTTTTATTATTGGTGGACGCCGTTCAGAATTTGCATAGCCGAAATCAGCTGCTGCTTCGCGTTCTCGTAGTCGTAGAACTGCAAGGCGCTCACGGCACGGCTGGCAAACTTCTGCGCGTCGATCATCTGGTCTATGGAAGGCTTGAAGTTACCACCACCGGCCTTGCTCACATTCGCGTTGGCGTAGGGGCTGGCGATCGGACCGCCGCTCGCGTTTCCGGCGTTCTGCTGCCACTGTTGTGCCGCCGCCGCCGCAGCAGCAGCAGGCGACACCACCGCTGGCAGAGTTGGCGTGTTCGTGTTGTTATTCGAACTCAGACGCTGCGGTGCGACGACGCTGCTTTTGTTGGACGGTGGCGGTGGTGGCGGGGCCGACGGCGCAGGCGTGGAGTTGTTTGAAGTGGCCCCGAAGTCGTAGGTGTAGCTCGGAGGAGGCACATCCTGCTGCCTTGACGTTGTACCGCTGCTCCTATTCCCCGTGAAGGACGCAGGCGGTGGCAGCGGACCCCAACCAGCGTCCTGCTGCGGCTTGATGGCCGAGGCTTGAGTCTGCGAGAAGCAGGTCGCCGGCACGGTGGTGAAGTTGCTATTCGATCCGATGTTCGCCGCCTCAGGGCCTCCCTCGACTTGCTCGATCTTATTTGGGCTGACGTACGGCTCATTCGCGTCTAGTGCCTTCTTCATGCGGGCGGCAATGTACTTAGCGTACTTGCATTTTTGAGCCGCGATGGAGTCCATCGCGCCATCCTCCGTGAACTGCTCCGTTGCCTCAAACAGCACGGCGGCGGTGTAGAAGATGCGAACGATCGTCATGGAGGCATTGCCGGTTCGCTCCGCGTCGTCGGCGCGCGCAAACAGCATCAGCGCGCAGCGAGTGAGCGTGGTGCGGCCGTCCACGCCGTCCAACTGCGCGCCGAGCTTTGCCTTGTCTGCCTCCAGCGCCTCCAGCAGCGTCATGAGAAACGCCGTTCCAGCTTTGTCTTGTTTATTGCGGTTCTTCATACAGAGGAAGGCGACGTGCGTGCGCAGGAAGTAGGAGACAAGCGGTTGCCTCTCCTCGAACTCGCGGGCGCGTTGCAGAAAGGGCCGTACCATCGGCAGCCATTGCTCCGGCACCTTCTCCAGCAAGTTTGCAGAGGAGGACATGAGTTGCACCAAGTAGATAAGAAAAACAAAAAAACCGAAAGGCAACTATATATAAAAAAAAAAACAATGGCACACAATTCTGAACTGTTCGAATGCAGTACTCTGTTGTGCGCTAGTACGTGTTATTTTTCTTTTCTGTGTATATATAAGAAAAAAAAAATCGAGCTGAACGAAAAACAGAGAAGCCTCAAAGAAGCCGCATAGAAAAAAAAAAAAAAAGGAGGGACTACCACCACAACAACGGAAGAGCAGAAGAGAAGTGTGAAAAAAAAAAAAAGGAAGGAGGGCTGAACACAAATGTCAACAAAACTCAAAAATATAGGTAGAGGAAGAGGATGCTCTTGTTTTCTTCTTTTTTATTTTCCTTTGGTTACTTGCGTAAGACCAAAAAAAAAAAAAACAAGCAAACGAAAAAGCCACACAATGTTGAGTTGAAAAGAGTTCCCCCCCAAAAAAGAGCAGTGGTTAGCAGTCAATGCAAAGAGAGAGAGAGAGAGAAAAGAAAAGAGAAAAGAAAAGAGAAAGAGAAAGAGGTTTGCAGAACACATAGATACAGTCAGCTGACAGAGCCGAGAGGCTGGGGGGGGGGGAAAAAAAAAACACCATATGATTGCAAAAAAGACCGCGAGGACGTAAAAAAAAAAAAAAGAGAGAGATCACACCAGTTGCTGGCATCGTCAACAAGTGTGTTTTGCTCTGTTTTCCTTTTTTTTTTTTTTGCGGCTAAGTGGGGAAACGCTAATTACTGTTACGCACGAAGTGGAAGAAAAAAAAAAGCCGAATATGACAGCTCTGTGTGCAATTCTGTTGTTTTTGCATTCCCTTCGGCGTGGAAAGAGAGAGAGAGAGAGGCTGAGCGCGTAGCTTTGCTTCTCCACCCGACGCTCCGTTTTTTTTTTTCTTCTTCAGTATCTCAAAAGAGATGAATTAAAAAAAAAAGATGGGAAAGAAGCCCGTACAGAAAAAAAAAAACAATAACAAAAAATAAAGGAGATTTAGAGTGTGTATTCTACCGGATATAAGTGGTTTTCGGGGAGATGAACATATAGAAGAACGCATATTGAAAACAGCAACAAAAAAGAAGGAGGGAGGGGGGGGGGGAGAGAAGGAAACCCAAGGAGTAGAACGTGGAGCACTACAAGGAGAAAGAAAGGGGGAAAAAAAAAATGATGGCAGATATTTCGGGGTGGGAGAGAGAGAGGAAAAGAGAAAACCATAGAAGAAAAATAGTGACAACAACAACAACAACGAAAAACTGTACTTGAGTTTTAATTTCAATCTCTCAACCGAAGAAAGAACACACACACAACTGCCGCCCCCCTCTACCAAAAAAAAAAAAAAAAACACAGCATCAGGAGAGACAAAGAGTGAGTACACGCACCTTTCTCATCCAGGGTATACAGGTAGCAAAAGGGAAATATACAGTACAAGATCTAAAAAAAAAAAAAAACGCCTCAGCGCACGCAGCATGGTAAATTGAAGCGACAACATGAGCTAGTCAAACACACACACACACAAAAAAAAAAAAAAGAACAACATCGCTACGTGTGTATATGCTAAAACGACATGGTTTCCGAGAGGCTCTCGGATAGTTTAAAAAAAAAAAGAAAAAGAAAAGACACTACTAAGTATGTTTGCAGCCGTCTCTCTTTCGTCTCTTTTATGTGACAGACTTTCTACTGTGTCTTCGGCATGGACTCCGATCGCGCCTCTCGATCGATGTTACGCACCGTCCGCAGCTCCTTTTCCACCCGATCCAAGTCTTCCAGTACACGACTCATGCGCGCATTCGCCTGCGCATACCGCCGCTCGTTGCCCCACTCCTTGTTGCGTGCTGTAGCAATTGTCACCTCCATCTGTAACTTCTCAAGTTGATTGTGCAGTGCCGTTCGCTCCGCCACGAGTTGCTCCTCGACTGCCGTCATCTTCATTTTCTCAGCTCGCCCGTTCTTGCCAGGGACGATGATTACGCCGTTCGCATAACAACCGGCCTCTTCCGCGGAGCTTTCGGCGACCCTGAGCAGTCCCTTAGGACCACCGATCTGCAGCTGCTGTTGCTGCGTCAGCGCCGCACGAGGGTCGTTCTGAATCTCCGCCAGCTCCTCCTCGCGACGTTGCCGCAGCTGCGAGTCCTCGCGGTCCATGTACCGGAGTGCATTCGGACTGTCCGTGCGCACCGGCGGCCGTCCCGGCGAGCCGCGGAGGCGACCATGAAAGATGGCGTCTTCGCTCTGCGTGCTGTCGTAAGCCCGCGGTGTGGTGCGGCGTGGGACGGCGGTGCGGAGTGGCCGGTGCGCACCTGGGATCTGCGGTGGTGGTGGAACTGCCTCCGTTGATGCTGCTTGACTGTGTTGCTGCCGTTGCTGCTGAAAAAAGTCATGAGTGGTGCTGTGGTATGGGGTGGCACTCGGCGTCTGGACAAGACCGACGCTGCCGATCTGTGACGCCTCCATTTGTGGCGTACCGTTGATGTTCAGTTGGCGCTTCACCGACGGCGCAGCCATCGCCCCACCGTTGGCGTTGATGCTGTTGTTCTTGCTTGTCTGGTCATGCTGGGAGGAGGTGGAGGACGGCGCGGCTGGGTCCTGGTGCGCCGACCCGCTGCGTGGCCCCGCTACAGACGATGCATGAGAGGCAGAGGCAACCGTGGGTGGCTGCTGCTGTTGTTGTTGCTGCCGGTGCGGTGTGGAGGTGACGGAGTCGCGTGAATCGGCCCCGCTCTTTGCGCTGCCGGATCGGAGCGCACCGCCTACCCGACTCGGCGTGCGACTCCCGCCCTGAGGAGTCCCGTCACCGTGGGCAGCAGCTTGCCGCTGCTGTTGCTGCTGCTGCTGCTGCTGGTATGACGGCTGCGAGCGATGGGAACGCTGTGAGGCGGATCGCTGCGACTGGCCCTGCCTTGATGCCCTCTCTCCCACGTAGGACGGAACCGCAGAGCTGACCTCGCTGCTGGTTTCCACCGCTGCCGACGACCCACGGCGGCGCGGGATGACGGCGCTGTCGGTCTCGTCCTTGTATGGATCCTGATGGTTGACACCGTCATCGTAGCCCTTCCTCTCCTCGTTGGTGCTGTGGGGATTATTTTGGGCCTTGTCGGCGAGGTTGTGGCTAGGCTGCGAGTGGGAGACGTTCTGCTGCTGCTGTGGTGCGTTGGACGGCGTGCGGCTGCCGGTGCGGTGTTCATGCGCTGTAGCCGCGGAGCTTGGGGTGGTAGAAGCGGTACCCGCTTGCGGACACGGTGCCAAACCACGAGGCTGCTGCTGTTGCTGTTGGTTGCGCGACCGCTGAGAATCGTCCAAACTTGCACTCAGTCCCAACGCTGGCGATGACGAGGAAGGCGCCTGGTTCGCCGTCGATGCCTGCTGACGCGCCTGCGCAGCAGCACGCTCTGCCACGTCATCGTCGGGGGGTAGGTACACGGCGTTCTCCTTCGCCTCCTCGACCTCCACCGCACGACGCTCCAGCGCGGCGGCGGCGGCGAGACGCTCCGGTGAGGTCCTCAGCACTTCTCCGCGGTCCTTGTAACTGCTGTACTGCTCCGCGGGCAGCTCGTTATGCGTGGCCGCTGCACGGGCCGCGGCGGAGGGCGCCAACATACCTCCGACAGCCGCAGCGTCGTCTTGGCCGTTGTTTAAGATCGGCCACGGCGTCAGGGCGAGCCCGGCGACTCGCCGGTGGTGGTAGCAGGTCTGCATGCGTGGCCGCGGCCTCTCCTCCGCCACCTGCGACGCCGGTGGCATGCTGACCAGCTGTGCATTCGCTGGTGGAGAAGACGATGGTGGCGCGTGGACCTGTCTCTCCTCCCGATTCACTGGCGGCTGCCGCTGCGACGAAGGTGGTATACGTGAGGAGGCCTGCGTCGTGGCGGAGCGGGTGGAGGCGGCATCCGTTGGCTGTCGCTGGGGTGCGGCGCGCTGGCTCGTCTGGTCCAGCTGCGCAGGACTCACACATGGGACACCACTGTCGGTGCTCGCACCCTCCACACCGCCATTACCACCACGGGGCGGCGTTCCAGCGTTAGCATTTGATGTGGCTGTCGGCGGCATCCTGCGCAGGTCGGACGCGTTCAGTGGTGTCTCGTTGCCGCGGTCGTTGTTTCTAATGTTGTTGTGACGCACCGAGGAGCGCAGGGAACTGTCGACCGGGGCTGGTGTGCTGCCTTGCACCCTGTCCTCGTTTTCATGGTTGTCGTCGCCCGGCTGTGGGCAGAGGTGGCGCGACTGTGTGCTGTGGATGTCGGACATCTCCACCGCAGGCGTGAGCGGGGCGTCCGCTTCTTCGCTTTCAAGCCCGCCACCGGCGCCCCCCGCACGTGGCGGCACGGAGGCAACGGAGGCCTGCGAAGGAGTCGCGGACGGCGCGCGTTGGTGCGGGACTTGGCTTGGCTTCTGCGGTGGTGCGTCACTCGCAGCGCGGGCTGACGCCTCCTGCCGATCGGAGCTTGCATCGGCAGGAGCAGTCACTGGGCCGGCAGCGCCGCGCGGCTGATTTAACCGCGAGCGTCCTGACGGTGTGGGGGAGGAGTTGTTCTGCTGTTGTTGCTGCTGGGGTTGCGGTGGCTGCGGCGGCCTCTGCTGCTGTGGATCTTGCTGCTCAGGCTGCATTGGGTGGTCCTGCGTAGGTGAGCTTAGCGATGGCATGTTCGTGACGCCGCGATGGCTACTCGCTCTGCTGTCCGATTCCTGCTCCCGCACCTGCCGAGCAACAGCGGCAGCGCTGTTTTGCCCACGCGACGACGGTGTGTGCCTCGTGTTCGCCTCCGCGCCATCGCCGTCCATCGCAGCAGCTGCTGCCGCGTCCGTTGGCACTTCGCTTCCCTGCTTATCTGCGTCGCCGCTCGTGTTATCGAAAGGCTGGAGCTGCAGAGCACACTGATCCAGCACATCGTTGATGTCGTGGAGCAGCTCGTTCACTTCGGCAGGGCTGATGTGTATGCAGCCTGTGTTGGGTGGCTGCTGCCACTGCGCGAGCTGTGTGTAGATGTTCTCGAGAGCATTGCGGTGGAACTCGTAGGCGGCGATGCTCGTGTCCAGCATCGACTCCAACCACGCAATCTTCTTCGCCTGCTGTTGTGCGCTGGACATCTTTTTTTTTTCTCCCCCTTTTTTTTTTTTCGAAAAGACACTACGAGTAAAAAGACAAGATGAAGAGGTAAAAGGCGCGAGAAAAAAAGGGGGGGGGGGGAAAAGATATCAACTTCGCTAATGCGTTCGAAAAACACGCCTACTTTTCTTCGTGGCCCGGTTATTTACAATAGACTTTTTTTTTTTATTATTCGATCAGCTGCAGTGGATGCGTTGCTCCGAGAAACAGCGGGAGATGACAGTTACAGGAAGTGCCCATGGTAGAGCAGAGGCAAAAAAAAAAAAGAGCAAAGAGAGGGAGAGAGGAATTCGATGAGGTGAAGAACAGCTTCAGGATACAGGGGCAGTGTGTTATAGTATTTTGCTTTTTGGAGAGAGTGCAAGGCAACTACCTCAAGCACTGGTGTCAAAGAGTTTTGCCTCTTCGACGGAGAACCATCTGCACCGCCCTCATCAGCAGCTTTTTACTCCTTCCGTCAAAACCGAAACGGAGAAGCAGATCACAATATTAATGTAGAGTTCTTTTTTTTTTTTTTTGAGTAACAAGTAGTGTTATAACGATGACTTCGGTTCCGTAAAACGGGGGGAAAAAAGAAAAGAAGAACAAAGGCAGAATAAACGAACAGAACAGCACACAAGGGAGAAGTGGCAAAAAAAAAAAAAGAGTACACAATCATTATGAAAAAAGCAATCACCTCACTGTAAGAACAGAAAAACGAGCAAAACTAACAGAAGAAGAAACTTGGAAGTTTGCGCATTACGAACACCCTTCCTCTCTCTCTTGCTCTGTTACACGCAGGAGAGAGAGAGAGAAAAGTAAAGCAGAAAAAAGAACGTCAAACAAAACGGAAGAAAAAAAAAAAACAGAGAACCTTTTTTTTTTTTTTTTAAATTCCCCTATGAACAGGGAGTTTACGCCGCATTCTTCGAATGGAAAACAGCATCAACAATAAAACAAAACAAAGAAAAATGGCAAGAATGCACTGAGCAAAAACACCACACAAGAAGGAGGGGGAAAAAAAAACTAACGTCTTTCTTTTTCTCTAAATGCACATGTTAATGAGAGAGTGTGTATGCATGCTTGTTGTAAGTCGAGAGCAGAGATGAACGTCAGCTTTTTACAGGGGGAGAGCGAAAAAAAAAAAAGGGCTTCGGTTTCGCGGCGTGTATTTAGTGAGAGCTGGCTACGCTACTTGCTGGGACAGGGTTACCGCGGAAACGAGAAAACTATGAAAGAAACAAGTGCTTTTTTCTCTTCTGACCGATGAAAGAACGTTGCCGACATGGCCATTAGATGCTTCACCTCAAAAAGCCATCGGAGATCGAAAGCACGGTCCGTCCAGTTAGGCAAAGCACAATAGAAACAGTAGACAACAACTCCAGCTTAACAACAACAGCGAGAGTGGAAGCCAAAAAAAAAAAAAAACTAATAAGAACAGCAATAGCAGAGATAAAGAAGTAAATTGCAAAGCACAAGAAGGCAACAGCACACACTATTAGAGAGAAAGAGTGTAAGGCAGTTGGTAATGGCAGCAAGGGACTACAGCGAGGTGCTGAAGCTGAAGTCAGCACCACCCGCCAACTCGCGAAGTGCCAAGACAAATCCGATGTTCGGGTTCACATCCGGCTTCTGCTTCTTGACCGCGTCAAAGGCCTCACGGAAGGTCATAGCTGGCGTGAAGTCGGCGCTGTACAGGCTATGCGAGCTTGCTGTGCTGCTGTTGTCGCAGTTGCTGAAGACGAAGTTGCCGCTGCTGCAGTCGCTGTTGTTGTTGTTCGCTGTGCTGGCCGCTGCGCCGTTACGGTTTGAGACCGCCGTACCACCGCACGCAGTGAGCGGGAAATCGCTGTAGTGCGTCGTACTAAGGGGGTTTGAACTGGCCTCGACAAGTCGCGGCTGGGTAACCGACGCTGCCGCCGACGCTTTGCTGACGGAAAAGGTGCTTCGCAGCGGTATCGGGCCTGCGGCAGCGGCGGCAGTGCAGCCCACACCGCTACTACTACTACTACTACCTCCTCCTCCTCCTCCTTCTTCGCTGTCTCTCAGGTCGTGACGTTGTTTCTCAACGGTGAAGGTCGGCGTCGAGGATGCGGTGCTGAAGCGCACGCCAGCCTCGACACCATCATCACCACTGCGACTGGTGCTGCGGCCTTTCCCACTGTTCTCCTCACCGCGCTCAGCCTCCGCGTTGTCGCTGCTGGGGTTGGCACTGGTGCTGTTCTCCGCGCTCCTTGCGGCTTCGTCGTCGACGGCCGACTGTAGCAGCGTGCGACCCATACCGAAGCTGCCACCACGCGTGCCGCGGTGCGACACGACAGGTGCGGAGGACGCAGTGGGATACAATGCAAGCTGCTGCTCCGGCTCCTGATGTTGCTGGTGTTCACAAGGGCGTTGATGCGTCGTCGTCTCAAGTGAACGGCAACAGACAACGTTGTTGTTGCCGTTGCTGTCTGCCATCAGCGCGTCCCCGCAATCATCGCAGCGTCCTTCCGCCTCCAGACTCGAGGTTGGGAAACGACACGTACTACCTGACGTCATCATCTGCTGTTGCTGCTCGTCACGTGTGCGGGAGATGGCTGCCAGGGCCATGCGCTGCTCCTCCTCCTCCGCCGCCGCCTGCTCCTGCTCTTTCTGCTGTTGCTGTTGCTGTTGCTGCCCGCTGATGAGTAGCTTCTTCTTCATCTGCTGCTGCAGCCGCCGTTCACGCAGGCGCTGTAGGTAGCAGGGGCGGCACACCCGCGAGCACGCCTCGAGCGGAGTCATCAAAGGGGTGTAGAGGCGCAGCTGTGACGACGACGCGGTGCTCTGTGGGGAGGCAATGCTCCCGTTGCTCAAAAACAGCGGGGAGGTGATCGGCATCGCAGCGGAGCGACAGTGCGGGCCCGGGCCCACCGCAGGAGAGGACGACGCGGTGGTGCCAGCCGGCGCGACCGTGCTGCCGCGCTGCGAGAACCATGAGGTGAACCCCATCGGCGGACGACGCCCACCGGGGGATGTGCTGCAGGGTGTTAGCACCCCACCGCTGCCGCCACCGAGGCTGCCGAACCCCGTAGGGCTGAACACGGCCGCGCTCAACCGCCCGCTCTGCGACGCCGCTGTGCTGCGGAAAAACGTACCGGACTGCGAGAGCGGGAAGGTGCAGTTCTGCCCCCCGTTCGTAGATGTCGGCGTTGCTGTGTTGTTGTTGCTGCTGCTGCTGCCCAGATTCGTGTTGATCGTTGGTGTGTGCGCGGTGGCAGGGCCGTCTGGTGGAAATCGAGCCCGCCCGCCAGCCTCCTCGATGATGCAGCGCTCGCGTTCTAAAAAGCACACAAAAAGCGACGCCGTGTCCTCCAGCACGGCTAAGGTGAAACCGTAGAGAATGAGGTAGGCCATGACGAAGGTGGCGCTGCGACTCACGCCCATGCGACAGTGCACCAAGACACCACCGCAGTCACGCGGGTCTACGACGGTCAGCGGCGTCGACGTCGACGTCGGCGTCGGCGTCGCGGCGAACGTGTTGGCGGCGTTGCCCACGGAAACGACAGGGAACGTGGCCGTGCGGCCTGGCATCGGCGAAGGTGAGCCAGAGGTCGACAGACTGGCGTTGCCGTCGCTGTTGCGGCCCCACGTCCCGTTACTAGCGTTGTTGCCGTTGTTGGTGCCCATCGACGGCGTGCGCGGCGTCTCCCGCTTGCCTTCCTTTAGCGACGGCTGCCCGCCCACCGAGAGCGGTGGCGAGGATGGCGAGTTCGGCACTGCCCAGACGTTGTCCGCCTCATCTGCCCACGTCCACAGCATGCGGTCTTGCTGCATGTCCCCGGCCTCGTCGCTCTCCTTCTGACCGGCGTCTGCCGTCAGCATAGGTGTGGTGGTGGTGACGCCGCTGTTCGTCTGCACGGGCGTGCCGACAGAGGACGTTGGGCAGCATGCACCAACACCACCACCACCGCCGCCACCGCAGCCGTTCCCAGTCGTGGCTGCTGATCCTGCGGTGCCGACCGCGGCACTCTTCCTCCGTCGCTGGTGATGAATCTGCCGCCGGTGCAGCTGCTCGTGAATGATCTGCGTGACGGGCGTGAAGAAAGGGGAGATGGCTTCATCGGAGTGATCGCGCAGTGGGCACTGCACGTAACGCACGTGGTTGGGGTTGTTCGCCATGGCGGCCGTCACCGGACATTCGATGGAGCAGTTGATCACGAGGGAGATACCGTGGCTAGCCAGCACTTCTGGGCTCATGGCGTCGCCGTAGGAGCCGAGAAAGAGACCGGGAAAGATCTCCGCCGCGCTAAAGAACGTTGCGGTGGAGCTGACCCTGTGCATGCCTTTGCCGTTGCTGATCGTCGGCGGTGCAGGGCCAGTCGGCGTGGCCTCACTGCCACCACCGTAGTGGTTGAATACGTCCGTTGAGCACCGTTCCGCTGCGGCGGGTTGCTGCTGCTGCTGCTGTTGCAACTGCGGCGGCGATACGGCTGGATGCCTTTGCCATGTTGGCGCGTCCAACACGCAAGACGTCGACGGTGTCATAATCGGGGCTGAGATGGGCTGCAGGTGAAGCCCCGCAGCCGCCTTAGCTGCTACCGCGGGACCGGTGTGCGGCATCATCGAGCTCGTCTGGCATCGGTTCAGTTCTTCCTGAAAAACTGCTGATTGCGGAAGTGGCGCGGCTGCTGTTGCTTTCGCATCGTTGTTGCGGCAGCTGCTGCCCTCATTACAGTTGCACGCCTGCATCGAAAGGGTTGAGCTTGGAGAGTGAGCAGAAGCGAGTTGCGCAGGTAGCGGCGCCCTGCATGCAGTGTCGTCCCCTCCTTGTTCGTTACACCCCACCTTTGCGTCCACCGTGGACTCGGCATCCAGCATCTCGTCGGAGTCGAGGCTCTGCGCGTGCTGATGCGGAAGCTGCAGGAACATATTCCTCGGGTGGTTGCGGTGCAGCGAGGGGGGGATCGGCGTCATCATCTGCTGTGGCCGCGATTGCTGCGGCGGATGCAGTTCACGTGTCGTGTGACTCGTCCCCGTTTTGCTGTCTCCGTCACTCTCTCCGTCGTTGTCTTTATTTCCCGCGTCCCCTCCCCCCTCATCTGCATCGAGGTCACCGTCACCGCAGCCGTTCCGCGCCACCGCGAACATCGAACTCGGAAGCGAGTCCCTCTCCATAGTCCGCGGCTCACTCTTGCACAAGTGTGCGGGGTCTACGGGGTTAGACGTCAGTGGCGTGAGCGGCACGCTGGGGAAGCCACAGGAGCTCGCGCAGCAGCGTGCCACGTAGCTATTCCCCGTTTGCACGTCGGTGAAAAGCGAGGGAGAGCAGGCCATGGATGGCGAGCCCTGCGTGCTGCGGGCAGTGCTGGCAGCAGAGGTGGTGCCACTGTTGTTGCCGGCGCCACCCACACGCTTGCGGAAGTTACCAAAGCCAACACGCGACTGCGGCAGCCGCTTGCCGTGCAGACTTGAGGGCGTCGAGGAGGCGGAGACGACGGCAGCGTACGTGAGCGGGACGCCGTTCGACTTGCCCGTCGCGGTGGAGGGTTGTGTGCGGCAGCAGCTCGTTGTGCTTTGATCTGCAGTAGTGCGGCTGTTGTCGGCGTTGCTGGTGTAACTGTGCAGCGTGTCAGGGGAGGCCATGACCGCTGCGGCGCGCGAGGAGTCGCAGGTGCCGAAGGCACTGGTAACACGGCTGGTGGGCGGCCACGGGTCTGCTCTGCCGGCATCACCACTGTCGTCGTTACCACCGCTGCTGCTGCTGCTGCTGCTGCTGCCGCGGCGGTGCGCGTGCCCTTCGCGGTCCTCCGTCGTTGTCGTCGTCACGTTGCCACCATTCTCATACCGGTCTTGCTGCTGGTGTCCCGGTGTCTGCTGACGCTGCTTCTCGGCTGTGCATACAGTTCTGGAGGTTGTGGTGGACACCATCGTGCTGTCCCACTGCGTCGGCGCCGTTGAGGCGGAGGTGGAGTCCGCGACCACAAGCGAGGGGGACGACTGCGTGGGCGAGACAGCAGCCGTCACTGGCAGCGCACCGTAGTAGCTGGCATAACCGCCCCCGCTTTGCTGGGTTGCCAGCGGGGTACCATACGAACTCGGACGCCGCGATAATGCATGGGTGGGGTGGAGATCTGCGCTACTGCCGCTGTGGCTGCAGCTGTTCTGGTCATGGTGGAGACTCGACCGAGAGACAGCCGGAGAGGCGCGGGAGCTGGCTGACCGCGGGCCGTGCCCGTTCGCGCTCGTGCTGGTCGACTTCCCGTCTCGGCGAGCCGAGGTGGTGGTCGCGCGCTGCAGGAGATGCGTGCCACGCTGTACCGCTGCGCTGTCGTTGTCGCTCTCGTTATCGTGGTGCTTCGTGGAAGTGTGGTGGGAGGGCAGCGAGGAGGAATGAACGCGACGTCCTGCTGCAGCGGTAGTGTCAGCATCGGCGCCACTATCCTCCCCATTACAGCTGACCGTTAGACTGCTACTGCTATTTGCTCTCTTATCTGTTGCGTTGGACCGCGAAGACGACTCCCTACCAGGGCGGGGCGAAGTTGTGAGCCCGTCGTAGTTCCCTGCCCCGTCCTCGCCTTCGCGGAGTTGTAAGATTTGCTTCGACGGAGGGCGGACGAGGCGACGTCGTGCGTGGCGTGTGCGCGCCGGCATCATTTTTCTTTTTCCACAGCTAAAAGAAAGAAAAGTGAAAAAAAAAAAACGCAACCTGAATTACAGCAAATCAAGCTGACAAGAAGGACAGCTCTCTTTCTGTTTGCTCGTTTAGCAATTTACTCTTCAACGCGGCAATTCTCGATCCCCATTCACACAGACGGCTGTGTGTGACGTTCCGTCTCGGCTTGAGGAAAAAACGTAACCCTGAAACCTGTGAACCTATTTCTGGTGCTCGTAGAGAGTAGGAAACAAACAAGAGAGAGGAAGAGAAAAAAAAAAAAAGCGTGTTCCTCCACACAGTATCCACTCTAATGAATGAATAACAACGGGAAAGCGCTGAAGTCGGCGACACCAGTTAAAAAAAAAAAAAGCAGCTATCACGTTCAACTCTTTACTTGCGAACTTTTTTCGTTTGTTTGAAGGGCAAAAAAAAAAAATGATCACGACAGTTAATCGTCACCGCCTTCGAATTTAGAACAAACAAAAAAAGAAGATGAAAAAGAAGTATTTAGAAAAGGTAATAATAGTAACAATAATAAGAGCTTCAAAAGATGCCGAAGACTGGTCACCACTTCAGAAAAAGAAGTGAAGTAAGAAAAAAAAAAAGAAAATCGAGAAAAAGAGGGCTCTGCGGAACCGTGATAATCTGTGTGAAACTATCCTGTACGTATTGTGCGAAGATGTGAGTCTGTGCTACAATACCCCCTCCCCCAAAAGAGAATATATGTATATATATATATATATATATATGTGATGTAACACAGAGAAAAAAAAAACTCTGATACTTCTCTTCTCTTTTTTGAAGCTGAGCCCCCTCCTCCCCCCCTCCAAAAAAAAAAAAAAAACGAAGACAAGTTAAAGGGAAAAAGGAAAAAGTGGGCTTGCTTTAGTGCCACACGGCGTTGGTGTTCTTAAGGGGAACCTTAGACTAAATAGAACGTTAAGTAGCCAGAAAACAAACAAACAAAAAAGAGAGAGAAGAGCAGAAAAAAAAAAAAAAAGACGTACGGCTTTTTTTTTGTTTTACTTGTTTATGCAGTCTCTCGTAACTTGATGGAAAAAGTACTTGCCAATTGACTTTTCAACGCGCTCGCTTGACAAGGGTCGGAGCTCTCCTCTTCGAAGCGCAGCTAAAGCAGTCGTTAATAAACAAAACAATCAACGAACGTGTATACTGTCCCTGGGTATACCCCTTCAAGTGGCCCACACGTGCACTTGCTTTTATCTTCCCTACGTACGCGTGTATGTGTGTTTGTGAAAGGGACAGACAGGGGGAAAAAAAAAACAGAAAACAAAACAATAAAGAGTGAAGAAAAACAAAATAAACAAGACAAGTGCGACCCAGGTCAGAGAAAACAGAATGCGAGGGATGAACAGTGTAGACAAGTGCAACCGTGTGCACACCTCACAGAATTTCGTTGGTAGACAAGCCTCCTCTCACACGCTTGCACCTTTTCTTTTCCCCCTTTTTTTCTTTTTTTTTTTAAAGCAAAAAAGGGAGGGGGGAGGGGAAACAACAACGTTTGACAGATGTGAGCAAACGGAAAAAGAAAAACAAAAAACAAAGCAACAGCAAAAAAAAAAAAAGACCAAATAGACGTTATGATACTAAACGAGAAGCAACAAGAAGAAGAAGGAAAAAAAAAAAAAAGAGAGAGAGAGAGAGAGAATCGAAAGGAAAAGAGGAAAGGAACAAACGTGGAAAAGTGCTCTTTTTTTTCCCCCTCTTCCTGACGCTATATCCTTTTTACCTGTCTGTTTTTTTTTTTTTTTCCTTTTCTTTTTTTTTTTTTTGAGTTTCTTAGTGGTGCCCTGCACGTAACTTTGTTTCACAGTAGATTCGAGAGCTTCTGACGAACTGAGCGCTTTTGTGGAAAAGCAAGAAGAAAAAAAAAAAGTGGAGCATAAAAAACAGCAACAACAACAAAAAAAAAGATGAATGCGAACGGCAAGAGAAAGAGAGGACGAGGAGGAGAAAAGTAAAGACGAAGAAACGTGCTTTCTAGCTGTGAGGTTCTCTGAGCCAGGTATTATTCCTCCGCGCTGACGCTAAAACGTCGAGGAAAAGGGTGATGGTTGCGAGCAGAACAAGACCTCTGAACCGACGTGTCACCTTGTGCGCTCCTGGCTGAATACCACTTCAAATATACATATATATATATAAGAAAAAAGAAGCAACAACGTCAAGAATGGCGGCACTGGAGACGCACACGCAACATGGGACAGGCTGTTCGTTGCACAGGAGTAAACAAGAAAAAAAAAAAAAAGAGCATAGTGCATCCGATGCGGGAACATGCGTCTGTGTTGTGGGACGTGCTCTAGGAAAGCGAAGCACGTCTTCATCCTTTTCTTGTTTTTTTTTTCTCGTTTTTTTTTTTTTAACTGGGAACGTCCTTACTCAACATACAAATGCAAACAGAAACAGGATAGAAAAAAAAAACAACAAAAGAAGCGTCAGTTATGACAACGGCAGAAAAAAAAAAAGACAAAAAAGGAGTTAAAAAAAAAAAAGACACTAAATGAACGAAAAAAAAAAAAAGGGAAGAAATCGGTTAGAGTACGAAATGGAAGTAAAGCAAAAAAAAAAAAAGAAAGAAAGAAGCAGCAAAAAAAAAAAAACACACAAACACACACACACACACAAAAAAAAAAAACACGTATTAAGACCCGCATCGTCTCTCTCTTTTTTTTTTTTCCTGCTTTACATTTCCTTCCTCTTTTTTTTTTTTTTGTCTCTTACCCTTTTTTTTCACCTCGAGAACATAAAAAGAGTTTGAGATGTGCCGCGATTGCACTCACTCGCAGAGTTGCAAACACACATATACGCTCAAACAGAAGTAAAAAAAAAAAAAGTGATTGAACAGCGTGTGCTAGTGTGCCATTGTTTGCTAGTTTTTTTTTTCTGCCGATGGAAACACATAAGCACATAACGCAACGACCTGATGATCAATTTGAGCTCAAAACTGAAGAAAAGCAGCATGGCAGAAGCATAAAGCAAAAAAAAAAAAAAACAGGCAGTCTGGCATGATAGCACACGCTACAAAACAAGTAGCAGCCCGAATAACACTAACTCATCAACACTCGTGAGTAGTGCTTTTCCTTTTTTTTTTCTTCAGCTTTTAGCTTCAATTTAAGAGCATTTGAGCAGATATTTACGCGAAAAAAAAAATCAACAACAACGCGGTGCCATACCTTGAAACTCGCTGCTGTGGACCAGAAGAAAAAGAAAAAGAAAAAAGGAGGTTATATTACTCGATTTTTTTTTTTTTTTAAGATCGTAGAAAAAAAAAAAGGAAACCTGCGATTGACCCGAGGCACGAGCAGAAGTGGGTAAAAAAAAAAAAAAAAAGAGACATCCCTGTACACACAAAAAGGAATCTGATTTCTCTTTTTTCTCCTTTCCGGAAAGAAAAAAACACCTTCACGTTCGCTGAAAAGCAAACATACAAAAAAAAAAAAAAAGCCGCGCCTTTTACTTCATACTCTGTCAAATTGACTCATCAGACGCAGAAAATGGTAACAGCAAAACAACAAAAAGCAAAGCGAAAACAAGGGGGTTTTCGATATATAAACAATATATATATATATATATATATATATATATATGTGTGCTTTTTTTTTTTTCTAAGGCGCTTGCAATCGCCCGTTATCCGTGTAGCTACATCGAAAGAGGAACAACTCCGAGTGCACTTTCAAAACCACTACCCTTCCCCTCACCATAGTTTAGTGCTTAGATATATATAGTAGTTTTAACGCTTACAAAAAAAAAAAAAAAAGAAAAGGAGCGCCAGCACACATTAAGTCTTGTAGAAAAGGTTAAAGAAAAAAAAAAAAAACTTCGTTGTTTCGACTTGAAGTCAAGAGGTTGTCATGTGCAGACGTCCACAAATGGCAATACCTTCATATACCAAAAAAAAAAAAAAAGGAAAAGAGGAAAACAGCAAACTAACAACAAGAAAATAAGATGGTAAACCCCAAGATGCAAGACGAAAACCCAGTCATCACTGGCCAGAGAAAACAGAAACAGCGATTTTCAGTGGAAAAAAAAAAAAACTCTGTTTACTTCGCTGATCAAAAAAAAAAAAAAAAACAACAACAACAACAACAACCAGTTATTTTTGTGACGCATGCACTCTCGCATACAAACACACACAGATACACATCTCTGGTGTGCCCACGCGGAGAGCTGAAGATCCAGGTTGGAATACAGTGGCGTACACACCTTAACCGGGAGCACAGTTTAGGTTTAATGTAAAAGCGAGAAAACAACATCAACAATAAAAAACAACACACAAAAAAGACTCCTTTAAGAGAAAGAAAAAAGAGGAGTAACAACAGCAGCGATTACTTATGAATGGCTGGAGTGAACCTTCTTTCATTTTTTTGTAATTTTGAATGGCGGCACGTGACACCCTAGTAATCCTTGAAGCTATCCGGCTTCGAACGTTTCTTTCCGAGCGAGTGCTGAGATGTGTAGGCGGACCGGCGGTGTATCGGTGGCTGATACGTCGTCGCCGTCTGCGGCGATCGCCGCGGCGCGTGTGCCGCCGTCGTCTGCTCCGCCCCTTCACGACCTACACCCAGCAGTCCCTTCGCGATCGGCCGCGCAGGAAAGGTGTGGCTGATGGCTGCCGTTACTGACGCCCCGCTGCTAGCGTTGCCAATGGTCTTACTGGTGTCGTTGCTGTCACTCGGGTCGACGTGGCTGACGACCTTTTCATTGTCCATGTTGTACAACACCGCGCCGCTGCTACGCTTCATAGCGGCCAGCACCGCCTCCATGCCATTGCTGGCGTGGCTAACGGGCGGGTTGCTCGGGTAGCTGTGGAAACGTGCCGCTGAGTTCACGCAGGCGGGACTCGTGAAGGAGGAGCTGGAGGAGCCGGTGTCATTCGTCTCGGCAGGGGAGGCCACGCGCGCCGCCGCTGCCACCGCCGCCCTCGCACCAGCAACGGTGGTGTCGGTGACCGCCAGCGCGCTGCCGGTGCTATTATTCGTGGAATTGCTCGCACCCGGACGAGCCGGTGAGGCATCTGCCCGAGAAGGCGACAGCTCCTGAGCAGCGGCAACGTCGCTGGATGGTCGCTGTTGCTGTTGCTGTTGCTGCTGTTGTTGCTTACGCATGCGGCTGCTCACGTAGTAATATGGCTGCGCGTTGACGTTGATACCGCTGCCAGGGGTGGTGGAGGACGTGGGCGAAGCTGCACGCGCTGTCGTACCAGCAACGGAAGGCTGCGGTTGTTTTTGCTGTGATGATGAAAACACGCTGCTAAGTCCATTATTGTTGTTATTATTCGCATTCATACCACCAACGCTGCTACTCTTGTCCTCGTGATGGGTGTTGTCGGCTCCAAAGCCACCTGCAGACGCCGAGGTGGTCGTGGCAGTGGTGGCACGATTCGTAATGTCGAAGGTGGCCGAGGAAGGGCGTACGCCGCGCTCTGTTGCGGTGTGATAGCGCACCGCACCGCCGGCGGCTCCGTTGGCGGGAGGGACGCCGCTCGCGCGATGGCTCGCACCGACGCCGAAATAACCCCCCGTGACGACATTGGCGAAGTTGATGAAGTTGCTGTAACGCGGATTGCCCTCCTCCTCCTGCTGCTGCTGCTGCTGCTGCTGCGACGAGGCCGCATAGCCGCTGCTTGCGTGACCAAAAGGATAGGAAGTGGCGTCGGCGTGCGGCCAGGCGGGGTGATACGGCGGCTCAGCCGACCACGCCGCGGCACCCGTACAGCCGTTGCTGCCGTTGACATGGGTGTTGATCGGCGCAACCGTTGACGCAGACGTCGCTCGCTTCTGCACGGACAGGGGTGACAGCCACGCACTGGCGGAGTTTTCCCGCTGCAGCCGGGCCGCCTCTGCCTCGTCGTCGCGGTAGTACTGTTCCCACCGCTGGCCTTCCTCCTGCCAGGCGGCCGCCGCGGCCTGCGCGTTCCGCTCTTTCCGAGCGAAGATGTGCTGCTGTAGCTGCGCCATCCACGGCTCCACTAATGTGTGCCACTGGTGCAGCCGATAGGCGCCACGAAGGGCCTTGCGTTGCTGCGCCTCGGGCGCCGGAGCGGACGCCGACGGCGTCGCACCAGCTTTGGTCGTCGTGGTGGAGGTGGCGGTCAGCCCTTGCTGGAGCTTCGCGGCGGCCTCGTCCACGTCGTCATCGTCCTCGTCTGGCAAGTACGCTGCCACCTTTTCTGGAAATTCCGCTGCAAACGCCGCGAGTTGCTCCGCGGTGGGGTCGACGTCGATCGCGAGCGCCTCCAGCAGCTCCAGCAGCGCTGCATACTCCTCCTCGTGCACTTGCGTCTCCCAGTCCAGCCGACCGAGGAACAGCACCTCCAGTTTGTTCATTTCACGTCCGCTGATGCCGCCAATGCGACCGTAGTAGACGTTGCTGTAGTACACATCGTCCCGCAGCTTAATGCCGAGGACGACGCTCGTGATGAGCAGACGATGAGCGTTGTAGATCGTGATTGGGTGCCCGCTGTGAAACGCATACTTCAGCAGCAGCAGGAACGCGCAGAGCAGCGCCTCCCCGCTGCAGGCGCAGTAGCGCACCAGCCGTTGCACGTACATGGTGACCGACATGGGCGGGATGCAGTGGGAGTGAAAGTCGCTGGAGGGGATCGGCTCCCCCTTGTGCAGCTTGCACAGCATTCGCATCATGAAGGATAGGGCAAGAAAGGCGTAGCGAGTCTCGGTTAACTTGATGCTGGGCTTTGCCGGAGGAGACTGAAAAGACTCTTGCTCCTGCTGCGACGGCTGCTGTGACGGAGGCGTGACGGTTGATTTCGCGTGCGTCTGCGACTCCGGCGGCGTCGCGCAGCTCATCGGCTGGTTCTCGCTCCGGTGACGACTATGATGACCAGAACTGCTCAGCTCCGGCCTCAGTCCCGCATTACCACCGGCGCTCTGCGTGAACGGGCCATCTTCGGACTTCCGCTGCTGCACTTGCTGCGCCAGCGGTGGGGTATTGAAGCGTGCCGGGTCGTACGGGATACTCGCCGTGATGCTGTCGTTGCTGTAGCGGCTACCAGCGCCGTTGCTGCTGCTGCCCAGGCGCGACTTGCGACGGCTCTCCTTTTGTTGTTGCTGGGACGGCGACGCGTGAGTGGCCCGACGAGACACGACAGAGCTTTTCCGCTCGCTCGGTCGCGTGTTGGAGCTGTTGGCGGAGGTCATCTCGTCTTCCTCGTTGTCGCCGTTGCTATTCCCGTTGTTATTACTACTGCTGTTCTCCGCGGTAGAGGCGAGGCCACGGCGGTGACGTAGCGCTGAAGCCGGGTGCGTCTCCGCCTCCTCGTTATCTGCCTCCTCGACAGCGCGGTGCATGATGACGTAGCCAAGGTCTTCCATCGAACCCTCCGATCCGGTGGCGAAGCGCTTCGGCGGTGGCTCCTGCGGCGTGGCGTCTGGCGCAACGAGCTGCATCAGGCTGCTGCTGCTGCCTGCCGTCATCGTGGGCACAATCTTAAACGCTGAGGTAGCGGTGACGGCGTTCGTGCTAGACTTCGCCTCCAGCTGCTGTTGTTGCTGCTTGTGTTCGCCTTCCTCCTGCTCCTCACCCTGACTCTGATCCTTCTGCACCGCACGGCTGATTTCGCCTTCGTAGTCGACCGTGTCATGCACGGCGCGGGCGGTGTTGCTGCCGTTTGCGCCGACCGGCACCGGGGCGATGCTGGTGGTGGACGAGTCGGCGAAGGTGGTGGGATCGGGGATGTGCATCGTGCGTGCTGCGTCGTCTGCACTTGACTGTTCTTGTTGCTGTTGTTGCTGTGACGGCCGAGGCCGCTTCGACGAAGGCGTGCTACGCGACGCGAAGTGCGGAACAGCTACTACTACTGCTGCTGCTGTGGCAGCTTGACGGGTTGCACCTTGCTCTTCTGCTTCTTCTTCTTCAGCCGCGTGCTCCTCGTTGTCGCGGTGACGGCTGTGGCTGCTATTTGAGCGGGAGTCCAGCGAAGTGCGAACTTGATTTGCCTCAGCCACGACACGTTGCGCCTTTTCACGGATGAGCTGCTGCTGATGGGAGGAGGCGCCGGATAGCGGTGTCGAATCCGCGGAGCTGCCCGTGACGCTGGTGCAGGTGTTAGTGTTTGTGATAGTCGTCGTGTTCCCCAGCGTCGTCAGGTTCGAGGCGCTGCCGCCAAGCGTGCTGAATGAAAGATGTTTGCTAAACTGCGCGTTGCTGCTCGGTTGTCGCTGCTGTTGCTGCTGCTGCTGCTGCTGATGTTCGTCGTCTTCTTCTTCAACGAGGTGGCAGGTAGCGGAGGAGGTGGGAACAGAGTAGCACGGATCAGCGGTGAAGGGAGTGTAGCCTTCACGACGGTCTGCTTTAATCGCGTCCGCGGCGGTGTCGAAGTTTGAGTCGGCTGCACCGATGCAGCTGCCTCTGTTACTGCAATCACTGGCGTTACTACCACCACCACCACCACCACTAAAAGACGGCGAGCGAGCGGGCAAGAGGGAAGATCGTCTAGGTGGGATGCTGGCTTCGACAACACAGTCCATTTACAGAGCTTTCGTGAGAGACCTCGTTATCAGAAGTGAGAGGAAGAGTTAAAAAAAAAAAAAAGAAAGAGGAACAGTTCGTTTTCCTATCCTGTTGTCTTTCTAAATGTGCGCGTTCTGGCTAGGCGGTCTTCCTGTTACTCCTGAAAGGAAACTGGAAAACTAAACAAAAACCACACCTCTGTTTTTAGACGGCTACTACAAGGAGGGAAGAGAAAGAGAGTGGACAACAACAACAACAACAAAAAAAAAAAAAGAACTGTGAAACGAAAGCAGAAGGAAGAAGAAGAAAAAAAAAAAAGTGCCGAAACAAGTAAGCAAACAAAAATAACCCTAAAAGTCCTATATCACACACACACAGGAAAAAAAAAACAAAAAGAAACGAGAAAACAAAGAAACTGTAGTTTTTTTTATTTTCTCTATAAGTCAAAAATAGTAAAATAAGAAAGGAGGATGAAGAGAAAAGGAAAACAACAACAACAACAAAAAAAAGCTGGAAATGAGCAAAAAAAAAAAAAGCAGAAATAAACAAACAAACAAACAAACAAAAAACAACAACATGCAAGTAGCTTGAAGAGCGAACAATAAACCTAAGTTAGATGATATAAACAACTTATTTTTATATAAATATAATAAGTTTGAATCAGTTATAGAACTAAAAACTAGATCAAAGGTACAAATCGCACTTTTTCTCTCTCTCTCTTTTTTTTTTTCCTTTTAAACGTCACCTTTACTTTTAAACGCGATCCTCTCACGGACTTTTTTTTTGTTTTGGTTTGTTTACGTTGCGTATCGTGCTTAACCTTTACCGACAAAAAAAAATGAGCTTTTTTTTTTCGCACAATAAACCTATACTTCTTCTTTTCTTCTTGCTTCGCTTTATTCAGTGGCGTGTATTCTCGTCTTTTTTTTTTTTTCTTCTAAAGTCGATAGTGACTGCTTTTGACACGGAGTCTGCAGCTTTGTCTTTGCTGGTCTCACACTTTTTTTTTTTTTCTCTTGTGTATAGAAAGGTAGAGAGAAAAAAAAAAAAAAGAGGAAGAAAAAAAAAAAGATGCGAGCTTGTGAAACCCTGTGTGTACGTTGTTCTGTGTGGATGCGTTTACACGTGACAAAAAAAAAAAATGGACAGAACACGAAACAAGTGGTAAGAAAACAAGAGAACAGCAAAGAAGCTTAAGTGTTTAACAACGAAGAAAAAAAAAAGAGGAAAAAGAAAAAGAAACCCACAATTGAAAAAAAAAAAAAAAGAAAAGAGAGTGTTTTGTCGTTGTTGTTTTAACAGCCAAAAAAAAAAAAAACTCAGCAAACCAACAACACAAAATAGAAACTCAAATGAACACAAAACAAGAAGCAATGGACCAACAAGAAGTTAATGTGTCAAGGTGTAGTTTTGTACTAGAAGTGTAAAGAACTTTTTTTTCTCTCTATATAACTACTCCACGAGCGAGTCCTTTTTGAGCTATGTGGACTGCCGCGTTCGGCAAATGTTCTTTTTACCAAAACCCTTTTTTCCTCTCTCGCAGGTGTTCTCCGATGCTGTTCCCGGTTAGAAAAGCGTTGCTGCTCTGACTCCAAGACTCGTATTCACACTGCTCTAACAGTAAAAACAACAAGGGTAGAGTCAGGGAAGAAAAGACACACAGCAGAACTGAAAGAAGAGGTGTCAGCGTCATACAACCTTCTCCTGTAAATCCTCGCAGTTGTGTGGTAGCACCGTCAAAACTGCTGTTTTTCCTTCGTTATGTGTACGGGTAAAAAGAAAAAGAAAGGAGGAGGAGAAAAACAAAGAAGAACCGGCTCGGAAAAGCGATAAGAGTAAAAAAAAAAAAGAAAAAAAAGAGCAACAGGACGACACCGGGCACTACTCTTTGTAAAACGGGAAACTAAGGAAACAAACAAACAAACAAACAAAAAGAAAAAAAAGACGAAGAATAAGCTAAAAAAAAAAAAAAAAGTGGGCCTTGAAGGGAAAAATAGGACGCACAAGAACAGTGATGAGCGTAAAAAGTGGAGTGTAACAACACGTCAGAGTGTTCCGCTGAAATAGAAAAGAAAAAAAAAAAAAGAAACGAGACAGATTATCTTCCTGTCGGGGGCGCAATGCTTGTCAACACGCTGGTCTTTGTTTAGAGCTTTAGAAGCCTCACGTTTAGCTTTATTACTCGGAGGGTTAAAAAAGAAAATAGTTTTTTTTTTTTTAAGATCAGCACAAAAACGCAAAGCAAACAGACAAAAAAAAAAGAAAACAAAGGAGAGGTGATACCTTAGTTAAACTCACGCGTGTGCTGCGTGTCGAGTTGAAACCGAAAAAAAAAAAAGGGGTGATGGCAAAAAAAAAAAAAAGAAGAAGAAAATGAACTGAAGAAAGAAAGCAGTTCCGCGAGGTGGCGTGAGGGAAAAGGGAGGGGAATTCGCTGGGTAGCCGATGTCCCCTGCCTTCGATTTCTTTCTTTCTTTTTTTCCTCTCTTCCTCTTCGCTTTTGCTTGTTCCAGCTAAAAGACTTTTCTCTGCTTTTCTGCTTTAGGCTAAGACAAGTTGCGATGCAGTGGCCGCCGGCACATACGTAATGGAGGAGAGGGTGGGGAATACAGCGCGCGTGGTTGCATGTCACCACGACGAGGCGAGTGTGAAGAGGGACAAAAAAAAAAAAAGAGGCAAGAAAAAGACAGAAGAAAGTAGTACGAGTTGAAATTCTCTTTTTTTTTTTTAGATTTGCCAGTAACAATGGAAAGAAGCTCTGTTCTGCGACGTAGCTGGTGAACCTGGTTTGTTCAAACAAAGCGGCTTTCCCACGACAGTTGCGAAGACATGGGGAAAAAAAAAGCAGACAAGAACTGAAGCAAACCAGCACCTAAAATCCTCTCTTTATTGCATCTGAAAGTGCTTGATGTTTTTTTTTTTTTTGCTTCCTCGATGCTTCTCCTACCGTTTTCCTTTCTTCTTCTTTTTACTTTTGAACAACAAAAAAAGTAGTTATTCTGTTTGCGGTCTTTAAGTTGAGTGGTGGGGAGGAGAGGGGTGGCAAGCCATCTCCTCCGGTTGTGACATGACGGCGTAGAAACGCGTACAAATCAGTCTAAGGAGAAGCAATATGGAAACTAAGAAAAAGACAACAACAACACCCCCCCCAAAAAAAAAAAGCGTCTAGGCGAAAAAAAAAAAAAAGAGGTGAACGTTACAGGAAAAAAAAAAACGAAAAACAGAGTAGTAGTACAGTAAAACTCACACGGAAAAGGAACAAGCGTTCTTTTTTGAATTTTCGTTTCCATCTAAGAGTGTGACCATATAAATAATAACAACAAGCAACGGATGCACGTTTCTTCTACGACCAAAAAAAAAAAAAAGACAATAAGCGTTCTTGTGCTCTTTGCACCGCTTCCACTTCATTTCATTTAGATGCGTGCTGCTCGCTGGTAGATCGGCTTTGGCTTCGACAGCCGCGCCACTGCGATCCGCTGCGCCTCTGCCGCCTCCGCGCTCGGCACCGGGCGCACCACCAGGTACGGTCGTCGGTGCTCATCCAAGTGCACCTCCTCCACCACCGTCCGCCCGTCCGCGCCACCGCATGCTTTTCTCTTGCGCGTACCGTTCACACCTGAAGCTTCCTCGCCGTCGTCTTCCTCACTGTGCGGCGATCCATCACCACCAACCGCATTCGTTTTGTTGTTGGGGTCGGGAAGGCGACGACGACGTGCGAGGGCCGGCCTGCCAGGGAGCACGTCCAGGCCTTCCCGTTCTGGCGCCAAGGCCCAGGGTGACTTCCGCGTAGGGTCGTGAATGCGAATGGAGGAGTACATCTCGAAAGGCAGGCCGTCCTCTACGCCGTGCACCTCACGAACCGTGATGGTGGGTGGCGCGGCACCGTTGGCGTGTTTGGCGCCGGCCGCAGAAGACGACCCTGTGTCATGCGCCGGCGACTGCGAGCGCGCGCCGACCATGTGCTTGAATGACACATTCGGGATGTGTGGCCGCGGCCGTGAACCGGTAAAATCGCGTGTGTAATCGTTCGCATCGGGATCCTGCAAGGCCAGCGCCGCTGCCCGCTTCCCAGGCCCGCTTCCCGCCACACTCCCCTCGATCTCCGCCACGCGTGGCTTGAAGTCGCTACGCAGGTCGACAATCGGCAACGCGCCGGCTGCTGCCGCGGCGGCGTCCTGACCCTTTCCGCCAGCACGCACACCGGTGGCTGTGACGGTCGTGGAGCCCAGGATCTCGTCCAGCCACTTACTGCACGTCTGCGCGGTGCTGCTGTTCGCGTCCCCGCCAGCGCTACGACGGGCAATCGGGCTTAACATAGCAGCTGCCGCCGCCGCCGAACCACCGCCGCGACGCTGCTGCGGTGTGCTGAGACGTGCGATAGTCGCGCGCGTGAGACGCACCGGCTCCTTCTTGCGTGAGGGAGGGCGATACGGATCAGGGTTGTAGTGGCTCTGGTAGCTGCGCTGACCTGTGGCAGCAGCAGAAACGGCGGCACCGACGCTGCTCGCACGCACCCTCGTTGAGGCCGATCGCTGCTGTTGCTGCTGTGCGTGTCGTGCAGCAGCAGGGGTGGAAGCGCGCACGCTGCTGACGTCGCCGTTGCGTGGGCACGCCGCCGCCATCGCTGCTGCTTCGGCGTTCTTTGCGGTGCTGCCCGTCGTGGGAATCAAACTCGGAGCGACAGAGCCACCAACTTCACTCTTCGCCGCACTCCTCACCAGCGGAGGAGAAGAGGTGTCAGGAGGTGGTGAGTGCTTGCGCTGTTTCGCTTTCGCTGCTGCTGCCGCTGCTGCAGGGGCGTAGGCTGCGCTGTCGAGGCTCGTGTTGCTCACGTGACTCTCAGCGGGGGTAGTAGGGCGACGTCGCCCCCACTCCCAACCGGCACTGTTCCCACTGCCACGACCACCGCCATCGCCACTGCTGCATGGGAATGCCAAGGGATTCGCATCTGCCACAGGTAGTGTGTTCTTGCTCCCGCTCACGTCTGGGCTGGGCCCACCCACGATCGCGGCGGACGAGGTTATCGGTGCAGCGGTGTGAGCACTACTGTAGCCACTGTGCAGCTGTTCGAAGAACGCGCTGCGCCGCAACGCCGCCAGAGGCGACGGGGCCGCGTTTGCAGAAGTTCCTGTATTCGTGATGTTGAAGTCGTCTGTTCTGTGGACGTTGTTGTTGTTCGTGTCGCTGCTCCTGCTGCCTCCTGCGGCCTTTTCTATCTTCTTTTCTTCCTCCTCTTTCTTCGCTTGCTGTGGCTGCGGTGACGGGTCCGCTTTTCTTTTCTCCGGACTCAACTCCACAAAGGGCTCGCGCGCTGTTGCCGTTGCTGCTGTCCGCAGCGACATCGGGGGCTGATTTGTGCGCGATGACTGCTGCTGCTGCTGCTGCGCCGGTATTTGTGTTTCTAGTTCTGGAGGCAACAACAACGCTTGTTGCTGTTGTCTTTGCGACGGCGGTGCGGGAGAGTTCAAGGAGCGACGAGCTGGCGTCAGCGCCTGCATGGACGGCAGCAGGGCCGAGGCTGAGACGCAGTATGGGTGTTGAGAGTCCACAGTAGAGAAGCTCTCATTGAGCCCTCCATCCTCCGGACGAACAGGGGAAGAAAACCGAAGCGGAGAATTCAGCGGCAACGAATGACGCAGCTGCTGGTGACCGGAGGCGCCGGAGAAGGACCCACGCACACCACCCACAGGACCGCCGCGACGCCTTAGCGAGCTGGCCCGCACCTCTTCTACCACCGCGTTGTCCCGCGCGTCGACGATGGCAGACGTCGCAGGGTCTAACGCGTCCACCAACAGGGGCGGACTCGACCCATTCCGTGCGCTGGGATGGAGAGTTGTATTGCTGATGTCCAGCGGAATCGAATGAACCGAGTGAACTCGACCAAAAGGTGCCGTGGAGGTGTGACGGGAGGACGTGACAGCTTTTCCGGTGGTGGTAGTGGACGCTCTTCGCAACGCGTACGGACTTCCGCCGACGCGTGCATACCGCCCTCCCCCGACGTTGATGTAGCCGAGCGGGCGGCGCACTGGCGACGGCGTGGCGAAGGGCTCCGACGTGCGGCTGGTGCTCGTGTAGCGCCACGGAATGCCAATGGTGGACACGGGCAAGCTACTGCGACAATGGTGGCCCTGTTGATGCCGTAGCACTTCCTCCTCCTTTTGACGCTGGCGCTGTCGGGTGGCCGACAGGCTGTGACGGCGACGCGACCCGCTGCTGTTGCTAAAAGCGGTGGAACGCAGCCCCCAGTCCTCCACCTCGGACGCGTTGTCGTCGCCGTTGGCGCTGTCTAGCCCAGAACACCTGCTCGAGCCGCGCGAGGCATCTCGTCGACCACGACGTTGCTTTTCGGCTTTCTTGTCACGCAGGGCGTGGACCAGCTTGTACAGCTCCCGACTCGTCAGCCGCTCCGACCCACTGTCGTCCGACTTGTCGTCGTCGTCATCGCTGGACACATTGAATCGACGCTCGCGGCGCTTCTGCGAAGAACCGACCTTCCGTTCCGACTTTTTCTCTTTCGATTGCGTTGCTGGTGAGGTGGGCTTGCGGTCACTGCGCCGCTGCTGTTGCTGCTGCTGCGTCTCTTCACGTCGTCGCGTCGGTGTGGGACGCGGCTTCTTCCTGTCGCTTTGGGCCATACCGTGTTCGGAAGCGTCGGCGTGTGGCGAAGCGGCGGAAGAACCGGAGGAGGAGGAAGCGACGGAGTGCGAGAGCGAGGGCGTGGAGACGACGCTGGCAGAGCTGCGGCGGTCGATGCTGGGCGGTTTTTGAGTGGTTTCCTCCTCCTGCGGCGAGGCGGGCTCGGCCTTGGCCGATTTCGGCGTGCGACGCACCCCTGCTAGTTTTGCCTGCCGCCGACGCAAGGCCGACTCCGCCTCTTCCCTTTTCTTCTTTTTGGCAGCCGCGGCAGCTGCGGCACTGCGGGCCGCCGCAGCGGCGCTGGAGGCGGTCTGGCGCACCGGTGGCAGCGGGGCTGACAGCTTCTTCTTCTTTTTGGATGTCTGCGCGCTGGCTGACGCCGTTTCGGCGGAGGAGGGCGGTGAAGCTACGTTGTTCATGTGGCTTTTGGGCGATGCAGAGGGGTGGGAATTGTCGTCATCTTCTACTGCCACATCGACCCCCTCCTCCACCTCCTCCTTTTCCGCTTCCGCGCGCTTGGCATCAACACCGACTTCGTAGCTCTGCCGTTGCTCGTGCTCGGCAGATCCGCTCCGCGCGCTGTCCTCCTTCGATGGAGTCTCACCGCTGACCAGGCTGCTGTCCTGCGAGGCCGCATGGCTTTGCTTTTCATTCATCGCCAGCTGTGCGTTGCCATGCTGGTTGCTCCTACGGTTCTTGCTGTTACTCGCCTTTTCGTTTTCTTCGTCGTCGCTGTCTTCGCTGCTCTCGCCGAGACGCCGGCGCGGCTGCGGCGGGGTCTGCACACCAGCCTCCGGCAGTTCTCCGTCCTTCAGCACTGTAGAGCTCGGCACGCGCAGCACCCCTGCTGGCGCGGGCGCAGACGTTAACGGGTGCGGTGGTGGGTGCGACTGCAGGGACGCTACAGGTTTTAGCCCGTTCGGAGGAGAGGTGATCAGCTTGGCGCCCGGAGGCAGCGGACCCACCATGTGTTTCACGAGGTGTGTACCTGCAGCGATGGGTGGATATGGCTGTTGCTGTTGTTGGTGTTGCTCGCTCAACACAGCATCGGGCGGCGTCAGAACACTGGCAGAACGACTCGACGGCAGACTCGCGAGCGGTGGCATCTCCGGACTCGGCAGCCGACTGCTCCCGCCATTGTTGTTCTGAGTGATCGGCGGCGTCTCAGCGGGGGGCGGCATACGCACCTTCTTCATCACCACGGCTCCCGGTGGTGCTTTCAGCAGCACCTTACGCGGCTGCTGCGCGGAAGGCGACACGGCACGTGGCGGTACTGCGGAGGCGGGAAAGATCGGGAGGTTGGGCACGTTTTCGTGGCTGTCCACGCTGCCAGAACGTGACTGCGGCGGCGGCTGTGGCGGTGGTGGGTGCGCGCTGGCGAACATCATTTTCATCGCCCCCGGTGGTGGAGGACCGACAAGCACTGGACCTGCCGGCAATTTCGCGCGCTGCTGAGCTGCCGAAGGCGGGGAAGGCGACGGGGGATACAGGTGTGGAGGACCCTTCATGCCTGGCAGCAGCTTCGCGCCAGGTGGCAAGATGATTTTTTTGCCTTGGCCAGCTATGAATGCACTCCGCGGCGGTGTTGGCTGTCCTGGTCGCGGCGGCGTTGGCTGTCCTGCTCGCGGCGGCGTGGGTGAGCCGTTGAGGTGCGGCGGAGGCGACAGCGTACCGTTTGGTTGCTGTTGCTGCTGCTGCTGCTGTGCGTGGCGTCGCTCGTTGACCTTTTCCTCATCCGAGTCGTTATCCACCTTCAAAAAACTGAGTACGCCAGACAAGCCGTTCATGACTCCGTGCTTCTTCTTAACTGACTGCTGCTGTTGCTGGTCTGGCGGAGGATGCTGTATCGGGTAGGCAGGGGAGAAGAAAGAGACCGGCGGTACGGCTTGTTGCTGCTGCTGCGGCGGCGAAGATCCCCTCTGCGGCCTAATCGGGCTCGGGTTCGTCCCAGGGCGGAGCGGCGAGGGGCCGCCGTTGTTGCCGCCACCCGCCGTTCCGCTTTGCGGTGGTTGCTGCCCTGGCGGGACAAGTAAGTGCGCACCTTCAGGCATGTGCTGCGGCTGTTTCGCTCCAGGGCCGGGAGATGGGAAAGTCGGGCGTGGGCTCGTGGTCGGTCGCTGCTGCTGCTGCGTAGGTGACGGACCCCCTGCTCCCGTCATCATCATCTTCTTTCCGCCGATGGTCAGCCCTGGTGGCGCCGGACCAGGCAGCTTTGTGCCCGGTGGCACCATGATCTTCTTCCCATTCACCACGGCGAACTGCGGCGCTGGCGGGTGCGGGCCGGCGCTCACGAGCGGCGGCGGATGACCTGGCATCGGCGCTGCACCAGGCGATGGAGTTCGCTGCGAGCCTGAAGGGCTGGGCCTCCCCATCGACCCTGGCGACGGGGCCCCCGTGCCCACGCCACCTGCTAGGGAGGTTGATTGCGGACTCCTTGACGGGCTCGTCGGCCGACTCAACCCAGGTGGCGGCATCATCATCTTCTTGCCCATCAGCATCGCCTTCCCGCCCGACATTAGGCCAGGCGGCATCTTCACCTGCACGCCTGGCGGCATCGGCACCTTGCCCCCGCGCATGACAGCGTTAGGCGCAGACCCTCCTCGCGCATTGGCCTGAACGGGCACGCCACCGCGACTCACCCGCTGAGGACTTACACTGCTCATGCTATTGCTCATGGAAAGCGCCGCACCACGACCAAGGCCCGCGCTCGTCGCTGCTGTTGCAGACGCAGCCGCAGGGGGCGGGCATTTAACTAAGTGTGTGCCAGGTGGAAGACCTTGCAGGTGCATTCCAACACCAGCAGCAGCACCTCTTCCACGAACCGGCATCACTCCGCGTGCGCCGACTGGCGGGGGAATCAGCTGGCTACCTCGACCTATAGGAGCAGCCCCCGCACCTCGTGGCACTCCACCAACGAGGGCGCCACCACGAAACGCAGTAGGCGGCATGGCCACTCCGCCGCGACCTCTTGCGGCAGCGTTGCTTCCTGCTGTTCCAGGCGAGACAGTTCTTGCTGGGGAAGGCTGTTGACTCATTCTAAATTATATATAGAGGTGTAATTGGTGAAAGAAAAAAAGATGAAAGCAAATCCAAAAAAAAAAAAAAGACTCGAAGCTCGAAATGTCACGAAAGACGGTCTTATTACGTTGTACCGAATCTATGTAAACTCAAAACTCGTTTTTTTTTAAACCTCCTTTTTTTTTAAATTAGTAATAGTGTACAGTGATGACGAGCAGCAAAAAGAAAAGTGCAACTGAAGAAGATAATGGAGGGGCAAAAACGATATACTCACAACTTTAATGGTAATCCTACAGCTGCGAAAAAAAAAAAAGTCAAAAGAACGCACCGCTGCGCCAACAAGGCTTACGTGCCTCCTCTGTGCACTAACGCTCAAGTTGCAATGACGCACCCAGACGACCCAATAACACAACAATCAAAACCCCCCCCAAAAAAACAAACAAACAAACGAGTAAGCAACGAGATCCTGAGCGGTTAGTAAACGAATAGGAAGAAGATTGTTCTCTATGTCGTCCGTTTCTTGTTGTTAGAAAAAGGTGAGAGGCTTGCCAGCCTTAGGCTGAGAAGGAGCGAGAAGGCACGTGTTTTCCTCCTCCAACGCTGCCAGTCGCCTTCTTCCTTTTTGTGTATCTTTTCCTTTTTTTTTTTTTTGCTATTATAATTCAGCAAAAAAAAAAAAAAAAGAGGTGCAGGGGAGGCCCCGAGAATAACGCATTAGAGACAGAGATAGAGAGAGAAAAAGAAGGACGAGAGTTAAGAAGAGGAACACCGTTGTATAGAGTAGCTAAACAAACAATTCGATTTTCCAAGTTGGCAGAAAACAAAACAAAACAAAACAAAAAAAAAAAACATAGAGAAAAAAAAAATCGCCGCTAGAGTTCAACGGAAGGGCGTGAAGATGTGCAGTGAATATGCAATGCTGCTGCCTACGTTGTAGAACGAAGCCACAACTCAGTATGCTCTCCTTGTCACCCTTTTCCTTCTTTGTTTTTTTTTTTCCCCCTCCTTTTTTCATATATCTGCGAAGACAACAGCAAAACAACAACAACAACAAAAAAAAAAAAAGAGTATACGAAACAAACACACAAGAAAAGAGGGGGGGGGGAAAAAAAAAGAGCATCTATGACAACGAGAGGAGGAACAATCAAACATTCAAAAAAAAAAATAATAATAATAATAAAAGAAGCAGAGAATTCTAAATAGAATGCATCGATTGACATTGTAAACGTAATTGAAATACCAAAAAAAAAAAAAACAAAAACGATTTGAGCCGAAGGTGGAGGGCAGACAGGTGTGAACTTCACTCTTCCTTCTTTGCCTCGCTAGTTCTTTGGATCGAGCGGGTAGCCCACACTCGCCAGCTTACGCAGGGTGTCCGCCGCCGTGGGTCGCTTGCTTCGCTTTCGCTGCGCATTCGCGCTCCGCTCCTTTGCCGTCCCAGGATCGTCAGTCAGCTTCTGATCCGGTCGCTCACTTGTGCCGATGCTCACACCGCGCGCAGGAGTGCAGGCAGACGGCGCGTCGACTCCACGGAAGTACGCGCCGGGACCGGGGGTAGCGGTGTTCCGCGCCGCCGCGGGTCGCCCTGCGAGGGCGAAGGTGGACCGGTCAAACGTCTCTGCCCAGCTTTCGCGGTAGTAGGCGCCAGGGCCGGGGTTGTGGTTGTTCAGCGCCGGGCTCGGCCGCTCTGCCCTGCCAAAGCTTGAGCTCGGCACGTCCGTGAGATGCGCCATGTAGGGCTCATGGTAGTAGGCGCCGGGGCCGGGATTTGTGTTCACCACCGGGCTGGGCCGTTCGCCGAAGCCGAAGCCCGCTGCTGGGCCGTCGGGCACATTGAACCGCATCGAGTAATAGGCGCCCGGACTAGGATTGTCATTGACGATCGGGCCTGGTCGTTCACCAAAGCCGAATGCCGCGGCAGGGCCGGTGGAACCAGCCCGGTTGGCGGTCTCGTAGGTCCCCGGGCCGGGGTTGTCGTTCAACACTGCGGTAGGCCGCGTCGAGGACCCGAAACTGGGTCCACTGGTTTCACGTCCCATAATGCTGTGCGAGAAGGACGAGGCTTCAATGTCGTAGGCCCCGGGGCCTGGAGTTGCGCTGGTGCGCAGCTCTGGCCCTGGTCGTGCTGCTGAACCAAATGACACCCCCACGCTTCCTGAGCGGGCGGTGGCTGCTGCCGTTGCCGCCCCTGCTGGAGGATCATAGGTGCCAGGACCAGGATTGCTGTTCTGTACCACGTCGGGGCGTCCTGCACAGCAAAACGATGGACCAGAGGGCCCTCCCAGGGATGGGGCCTCGGCGTGGTAGCTGCCGGGCCCAGGCGTGTCTGCGTTTCCGGCGCTCCACACACGCGGTGCGAGTCCGATCGTTACCGCCGACGCAGTCACAACACCTCCGCTGGTGTCCCACCCTTTGGCTGGCGTGTAGCTGCCGGGGCCCACCATCGGAGAGGCGTCAGCGTCGCCAGTGCGCAGCGGTGGACGAGGGCCGCGCGGAATCGTGTAGCTGGGGCCTGCGACGTCGCGCTGACCTCCCGCGACGTCGTAGGCGCCCGGCCCTGGCAGACTCTCCGCCTCCGCTTGCTCTAGACTCCACATGCGCGGCGCTTGGGAGAAACTGATGGATGGTCCGGCGCCGTAATGCATGTGTCCGCCGCCACCACTGCCGCTTGATTCGTAGACAGCGGACGTGTCGTACGCGCCGGGCCCCACACCACCCTCTGATTCGCTATCGGCGCTTGCTGGCATGCGCGGTGCCGTCCCGAAGCGGTAGGCCGGCGCTGTGCCGCCCTGAACAGACGCCGCAACGTCGTATGCACCGGGTCCAGGCTCCGCGCTGCGCCGCTCCAGCTCCCGATTCGCCGTCGCAGGTCGACCGAGCATCGTCACACCTGCACTCGCCGGCCCCCGCGTCTGCGTGGCGCAGAAAGCCGCGGCGCTGTCGTAGGCGCCAGGCCCGGGAGTGACGCTTTCACTTGCGTACCCTGAAGTACCACCACCTTCTACGCCTCCAAAAGAAGAGGGTGGCGACAGCCGATGCGTCGGTGCGGTGCCGAAGCGGTGTGCGGGCCCACTGGCTGTCACTCCTCCTCCAGCTGTGGCGCTGCTCAGCGGAGGGTCGTACGAGCCAGGGCCGGGCGTGGCGTGCCCGCGAGCCGCAAGGTCAACGCTGTCCGCGGGCCGACCCAGCAACAGCGCCGCACGTGCGTGGGCTTGAACCTCAATTGGGACATCGTAGCTGCCCGGCCCGGGCACACCGACCGAGGAGCCCGCTGCTCCAACTGCGCCGTCACGAGCCGCACCGTAGCTCGCAGTGCTGTCGATGTTACGGTAATCACGCGTCGAGATAATGTGATGGGCTGGCGCGCGAGGCAGCACCTGGCCATCCGCGTTGGCGATCGCGTACGAGCCTGGACCAACGTTCCTCGCTTCCTCTCCCGCTGTCGCGGCCGCGGATGTGACGGACGGCGACATCCGCGGCGCCGTGCCAAAACGAGGAGCACCGGCGGACCCCATCGTCATGCTGAAGGGCATGTCGTAGGAGCCCGGCCCCACCATTGCCGCGGTGTCTGCGTCGCCGCCCTTTGCCGTCGCATTCGTCGGCATCATGCGAGGAGCTTGCGGGAACGTGGGCCCAGCGCGTGCACCGGTGCCTGCGGTGTGGGAGGAGGCGTCCACATTCGGGGAGTAGGCCCCAGGACCGGGGCCCTTCACGCCAGCGCTGCTAGTTTCTCCCCCGCCATCTCCGTAGGCGTCAGCGGGGTAGCGTGGCGCCGTGCCGATACGCACCCCGCCTGCTGCCGCCGAAAGCAGAGACTTCTGATAGCTGTCTGATACGTCGTATGCGCCGGGGCCTGGTGACACGCTGCTCTCCTTGCCGACGTGGTCGGTGAAAGCTCGCGGCACCGTCACACCGCCGTGCAGAGGGGGAGGGGGTGGCACGGCGTAGGAGCCTGGCCCTACCGTTGCCCCCGTGGCGCTCGCTCTGCTGCCAATCCCGCTCGCATCCTCGCCTAAACCGCTGCCGTCGCTCTCGTAGGCGTACCTGGGTGCCGTACCAAAGCCCCACTGCGGGCCTTCCGGAAACGCGGAGGGCAGCTGATAGGCACCGGGCCCCGGCATCGCTTCTCCTCTGGCTGCTGCTGCTGCTCCTGCAGCGGCACCACTCGCGGCTCCGCCCTGGGCCCATTTACCGTTCGAGGTGGCACCGTCTGCGTCTTCGCCACGGCCAGTAACAGCACCCGTGAGGATCGCTACTGCAGCTCGTGGCAGCGTTGCGCGGAACCCGGCATCGAGGCTGTACGCACCGGGGCCTGGGCTTCCCTCTCCCGCCTCTGCTGCTGCTGCCGTCGTCGTCGTGGTGCCGTGCGCGGCGGCACGGGTAAAGCTGTACGCCGCGGTTGTCGGCATCTGCGACGTGCGTGCGAGCCCGCTCGCCACGTCGTACGCGCCGGGGCCTACCGAGCCACCATCAGCCCCGCTGCTACCCGCGGCATTGGCCGTTCCTCCTGCGTTCTCGCCCCCAAAGCGTGCCGCAGTGCCGAAGCGATGCGCCGTCTCGGCGCCACCGGAGCTCTGCATCCAACGATGAGCACGGCTGATGTCGTACGCACCGGGGCCGGGCACGGCGTTGTCCGACGCAAACCACTCCAGTGTGGAAGAAGGGTTCGCTGCTCCGCTGCCGCCCTTTTCGACACCGCTACCCATGATTCCGTCAGCGTGAGCAGCGGCGGTGCCGAAGCGGTAGGCTGGCACCGCCGCGCGCACAGCCGCATCGTCCGGTGAGTACGCGTTTGGACCTGGAACGTCATCGACAACACCGCCCTCTGCGCTTCCCGCTGCTGCAGGAAATCGTGCCGCGCTGCCGAACTGCGCTGTCCGCTGGCCCGCCAAGTTCATCAGGCTGTTGTCGTAATTCTCCGGCGCGTACGCCCCCGGACCCGGCACAGCCTCCGCCTCCGTCGCCGGCGTGTGGCTCCGCGCCGCGCGTGGAAACGTGATGAACGGCCCTGCGGTGGCCGTTCCCGCGTACAGGCTCGGGTCGTAGGCGCCTGGACCTGGCCCAGCATCCACCCTCCCCTCGTCCGCTCCGACAGACGTCCGCGGTGCGGTGCCGATGCGCGGCGCTGCTCCGTCGCGCAGAAGTGCGCGGCTCGCCATGTCCGTGTACGCCTCCGGTGTGTAGGTGCCCGGTCCAGGGACATCCGCCGCGAAGGAAGGGTCGAGAGGGCCGGCAGAACCAGCGTGTCGTGGGGCTGTTCCAAACGGATAGCCGGCACCCATCGCGCCGCCGCTGTTGCTCTCTACTCGTTGTCCGTCACGCGTCACACGCACTTCGTAGGCACCAGGACCAGGCACCTCGGCTTCTTCTCGCGTTTTCTCGTTCGCTGCTCGTGGCGCGGAGCTAAAGGTGTAGGCGTGCGTGGACTGTGTCACGTCGGAGGGGTACTGTGGATCGTACTGGCCTGGTCCCAAGCCGGAGCCTTCCGCACCGTGGGGCGGCGTCGCAGCCCCGGCGCGCGCCAGCGCCACTTGCGGGACGCTCTTTTCCACCTGCGCGTACTGCGGACTGTAAGCCCCCGGTCCAGGGACGTCTGCGCCACTGCCGTTTGCGTAGGCTCCGTTGCTGTATGCAGCGGGGTCGCCGTTGGGCAGATACGGACGGGCGATAGCAGAGCCCATGATCGCACTGCGTGTGGGAGGGCTGAGGTCCACGATCTCGTACGCGCCAGGACCCACACCGCCACCGTCGCCACCGCCGTTGTCCACGCTTAAACTGCTGCCACCGTGTGCTGGGAAGCGCGGGCCCCGTGGGAAGCTATAGGTGGGAGCGGACGACGCGTCAGCTGGATGTGGGTCGTAGCTGCCGGGTCCTACAGTGCTGGTGCCGCCACCCGCTGCGTCACCGCCACCTTGACCAAAGTGGCCTGGATCGTCGCCGTGGTCGCTGCTGATAAAACGAGGTGCTGTGCCGAACGCCGGCCCACCACTACCGCCAGAGAGAGAAAAAGCTGCAACGCGGACCTGCGCATCCACGTCGTAGGCGCCGGGGCCCGGGGTGCCGTCGTCTCGCACACCGCCGCTGACCAGCAGGCCGGTGGCGCTCGTCACGGCGCCGTTCACGAAGCGCGGACCAGTGCGCGCCAGCGAGAAAGAGCGCGGTGCGGCGGCACGGAGGTCCACCGGGTCGTACAGCCCTGGGCCTGGCACGTCCCGATCAAACAGTTCCAACGGACTCTGCCGCGGATTGCTGTGGTTCCCCGTGTAGGACATGACGACGGAGCGTCCGACTGGGAGGGAGGGCAGGTCGTAACTGCCGGGGCCGACTTCACCAGAGGTGCCAAGGCCGCTCCCGCTGGTGGAAACGAGAAAGGAGGATCGCGGGGCACGCCCGATGACGGTGCCGGGCCGACGCGCCAGGCGCGCAGCCGCGTCCACGTCATACGCGCCGGGCCCGGGTGTGAGATCCGACAGCAGCACCGCACGCGTGCCGCTCGTCCAGTTCAGACTGCCGTCCTGTTCCAGTTCCAGCCGCTCCCAAGGAAAGCGCGGGGCCGTGCTGCCGAGGTAGGCCGTGGGTCCTGACACAGGCAGCGGTGGAAGGGTGTACGCGCCAGGACCTGGCACAGCCTCATCGTCAGCGTCACTCTCTTCCACAGTCGTGTAGCTTGGATCGGTGTTGTAGATACTGCGGCCACCGGAGCGTCGCCTCGTGCGCCCGCTTTGTCCGCCCGCACGAGGCAACGCACCACCCTTCACACGATACAGCAGCCAGTTGTATGCAGTGTCCACGTCATAGGTACCGGGTCCAACGCGAGTGCTGTCCTCGTCGTCAAGATACCCCTCAAAGCCATCGCTGATCTTTCCTGCTTCGCCTTGGAAGCGTGGGGCAGCACCCATCACCGCACTCGACGATGATGGCCGCACCATGCGGTAGCCCGCGTCGGTGTAGTACGCACCAGGCCCTGGCACCTCTTCTCCACCCTGACCATTTTCGTAAGACCGGCGGTTGCTTTCAGACAGCGCTGCCGCTTCGGCGTTGGGGGGGACGGTGGCGATGCCGGGCAGGCGAGCAGCAGTGCCGAAGGACCACTGCGGACTGCGCCGAGGACCCCACAAATCGCTCGCCACCACGTCGTAGCTGCCAGGGCCGGGCGACGCAGCAATCGCCGCATTGCTGCTGCTGCTATTCCAGTTGTTGTCGCTCTCGACGCCTTCCATTCCTGCTGCGCTGGTGGACTGAAGAGGCCCACGCGGGCCGCGGTCGTGCTTAAAAGTCATCGACACCTCAGGCGCGCGCTTCTGAATCCACTTCAGCGCCGCCTCCGTCTCGTAGCTCGCCGGCCCAGGCTCCCCTCTGCTCTGACGCAGGCGCTCCATCGCTGCTGCGGGGCTGTCGGCCTGCGCGTCCTCCTGACCTGCAGCCTTCGCGTTCGCGCTACCGGGAGCGTTTCCAGAAGTCGTGTACGGTGACGAGTTCTGCACAGGGAAGCGCTGACTCGTGAGGCGCAGGGCGACACCACTGCCGACGCCGTGCCACGCACCGCCGCCGGCATTCTTCGCCGCCGCCGCCTCCGCCGCGGCTCCCTCGGCACCTCGCGTCGCAAGGGGCTTCACGTTCTCCTCCGCGTCGCCATCCTCTGCCTTTTCTCCGCGTCGCGGCAGAGCGCGGCGACCACCACCGGCGAGCGAAGGGTGAGCCCAGAAGGCGGTGGTGGAGGTGCCAATATACGCACCGCCGGCCCAATCACGCCACGGCACCACGGGGGCTGCTGCTGAAAAACCCGTCGGCGTCGCCTTTTGCGTCGCCGCGTCCGCCGCTTCAGTCGTCGCGACGACAGATGTAGCTGCAGCTGCTGCAGCTGAAGAAACGAGGCCGGTGAAGTGCGCGCCGTCCGAGGACCGCGCAAATTGGAAACCCATCTTCGCCGTGCCGAGGGGACGGCTCTGATCGATGCGGTCGCCATCCATGATGTTGTACGCACCGGGGCCAGGTACCGCCGCCACTTGCTTCGCCCACGTCGCGTCGCGCTGAAACGGGGCACCGAACTGCAGCTGAAACTGACGGGCACTACTGCTGCAAAAGACGACACCTTTGCCAATGATCAGAGGCTGAGGAGCTGGTTCAGGCGCATCCGCGCTCTCGGCTGCGCCGGACATTGACGCCGTTTTCTTGTCATCGTCCTCCGCTGTGGCTGCGCTATCTTCTTTTGTTCTACTGCTCTCGCCGTACACCTTGTATGCACCAGGGCCTGGGGTGATAGATTTGATGGGCGGCATGCGAGCTGCTTTCGGCATCGCGGCTCCACGCACGGCGTGCACCGAGGAGCTCGAGGCGTAAGCGGCGTCGACTTCGTAGGCGCCAGGGCCCGGTACCCCGACGGCTGGTCGCAGACGAGGACGAGAGAGCGCACGGAGCGGGCTGGATTCGTCTTTGTCCGTTTCCGCAGGTTCTTCCACGACGGACTGCGGCAAGACCGGAGTGGCCGCTGGCTCTTCCTCTCCTTTGCGGTCGTCCTCTTCCCGTGCTTCCACCACGCCCACCATCTCGGTCTGCACAGCGTCGGTGCCGGGCTGCTCCTCTGGCTGCTCATCGTGCTCCACCACAGCTTTTTCGTTTTCCACATCGCCCTCTGTTGCTTTTTCGTGTCTGTCAGCAGCTTCTTCCTTCTCGTCTTTTGCTTCTTGTGAAGCTTTTGGTGTGTCAACCGCTTCTGACGTTGTCCCTGCCGCTGCAACTGCGACATGGGCAGGCGTGATGGTGACTTCGGCATCACCGGCAGTGGAAAGCGATGGACCTGCCCTGTGCGGCTGCAAACCGCTTTGTCGCTTCTTCTCTGCCGGCTTTGCTGCTGCTGCTGTTGTTTTCCTTGTAGGAGATGGTGAGTCGCGCGCCGCGGACATGATCTGCTCCATATACGTGCGACGCACCGCGGAGCCTATCACGGCTGCTCGGCCCCGCACTTTCTTCTTTGCCGCCGCCTCTTCCTCTGCCAGCCACCTTCGGCGCTGCCGCCGCTGTTCCTCCAGCTGCTCCAGCTCCTCCTCATGGGTGAGGGCTTTGCGTGCGGCCTCGTGCACCGAGGTGGCGGCCTGTGCACTCCTTATGGTCCCCCGATTAAACCACCTGCCGCGCAGGTTTGAGACTGGACGCTGCGTGGGGCTCTCTACGGAGTACGACGACGACGACGAGTTCGATGAAGAGAGAATGCTGGAGAACTCGGCACCTCCTGCGCTGCGGCTGCTGTTGAAGCGTGTCATGAACTCGTCGTAGAGTGCGTGCTGAGCCTGATAAGGGCAGGTCGCTGCGTGCGAGGCAGGGTTGATCGCGATAGTCAAGTCTGGGAAGTCAGACCAGTAACACGTGCAGACACGTACGGCCACGTTGCGCAGAGCGGTTTCCTTCGTCGCCCGCTCATTTTTGTCTGCCGCCGTCTCGTCCTTCTCCTCTTCGCTTGTGGAGCGTCTCCCGCGCTGATGGTGTTGGTGCTGATTCCGGATCGACTGCGGCTTCGGTGCGGAGAGCGAAGCGAGTGCTTGAGTGGCTGTCGTGGTGAGAGGTACAAGTCGGGGCTCGTGCACCTCTGGCTGATTTGGCCACTTTAGCCGCACCGTGTCCAAATGGGAGGGAGAGCCGCTCTTGTGTTTCCGTAGCTCTGGCGATGATCGACGCTGCGGCGTCCTTTCCTTTTCAACCTGGCCCGTTGCGTCTCTGCGTGCAGCACGGCTGTCGCTTCGCTGACACGGACGACCAACGCGGTGGCACGAATCGCAGCGCCGGCAGCAAAGCGGGCACGCAAAGCGTGCTGACGGAAAACGAAGAGAAGAGTCCGTGCGTTGCCTCTGCTGCTGTTGCCGTTGTTGCCTGTGAGAAATGTCCCTGTGTGACTTCGTCGTGGACATCAGCGGAGAAGAAGCGTCGTCGTCGGAGGAGGACGCAGAGGACGCAGTCGACGACGTTAACTTCGTGGAGCCAGAGGTGTTGGCCGAGATATCCGTGCTTGCGGGTGCTTTGCCTGTCGATTCCGCTGTTGCTGCTGCGATTGGTACACGTGCCTGCGTCCCGCTGCGTGCTCTATTCGCTTCCTTACTCTCTGCAGGTATGGGCGGGACTCGAATCGTCAACGAGGAGCCGGCCCATGAGTGTCGAAAACACGCAGGTCCAGAACGAGAGGGAGAAGAGCCGGGGCGGCCGCGATATGTTGTCCGCCGAGACGCCGCTGCGGCCTCCACTTCTTGTGCTCCCGCCTCACGCAGCGCCGCATACATTTTTGCAAAGGAGAGCTGAAGCGCGTCTTCCTGCTTCTCATCTGCAGCCGCGAGCTCCCCTGCTTTCCTCTGGCCTCGACTCGGCCGTGCGGCAGACATCGAGGCAGAAGGGCGCTGCAGTCGGACGTTGCTATGACGCGCTGACGCTGCCTTACTTCTACCGCCGGGGCTACGCAGGACGCCGCGCGGTGGCACGCGGAGGTAGTCGTAGAAATAAGACGTTTCGCTACTGTCGCTGTCGTTGTTGTTGTCGTCGTCACTCCATAAACGTGAACCACGGCGTGTGCTGTCATGGCGACGCCGCGTGCAGGCTGCACCACCGCCAGCGGACACCGATGGCGCAATAGTCGCGTTTGTGGTGCTCGCCACCTTGCGCAGGTACGCCACGTACGACCAGGACTCCGAAACTGACATCAGAGAGAGAGAGAGAGCACACGGCGGGGAGGGTGGGGGGAAGAGAGGAAGAAAGTAGCGTCTATGACTGCTGTTGTATGACTTCTATACGAGAAAAAAAAAAAGAAAGGAGCTAAATCAACAACAACAATACACAGAACGTGTCGGCAAAAGCTGTTGCTGACAGCACCTCGCGGAGAGAAAGAAAAACGCTGAGTGAAAAGAAGACCACAATAACAGAAAAGAAACACTTGGTGAGTCCTTGTGTTCTTCTTGAACTACACCTCAGCTGCTGCTTTTCTTCTTGTACCGGTCTCCACCGCACTTCTTTGTGATCTATGGTGACTCTTCTATGACTTGTATGTGCTCTTCAGAAAAGGTGGGCGTTGTGCGGGGGAAGGGGGGGGGGGGAGTTATGCAGTTCGCCAGCACACGTCTTTCCGTGAAAAGGCTGCGCTTCTTTTTGCCTTTTCAATTTAAAGCCCTGCCTTTCCTGTAGGAAAAAAAAAAAAAACAAATAAACAAGTTGAGGAGAAGAGAGTCAAGGGAATCGGTCAGTTCACCACTTATGTACAAAAAAAAAGAAAAGGGGTAGTACCTACCTTTTTCTTCTTCAGGTCGGAACCACAACAACGCAAGCAGCCCTCTTTTCCCCCTTTTCTCATTGGTGACATTCAAACTGCATTGTTGATCTTATCGCTCTTTTCCAGCTTGAATTCTACTTTTCTTCTTCTTTTTTTTTTTTTCTTGTGTTAGATACTATGTCGTTAATTACAATTATCCTGTTTTTTCTTCTTGCAACAAGTTGTGATTATATGGGCTCAAAAGCGGCGAAAGGAAAAAGAAAAAAGAAGACGCCGTAAGAGCAAAGAAACACACACAAAAAGGAGCATACCACATAAACATCAACAGTAAAAAAACGGGCAACAGCGAGCACCGCTCGTCCCTCGAAACACACACCTCTCTCTGTCCCCCCCCCCCCACCTCCTCTTTTTCTTCTTAGAGACCCTTGTTGAACTTCACGTGTGTCACCTCGTGCCCCAGCTCGTTCTTGCGACCCTGGAAAGACGTCTCCAGCCACGTCACGGGCACCACCGTCGTCTGCGGAAACACCGCAATACTCATCGGCAGCGCCACACACAACACGCTCACAAGCGTCAGCACGTTCACTGGCAGGTACAGCTGGGCGTGCCGCTTCACCAAAAACGGAATGCCCTTCACAGGGTCAAACAAGAAGTTCATAAAGACTGGCGGCACCAGCATCAGCGGCACGGGGATCATCACACGGCTCAGCCCGACCTGTGCCACCGCCAGCCGACCAGCCATGGCAGAGGGCTTTCCGTCGTTCAGGTCCTTGCCGGTCTCCGGGTCCTGTACCGCAATCCCCTGCAGCACGTCGCGAAAGCGAATCACACTCAAGTTGGCGATGTTCGCACACGCCACCGCCGTGTACGGGATCATGAGCCTCCAAAACGTGCCTACAGATGACGAAGCAGCCAACTTGCTCATCGTGTACGAGATGCCGCAGGCGGTGCAAGTGGCGACGCAGTAGCCCAAAAAGAGCTCCTGCATCGGCAGCCCGTCCTTGCCGCTGCCATTGCAGTAGTTAAATCCCACGTTGTAGGTTTGGTTCGAGAACTGCCAGAACATGCCCCGCGCCGGTGTCTGCTGCGACGGGGCAAGCATGCCACACAGGTTGATGAAGTTCATCGGCACGAAGGCGGAAAAGCGGAAGGGCCAGAAGATGGGCTGCTTCGACTCCGGGTGAACGATGCACTGCACGCGTTGGCGTGCGTCGAGGTAGTCCTGCACCTTCACATCGCGCCACCCATCCTCACGCTTGTCGACTTGCTCCAGCAGCTTCTCGCTCAGCGCCAGGCGAGTGGGGGTGGTGAGAAGGGTGCGGGGGTCCGTCATAGAGAGAAAGTGGCAGAAGCGACCACTGTAAGTGGATTGGTCGAATTCAAGGTCCTGCGGGAAGTGCGCCACGTCGCCCAACGTTGCAGCAGCTGCATTTGATTGACTCATTTCCCCTTTTTCTTTTTTTTTTTTTCGCCCCTCGCTAGCGCTACTGCTATTGCTGTTGTTGCTGTTACTGCGTGAGTGCACTGAAAAACGTTAGTTCGATAGTTACAACGGTGGTGAAGCGAAGGAAGAGCAAAAAGTGAAAACTACAATACTCAAAACAACTCCCCCTCAAAAAAAAAAAAAAACGGTACCAAAGGGAATAGTAGATGATGATGTGAAGGCTTTTTAATGGTGATGATGTTTAGCAGCGGCAATGGAGATAGATGGGCGTGTAATACAAGAGAAAAAAAAAAAACAGCTCTACGTGGTCTCTTGTTATGAAGAAAGGGAGACTTTAGATCGTGAAGACAGTTTTGTAGGCAGCGTACGTTGAGGGAAGAGGGGGGGGGGGAAAGGTGAAAGAGAGATCAGACGCGGCGTAAACGCTTGGAAGTGTATTAACCGAACGGTAACCATGTATATTATCGTTGCTGCCATGTACTGTGTCCCGCTGCGACACACCTCGAAAAAGGAGAAGCATGCAAGGACCTCATTGGCATGCGGCAAACCGCACATTATTTCTCTCTCTCCCTCTTTCTTTTTTTTTTTTTTTTGAATCAAGTCACCTTTTCTTTCTTTTTGTGAGCGTGAGCGTACATCGCCATGTACAACTGAGCGCTACAGTTGTAAAAAAAAAAAAAACACACACACACACACAAAGAGAGAATTAATGCGACAGAAACAGGGGAACTGCGGCAGCTTTTCAGTAGCAATTAGTTTAGAAAAAGAAAGAGAGGAAAAAAAAAAGAGACTCACTTATGGAACGCACGTACTCGCTGTGCGGTTACTATTTTTCTTTTAATATGGGAGGAAAAAAAAAAGAGGATTTACGTGCCGTAGCGGAAGCTAGAGCGATAGAGCGTGGTGAGTGCATTCAATAGCGTTAAGAAGAGAAGCAGCAGCTCACCATCAGAAACAACTCAAAACAAAAATAAATAACCGAAGTACAATACACTCAAAAGATGCTATGAATGCGATAAGAAAAAAAAAACGTTACTGATTACTCTCAGAAGAATACCAAACGGACTCGCAAGGAATGCGATATCAAAAAAAAAAAAAAGGTCTGAAAAGGAATGATAAAACAAAACAAAATACAAAATAGTATTTAAATATACGACAACTTCGCGAGTCAAACAACAACAACAACAACATACACATACATCAACGCTTACTGTTTGAAAATACTGAAGACCTACTCTTTTCAGGCACAACTCTGTTAGTTTTGTCCGGTTTCTACGCTGTAAAGTACACCTCGATCTCCAGTTGCCACGGCGTGCGGCGGTGAAAGCTGGCAGGCACCGCACTCTCGAAGACGGCATCGATAAACAGAAGACACTTCCCACCCTTCACATCGCCGCCTGTTCCGGCAACGCTGGCGTCGCTGTTGTTCGCCAGCGGCTCTGTCGAAGGAGCTACCTGTAGCACCTTCTTCGACTTGCTGTCACCGCCATTGCTGCTATTGTGGGCGTTGCTGTGACGCACCGCTGCAGCTGTCACACCGTGACTCTGTTTTATGTGTGAGGCCTCTCGCTCCTCCTGCCATCGCTGCTGCGCAACTGCAAGCAACCGCTCCGCTGTGCCGGAGTCACCCGACAACGTGCACCGCATGTAACACGTCCACGGCACAGAAGGTGTGACTGCTGCTGCTGCTGTTTCCGTGCCACCGGCTGCATTTAGCAGTCCATGGTCATTGTTCGGGTTGCTGCTTTTCTCCTGTGTATTTACCTGTTGCGCAGACAAGTCGTGCTTTACGTAACCAATAAAAAGCTCCACCGCCTCGACGACGTCAAAGGCGGTGAAGTGACGTCGATGCGCCTCCTCCACGCTGCTATTCACGCAAAGGGAGAACTCCTTCTGTGCCGGCTGCTGCAGCGCGGGTGGGAGAATGGGCGAGTCTTCCTGCGACGAACTCGCCTTGTGTTTTCCGTCCTCCGTCTTCGTCGCCGCCGCAGTAGCACCTTTCTCCGTTGGCATGCCGTTTACGGTGCCTGCTTGGGTGGTGGGGCCGTCACGCATGCGCTGCTGCTGCTGGTGGGCCTCGCCTTCTTTTTCGTGCTGAGCTGCGGTGGCCTCTTCGTCTTCCTGCTGCTGCTTGAAGACGCGCTGCCGTGTTTCGGTGTAGACGCGATGCAGTTCAACGGCGAGTAGGTTTGTGTGATGCGAGGCTGCATTTCCCGCGTGCCCATGTTGGTGTTGTTGTAGCTCCTGTGGCTTCTCTGGGGGCAGATTGCATAGTTGCAGGAAACGGGCTGACTGCTCTTCCGGTGTGTCGAGAAGAGGGTAGTGAGCCGGTGCTTTACTTTTGTTCGCGTTCTTGATGAGGCTTCCAGCGCTGGCCCCATTCTGCCCGCCTTTGGAATCCTTACTTTCACCGCAGCCCATTACGGGAGAAAAAAAAAAAAACTAGGGATGAGAAGTGTGTGTGTGTGTGTGTGATCCGAACACAGGTGCTTGAAGTCCTTTCGCTAGATTAGACGATTCAGTTTACTTCTTAGCAGTAAGAAAGGAAACGAAACTGCACTTTGTCTTTTCTTTTATATGAAGGAAAGGGCAGCTGTTGCGGTCTTATGATGTGTGTATGTACGTCAGAAGAAAACAAACAGCGACCCGCCGTTTCGATAGAATCTCTGAATGCCGTGCGAGCACAGTAAGCCTGACGACGATTATACAGAGGAAGAGCAATGGAAAAAGGCCGCAGCTCACTCGAATGGGGGGGGGGGGAGAAAGGAGAAGGCCTAGCTTCTTGTACGGCTTTCTTCTCTTTAAAGGCAAAGCTGAAACAGCACTCGTTAAAGGTGTTGTGAGGGAGCAGCGCCACCTTGGATCTTTGGGGGGGTGGGAAACGGTTCAGCCAGCGCTACGGGGCAAGGCGCCGGCAGACTTCGCCCCTCAAGAATATCCTCAAAAACACACGCACAGATACGAACACGCGCCAAGCGTGCCATGGTCCGTTTGCTTGCTTAAACTGGTTTCGCTTCATATAAACGTACATCGTTGCACAATTCCGGAAGAGAGTTAGAGAGAGAGAGGGAACGAGCCAACAGTAGTCATGTAGTCAATGAAAAAAAAAAAAAAGAGAAAGAAAAACGAAGCTCGCCTCTCGCTCCATCGCCGGAAACTCTATAAAACGTAATTAGAACCAGTGAGACGCTCGCTTGGGCCTCGCCAGCGGCGGCACCTCAATCCCGCTGCGCGGCACGGCCTCCTGTGCCTCCTCCGCTGCCGACACGGAAAGTGGAGACGAGTCGAAGGACGAGGTAGCGGTGAAGGACGAAGCTTCCCCACCCTGACCCACCAGCGATGACGGAACGGTGTGCCGCACCGTTGCTGCCGTAACTTTGACGGGAGCCGACAGCTTGGAAAACTGCATCGTGTGACTTGGCTGTTGAGACAGCTGTTGAAGCTCTTCGCCGTCGAGCCGCGCCTGTTCAAGCGGTGCGGCAGTGGCGGCTGCGTCGCTTGTTTGCGTTGTTGCTGAAGACGCTAATGACAAACTTCTGTCAGACAGCAGCAACGCGGTCTTTTGGGCAGCCGTCAGGTCATTCGGTGTGGGGAGCCGGGACTGGTGCGCGGACAGCAGTGGTGCTTCCTCCGCGGCGCGACGTGAGAAATCGGCGCTTGATTTTTCCCGCTTGCTTTGTGAGGCCTGCGCCGTAGCAGGCTCCTGCACCGCTTCAATGGACGTGTCTGTGGTGGTTGGGCGTGGCTTCGCGGCAGGCTGCGCAGGTGTGCGACTCGCTACAGCGGTGCTTTTACTTCCAGCTGCCGGCGGCGTTCTTGTGGTCGCGCGCAGGTCCGCTGCGCCTGAAGCGGGGACGGCGACGGGTGACGACGCAGCAACAGCAGCCGATGCGGTGGTGGCGGCATGGGTCGACGACAGCGACGAAGGCAGCGTCGGCACTTCGCGCGAAGACCTCCTAGAAAGGCGGTCAGCTGCTGGGAACGCCGGAGCCGCAGTGGTTGGACGGGAGAAGGACAGTGATGGTGGTGGTCGCAGGCCGTACTTGCGTCGCAGCTGTGAGGCGAGGCTCTCGGCCGGCAGCTGCGGTGGCGCCAGAGGCGTGGGCTGGTATGCGGGCACATCTGACACCTTTTTTTCCCTCGCTGCGTCTCCTGCCTCGACACGAGGCGGCACAGTGTCGCCCTTGTGAACCGCACCCTGTGGCTCCTCCACTTCCAAGAGCGTTTCGCTCGGCTTTGTGGGCGACACCCCCATCACACTAGGTAATAATGAGGGGAGCACAGCGGGCGGGGCAGGAGTGAAAAAAGAAGTTCGTCTTACCACACCCGGCAACGACGTTGCTGTCGGGGCTGCTGCTGCTGCCGCCGCCGCCGCTGCAGGCAGCAGCGATGCCCGCCTTGGCGTGTAGGTGTCGCGTAGAGGCCGCATGACTGCAGCAGGAAACCCATCGCGGTCAGTCCCGGTCGTAAAATAGGAGGGAAATTCGTACAGCAGCAGTGCATCCAGCTCGTTGAGCTTCTCTAACAAGTCTGTGGCTGTCCTCTCACTCACGCCATCTTCTCCTTCTTCTTCTGCCTCGTCACCTTCCTCAATGTGGGGCGCGTCGTCGTCGCGCTCGTGTGTCGCCGCTCTCGGAGAATCGTGTGGCTTCTCAGGCGTGGCGGCATCTGTGGAGGAGCTTATCTCGGCCCTTTCGCACACGTCGGCATGTTCGCTCCTCTTGTCTTCGTCGTCTCTCCCGGCGGCAGCGGCCCCTCCTGCTTCTTCGTCTGAGCTTCCACCGCTCTCCTGTGCGTGCTCCGGCGGCAAGGAGAACCGCACACGACGCCGCGGTGATGACGGCTGCCGCTGCACGAGACAAGACAGCAGCAGCGGTGGCGTCTGAGAGGCAGCGTCCAACAGCGCACGGTCAGTTGCGGAGTTTGCCGGGGTGTCAGCGCGGCTCTCGGCGATAATAGTGTCGTGAGGCGGCGGTGACGCATCCACTTCTCTTCCTGCATCGCCCGCATTGACGATTGCCACAGCAGAAGCAGCAGCAGCAGCCGTAGTGGCCTTCCTTTCCTCAGCACCGTCGGCTTCATCGTCTTCTCTTTCGATGGAAGGTGGCGCAGCTTCTTTGTCTGGGGCCACTTCACTGTCCCCCTCCACTACCGCGTCTCCCGCTGCTGGGTGCGCTGCTGCATCGGCTGCTCCTTCCGCATTCATGTCTGCCTCGTTATCTGATGGAGTGACCTCTGCCAACACGACAGGCTCACTTTTAGCGCCTTCACCACCAGAGACACCGCCCTTGTCGTGCTGCTGCGGAGTGACCCCAATCTCGGCCTTTTCCTCCTCTCGCGCTTTCTCCTGCGCCGTGGCTGCACCGACGTGTACCACAAACTCCTCATCGTCGTCGTTATCATCGTCGTCGTCCTTCTCCTCTTTCTCTGCAATTTTACCGTTTTCCGTGTTGGCTTTGTCAGCGGTTGGTGGCTGCGCCGCTTCGGCTTCCGGCTGCTTTTCCTGCTCACGCGCCCCTGCTGGGGCCGTCTCCGTTGGCTTCTGTGTCTCCCTCCTCTCTGCCTTTACTAGATCAGGCGCAGCTGTGTCTTTCTTGGTAGTGTCCTGGCTGTCGCTCTGCGCATCGGAGGCATCTTCCAGCGACGCATCGGAAGATGGACAGGAACTTGCAAGGTGGTCGTTGCGGTCGATCGACAAGGGCCGCACACAGGCATCTTTGCTGCCCTTGCTGCTAACCTTGTCATCAGTAGTGGTGGCTTTCTCCACCGACGTCAACGGCTCGGAGATGTGGGACGTCTCCTGGTTGCTGGTGCTCGGCGCAGCGACTACTGGTGTCATCGAGGTGTCCGTCTGCGTAAGTAAAATGCTGCTCCGGCGACTCTTGTTGTTGCTGCCGCTGTTGCTGGTAGGCGACTCATCTGACGCCGCTGCTGAGTCTGCCTTTGAGGCTTCATCCTCGTTCGTTTGAAATTCAAGCGAGGCGGAAGAGGCATCATCATCACCGTGCCTCTCGGCATTGCCCGCGTGCGCGGGGCCCTCAGGAGTGCGCCTCACCGCGTTCGACAACTCCTTCCCATCTTCTCTCTGCGAGCAGGACGCGTCTTTGGCCTCCTTCGCTGTTTCCGCCACCGCAGTACCTTTTTCAACGTGTAGCGCAGCTGGCGGAGCGGCAGGCAGCGGCAGCGACTCTGCGGAAGGTGTGTCGTGCGTCGTTGACGACGCTTGACTGCTGTCTTTCTTAGAATCGCTTTCCTCGCGATCCTTGTCGTCGTGCAACTCGAACAGGGGCGTCGACGCATCCTCGCTGTGGCGCCTCTGGTTTTCACCGTCGTGGTCGTCGTCTGAGGTGGAGGATTGCGCTGCCTCCCCACGTGACGACTGCGAGAACGCCGTTGAGGGCGTGGAGTTTTCCCCCGCCGCCGAGGCTGCGTTTCTCGTTTCCAGTTCGTGCATGGGCTCCTCGCTTGCTGGGCTACCTGGCTGCGTGCTAGAGAAAGGACCATGTCCGCGCACGTTGCCGCTGCTGCCGCTGCTCATCCGAGTGTAGTCGGCACCGGCGCGCGTTGAGGACAGCGGGCTGTGACTCGGTTCCGTGACGCGCGAGGCAGACACGTTCTGTAGCAGCGCCACGTCCCGCTGCAAAGCTCGACGCACCACACCAGCGCTGCCGTTGTTGTTGTGGTGGTGGTGATGGTCGTCGCTTTCGACGGAGGGCAGGTGCTCGCGTCGATTGCCTTCGTCCAGCCGTTCCGCGTGGAGCGGTGGCGGTGTCGTGCCGCGCCAGCTGCATGTGTGTGGTCTACTGCCACAGCTGCCAGAACTGCCGCTGCAGCGGCTCTGGGCATCGCGGTCGCCAAGCCGGTCAGCATGACAACGCCCACGGAGATCGTCATCGTCGTCGTCCTCCTCCTCCTCATTGTCGCTTCTGCGATGACTACTCGAGTTGCTGCTGTCGTCGCCCCGTAGATTGTCGCTTCTACCGACGAGAAGCGCGTTTGCGAAAGACGGTTCTGATGCAGTGGCAATGGCAGGGGCAACGGGTTCATGTGTGACGTGCTGTTGATCCTCCTCTTCTTCTTGCTCTTCCTCGAAGAGTCGACGAGAGCTGCCGTAGCTGTGTGAGGACAGTGCCTGCTGCAGCAGCAGCTGCTGCTGCTGTTGTTGCTGCAGTTGCAGTTGCAGTGTTTCGCGTGCTTTCTCCTTCGCTGCCTCCTCGGCTTCCTCCTTGGCACGCAGCGCACGCAAAGTGCAGATGGTGGCGATGATGTACTGTCGACGCAGCGCCTCCGCTGCAGCTTCCTCCGCGGCGATGAGCGTGGCGCGGGCGCGGTGTTCGTCCTTCATCAAGCGCGCACGCAGGGAGTCGAGGACAAGAGACAGGGAAGGGGTGAAGGGGTGTGGCTCCGGCGGCGGTGGCGGCTGTGGTGGTGGCGCGAGCTGCGGAGCCTCGACCATGACACCCCCCGTCACCGCCGCCGCACCCGCTACGTGAGGTTTGGAGGAGCGCTTTGGTGGCGCGTAAAGGTCTTCGCGGATGCGGCGCTGCAGCAACGTGCGTGGTGACGACGGGTGTTTTGCTGGACGTGCACCTGCACCAGTGCCATTTGCATCCGCAGCGTTTCTTACCACATCTGTACTTGGCTCTGACGTGCTGTGCAGCATGGAGAGGAGGCCCAACGTTACGTACTCATCGAAGCGCTGCGGACGGCACACGGCGCAGGACGGACGCAGCGCCTGCGCATACGACGTCTCAATGCGCGCCAGCACTTCTTCCTCTTCCTCCTCCCTCTTCATGGGAGAGCTTGTGTTGTCTTCTTCGCTTGCTGTTGGGAGCGGCTGTGGCGGTCTTTGTCGCTGCATGTCTGCTGGGGGCGTCGACGAAAAGCGAGAAAGGCGGTAGTACTCGGCACGCAGGGCCTCCGCGCACTGCCTTGCCCCTGCCTTTCCCTCCTCGTCCGCACTCCTCCACGGCGTAAAACGCTTCGACGGCACATGCACGGGGCTCTTCTGTGAGCCCTGCGCCGAGCTCCTTCTTCTTCCCGCAAGACTGGTGGTGCTGTTGCTCCTGTTGTTGCCTACGCGTGCCTCCCCGCCTTCCATGTGTGCCACCATCTCGTCCAGCAGCTCCTCGTATCGTCGTTGCAGCTCCACGGTGGCTCGTGCAGGGGTGCGGCACGCAACGACCGCGCTTGGAGGTGCGCATCGGACCGCGTCAGCCGCCTCCGTCAGTGACGAGTACTGCGTCTTCCGTTGTTGTTTGCTGCCGCGTTGTTCCGCGTTGGCATCGTTGCGGCTTTGATCGCTACGTCTCAAAGTGACGGGCTTCTCCGCCTTGGGTGCTCCGCCTTGTGGCTTGGAACAGGCACTTGTCGGCTGCCGATGTGGCAGGGGCGTCGCCACATGCTCATCCGCAGACATCGCCGGCGCACCCGCATCCTGAGGTTCTTTATGCGTGTTCGATTCGGCTACTATTGCTGCTGCTGCCGGACTGGCCTCCGCCCACAATGCATGCCGACGCATCTTCTCAATCGCCTCATCCAGCAGCGCAATTTCGCTTGTCAGCGCAGCCTCGTAGGCGTCAAGCCGCTGCTGCCGCCGCACCGAGGCCGCCCTGCCCGTCAACGACACACCGTTTTTTAGTGAAGCTTCTCGTGCAGCGGGCCGTGCCGAGGGACTTTTTGGGTTTCTGCTGTTGGCGTTCTTCGAACAGGATACCTCGTCCAGCATGGCACGCGAGCGCGACGCGCTACGCGACGCCGCCGTCGCCACTGCTGCCGCAATCGCCGCCTCCTGCGACCGCAGCTTTCGCTCCTTCTCGCGTTGCTGCAGCCTCCGTCGCCAATCTTTGTAGGCGTCGTACTGCTGCAGCCAGCGGCGTTGGCGATCCATCGTGTGGTTGTGCCATGCGGCGCGGAAGTGATTGACGGACGAGTGCACACGCGACTCGGCCAGAATGGCACGGCGGCGGGCGGCAAGCGCCTCGGCCAGGGACTGCTCAGGCGCATTGCCCGCATCTCCTGCCTCCCTACCCTGTTTTCCTTGCCGCTGCCGGCGGAGGCGGTGGTTTGATCCAGCCTGTGCGGCGCTCGCGGCTGTCCTTCCCCTCTCGTGTGCGTCTGCTCCGTTGGCAACACCACTGCGTTCATCTTGACGTTCGCAGGAGCGTCGCAACCGACGTCGCACATACTCCTCCGCCGCGGCGTACAGGTGCACAGCCTCCTCGCCTAGTTTGCTGTGGTACAGCTGCTTACCCATCAGCATTACACCGGCCTTGTCCTTCTTCGCGTTGTGCCTCGCGCGCGCGCCGTGACGAGTGCGGTGCCAGCTGCTGGACCTTCGCCTCTGCTCTTCATCGGAGGTGGCGACCGCAGAGGCGTTGGCGGACATCACCCGGCGTTGTCGTGGCCGTGTCGCAGCGCTGCGACTTTCCATTTCTCGCTGGCGTGCCTGCTGGCTTTCATTCAAACGCTTGTCCGCACTCCTTTCGGCGTCTGCGGTGCTTTTTTGGTTCGCTGTTTCCTTGCGGCGTCGCTTTTCACTACGGTGTTGCCGTCGGCGTCGCCTCTCTCTTTCCTTGTGTCGTCGCAGCACACTCGACGTTATCGACGCTGAGGAAGCGGGGCTTGACGAGGAGGTGGAAGAAGAAGACTCGTCCGCCAACACAGCGTCTTCCCTGTTGCTGTTGTTATTGTCTGACATGGTGCTGGTGCGACTGCGGTGATGATGGTGTTTTCTGTGCGAGCGGTGGCGGTGCCGACTTTGCGATTTCTCCTCTTTCCTTTTCTTCCTTTGTGTGGCGCCGTCGTTCCTCGGCTGTGCAGCGGTGCCGTCCTCGACTTCTTCCTCTTCGCCGGCTTCGTGTTCTCTCTCTTCGCCTCCGCGTGCGCTGCTGCTGCCGTTGTCGCGGTACTCCTCCGCTTCCTGCATCGGCAGCCGCGGCTGCGAAGGCACCGTCCCCGAGTGAGGTGCCGTGTCTGACGCGTTGGCGATCGGCCGCGGCGGTCCACGTGGACCCTCGTGACTTGCCAGCATCTCGGCCTCTCGCGTTTCCTCCACATCTGTGTAGAAGTCGATTGAGCCATCAACGGACAGGGATTGATTGTCTCGTGTTGGGGTAGGCCGAACTAGCTGTAGCTGTGCTGGCGACAGTGCATGCGGTGCCATTAAGGACACGACAGCACCACCACCACCGCCACCATCACCATCACCACCACCAGGCCCCCTTCCACCTCTGCCGCGAGCAGCGGAGTCAAAGCGCGTTGGCTGATCCGCGGGCGCCATCGTCACAGTCGTGTTCGTGGCGGTGTCCGCGACGGTCTGCACCTCCGTCGCCGCATCGGTGCCCTGCTCCGTCGTCGCTGCCGCCGCCGCCGCCTGCTGAACACCGCTGTTGTTTCTCAGGTCAGATGTTTGTTTTGACGAGGCTGCTTTGCCAGACGTGCGTCCTGCCGCGATCGCCTTGCGTGCACCGCGCTTGAGTCGAGAGGACACGCGAGACAGACCGGAGATGAAGCTGCGTGAAGTGGAATGCCGCGATCGCAGCGAAGTTGCGCTGCCGTCCGCGTCGTTGTTGCCGTCGTCATCATCAGTGCCAGACTTCGAGGCAGTAGAGCCGCTCTCCCGACGACGCTGCAGCAACTTGCCGCCGAGAGCGTTTAACACGGCAGACACACCGCTGCGTCGTCGAGGCTGCTGCTGCTGCTGCTGCTGCTTTTGTGATTCTTGATCCTCTACTCCACAGGCTGCCGACGGACGACCACTTCCCTCTCCTGATTGCGAAGTCCGTCCGCTGCGACTGTTTGGGTTTACGCCTGCGCCCGACGCCAGTGATGCGGCGTGGCCTCTCGAAGACGTCCTCGGGGCTGCCGTGGCCGCGACGGCGGAAGGGGCGCTCTTCGTGGACGCCGTCAATTGTTTTCCGTCACCGTCGCCTTTGCCTGCAGTGTCGGGTCGACTGAACGTCGGCAGCGGCATCACGTGACGCACATTCGAATACGTGGGCGAGGGGGAGAGGGTGGTGGGAGACGGTGTCGAATTCGAAGCCGTCGCAGCGGCGTCCCCGGCCAAGTTCGGCTGTGACGCCGCGGACGACCCCTTCACCCTCCAGCTGCCGCCCGTGCCATGCCTACCCGACAGCTCACGTGGCGTGCCCATTGTCAGCTGCGCGTTGGACTCATCAAGCGACATGTCGAACGACTGCACATGCCGTGCCGCAGATGTGGCGGACGGCGCCAGCGTCGGCCGTCGCGGCGACGCCACGCTGTTGTTGTTTGCGCCTCCACTTGCTGCAGTGGCCATTCCGATGGGGTGCATGGAGAGGGTGCCCCCGCGCATCGATGCCGCGTTCGTCATCTCGCTCACCGTGCAGTACACCGGATCGTCCTCCGGCTGTACGCTGACTGACGATGCCCGCCGCTGTTGCGAGCCTCCTCCACTATTGCTGTGATTGGGCTCCGGCAGACTGGTGTGGGAAAACGAGGCGGCTCGGTTAAAATGGACGCCACTGGCGATGTTACTGATGTGCGTGGAGGCGGGTGAGGAGAGAGACTGCGTGCGCTGATGCAGCGTGTGCATGCGCGCGTCGTCGTCATCCTCCTCGCCATGCGGGCGCGACGGCTGCAGCGGCGACGGAAGATGCGGTTCGAGCGCGGTAGTTCCCTCACCCGCGGCGGCGGCCAAGACGGATCGCCCTGGCCCCCGCGGTCCGTGTGCAGACAACACGTCATGGCGTGGGGACGCCAACGAGCCGGCACGGTTCTGCGTTGAGGTGGTGCTGACGGCTGCTCCAGAGGGCTGGCTCGTGGCGTGGATCGGCGTCACAACGAGCCGCTGTAGCAGTTGTTGTTGTTGCTGTCCGTCGTTGCTACCCATACTGCTGCTCGCACCACCGTGACCTGGCGGCGGAGAGCGCGACGGCGGCGACGATGGCGCCATGAGCGCTGGTCCAGCAGCCCCACCTCCACTGGCGGCTGTTACAGTTTTCATTGGAGTGAGCTGCTCTGGCGAAACGACACATGGCGGGGGTGCGTTGGCTGCTGCGGAGACCTTCGCCCCAGCACCGCCGTGCGCCGTCGCAGTCTTCAAGACCAGCGTTTTGCCTCCGACAGTGAGTGTGGCTGGTGGAGTGGCTGTTTTGACTGCGGAAAGCGCAGGCTGCTGTGCGAGTGGCTTCGAGGGAAGCGAGGTTCCTCCTCTTTCTCCGTCTCCCTCTCTGGCGGCTGTGGCTGAGACGGCTGGCGGTGCGATCGGTGGCGGTGGTGGTGCGTCGTCGCCGTCGTTGTCGTCCACCTGAAAGTCGATGCTGTCGCGGGAGGATGTGATGGAGTGACTCGCCAAATTGGCGGACACCGACTTCATGTTCCCACCGCCACTTTTGCTCGTCGATCCCTGTGGCATTAGACGTGGGTGGTAGCTATCGCGATCTGCGTTGCGACTCTCACTCTCTTGATCGCTACTCATGTCATGTTCCTGCTGTCGTTGCTGCTGTTTTGGCTTCGTCAGCGAGGCTTCAAGCGGGCTGTCGAGCTTCGCAACGGCCTGCACAAAGAGTAAGCTCGCATCGGACGGCGACACCGATCGCGACGGGTGCAGCACCACAGGCGCCTCGACAAAACTCACAGACGAAGATGCAGAGGCGGGGGACGTGACGAGCGCACCTCGCGGCGCCGCCGGCGGCGATGGCTGCTGCGGGAAAAGCGGCGGGTGTTGACTACTGCTTTTTGGTGGTGCCGCAGCCGCCGTTGGGGCCGTGCTGCCGGATGCGAGTTTACTCTTCACCCCCTGCGTTGCAGGAGGTGAGACAGTGTGAAAGGAATAAGCTGAAGCCCACGGTGCCCCTTTAGCAAGCACCGTCTTGCGGTTAGCGCTATTCTTGTTGCCGGCGGAGCTGCGGCGACTGCGACCGGCCCCATCACCACCGTCGCCTCCTACGAAGGATGAGTCGACGGAGAACTGAATGGAGGTGGCAGTGGTGGTGCTGTCTTCCGAGGCGTCGCGGTGCATGGCGCTGCTTTTCTTTTCTTTTTTTTTTTTTTTTTAGTATACGTGTGTCAGGGTTTTCCGCCTAGAAAAGCCACAGAGGACACGTGTCTTTACAAGCAGTTGTGGTAAAGTGGTGGGGAAAAAAAAAACTACTAATTAAAAAAAAAGGGGGGAAAAAAGCGAAGGAAAAAGGAGAAAAAAAAAAAAGGTAGCAGTGTGGCTCGTCAGTGTTAGATGAAAATAACAAGTGACACCAAAGGGGGGAGGGGAGCAGGAGAGACGCAAGGCCATTCAAAGTCTAAGTCAACTCTCGCTTACAAAGCAGCAAAAAGAAAAAAAAAAAAAGAAAAGTAGAATTCTAACAACAGCAACAACTACTAAGGCCTTTTCTTTTTTACTCTTCCTTGCTCGACAAGGCAGATCACAAAGAAACGCAACTCACAAAAAAAAAAAAAGAAGACAAGATGGAATCAAGAGGAAGTGATAATACATCACGCATAATGCTCCAAGTGATCCGCTGCGTGAACGGGCAACCACAAAACAGAGAAGTGTATCGAAAAAAAGATGTGCCGATGTTGATACGGATGTGTGTGTGTGTGTGTGTGTGTGTGTGTGTGTGTTTAGGAGCTGCTTCCTTTGTGTGGCCCATCCGCTGCGAAAATAGGGATACGCTTTTACTGGGGTAAAAAAAAAAAAAAAGGACAGAGAAAAAAAAAAAAAAACAGAGCGAGAAATGAGAAGTGCTTATCTTTTTTTTTTTTTCATCATTTATTGACTTCAGAAAGGGAACAGAGCGAGACACGCGCCATGGAGTTTTTGAAAAAAGGAGGATGGATGAAAGAGAGCTACACATAGAGAGAGAGCGCTTTTCGCAACCGTTCTATGAAAGCCAAGATGGCACCAAGTAACGGTGCGCTCCTGTATTGGAGAGACACAATGGCGAAGAACCGAACAAACAAACAAACAACAACAACAGGAAAAAACGTCAGCGAAGACAACTCCGTCGTTTTATGGAAGCAACTGAAATATCGAAAACTGAAAGGGGGGGGGGGAGAACGCCCTTTTCGTCAATAGTGTTCGCGGCTACTAACTTAACGCAAAGCTCGAATACAAGAAGAGGAGAGGGAAAAAAAATGGGAGATTGAAGACGGCTCAATGTGACATCGTTTCTTACAGCTTCGGCCGTCCATCTTTCCGCATACCCGCTGTTCTCGTCACCACATCTGCAAAAACAACTGACACTTCTTTCCCTTCCCCTTCCTTGCGACCCGAGGTCAAAACTAAAACTTGTTCCAGCGGATCAGATGCGACGTTGCAAACCGAGAGCTCCTGGTCTGGGCCCTCTCCGCCGCCGCGGCGGTCGCATAGCCAACGCTGATCAACACTGGCACCGTACACCGCTCCGGCACCTGCAACACCCGCTTCACCGCACCCTCGTCGATTCCCTCCATCATGCATGTGTCCCACCCCGCCGCCGTCGCGAGCTGCACGAATGTGGTTGCAGGAATCATTGTCTGCTTCCAAGCGTAGCCCACACGGCTGACGGGGACGGAGATAAGCGGCGTGCCCGTCGCTTGGCTGTACCATGCGCTGATCGCCGACTTGGCTGCCGCCATGGTCTGCATCGGACCTCCATGCATGAAGTAGTAGACGTTACGCAGAAAAGTCGCCCCGTAGAGGGGACCGTAGTAGCCAGTCTCCAGGCCCATCTCCAGCACCTGCGGGGCGTTGCACTCCGGCTCCGTGTCGCCGATAAAGACGACCGTGACAGGTGCATCCAGCACCTGCGGCTGGCCCAATGCGGCTTGGCAGAGCTGCTCGCGCACTGGTGCCTCTGTCACTACAATTGCGTACCAGCCCTGCAGGTTGAAGCCCGTCGGCGCGCGTGTCGTGGCCTCCAGCACCCGCTCCAGCTGTTTCAGGTCAATCGACTTCGTGCGGTCGAAGTGACGGCAGGTCCAGCGTCTCCGTACAGCAGCCTCCACCGCATTGTAGCTGTCGGCAGCACTGCTGTTGTGGCTCGCTTGGTTCGTGGTCAACGCAGACGAGGATGGGGAAGAGGCTGCGCTGCTGGCGGCCGCCGCGTTGGAGCTGTTCCACGCGATGAGACGACGCAGCATGGAGAAGAAACCCTCTTGCTTTGGCGTCGATTCCGCGGCAGCGGTGTGTGCCGCGCGAAGACAGCGAACGTGACGGAGCATTTTCCGTTCTTTTTTTTTTTTGGGTTTCTCAGTACTTTTTTTTTTTTTGATCAAGACCACCGGACTGGCCTACAAACAATGATACAGAGGACGGTAAGAAAGCGGTGCTGTTGCGTCGGCTGCGAACCACAAAAATAATAGCAACAGAGAAAAAAAAAAAAAAACAGAGCTTTGACTACAGAATGTGAAGAGAGACACTATTCAGGCTGTAAAAACAAAAAAAAAAAAAACGCGCAGGTTTGGCTTTTAGAGGAAAAAAAAAAAAACGAGAAGAGAAAAGAAAGAGGGGGTAGGGGCGGCAAAAAAAGAAGGAAAAGAGAAAACGCGGGGTTTTCTAGTAGTAAATGAACTCCCTCATTACTCAATGAAGCATGCAAAAGAAACTCGTAACATGGAATGGCCTTTTCTCCCTCATCCCTTTCACATTATCGAACCCCAAGCAACGTGCTCGTTCTGCTCACATGGCTTTTGCGATGGGACTAACAGAGGTGTTATTATTCTTATTTTTTTTTTGTGTGTGTAAGGAACATTTAACATCCGGTTTTCGCGTTTTCAATTTAACGACGATACTCTCCATTAACGGGAAGGGGGGAAAAAAACCACTATTCGGCATAAAATGGAGCCGCACTACAACTAAAAACCTGCGAGCTGCAAAGAAAAAATAAAAGACAAAAGAGAAAATAAAAACAAAGAGAGACACTTACATTGAGAAACAGAAATTCCAATAAAAAGAGGATTTTGCATAAAACGTCAACTTCGACTTACAGGAGAAGTGACAGCGGGGAAAAAAAAAAAAAGGACTACATCTGAGAGAAACCACAAAACAATCAAACCGGAAAAAAAAAAAAAGAGGGGGGGGGAGCTAACAGCACCGTTCACCCATTTCATTAGAGCGGTAAATACGAACAGTTCGTGGGATCAAAAAACAGGGAAAAAAAACACCACCTCATAATAAAAACAATAGTAGTAGGTGAATAAGAGCAAAGAAAGAACAATTTTCAAAAAAAAAAAAACAGGAGTAACAGGTTTGTTACAACGTCATAGGTTTCACGTCGGAGGTCGCGTGACGTTTCAGTTAAAACTGACTTTCTGCATCAGAAGAGAGAAAAAAAAAAAAAGAGATTAAACGTATTTGCAAAGAGCGAAAAGAAAAAAAAAGGGGACAAAAAAAAAAGGAGAGATACATATCACATGCATTCCTCCACCTGAATGCCACCAGCGCAGGGGACATGCGGTCCTGCAAAGAACGTCGCAGGGCTATAATTCAGTGCCACCGACAGCCCGTTGCTCGTTTTGTGGTCCGTTGTCGCCCCACCAAACATGGTCATAGCGGCTACGGTGGAGGCGGAGGTGGAGAAAGTCGTGGTGACAGACTGCCCCAAACCCGCGCTCCCCTTGGATGAGGAGGGCGCAGACAACCCCTTTGCGCGCAGGGAGGGCTGCTGCAGGGCCTCACGAGCATCATCAACACCTGCACGCGACATCATCGCGTGATCAGCAGCATCAGCAGCCGTTAAAGAAGGTACTCGTTTCGTGGACTGCGCCAGTAGCGTTGTGCGCATGCGCTGCGACCGCAGAGGACCGTTCGCCGCGACGGAGGCGGAGAGGCAGGCGTGGCCGGTACCGCAGCAGCCGCGGTACGCAGGACTATCACTGGTGCTAGGGACGTGAGCCGGCGCAGACCCTGCTGTTGATGCTGCAGCGGCGGCTGTCAGCGGAGGCAACAGCTGCGCGGCTGCCGGATTTGAGCCAGGACGTGTGTCCTTCTGCTGACGCCTCACCGCAGCAGCTGCGGCAGCATCCTTGTGTCGCACCGGTTCACCCTCCCGCACACAATGGTAGTGCAGTGTGCCGGCGTGGGCCGCGTTCGCGGCGTTGTGTGGGGTGCACCAACATGCCCGCAGAGGGCGGTCCTCGACGTCGGTGAGCAGCACGTTGCATCGGGCCGACGCGGCGTCGGGCAGCACGGGTGCCACCAGAACTTTCGACATCCCATTCAACCGCAACACAAAGCCCTCGCGTGCGTACCACGTCGAGGCGGCTGCTTCGCTGCCGTAGTAACTGGAGGTGCTGCGAGCATGCACGTACGCGCAGGGCGGCGCGTGGGTGTCGACCTGGAGGGGGTGGAGGTGACGACGGAAGGCGCGTGCCTCGGCCATGACGTGGGCGATGCGTTCCGGTGCCTCGAAGCGGGCGGCGCGGCGCTCCTGCGGGGAACGGCGCACGTATGAGCTTGTCATGAAGCGCGGTGGTGTGGAGGGCGGGGAGGGTGACGACGCTGTCGCTGCTGCACCTTGTGCAGCAACGTCTACGGCATTCAACGATTTTTGCGCCTCAGCGTCTTCTTCCACGTCACGCGACGTGGCGCTGGTGTCCACAGCTTTGCTCTCCACACACACCTCCTCTGTGCTTTCGCTACTTGCTCGCTCCGCTGTCACCGTCGCCGCCGCTACATCGACTGGGGCAACGGCCTCCGCAGCCACAGCCTCTTCTGCTGCCGCGGCCGCTGCTTTCTGGCGAGCAGAAAAAATTACGTGCAGCTTCTGCATCAACGCCGGCGGCATCACACGCGCGCCATCTAGATCCTCCCGCAGGTACTGACAGCGGCCATGAAAACGCGCGAGTTGGCCAGGCGTCAGCGACTCCAGCAACTCCACATCTACGGTATCCGCCGCCATGTGAGCAATAGCAGGAGCAGCAGTGCTAGTCGTTGTAGCACCGTTTTGGTCCAGCGTCGGCACGAGCGTTGCACCAGAGCGAAAATGTCCGTTCGGCGTGCAGGCGTATTCCAGTCGTACATCGGTTGCCGGCTCGGCTCCCTCCAGTGCCACCACACGCAGCGAGGTGTTGCCAAAGTCTGTCACAAGCTGCAACACGAGCTGAGCACTGCGCCACGTGCATGCGGGATTGCCAGCGAGATGCAAGACGGTGAGCGGGGATGCAGGCGGCGGTGATGGCGCCGCTACTACTGCTGCTGGTGCTGTTGCTGCTGTGGCAGCTGTCGCGCTGGTGGCGGTAGCCTTATTCGGGCGTGCGAGACCGCGAAGCAGCGCCTGTACATCGTAGTCGTTCAAGTTACATTGGTAGAGGGAGAGCTCGAGCAGGGGCGGGCTTGTGGCCAGCCAGCGACCGAGCTGGGCGGCTGCTGTCCGCGCGGAACTCGGCACGCTCGACAATGTTACCTCCTCCGCAAGACTGAGACCGGCAGCTGCGGGGGCACTCACATCCGCCTGTGGGGCGCTCTCCACCACGGACGACGCCCCCTCACGGCGCGGAGGGCTTGAGGCGGTTCCAAGGGCGTTACCGCTCAGCCGCAGAACCGTCAGCGCCGGCAGCGCCGCGACAGCGTCCAGCAACGGCTTGACTACAGCGGAGGTGAGGTTGTTGTAGCGTAGGTCCAGCGTCGTCAGCGCCGTGTTGCGTCCGAGAAGCGACAGCACACTCGTCGGCGGCTGCTCAGGCGACAGCGTGAGCGGCACAGTGAGAACGGCATCACCTAAGCGGTAGCCAGCGAGATGCACCTGTGCGAAAGGCTCCAAGGAAAGCGTAGTAGTCGCGGAGTCGGCTGCCTGCGGTTGCTGCACTGTTTGCTTCGCACCACTTAGCAGACTTCCAGCGTGGTCGCTCTGGGGCTCGCCGGGAGAGGCCTCCACCAAGGCCAGCGCATCAGCGAGACGCACAAGTTGCTCACGAAGCTGATCCAGCTGCTCCGCGTGGAACGACTCAAGGTAGTCAGCTGAGTGACGCTGCGGTGTGCTATGGGGCTGGCCCATGGATAGAAGATGTTCAGCAGAAGAAGAACTCTAAAAGTGCCTGTGGTGGTGATGGTGGTGCATTAAAGAAAGGGAGAGAAAACTGCAGGTGTGTGGGTGCACAACGTCAGACAACGCGAGGATGGCAAAAAAAAAAAAAAAAGAGGGTTCGCGCTTTGTGTTACAACTGACGGAGCAGCTCCGCTTTCTCTTGTTCCGTGAAAGAAAGCTGGAAAAGAAATAAATGGAATTCACCTCGTGCAGAGCCTTTTTTTTTTTTTTACTATTAATAGCACCTCTGGCTATCTGAAAACAATCAAAAAAAAAAAAAGAGTGAAGTAGTAAGGAAGGGGGAAGGGGAGGGAGCCATAGCGAGCAACTATTATTACTGTTGAGAGGTAAGTTCTAAAAAAAAAAAAAAAACGCCAAGCAGTCTTCCTTTTTTTCCGCTTTCTTAGCGCGTGCAAGGGTGATGAAAGTTGGTCGAGCACGAACTGCTGATTTAGTTCCTATTAGAAAAAAAAAAAAAAACACACACACACTTTATTGTGCCCCATTTTCCGCTAACACCGTCAGTCATGCCTCTAAGAAGAAAAAAAAAAAAAGCCTCGTTGTTCCTCCAAGATAATAGGCGTTCTTTTTTTTTTTTTTGCGTAGAATGAGCTGTACATAGAGAAGAGAAAAGGCAAGAGAAATTAAGGGGGAAAAAAAAGGTCATCGCTCGGATAACACGAACCGCTTACCTGCGATATACATCTCTGAAGTGTACAAGGGAACGAGAGAGGAAAAAAAAAAAGCCAAGTTAAGGGAGCAGCAACGCTCCCCCCTTTTTTTTTAAACGTTACATCAGGCTTGTCGGAGGAGTTCACGCGCGGCGCGGCGATTGCCCAGCTCTGCAGCCAGCAGCAGCGCGGTGCGGCCCTGTCCATCTGTCAGCTGCGTGTACATCTTCCAGCTCTGAAGCCCGCTAGATGGCGCGGCCGCGCCAAAGCTGTTGCCAGTGGTGCTGTCCGCGTTGCCGCAGCAGCGCATCAGCGCCGGCGCTCCCCAATGCCGCGATTGCTGCCATCGCTGCAGCTGCTCGGTGATGGTGGAGGACTGCACCAAGGTAGCAATCGCATGTGCGCGTGTCTGGTGGGCGGCATCGTCGACAGCTCTCACCGCGCCGTCAGAGCGCACCACTTCCCCGCCTTCTTCTTCGATGCTTGCAGCGCGAAAAAGTGTGGGCAGCACATCCTTCGCTGTACGATGCATCGGCTGGCCACCGAGCTGCACCGCCTTTCCGTTCACAGACAGCCCTGTGAAAGCGTCACGTAGCGTCTGCAGCATGCGATGCAGCCGCTCTGCCTCCTCTGCTTCCTCCTTGCTCTCTTCCTCCTCCGCATTGCTGTGGTCATCTCCACTGTTCTGGGAATTTGCTGTTGAAGCAGTCGAAGGAAGTACGGAGGGAGCGGGGCTGGCCGACGATGATGACGACGCATCGCGTGTCATGAGAACACAGGCATGCAGCGGCGTACGGCCCTGCGCGTCTACCGCGACGACGCTGGCCGGACTCATGCGCAGCACCACCGCCATCGCTTCAACGAAGCCGCGTTGGGCGGCGGCGTGCAACGGGGTGCGGCCCTGCGCATCCGGCAGACTCCACAACATCGACAGCAGATCACGATCGCCGCTGGTGCCGCTAGCCGCCTCCCGTGCGAGCGTCACCGTCTCCACGTCATGCAGCAGTCGTAGCAGCGCGGGCAGGCTCTGGAGACTGCGACATGCGGAGCCGCAGAGAACGTGCAGCGGCGTTTCCCCCTGTGCGTTCGTCAACAGCCAGCAATGCGACGGGATAAGCAGATGATCGGCGCACTGCCACTGACGCAGCTCGGCACGTCGACGGCCCGCCTCGCTTTCCGCATTCTCACTGCTTTCGCCACTGCTGTCCATTTGGGTGTTAGTTCTACGGTCCGCTGGAGCGTCCTCGGCGTGTTGCGTGGTGCTCGCCTCCCAACTGTCTGGCCGACTCGTCACAGGGCTGCGGTCGTCGTCGTCGTCATCGTCGTCGCCGCCACCGAAGACGCTCGTGTTGTTGCCCACGCTGGCAAAACTGCTGTTGCCCAGAGACAGCTGATCCTCCTTGGAGGCTTTCGTGCTCGTGTTGACGCCGTCCGGCATATCGCCGGCGTCGTCCGCCCAGGTCGTCCGTCGCACAGACATCTGCTGCGATTGCGGCCCGCCACGACGCTGCTGGGACGGTGACGAAGACGACAGCTGGCGCTTTTCGCGCCCGTTGCCGTCCAACGAACTGTACCGCCGACCTGCACGACCGCTTTCGCCGCCGTAATGGCTTAGTCGGCGATGCAACGCGCTCACCTTCGCACCGGCAGCCGTGCCGCTGCTGCCGTCCTGCTGCACGCCTCGCCGGCTGCCTCGCCGGGCCATCTGCACGCTCTCCGCGTCCATCGTGTCGAGAACGCGGGATAGGAGCAGCTTGTCCCGCGCCTTACCCCGGCGAAGCGCGGCGCTGGTGCCGTTGCCGTTGCCGCCGTGGATCGCGTTGGCTGACCTGTGGTCTGGTGCGGTGTAGAAGAGCAGCTGCAGCAGCTCCTCTGAGTCCTCTGCAGGCGTGGCCAGGCTGCGGACGGCGAGGTGCAGTGGTGTTTCGAGGTGAACACCGCTCTGCGCGAAGGGCATGGCGCCGTACTGAAGAAGAAGATGCACTAGCGACGTGCGACGCTCCTTCCAGCTTCGCTCCTGTGGTTGTGGCTCGGCTGCCGCGGCTGCGAATGGCTGACGCACGGCAAGGAAGAGAGGTGTTTCGTCGGCGTCATCCACCTCGTTGGGGTCCGCGTAGTACGACAGCAGCAGCTCCGTCAGCTCCACCTGGCCATCCGCCACCACACGATGCAACAGCGACCCGCCATTCGGCAGTCCACTCGGGCGCACCGGATTCGCCTGTCCCTCCGCGAGCAGCGCGGCGGCCATCCGCAGCTGTGCCGCCGTCGCGGGTGTCGCCGGCCCGGTCTGCTTGATCAGCAGCTCCAGCGCTGTCGCGTGGGTGATGCAGTCTTCCGCCTCCACGTCCACCAGCGTCACCCCGCCGTTTGCGTACAGCAGGTTTGCCAGGGGGGCATTCGTGGCGAAGGCGGTGTTGATGTCGCTGCCACTGCGTCGCCGCCGGCCCTGATTCGTCAGGGAGCCGCTGCGGTGCGAGCCGCGACGGCCGCTGCCCCGCGACGAAGTCCGTCGAGCACCACCCGCGCCGCCACCACCACCGCTGCTACCAGGCCCTGCCGTCGCCGCCAGCTCGGTGAAGAAGTCCGACCCACCACCACCGCCGCCGCCGCCGGCCGTGATGACAATGTTCAGCAGCTGCTTCGTGTGGCGCAGCAGCAGCTCCACCACACCGGGGTGCTGCTGACGCACCGCGACGTGCAGCGGCGTCGTACCGTCGCGGTCCCCGCGGCCGACCTGTGCGAGGGCTCCAAACCGTAGCAGCAGCCGCACCGCTGCCTCATTGCCGACCAGCGCGGCGTAGAACAGCGGCGTGCGGCCGGCCATGTCCACGCAGTTCAAGTCCACCTTCGAGTTGATCGCCGCGGGGAGGGAAATGGCTGCCTCGTTCGGGTTGGCACTCGCCGACGCCGCAGCCGCAGCCGAAGCGGCGGCTAACGCGTTACCACTGCCACTGACACTGCTGCCCGCCACCACGTTCGTTGAGGGGTTGCCGGGCTTCGCGTGGAGTTGCATCACATGCGGCGACAACAGTAACTCCAGCACTGACGGTGCGTGCGTGCAGAGGGCTGCGTAGTGGATCGCGGTGGCGCCTTGCGAGTCCCGCTGCATCGGGTCGACCCGGTAATCCAGCACGAGTCGCCGAATCAGCTCCGGGTGGTAGTCCAGAATGGCCTGCTGCAGCGAGGTGAGGTGAAGAGGCAGGCGACCCGGACAGGGCTGTGGACGCGTGGCGTAGCGGGAGCTGCCGTGCGTCAGTCGCCCGCTCGGCACCGCCGTGCTCGTGGAGCACTCATCGTCCTCCATCTCCTCTGTGTAGTCGGTCTCCTCACTGACGCGGTGTCCGTCATTCCCCGCTGTCGCAGCTGGCGCAGCCTGTGCCTCGGCGAAACGCACGTACGGCAGCTCGAGGTCGTCGTCAGGGACGTAGCCCTGCAGTACCGCTCCCGCTTTTAACAGCGTGTCAATCGCCTCTGCTGTGGTCGTCGTCGGTGGAAGAAAGGACCACCACGTACCGGCCTCCCGTCCACCAAGGAATGGCTGATCCTGGTGCGCTTGTTGCTGCTGCTGCTGTTGTTGTTGTTGCTGTTGATGCGCAGCTGTCAAGGTGGCGCTGACGCGGCGGGCGACAGCACTCGCCGACCGCTCCTTCGCCGTCGCTGCGCGACCGTAGCTGCCACCACCTCCACTGGAGGCCGCATTCGCACCACCACCACTTCCCGTGAGGGAGGGCAGCGGCAGCGGTGGACAGAGGATGTAATTCCGTTGCGCGATCGACGACAGCTGCGTGAAGGTAACCGCGTTGGCAACGGCGGCACTGACGGGGGAAGCAACCGACGGAGCCGCCGCCGCCGGCCCAGCAGCACCACCAGGCGCACTCGTGCTTGCGTTGTTGCTGTTGTTGTTTCCCGCACCTCCCGTTGTGGCCGCAGCGGCGGTCCCGTAAAGTGTCTGGATGTACTTCGTGTCGTTCCGCGCCGTTCCATGCCGCAGCAGCGACATCACCGCCGACTCGCCCCACACGTTTTCGTACTCGAGTGAGAGACCGTGGTCTGTCAACGCTTGCAGCACCGCCGGGTGCGCTGCGGCGTAGTGGACAAGGGTGTACCGCCCATCTGCGGAAATCTGCGCGAGACTGTCGCCCTGCCGCAGCAGCGCCTCGACTGTGGCCACGTCGCCTTGGGAGCACGCCCGTGCGAGTCGCGTCTGTGTGGCGTTCACCAGACCACTGAACGGCGTCGGCGCACCAAAGAAGTGGAGGAGCCGGAAGGACAGGGTGTCGCCGCGGTTGAGAGCGATGGCGGCCGCCGTGCAGCCGTGGGAGTCCACCTGCGCCAGGTCGAGCTGAAGGTGCGACAGCGCACAAGACTGCTGCGGCACTTCCGCGCCCAACTGACGCAGATTCCACAACGAGGCGGTGGAAACTGCGGCTCCATCGGTGAGGTGCGGGTAGGCGCTCATCAGCAGCGGCAGCCGCCGCCGCCGCGGCAGCACGGCACCTGCACCATTCGGGTGACTACCAACACCGCCAGCAGCAGGTGCCGCAGCGTGCGGGTGCTGCTGTTGGTGGTAGGCCGCCAGGATCGACTCGGCGGAAGCGGACGAAATCGTCAAAGCACTGCTGCCGACGACGGAGTCCGCGCCTGAGGCGGCGGTGTGACTTGGCGAGACAGGGCCGCTCACCACCGGCGTCGTGCCGTCTTTCTGCTTGCCGCGGCCTCGTTGCTGCGCCGTCGCGCCGCCGGAGCCCGCAATTGTGGCAGCGGCGGAATCCTCTGCGCTGACGCAGGCTGCCTTGCCGCCAGGCGTGGGCTGCACCGACTGCGGCGACGAAGCGAGCTGTTGGTGCCGCAAGGCACCCACGACCGTTTCCTGCTCCACCGCACTCAACAACGAGTACGGCAGTACCGGCAGCGGCTGCGTGCTGCTGCTGTCGTGTCCAGCCTCATTCTTGTGCGTTACTGCCCCTGCCTCTGTGGTTGTTGGACCAGCGAGAAGGAGAAGACGCAGCAGGTGTCCGTGGTCGCCGTGGCTGACGACGTAGTGCAATATGGAGCCAGTGGCACTGCGATCCTCTTTCATGTGCGCACCCTGCGGCTCGTCCGAGGAGCCACCACCTTCACCCGGAGCGGACGCCGCTGCCGCTGCGGTGGTGGGAGTCGCCAGAGCTGCCGCATTCAAGAATGAAGCCGCCATGGACGCCTTCTTCTTCACACCTTTCTTCATCTCTGCCGCTGTGGCGCGGCTGCCGGCCGCCGCGTCGCCCCCGGCAGCAGCAGCGCCTGCTGCTGCTGCGGCGTCGTCCTCCGTCTTCATTTCATCCGGACCCTCCGTGTAGGTAAAGGTGTCGTTCACGCTGGCCCCACACTGTAGTAAAAACGCAATCACATTGCGTGCGGCGGGGGTGTCTAAGCCGGAGAGCAGCATGGCAGCCAGCGGAGACAGTCGATCTGCTGTTGCTGCCACGGTGATGTTGGTCGTGTTGCCGGGAGTTGCCGTCGCATGATTTGCTCCAGCACCGTCTGCAGCAGCGCCAAGTTTTCCTCTACCATCATCGTCGCCCGCTGACGTGTTGCCGTAGTCACGACAAGCTTCGTCGTGGGCCCCCCCACCGTCCACACTACCACCACCGCCATCCTCCTCTGTGAGTCGACCCTTCTGCAGTTGCTGGTGTTCCTCCTGCAGCGCTTTCCCCAGAGAGCCAGCGTAAAACGACGGCGGAGGCACCTCTCGCGCGTTGACAGGGTCCGCGCCACGCTCCACCAGCTCCCGCACTTGGGGCAAGTCGCAGGCGATGCAGGCTTCCATGAGCTGCTGATTCCACGTGTGCTGCGGATCCTCCTTGTTAGAGGCGGCGGCCTTGTGACGCGCGACTTTCTTCGCGCTTGCCGTTGCCGCCACAGCCGGGCTGGCCGCTGTTGTGGACATGGCGTCTAAGCGTTTTTCTGTTCTCTTTCTTTTTTTTTTTTTTCTTTTTTGATAGCAGAAAAGTCCTTTTTTTTTTTTGTTGTTATTTTAAATAAATACACCCACCACACACCCACACACACACACAAAAAAAAAAAAAAAAAGAACTCGGGATGCTGAAGCGAGGAGGAAGGGGGGAGGGTCAGGGAGGAAGAGAACAAAAAAAAAAAAAAAAAAAAGAAAGGAGTTTGCGTATCTAAGAAATAACAGCGTCAAAAAAAAAAAAAAAAGAAAGAAGGGCAGGTTACAAATGTCGGACGTATTTGTGTAACGAAGGACAAGAGCAGAAACAGTTTTTAAAAAAAAAAAGGAAAACAAAGAGAGAGAGAGCAAAGTGATTCGTAGATGGCAGCCAACACGAAAAAAAAAAAAAAGAAAAGGCACATGAGTTGGGGCTTTGGAAGGTATGCGACATGGGGGAGGGGTGCAGCCGTTCAATAAGGCAAAGGCACTTCCACGCCTGCACTGACGTTGTTGTCGCATTACTCCAAAAAAAAAAAAAAAGAACAAATTGAAGTACTTCAACGCGTCTTCCTTTCTTTCTTTTTACTTTTTCTGCTTCCGAGTCATGTACATGTCTTTTGAAGCGTGCGACCAGGAAAAAAAAAAAAACATGAAAAGCAGAATAAGAAACAGTAAAAGCCGTTTTTTGTTTTTCTTCCCCAGCATACCTGCTGCCTACGACGTCACTGCAGCTGCTTCCGCATTGCCTCTCGCGCTTTGTAGAGTTGCGCGAGCTGCTCGTCTGCGGCCGCGTTGCCTGTCGAGGGAAACTGAGGAAAGTAGGGATTACACTGCGGCGCTGATGAAGACGACGCCACGCCACCGCCGGCAACGACCTTTGTCCCGTTAACTGTGGACGGTGGCGTTGTCGTGGTTGTCTGTACCGCAGACACCTTCGAGAGTCCGGCCACAGTCGGAGGGGGAGAAGGAGAAGATGCAGACGAGGATACTTGCTGCGGCTCGTTGCTTGGGCTGCCATCGAGTGGCTGGAGATGAAAGGGACGAGTTGGACTTGACGACGCACCCCCGCCAGGTGCAACACCGCCACCATTTCCTGCAGCAGCAGCAGCAGCAGCAGCAGCAGCCATCCAGCCATTTGGCTTGTTCAAGCTCCATAATCCTGCAGAGTGCGACGCGCTCACAGTCCCGATGGCCGGACCAGGAGAGTGTTTCATCATCTCGTCATGTTTCGGCAACTCAGCAGGCATGTGCGTTGGAAGGGAGGCAAGCCGGCTCAGCACACGTGCGCTGGCAGGAAAGCGTGAAAGATCAGCGTTGGATGCGTTTGGCATGGACGACGACAACGTAGCAACCGTAGCAGCGGCGGTGGCGGAGCCCGTGACATCAGGCGTTGAAGACGACGAGGATGCACCTCCCAACGTCGAAAGCTGCCACGGCTGCCCAACTCTGCTGCCTGGAGCAGCACTGGCTGCGTTTGCCTGTGCCACGGCGTGGACAGTGGAGGAGGAGAAGGAAGAAGAGACGACGGAGTTGGCCGGCGCAGAGGAGGGATACGGTCGACCCAGCGAGGCAGCGGAGGGCACAGGGGCAGAAAGGACTTGATAGCCGGTCGTTTCACTGCGGATGGTGCTGTCATTGCTGTTATTATTATTGATGTTGGTGCTGCTGAGGGTGTTGTGCTCCACGTAGTCTACAAGCCCTTCGTGAGGCACGGCCTCCTGCTTCCCTCCACCGCCGCCTCCCAGCACATTCCGCAACTCATTTGCCAGCCCCGCTTGCTTCGCGTCGTTGCGACCTTGCTGCACGTGTCGCTGCTGCTGCTGCACCGCCAGCTGCACCTGCTGCTGCCGTGCGCTGAACCACCGCTCAAAGTCACGCACCAGCTGCTCCTGTGCGTGTTTCAGGTAGGCGTGCATGCCGTCAATTTCTTCCTTGTCCTGCCGCAGCTGTGCCGCGTACGAGTTATAGTTTTCCTTTGTGCAACGCAGCTCCTCTAGCCACGCTGCCTCCTCGGGGTCGACCACGTCACTCCCGTCCGCCGCCCGCTCTGCTCTGCGACGCTGAATCTTCGTCTTGAGCTGCTTAATCGTGTCCACGCATGCGTTCAGCTGTTGTGCTGTAGCCTTGCAGGACTCGTACTTAGGCTTCAGCAGCTGCTTCGTCTCTTCGACCTTATGCTGTGCTTCGTAGGTGGTTTTGAAGGCCTCCAGTGCCCGCGCGCGGTCCTGCACGAGCTGCTCGTCCATCAACACATCCACAGCCGAGCGAGTGTCGTCGAGGCTTGCCGAGGCAGCACCCGCGGCCGCTTCTGCGGACTCTGAACCTTGTTCTTGCTGCTGCTGCTGCTGCTGCTGCTGCTGCTGAAGCCGCAGACCTTTCTTGCCCTCGAGAAACTCGGTGGCGGCTGCGGCCTCTGCCTCTGTCAGCTGTCCTTGCTGCGCGAGTGTCGTGACCCGCGTCAAGGCCGCCTGCGCTGCCGCCTCCGCTGCGGCTTGAGACATTGTTGGAGACTGTTGTTGCGATCTTTGCATGCCTTCCTGCTGACCTCCACGCGCATAACCTGTCTGACGAAGCTGATGGATGAGCTGCTGCGCTTCCCCGTAGATGCGCTGACGCAGCTCGGCGTCGGACGTGGGAGACAAGGTGTCGTTGGTGAACTGGAAAGGCTGTCCGTTCCCTCCAGAATCCACGTCTGGCCCGTCGCCGCTGCTGCCGCTTTGCATCCGTGTCTGTGTTAGCGCGTTGTAGCGCGCACCAGCAAAGCCGCCCCCTCCGCCGCCGCTCCCGTGAGCGCCGGCTCGCTTCAGCACCGTCAGTAGCATCTGCAGCTCGTTTTCCTTCAGCTGGAGACTTTGTCGCAGCGCCTTCACCTGCGCCTCACTCTCTTCCAACAGCGCGCGCTGCTCCTCAGCTGCCGCTGTGGCTGTCGACGTCTTGCTGTCTCCTTTCAACGTCACTCCCCCGAGTCCTCCTCCCTTCACCAGTCGCTCTCGCAGCACGTCGTAGCAGTAGTACATGCGTGCCATGTCGCCCTGAAAGCCGGTCAGCCGCGAGTCCCAGTCACCGTCCACCGCCGCACGCTGCACGTAGACGTCGACCATACCACGACACACGTTCTTTTCGTCATCGGAGAGCACACGATCGGCAGCAGCAGCAGCACTGCCACCATTAGCATCGCTACCTCCGTTCGCACGCAGGTAGGCGACCTCATCCTTCAGCTGTGCCACCTCCGCCTTCAGCTTCTTCACCAGTAGCGCCGGATCCGTCTCCACGTTCACCTGCGGTGCCTGCTGAATCATGGCGACGCGCTGCGCAAACTGACACGTGCTGATCGTCTCTGCCACCTGCGAAGCGACGACGTGGGCGGTGGCGAGCATGGCGGTCTTGCAGTTGCGGCCGAGGCTGTCACGCAGCACCATGGTCAAGAAGGAGTTGCGGTACGGGATGTGGTCCCGCAAACCCTTCGCTTTCTCACTTAACGCGAGAATCACCTGCTCGAGAAAGTGCAGGGACAGGTTGATGTGCTTCGCTTCCGTCAGAATTGTGCCAGAGACGCCCGTCTTGCTGACCCGCTCGCTCCCAGCAAGATCGACGAGGTTCAGCTTCGACCGGCGCACCGTCGACGACGTCGCCGATCGGGCTTCGACGTAGACGGTGAAGATGCAGTGCGACCGCGACGACGTCTTGTTCATCGGCGTCTCGCAGTAGAGACGATTCGTGTCGCCCAGGAAGAGTAGGTTGAGGGCGTCGGACAAAGTGGGGGCGCTGTGCTGCTCAAGGCCTTTCAGCACCACGTCATCCTCCACCTCGTGTATCGTCACGGGCGGCAGCTCCTCCAGCGCGCGGGCGTCGTGGCCGTGGTTCAGCAAGTCCTGACCTTTGTCGTTGTAAATCTGTAGGTACGACATGGTGATGTCGAAGCTCGTCGCCGCCTCCTCGCTCTCGCGGCGCCGCGCCACCTCGGCGTAGATCATCGCTAAGGCGCGAGGGATGAGCCCGCGGTCTTGGTAGCTTTCCGTGCCCCCGGTGATGCTGAAGGTCTTGCCGCTGCCGGTTTGACCGTAGGCGAAAACGGTGCTATTGAGTCCGTCCAGCACCGACGCCACGCAGTCTTTCGCGACAGTGTTGAAGACATCCTCCTGCGTCGCCGTGGGCTTGAAGACGCGATCGAAGTGGTATTGAAAATCCACAGTGGTGTTGTTCACCACATTGTCTGGCTCCGCAGCAGCAGCCGCTGCTGTTGACGACGACGACGTAGCGGCGGCGGTGACTGGGATGCCCACACCAGCGCTGCGCTGCGCCTCCTGCAAAAGACGCTGTGTCGTGTGTAGGCGCAAAATCGACTTGTGGAAATCATCCTCGACTTCATACTCGCACAAGCGTGGACCACTGTTGCCGGCCTTGCCGTTGGCCGTCGTGGACAGTGACGACCCCACGCCGTCGTTGTTAGAGGCGAGGAGACGGCTCTGCTGTGAGGTCGGCGGGGGACGGATGCGCAGGTACACCCGAATGCCCTCTTCTTCGACCTTAGGCATACTGTGCACTTTTTCCCTCTCTTCTCTAACGGACAGCTGTTGGACACTCTACTGTTTTTTTTTTGTTGTTGTTGTTGCTGTTGTGCACGTCACTTATGGAGGACGCAAATCTCTAATATATGTAGAAAGGAGGGAAATCTGACAAACAAGGCTATTTACAAAAAGAAAGTGGGGGGAAAAAAAAGCAAGAGGGCCCGTTGTGCGTTCTATCATCACACTCAGGTTTAACGGCAGGCATGAAAGCAGCTCCAAGTAAACGATGCACGCAGCGCTAAGCTCAAAAGTAGCAGAATACTGAGTGAGAGAAAAGAAAAGAAAGGGGAGTGTGTGCCGAAACGAGCATGCAATAAGAAGCACTTCCTAGTGAACTGTATGGTGATTCGGCTTCCCTGCTCAAATCTAATATATATAAGGTCAAGTAGAACAAGGACAGGATATAATAAGTGCTAGAAACAATGGGAATACACAGTATGACGTAGTGCCAATTCGCACACACGCACATACACACGTTGGATAACAGAAACTCCCTTTGCGAAACATCTACAGTGAGTTTTTTTTTTTCTTTCCTTACCAAAGAGAAATTGGAGAAGTGGAAAAAAAAAAAAAGGGGTCTTCCTGAACCACAGCGAGAGAGAATACTAAAAACAACAATACACGTTTTGCACTTTAATTTGCTTCTTTTTTTTTTTTTATTTTACATGCTGAATACCTATACAGAGATAAACAACCACAATTGAAATCACGAGTACACACAACAACACAAGTAAGGCACGACGCAAAGAAGTCTACGTGACGTCAATGAAAACCAGTAAAATAAGAAGAAAAAAAAAAAGGAGGCACAATCTAAAAAGAGAATCTAGTTACTGCTCGGATTTAACATGGCAATCCCCTCCTACTCTCACAATTCCCGTCTTCTTTCCCTCCCTCTCCCCCATCACCACCACTACCACCAACACGGCCTACACCTGCACATCGTCGTTCTTGTACTCAACATCTCTTGAAGTCAGTAGCCCAGCGTGCTGGGCGCTTGCGACGTCGCCGCTTCAAGCGCCCTCGCTGAGGCCAAGGCGGCGACATCGGACGACGCGTGCGATGACTCCAACCAGCTCGCATCCACGCCACCACTTCTCTCTGTCTCCGTGTCACTGTCTGGCATACCTCTGCCGTCGCTGATAATTTGCCTGCTGTTGCTCCCTTTAGAAGTCGCTTTCCCAGAAAGGAATGCAGTGCTGTTGGTCAGGGGTGGCGTCTGACGAAGCACTGAAAGGTGAGAGTCGGCCGCCCCTTGCGATCCTGCACCTGCAGAAACCGACGAGCGAGTCGAGAGCAGTGGCTTTACTGCAAAGCGTGACGGCGTGGCCGGGGCCGCGGCGTTCGGCAGCGGTGGTGCCTGCCGCGCAGACGCAACGGCACTTTTCGGCGTGGCGACGCGGCCCCTCGACCACTCTTCATCAATGGCACTGTTGCTGTTGGCACCACTGTTTGTGTTGAGCTGTGTCCCGGTTTGTCGCACCGGTGGCGCTGGCAGAGCCGCGATGAGGGCGTCGCTGAGACGCGCCGCGGCGCACGCACTGTTGCCACGAGGAGCGGTTCGTGCTGCACGATCAACGCCGGGATGGTTGTGACCGTTGTCGACGCTACTGGGGGCTGTGAGTTGACGTAACAGGAGCGTCTGCTGCAGCGCGCGGACGACCGGGTCGGCGTGTTCTACCCTGCCCGTCCGCCGCAGCTTGTAGTCAGGCTGGAGGAGGTAGTCACGAGGAGGCGGTAGCGCAGAGGAGAGACTCGCGTTGCCCGGTGGTGCTCCGCCGCAGCTTGTGACACGATCGTCTTCCGCCTCCAGGTAGAGACGCCGCAAGCGATCGATGTGCCGCGCGACGACCTCCTGCTCCGCGTTGGAAACGAAGGGACGCTGCACGGCTGGACTACCGTGGCTGTTTGCGGTGGCACTTTTTAGCCTTGCCACGGGTGTGTGTGACAGCGTAAAGGGCACAGCCCCGCGACGGACAGGAGGAGCGACCTCGACGTTGTCATCCAACAACAACGACGTCGTCTGCTCTTGCTGCGGATCTGGCTGATAATCTTGCCCTGTTGGCGCGGTGGATAGGCCGTGACGCGCGGGAGAGAGCAACAGCAGCGACTGGAGATCATCCACGCCGTCATCATCCGCGGCAGGGCTTCCCTTCAGCAGCCCACTCGCCTCGACCGCGTTTTCACGAGCCACAACAGCAGCATCAGCAGCTGTAGGGTGGACTCGACGCTTCGGCGAAGGCCACCCCAGCTCTGCTGCTGTGGCTGCCTTTAGTGGCACACACAGCAGGCGCAGAGGGTGCTCCACGAACCCACCCTCCTCGACATCCTCACCCTCATCGTCGTCACCCGCAGAGAGCAGGAGATGCACCGGGAGGCTGTCCTGCAACGACATCGCCTCGTAGACGAGGCACTGCTGTGCGCTGGGGATGCCGGTGCGGAGGGCCACCTCGTCCTTCACGTCGCCAATCGTGACAACGGGCTGCTCTGCTGTGGCCACACCATCCTCCCCTGTAGCGGCCAATGCTGCAGGTTGGGGAAGCGAGATGTGCACCACGAGGCTAAACAAGGCTGCGATGTCCGTGCTGTTGCTGTCAGACTCCCCATAGCGACTCCCTCCTCTTCGCTGTTGTTGTTGTTGTTGTGCGGTGGTGTAACGCTTAAAAAGCGTGTCGTACTCCGTGAGAACATCGGGGGAGGGCAGCTCCTCCACCTGCCTCGCCAGCACCGCCACCTCCACACCAACCATGCCGACTGCCTCCGCGTGTCTTGACTCCTTCATGTTCCCACTGCTGTTTGCCGTTGCAGTTTTAGCTTGCGCGCGTTTCTGAGCTGCAGCGGTGGCCCCAGCACAACCGCCCAGCACCGTCGAATGCCCGGGCAGATAGCTACTGAAAGACTGCGCCACGTAGGAGTTCACGATGGGCGAGGTGCTGGCGAGCTGCGGCGACGCACTGAAACGCGCGGCATTGCCTCCTGCGAGTACAGCGGGTGCCTGGCGTACGTGCGACGATCCTCCTACCGTCCATGTGGGCAGCCCAAAGCGATGCGACGAGTGTGCGAGCGGATCAGCGGACTGCGTGGTCGAAGGTGGGACGGACATGTTTACGTTGCTGCCGTTGCTGCATCGGCGAGCACAACCATCGACTCTGTCGTTGCTGTTGTTGTTTCTCCGCGGCTCTTCAGCGCTGCCGTCGCCATCCACCCCCTCGCAGCCGTCGTAGCGGTGTGAGGGACTGCTCGTCGTGAGCACATCACCGGGTCCTCGCTGCTGTGTCGAGGGTCCCCACGCTGCGGGCTGCGGTGGCCCACTGTCGCTGCTGTGAATTGCAGAGGTCCGCCGCCACATCGCACTGGAGCGCTTGTGTGCTGACAACACCGGCACCGAAAGGTCCACAACCGCCTTCTCTTCCTCTTCCTCTTCCTCTTCCTCCCCACCACCATTTTCACTGTCGGCGACATTGCTCCGACCTTGTGCGGCAGACTGCGAGAGGTTTAGGCCGCTTCGCGTACTCCCAGCCGGACCCATGGAGGAACGCCGACGCAACCGACTGCTAGGGCTGGTCGCGCGTGGCGGTGGGGCACGAGTGTCAGCCCCCCCAAAGCGTCCGTCAGCGACGGCGCTGAGCTCGTTCTGCACACTCCACTTGTGTGTGTTTTGTGGCTGCTCCTGCAGCTGAAGCTGCTTTTCCTGCTGCTGCAAGAGCTGTTTCTGTTCCTCGAGGTGTTGCACTGTGAGGTCATGGGCTTGCGTTTGTGTTTGGGTTGGCAGAAGTGGGGTGGCGGTCGTGTTGTACACGTCGAAGGCGGGTGCGACCACCGGCCCACGTCCACGCCGCCACACTTCAGTTGATGCCACCGCATCACCCCAGCCACTCTTCTTCGTCTCATCGTGCGGATATTCAGGCTCTCGTTCTGGCTTGTCGTGATGCTTGCTATGGCTGCTGCTTCGACGGTCCCTGTCTCCGGAACGGCGTCCGTGGCTCGGCCTCGAGACACCGCCATCACCGTTTGTTTCGCCCTTCTGTTGCTGCTGCTGCTGATGGCGACGGTGGTGCCTCGTGGTGCCCCGGCCGCGTGAATCACCACCGCTGCCTCCAGTCGACCTCGCAACTGCTGCAGCTGCCTGCGATGACGGTGACGGCGTCCGAGAAGTCGCCGCATCGTTGCTCCGACTTCTCCCTTTCTTGTTATTGTGGTTACTGTGGGTGTGATGCATCTTGCCCTTGTGACGCGAGCGCATCTGCTTCTCCGGCGTGACACGCTGCGCACTGCGATCTCGTTGCCCATTTCGCGCTCGCTGCTGTTGGACTGATGCCTCGGCGGAGGACGAAGGCGTCAGTCCATGTTCGCGCAGATACCGCAATGGGCCCTGTGGCTCTGGTGGCGGTGTGCGAGCCGCATCAGGGGCCATAGGGCTGAGGCTGTGGTTGCCTCGGCTGCTAGGGCCGCCGCGCTCTAACACGGCGTTGACGCGGGGGCTGCGCGGGCGAGAAAAGGCAACCAAGGAGGGGGAGGGCTGTCGAGAGGGGAAGACGTGCTGGTGTGAGGTGCTCAGCGAAGGCGTTGTGACAGTCACGGTGGGGAAGGTGGAGTAGGAAGCCAACGAGATCGAAGCGGAGACGCCTGATTTGGAGGACGAGGGAGACGGTGGCCGTGACGGCGACGATGAGGACGTCGCAGCTGAGGATGAATGGGAGGAAGGGTTATCAGAGGCCGAAGAAGTCTCATCTGGATCTGGCGCGGTTGCTTTTTGTGCCTGTGAAGGCCGTGACGTGTGCGACGGCTTCACCGGGTGGTCAGCGGCACCATGCACTGCGTCTTTGGAGTTGGCTTTCCGGTTGGGCTTTGACGCGGGCCGTGAAGAAACACGGCGTTTCTTTTCGACCGTGAAGGCGATGTCGCTGGAGTGACAGTTAGTCGAGCCTTCCACCTCGAAGTCGATCGAGTCCACGCTGCGAGACGTGGCAAGTGGCATCGAAAACAATCAGAGTCTACGCAGGCAAAAAAAAAAAAACTATATATATATATATGCAGAATTGAAGAATGCTACGGTGATGTACGATAAAAGGCCTCTTTTGTTTTTTTTTTTCCTCCTCCCTCTCCTCACATGCGCATGCAAAACTCAAGCGAGCGTGCTGCACATGGAGAAGTGGTGTGAGAAGAGCAAAAATAAGTGCCCTCTGTGCTTCTCAGCTTTTCCGGGAGGGGCGGAAAAGGAAAAAGTAAGAAGAAGAGTGGAGGAAAGGAAATAGCGTGAAATGGCGTGAGCAAGTTTAAAAACAACAATAATAACAATCTCACTTCAGGGCACTCCCCCCTTGTTGGAGTCGTTACCGCATGGTGTTGCCATGCAGAGAAAGATCAGTTGTAATTTAATGTGCAAAGCCGACAGGCTGCGGCAAAAAAGAAATCAACCCTGTTCACAGCTGGTGAATGCAGAGTGGTGCTTGCTGCAAGTCGCAGAACAAGTACTAGCTTTAGGCTCTTTCACTCTGCTTCTGCTACTGTTGTTGTTGTTGTTGCTTGGTTGGCTGGTTGGCTGGTTGGCTGGTTGGCTGGTTGGTAGGTGGGTAAGCTGGCCCGCTGTCGTGCAAAGACAAGCGCTTCACAACTGCGGCGTTGAGAGAGAGAGAGAGAGCGCTCTTTACAACCGTGAAGGCGGGTCTTCACCAAGTGGATTTGTGCAATATAAAGAATGAGAATACAACTGGCAGCTTATTTAGAGGAAAACAACAACAAAAAAAAAACTCAAAAACAAAGGTCTTTGATTAGGTTGATCTAGTTGGTGGAGGGAAGGGGTAGAGACGAGTAGTTTTACCTTACGGTTCACACGCAAGTAAAAGGGAGAGGGAAGAAGGGCACGGCTTGACATCACTTCGCTGACACCCCCTGAACAGCGCCGGCGGAGTGACCTCAAGACAGCGGCAACATTGAACTTCCAACGCGAAGTTTGAACGGTTGACGGTCAAAAAAAAAAAAAAAGCGTTGGCAACGATACGGGAGCTAGGCACCTGCTTGAGCTAACGGCACCGTTTGACTTTCCTTCTGTCGACAAGAGGGAGGAGGCAGCTCACCCGAGAGCAGCAGTTTTTTTTTTTTCTTCTCCCCCCCCCTCCCTCCTTTGCGCCAGCCGTAAACACGGTTTGGTGGCCATGTCCGTGTCTTCAACGCAGCAAAAGAACGTTTTCTGCACTTCCCCAGAAGAACAAGAGAAAAAAAAAAAAGAGAGAGAGAAAAAAAAAACGCAGAAGCAGAGATCAGCGTGATCGCTGCGATGAGGCTTTTTCGGAGTTCGGACCTGACACAACTGTCAACACACTTTCTCTCTCTAATTTAATGAGCAACACAGCGCACGTCACAAAACCAGCGACAAACACCTTTGATCCCCTCCAAAAAGAAAAGAAATAAAGCACCGAGTTTTTTTTCCCACCCCCTGACCCACAGCTTCACGCACACACACACTCACACACTCTCAAAACAAAAAGCTGTAACGGTCTTTAATAATGGCACAGGCACGCGCACTCAGCAGTGGTGGCTCGCGACGCTCCTCTCGCGACAGCTGCGGCCCCGTCCCGTGGGTCGGCGCCGCCTCTAGCCCCAAAACCCGTGCGTACTGCGCGTCCACGTGATAGGCGAGCTGAACGTCTGGCGAGTCCGGCGCGCCAGCTGTCGTGTGGGGCCACAGCAGCCCAGGAGGTGGCGGAGCTGCGACGACCACCTCTGCTATAGATGTCCCCGCACCACCTCCCTCCAGCTTTGGCTTTGCAGGCGGCGGAGGTGACGAGGGCAGCGGCAGCAGCAACGGCTGCTCGACGTTCATCCAAACCAGAACTAGCGCCTTCAACCACTCTAGCAGCAACACTGCTGGCGCTGAGGAGACAGTCGCGGGTGCCGCCTCCGGCGTAGTAGTAGTAGTAGTAGTAGCAGTGGCACTCGCGACAGGGGTGGGGGCAACAGGGCTGCACCCGGCGTCCAGTCGAAGTGACAGGCACGGCCCTCCGTTCAGCGGCGCGGCCGCGGCTGCCTCACCGGCTCGATCCGCCCCGCCCTTCTTCTTGCTGTGGAACGGGCTCACTACTTTAAAGTGGTGTACACGTGCGGCCGGTGAAGACGGCGGCTGCGGTGGCGGCTGCCGCTCTTTGTCCAGCGACACAGCCAGTGCAATCGCCGTCACTGCCTCCAGCAGCGTCGGTAAAATCAGCTCGAGGGCGTCGCCGCAGCGCTCGTATGGGGAGCGACGCCGCGTTGTGCGTTGCCGTCGTCGGTGGCGCGTTGCCGTCGCGGCGCTGTTGTTGTTGTTGTTGTTCTGTGCAGCTGCAACTGCAGCGGCAGCGGCAGCAGCTGCGGCGGCGGACGGAGATAACGACGAAGACGGAGTCACATGTGCAGTGCTTGGAGGAGGAGGAGGATTGAAGCCGGTACCGCTGCTGCCGCCGCTGACAAAGTGAACATGGCTGTTTCTAGATGCCGAAGACAACGGCGAGAGGGACTCGAGCTGCTGCTGCGCGTACACCGCGTACAACGCCTCCAGCGCCGCGGGGCTGTTGTCGGCCGTCCGCTGCGGCTCCTCATCGTCCGCGCCGGCACACGGCTGCGCAGAGCTGGACGCGGCAGTCGTGGGGCGCACGTTCTTGTTCACACAGCAGGCAGTCGCAGCAGTCGTTGGCCCAGCCGGCATGTTTGAGGCGTTCATCAAAATGTCGTGCAACACGAACATGTACCACAGCGCCTCAACGCAGAAGACGCTGCTGTTCGTCTCAAGCGACGCCGCGGCTGTGGCCGGCAACGGTGCTCGAGAGCGGGCCGTCGCCACGTACGCCGTCTTGACCACCGCATCCAGTAACAGGCTGAAAAGGTGGTGAATGCCATCCGCGTGCTCCACGGCGAAGGCCATGCGGACCGCCACCTCGCGCCGGCTCAGCCAGGCCTCACAGAGGTCCTCGAGACTCGCACAGGCGGACACCTCACAAATGAACCGTGGGTTCAGCAGCCGTACCCACGCGTCGCGGAGGTGTGGCTGTAGCACGGTGAAAATGTGCTTGTTTTGGATGCACTGCCGCGAGATCCACTGGGCTGAGGGCGGTGGCAGGGGAACGGGCGGATCGGCCTCCGACGATGCGGCGGCACGCTGCGCTGTTTCGTCCGTCGGTGCGGCACTCAACTCTTCCGCTGGCGCCTTCTTCACCTCATCCATACCGTGATCTGCACCGTCGTCTTTCCTCTCGTTGGTCTCTGCGGAGGGACTGGGTTTCCTGTCCGAGGCCTCGTGGTTAGACTCGCCGTTACTACTACTGCTGCTGCTGCTGCTGCTGCTCGTGCTGCTGTCGCTGCCGTTGTCGCGATCGGGTGAGTTGCTCGTCTTCCGGCCCTCCCTCTTTTGCGGCTTCGCGCTCTCTGGCTCAGCAGCAGCGCCACGAGAACCGTCGGTGTCGGCCTTCATCACTCCTCCCTTTTCTTCGTCCTGTGGCTCGCCCGGCGCTGTGGCGGACTGCTGGCGATGCCGACGATGGTGCCGATGACGATGGTGACGGGCCTTGCATGTGATGATCTCCTCGTCTCCATCATCGCCTGACTGCGCCGCATCCCCGTTTTCACGTGCCCGCTTCACGCCACTGCCGCTCCTCGGCACCTCCGCCGACTTACACAGCTCTGGCTGGTGCAAGTACATCAAACACTCTGGTCCCGCGTGCAGCGGCGGTGGCGGCACAAACACGTAGGCCCGCCGCGCACTCTCGATCTGGAACGGCGTCGTCCGCCAGCTGAGCAGTGTGTCCTGCTGCAGCAGCGAGTAGAGCCGCCACCGGTAGTAGAGCAAGCATGGATGGTTGAACTTCTCACTGAGAAAGGCAAAGGCCGGGTTGCGGCGGGCCATCTCACGCTTCACGATTTCCTCCTCCGTCGTCGGCCCTCCTTGAACCACCATCGTCGCCAGCAGGTCGATGAGCGTGGTTTGCTCGAGGGGCAGATCGGTAGGGACATGCAGGCGTGGTGCATGCAGCGGGACGTCGAGTCCCTCCTCAACGTACGCGCACGCTGTTGACTGCTGCTGCTGCTGTGGTATCGGCGGTGGGAATGGAGGAGGAAGGATGGACGTAGACGCTGAGGAACCGAGAACACCGACTGCCGTGTCACCTATAGTGGAGAGAACCGCCGACGTGTTGTGGTAGTTGCCGCTCCCTAGCCCCACGTTTCCTAGGGGAGGAGCCGCACTGAGCACCCCCTGCTGCTGCTGTGCGTGCAGAGGCTCGTAGAGTGCGTAGGGCGAAGCACTTGACACGGTCCCCTTGGCGCGTCCTCCTCCGTAGGCTTCGCTGCCTCGCATCGCAGTCGCGGAGCTGATGGGGTCGGACAACATTGTCGTGCTCTCAAAGCCCACAGCGTCGCCGTTACCGTCGTCGTCGTCAGCCGCCACCGTCGTTGCGTAGACGTCCGCCGATACGGTGTTTGAGGATGGCAGATGACTCATCGTTTTTTTTTTTTTTGGAATGAAAACAAACTAACACTGAATTAAACGCGAAGACTCATCGCTGAGTAGTATTTCAAAAAAAAAAAAAAAAAGCGAGTAAGACAGAGGAGGAGTAGAAAAGTAACTCAGTATAGCAAAGAAAAAAAAAACCCTATATGCATACATACATATATATATGTACATAGGTCTCGAACAATGAGTACAGTGTGTCCCTCATTTACATCAAGTTGGCTAAGTTGCCATGCAACCCTTTTTCTTTTCCATGAATGATTGGGCTTCACACACGCCGTGCTTTCCTCTCTTTTCATTTTTTTTTTTCCCCTCTCTCTCGTTCGCAGTAGGGCCAACAACGCCAAAAAGAAAAAAAAGAGGCCCAGGAGGCTGCCTGATGTTCAATACAATAACAACAATGAAAAGTGAAAGAAAGAGAACAAAACACCTGTGACTCAGCCGCAGCGGCACACAAACGCACACTTCGGCGTCACTAGCTACCTCCATCAACTCGTCACACAGCCCTTCACAGTGGTAGCGCCATGACCGTCTCCTTGCGGAACTCCACACGCGTCAAGAGCACCTTCTTCTTCTCCTCGCCCGTCAACGCCGTGTTCGCCACCTCCTCCAGCGCGTCGGTCGGCTTGTCAGACAGCAGCAGTGTCACCATCAAGTTGAGCGCCGCAAACGCGTCACGAATTGGCGAGAGATCGTTCTGCGCACGCTCGACAAAAAACGTGCGAAGCGCCCGGACATCCTTGTCGGCCTGCAGCGCACCAAACAGGCTGAAACGCTTGCGCAACAGCACCCCACTCGTCGCCTTCGCCGCGCGTCGCGCCATTGCCGTCAGCAGAACGTCGAACAGCTTTGCCTCGGCCAAGTGCTGGTGCAGGTACTCCAAGCCGGCCCCGAGGTCCACCAAGCACGCCTGCACCCACGCATCGTTCAGCTCGTAGTGGTAGTACACCTCCTCCTTCATGTCATACGAGACGGCGGCAAAGCGCTCCATGTGCGGGGGCAGGATGCTGTCGCTGCACACGTCCGCGAAGCCGTCTAGCCACATCGGGATCTGCTTGTCCTGCAGGTTCGTGCCCAAATCCCGCATATCACTCGCAAGCTCGCGAAATCGGGTCAAGTCCCGCGCATTCGATGCGAAGGTCGTCGCACTCAGCTGCTGCAGCTCATCCGCCATGCGTTGCAGATACGTCGCCGTCTGCTGCGCCGCACCAGTCCAGTGGAGCTCATCAGGTGTAAGAAACCCACCGTGGTTCGACGTCGTGCGCCGACCAGCGCGGCTCGTCGGAGAGGCGGAGCCACTAACACTCGACGCGTTAGCCCCCACACTCCCCGCACGGGTCACCACGAGGGTGTGCTTCTCGATCTCTGGCAGCAGCCGTGACTGCACCACGTCCATCGCGGACATGATCACGGCGGAGCAGATCTGCGCCGACTTCGTGTTCATGGCCCGGTGAATGGCCATGCGCAGGACGAAGAAAACGTCGTCTGGCAAGGTCACTTGGCCGTTGTGGGTGTAGTACCAGAAGAGGGCAAGGTCGTGCTGGTCGGCAGCCGCGGTGCCGGCACCACCACTACCACCGCCGCCGACGGCGCTCATCAGCTCGTCCGCGCTGCTCGCCGCAACCGAGTACAAGTTCTGCAGCCCCGCCATGAAGGTAGTCGCAGAGGCGGCGCCGAGGGGCTCTCTGCCGTTGCCTCCAGCCGCAGCAGCGAGAAATCCATCCAGTGTGTTTGTCTCACCACCACCACCGCCCCCCGATCGCGCGGCTCCTGCCGCTGCTGCCTCCTTCGCCGCGTCGTTGATGGCGTGCATCTGCAAGTCCACCGCCTGGTCGTACGCGATGGCGAAGTACGTGTTCTGCAGGGGCACGTAGAAGGCGAGGATGTCCTGCATCGAGTTCAGTAGCGCGTTGTCACGAGTTTGCCATAAACTGTCCGCGTCGTTGTTGGGCGTGGCAGCCGCAGCCGCAGCCTCGTTAGCCGTCGCGTCGCCGCCCTTCTTCTTCTTCGTCGCGGCCCCTTCCTCCTTGCACAACAACGCCTCGTACTCCATCTGCTTCCGCTGAATAAAGCTGAGATAGATGTATCCGCAGGACACCATGTGGCTGATCTCCTCCAGGATCTGGTCTGCGCGTCGCGTGCTCGCGACAACCGCGTTTTGATTTCTGGCGCCGGCAGACAGAGGAGAAGAGGCACCGCGCGTCGCAGCTGCTCCGCCTGATGGTGCTGGCGACGACGGACCAGATCGCCTGTTGCTGTTGTTGTTGGCATTGTTGTTGCTGCTCTGGCGACGTGCCTCCGCAGAGGTAGACGCGTGCATCTCCAGTTGCGCCAAGACATCCTTCCGCCGCTCAATGAAGTCGCTCAGCACCGGAACGCAGCGCGCGGTAGCCCTGCTGTGTAGTTCGGCCAGCAACGTCAGAGGGCCCTGTGCACCGAAGGCGTCCCGCGTGAACTCCTCCTCATTCTCAAAGGCTGCCGCGACGTTGTCCAGGCACTGCGAGACGAGTGCGAGGTGCGTCATGGCCACCGTAGTCGGATCATCCATCTTCTTCATCTCCGAGTCGATCAGTCTTGCCAGCGCGGCGATCGTGTGGTCGGCGATCCAGTTGCTGTAGAGCTCAGCCGCAGCAGCAGCCTCGCCGAGTTCGGCCAGCAGACGCGTCAGCTTCATGATGGTCAGCTTGTCGTTCACAGCAACGGCGCTTTGGATCATCTCCAGCAGACGCTCGTGCACCGTCTCACGGGCCTTCCGCATGACATCGTTCACCGGTGGTGGAAGGTGGTGGCCAACGGAAGCGGCGGCGGAAGGGCGGTCGGCCGTGCTAACAGTGTTTGAACTCTCCTCCACGCCCTGGCTCACCTTGTCTTCATTGCATTTACTATCATCGTTTTCGTTTGCAGGGCTCTCAGCGGTGGAAGAAGGTGCGACCGTCGCCGCCGCCGCCGCCGCCGCCGACGGCGAGGCGGACATCAACACGCGTTGAGCCGCCTCATACGAGTGCAGGAGCTCCACCGTCTTCTCGATGTCGCCGTTCTCCAGCACCACGGACACCTGTGCCACGTCGCTCTCCATCGCCGTCATGGCGTCTACAATGGCGCTTGTCTCCTGCACACGTTGCAGTAGCGCGTCCAACCGCTTCACTTGCTTGGAGCTCCGTTCCGCCAGGGACGCGTTGGCCGCCACTGTGCGGGCCAGTGCAGCACTGCGGTGGACGTACTGGGGCATGAGGCGATACTGCACATGATTGATGTCCTGGAGGGCGGCGCTCAGCTCGGTTTCGGCGTGGACGGATTGGCGAATGTCGGACAGTAGCGCGTCGCGGCGGCGCACGCTGTCCTGAACACGCTGCAGCAGCTGATCGGAGCGCTCCTCGACGGAGTCGATGTGCCGAAGCAGCATTTACGTGGAGAGCTTCAGAGGATATGAGATAATAATAGTAATTAAGAGATGCGTAACGATAAAAGTGTCTGCAGACCTTTATTCTCTTTTTTTTTTTTTTTTCGCCGTGTGAGTGAATAAGTGGAAGAGAGAGATGCCATTCAAGGATAACGGCATTCAAAGCTGCGATGAAATTCGAGAAGGGAAGTGAAGCGAATATATATATATATATATATGTTTCTGCATATCGAGAACAAAACACCCACCACAAAGGACAGGGAGAGAGTCGAAGCTGCCCCAGAACCAGCGTCCGTCCTCCTTTCCTCGAGGCAAACGCAGTTCGTTATCTTTGAGTTTTTTTTTTCTCTTTTATAATCTGCAGCGAACGTACTCCTTTATTTCCCCACCATGTGTGAAGCTGATTTGTTACATAAAAAAAAAAACAGGTGCACACTTGCTTTCATGTTATAGTGTAATGTGGCCAAACTGCGACGTTGCGGAGAGCTGCTCCATCACACACGCCAGCGCAGGTGGCACGCTGATCTTCGCGTAGGTGCCACGACGCAGCGCCGCTGCTCCGTCCTTGCAGCCTTCGCCCTCCGCACACTCGGTCAAGAAGGACCAGAGAGGACGAAGAGCGTCCACGTCGCTCGCAAAGCCCGTTTTCGCTTTGCCTCGCTTCTTCGAACTCGCTCGCCCGTTGTCGTCATTGCTGTCATCACGATTCGTGTTTCCATCCTCTTCCGCCTCCTCGTCGTCCGCCTCAGACGCGTCGCGTCGCCGCTTGCGACCGCCACCACCACCAACAGCAACCGAAGAAGAGGAGGACGCGCCGGTGACCCAGACGTTGTGCGTGTCACCATCAAAGAGCTCCCCCAGCACACTCATCGGGTCATCATCGTCGTCGTCGGCTGTTGTTGCTGCACGCCCACCTGCTCTCTCCTGACGTGCGTGGAACGAACCGACTGGGCTGCTTTTGCTGGTTGTTTTAGCGGATGCTTGTTGTTGCTGCTGCTCCGCCTCCTCCCTCACCACCTCCTCTGCGCGTTGCACCATCGCGGCGGGCAGCGTGACAAAGGCGACAGTGACGCCCGTCAACCCGGCGCGGCCCGTGCGGCCGATTCGATGGATGTACGACGTGACCGCGTCCGCCGCGGTACCAGTGGCGCTCCACGGCAGGTCGTAGTTCACCACCAGTGTCACACCCGCCACGTCGAGACCACGTGCGAGCAGGTCGGTCGTGATGAGGACGTGCCGTTGCCGGCGTTGAAACTGCGCTACAAGGCTGCGACGCTCACTCTGCGATAGCTCGGCGTGCACCACCGCGACGGAGGTCAGGTTCGCCAGCGAGGGCGCGCGGGACACCGCCGTGGTCGTTGCTGTCGATACGGCGGACGTCGCACGCGCGTCTGCGCCGTCACCATTGCCGTGGCCCTCCCGGAAAGTTAGTCCGTCCGGCGGAGGGCCGACGAGGTCCGCCAGGGTGAAGTACTCTTGCTGTGCCTCTAGGTGCTCCGCCTCAGCCCGCAGCTCCTCAAAAAGGGCGTCGCATGTCGCCTTCTCGTTTGCGAAGACGATGATGGGGCCTGTGCCGTAGACAAGCCAACACACCAGCCGTGCGAACTTCTGCGGGTGAATTAACGGGTGCAGACGACGCTGCTGTTGTTGTAGCCCGCGGTAGCTCGCGGACGGGTTGCCAGTGCTGTCCAGCCTGCGCGGCTGCCGCGGCGGCGCCAGTGGCGGCGATGCTGCGTCCTCCGCCGCGGCGATCGCCTCGTCTGTGCCTGCCGTGTCTGACATCAACTCGAACGACTGCCGTATCGACGCACAGCGGTACGGGGTACGCACGAGGTAGTAGCCCGACTTCGCGAGGTAGCGCTTCGCCACGTTCGCGCAGGCCCCACTGAGCGTCGCGGTGAACATGAGGGTCTGCCGTGGGGTGGGGCAGCGCTCCAGCACGGCGACGAGCTTTGCCTCCTGCTGCTCGTCGATCATCCGATCAGCTTCGTCCATGACGACGAACTGCGTGTTGCCGAGAGAGAGCAGGCGGTCCTCCAGCAGGGCCTGCAGCTGCCCGACCGTGCCCACCACGCAGTGAGCGCCTTGAGCCAGGGCGTTGTACTGTGCCTCGCGGCTTTCGCCACCGACCACCTTCACCACACGGAACTCGCTCAGGTGATTGCGCCCAGACAACGCTCGTTGGATTTGTGTTGACGGTGCAGCTGCAAGAGGTGCGGCGGAGGCAGAGACGTCAGCAGGTGCACTCATCGCCGTCTCCTCCATCTCCCACGCGGCGAGGTCGGTCTTCTGTACGGCCGCCGCTGGCGCAGCTGGTGCGTACTGCCCGCACAACACCAACAGCGAGGTGGTCACCTGCTCTGCCAGCTCACGCGTGGGTACAATCACGAGAGTGAGCGGTCCGAGCGAGATGCGGTCTGGGTAGCCCAGCAGCTTTGGTGCGCGACACAGCACGTGACTTAGGAGCGGCACAAGGTAAGCGGCGGTCTTACCGCTGCCCGTCTCCGCCACAGCCAACACGTCCATCCCCAAGGACGTGGCAGTTGCTGGGAGGACGCTGCGTAACGCCTTGGAGCTGGCCGGCGATGAGGTTGGCTGTTGTTGTTGCTGCTGTGCTTGCGTCGAGGACTCCTGGAGAAGAGAGGCAGGGGAGGGGAGAAGAGCCAGCGGGACGCACTGCGCCTGCACCGCCGTCGGCAGCGAGTAGAGCGTCGTCACACAGCGACCCAGGGATAGCGGCAACTGCGCCTCCTCCCAGCAGCGAATGGCGGGCAGCAGCTCCGCGGCCGGCAGCGGTGCTGGCGTGCCAGAGCCCTCCTGCCCCATTCCCCCGCCCACGGTTGCTGCTGCTGCTGCTGCTGTACCTGCGTTTGCACTCGTGTTGGCTTTTGCAGGGGCAACAAGCTCTATTGTGATGCCTAGCTGCTGACGAAAAACACGCCAACTCGTGGAGGTCATCGCCGAGAATGGGTGTTGCGTCCAGTGAGAGGGGGGAACTGCAATAGCCGTGCCATTGGTCACTGCTGCTGACCCTACCTGTTGTTGCTGCTGCTGCTGTTTCTTCTTGAGGAGCCGCTGCAGCAGCGGATCTTTCGGTCCCACACCGCGCCGCGCTAGCACCGTTGTCGCTGCTGCTGCTGGTGGTGGTAACCCAGGGGCAAGCGCAGAGGCGGACACGCCTATACTGTCCGAAAGGGGCTCCTCCGACGCGTCTGCGGCGTGACGGGCAACGTGCACGTTGGCCTCATGCGCTCTCACCTTTGCCTGGTGGTGGTTTGCCCAGCTGGAAGAGTCTGGCGCGCCGGTAGGTTTCTTGTTTTCCATCTGCAGCAGCCAACGCAGCACCGGAGACGGGGCGGCAGAGGGGTGCTGACGGATGGCCGGTGGTGTTTTTTGCAGGGCCAGCCGTGCTCGGCGGGCGAAGGCGGTGTCCAGCAGCTCTTGACTGGACGCACCGCTGACGGTGGATCCAGTGGCTGTGGAAGCCGGAACCTCAGCTCCTACGTAAACGCGCCAGCTGGAACTCATGAAAACAGGGTAATAATAATAATAACAATAATAGCTCAGGAATTACTTTCGTGTACTTCAAAAACAACAACAACAGGTAAAAAAAAAAAAAACAGCGGTGCATATTGTTTTTGTTTATGTCAGCGCGCCGGTGATTTGAGAGGACAGAAATGGGAGAGAAGTCGAGAAAGACGGCTTGAGTGGAAAGTGAAGAGGAGTCTGTTTCACGTGTTGCTTATTCAGGTAGAGTAAGCCGCCGTCCAGGCAGTCGTCGATGGCGGCTGATCGAGTCTTAACTTCACGCTGAGGAATTGCAGAGCTAAAGTAAAAAAAAAAAAAGAAAGAAAGAAAGAAAAAACACACACATACAAAAAAAAAAGACGTTGGATGGGCAGCTTTAGCTTCCTGCTCCACAGCGCTTTCAATGCCGTGATGCTCTAATGTGAGGTGAAGCCGCCACCAGAAACGTGACAGTTTGTTTGAATGAAGAGCCAATCAAGTTGTTTCCACTGAATCCTTTTTTTCTCTCTTCCTTTTTTTTTTTGTGTGTGTGCTTTGTTTCTCTTCTGTTTTCTCTCTCATTCTATCGAGATGGTAAATGGACAACGAACTGACGCACCTCTCAGCTGTGACACTGCGACAGTAAAAAAAAAAAAAGAGTTAAAGATACACACACACAAAAAAAACGATTCAACAGCAACAACGGGCTGCTTCTCCCCGAAGCATGTAACAGAGAGAGAGAGAGAGAGCAACATAAACAAGAGAGAGAAGTGAATTAAAAAGGATGCTGATTGATCTTCTTTATATATATATATATATATATATATAGATAGATAGATGTGCCGTTGTTCTACGATGAACACAGGCTGGAAATTCTTGTTGCCATGCGCTCTGCCTTGAAAAAAAAAAAAAAAAGAAGCACCGTCGCAGCAGAAAGGAGGGAAGGAAAGAAAAAAAAAAAAGGTTCATTCTCCACGTCCTTCAAGTAAGGAATAAAAAAAAAAAAAGAGAGAGAAAACACGCACAGATCTCTCGATAAACATGCATACACGCACACACAAAAACAAAAAGCCCCCCCCCCCCCCTCCTCAAAAAAAAAAAAAAAACAGTAGGGGAGAAAAATGTTTGACATCTCTCTATCTTATACATCAATCACGCTGTCACGAAAGCAAGCAAAAAACTGAAAAAAAAAAAAAGAAAGAGGAGGAAACGAAGCAAGCGGAAAAGGCACTTCAAAAAGGAGGGACATCTGACGAGGAAAAAAAAAATGAGGGCTGACAAGTTCTCCATATTCTAAATACGCATACAGCGCGCATTCTTGACCTACTTGCTGGTCTAGATTCTAGAGTTTCTCTTGAATACAAAAAAAAAAAAAACAGAAAAAAAAAGAGAGCTCTTGACTCTACAAAGTCCCTCTTTCCGCTTCTATGGTGTTTCTCTCTCTCTACAGCTGCATGAGCGCATCTAGGTCCGCCGTGGCGGCATCCTTCTTCGCCAGCTTCTCTCGGCTGCGGCTGCGGCTGTGGCTATGGCGGCGATGGCGGTGCTGCGTGTCGGCCCCTGGCGTAGCAGCTGCGGCGTCCGCCGCACCGGCCGCCTTGGAGCGACTGCGGCTGCGACTGTGACGGTGGTGGCCACCGCCCTCCCCGGCAGGTGAGGCGGCGTTTTCGTCCCCGCCGGCAGCACGACCGGGTGGTGCGGGTACTGGCACTGGCGAGGCCCCACCACCACCACCTCCCGCCGCAGCGACCGCAGCCTTCTCCCGACTGCGGCTGTGGTGACGGCGATGCCGTGTTGTCGCCCCAGAAGGCGAGTTGCCGCCCGCTGGTGCTGCCGCGACCGCCGCGTCGGTGCCCGGTGGGAACGGCGTTGCCTGTCCACTCTCGAAGGCGGCCTTACTGCGGCTGCGGCTCTTGCTGCTGTGGTGACGCCGATGCCTCGTTGAGTTGGTTACGTTGACGTTAGACAGACCCAGCGAGGTTTGCTCCATCCCAGCGGCGTTGTTGCTCGCGCCTGCCGCCGCGGAGGCAGGATCAGCGTGGTGGTGGTGTTCGTGGGTGCCGTGCCTGCGTCGCCGGTGCGTCTTCGCCTCATTCTCCTCGATCGGGTACTCAGCCGGCGTCGCCGCGGGAGTACTCGTGGGCAGCACGGCTCCGTTCGTGGCGACGGTGGCCGGCGTGCCGCCCTGTGACGACGGTGTGCCGCCTCTGTTGTTCGGATTACTGCCATTGACTCCGCCCATCAACGTCATCTGCTGCTGCTGCTGATAGTTCATTGTCATCTGCCCGTTCGGGCCCATCATCAGCATACCTGGTGCCCCACCCGCCTGCTGCATCCACGGCGGCATCATCGCCATCATCGACTGCTGCCACTGCAGCCGCATCTGCATGAGCTGCGTCATAGCAGGATCCTTGTCCACCGTCGGGTCCTCGCAGCCCTCGAAGAAGGGGCGATCAGAGCCGGTTAGCATCATCCACGCCTGCCGCGAGAAACCAAGCCGCTTCACATCTTGGAAGTCCATGAAGTACATGTCAGCGCGAATGTACATGGGCAGCTGCGAGAGTGGCAATGCTGGGCGGTACATCTCAATCCCGCGCTTGCAGGTGCTGCGGATCACGAGCCATGGCAGCACCCCGATCAGCCACAGCACCACCTCGAGCACGAAGTTGCAGAGCGGCCAAGCAAGGAAGATGGTGACCATGACCAGCGACCCGTTCATCTTGCGCGCGTAGTCGACCCAGAAGGTGTGCAGCCGACCCGAAGTGTGGTGGATGTAAAAATCCGAGAAGGCCCAGAAGGAGAGAAAGAGGTTGCAGGTCCAGACAAAGGCAGTGAGCCCCGACACGAACCAGGCGATGCGGACAAACTCGTAGAACGGCGTGTCGTAGAACTCAATGCCGCTGTCAGAGCCGCAGCAGCCCGCGCCAGGCGGCTGCGGGTAGTTGGCGTTCGGGTTCTGCTGCTGTACCGCGGCCACACGCTGCTGGTAATCCTGGATGAAGGCCTGCTGCTGCTGCGGTGTCATCTTCGTGAACTCCTCCTGTTCCTGCGGCGTGATAGTCGGGAGGGCTGCACCGCCGGCTCCCAACGTCGTTCCCGCGGCGGGGTGTCGCTGCACGTTTATCAGCACCGCGTAGATGAGTGTAAACCCGCTGTAGACCATTGCCAAGAACCACAGCGTGTCACGCGCGTTCGTCCACGAGCTGAGCTGCACGGCGAAGGTGTTTGCGTACAAGTTGTCCTCCATGCATATCACGCCGAAGCTGCCGAGTAGCTTGCGGTGGGTGCAGTTGTGCGTCATGTTGTAGCACGCGGGCGTTATCACCGCCTCCGTCACCGTGGCTTTCTTCGCCGCACTCACCACAGCGTTCGTTGCGTCGGAGAGCTTCGCGAGCATGGCTGCCGCCGCGACGGCGGTTAAGTGGTGCACAGCAGAGCTTACGCTCTCGTTGCCTGAGCTGTTACTGGTGCTGTTGTCTGTGCTGCTGTTGGTCGCGTTCACGTTCATCCAGACGATGTAGGGCCGTATCGCCGCGTCCAATTCCGCTGTGGTCCGCACGTTGAACTTCTTGAAGATGTCGTCCTTTGACTTGGTCCCGACTACCACTCCAAAGCCGACCACGGTCAGCACGAAGAGCAAACAGGCCAGCAGGAAGGTCCAGTCAAAACAATTGTAGACCGTGACGTAGCACGGCGGCTGCTGCCCGGGCACCGGCGGCGTGCAGCAGAAGGGGTCAATAGGCTCCCCTGGCATCGGACAGCAGCCACCGGTTGGTCCACAGCACCCGCCAGATGGTCCACAGCAGCCACCAGTCGGTCCACAGCAGTTACCGGTCGGCCCGCAGCAACCACCCGCAGGCCCGCAGCACGCACTTGTTGGACCGCAGCACGAGGCGCAGCACTGATTCTGCCCGTACATCAAGCCTTGCTGCATCATCATTTGCTGCTGTTGTGGGGATAGCGCGCCACCAGGAAGCGAGGAGCGACCAAGAGAATCCTGCGGCCCACCAACACCGCCACCAGCCAGTCCAGCACCAGGATTTGTATTCCAGTAGTTTGCGTTGACGCTGTTAAAGGTGCCGGAGTTGCCGAGGTTTACGCCGGCGTTCGCGTTGGGTCCGGCAGGGGACGTGACAGGAGTAGTGGTGCCAGACGCCGGACTCCACTGCGGGGACATGGGAAGGTGGCCGGGAACCACATTGCCGTAGGACTGTGGAGGCACGTGTGGCTGCTGCTGCTGCTGCGGGTACCATTGCCCGCTTGGCGATCGACTCACAATCGACTGCTCCAGCATTTTTTCCCCCTCTTTCTTCGGCCTGTCGTCTGCTTGCCTATTTTTGGTAGGCCTCTCTTAGGGAAAGAGTGTAGAGGCTGTAATTCTATGTGTGGCTGTACGTGTAGTTTTGCGTACCTGCTCGGTTCCTTCTACGAACAAAGAAGAAGGCTCCCAGCCAGCAGGCAGAAAACAAACAAACAAAAAAAAAAAAAAAGAAGCCGAGCAGCGGATGCGAGAAAGAGTAACAGATCGACCAAAGACAGGAGGGACAACGAAGAAAGAAGATATATGACCACACACACACACACAAAAAAAAAAAAAATCGGCGTCACAAAAAAGGAGGAAAAAGCGAGAGGAAAAGTTCAGAAAATGGAAAACCACACTCTAAAAAAAAAAAAGAACCACTGACTATTTGAAACAGTAAGCCAATGAATATCGGAGCAAGAAAAGACCTCACACAAGTTCAAAACCGACGTTTTTTTTTTTCTTTACTCTTTTGTGTGTGTGTGTGTGTATGTGTGCTATTTTTTGATTCTATCGCCACACTCAACGCTGTAGCAATATTTAAGGTTTGCTATTCGGAAAAAAAAAAAAAAGTCGCGCACTTGCACGCACTGAACAGAACACAATCGACGTGGTAAAAAAAAAAAGGGGGGAAGGCATATGCAGAGGGAGGCATACAACATGGAGGGAAGAATGAAAACGTGAGATGTGACAATGAAGAACCAAAAAAAAAAAAAAGGGATGGAGTTGCGTACTTTCTCTAGCAGACTTTAAGACGTCCTCAAATTGACAAAGCAACCACACAGCCACACATCCACATACATGCATCGAAAAACAGAATAATTGAAAGAGCATGATCATTATCTGTGCACTTATACATGCAGAACCTCTAAGGTTCTCTTTTCTTCTAATGTTCTCCCTCTCCAGAAGATCGTGCCAGCACGAAAAGCGGCGATGCAGCCAGTTTTTCTCTACTCTTCTCATTTTACTCCAAAGGCAAGCGAATTGACACATAGGAGGAAAAAAAAAAACGGTGTGAAATCCTCCCTCATTAAATGTGACGATAGTCGTAGTCCTCCGGGTTCAGCCCGGCATCTTCGACACTGCTGTTCGTCTGCGACACCTCCGGCGCACCCAGCTTCGTCAGCCCACGCACCCACCACTCCATCTCCTGCTCCGTGCTGATCACCTGATTCTTGCCAAAGTCCAGCCGCAGCTCCATCCACTCCTCCTTCACCACGCCATTCTTGCCAGAGACGTTCTCCTGCGTCCCCATCGCCCACATCCCCCGCTCATCAATCTCGAATACGAAGGCATTCGTCAGCTTCAACGAGAAGTTCATGTTCAGCGAGGGCACGAGCTTCTGCCGGGCCAAGTTCAGCATCCGAATAAACCGGTGCGAGCAGCGGCAGAGTGGATCCGCGTCAGGCACCACCGGCTCCCAGACTCGCTGCGTCTGCCCGGCAACATTCATCCAAAGTCGCACATCCGGCTTCATACGAAAGAGCGAGAAAGTCTCGGGCTTAATCACGTATATCGGGGCTTCCTCGTCCTCGTCCCGCGTTGGGTTGCGCTCACGATCGCGGAACTTCGCACGCCAGTCGCTACTGCTCATACGACGCATCCGCTTCTCGTCCTCCTCCTGTTCTCGCTTGGCGATGTGCACCGCCTCCTCCGGCGACTTGCTTTGGTCGTTCTCCCACATATCCTGCGCTATGCGGTGAATGACAGGGTGTCGAGAGAAGGTGGACTCCCACACCTCGGCCTGCAGGTCGCCGCTCAGCATCTCCATCGGCCCCGACAACAGCGAGCGCGGCGGCAGGACACCGAGTTCCTTGAACCAGTGAAAGAGCTGCGGATCTGTATGGCCGACCATCAAGCTGCCTTTCGCACAGTCCAGCAGGTTGCGCACGTGGTCGGAACTCTTGGGCACCGCAATGACAATCGACCAGTCTTGCTCGCCGGAGAACTTGTGGAGGGCGTGCGGTTGCAGGTCGCTCTTCACTGGCAACTCCGCCCCACCCTTCCCGTCATCGTCCTGTCCGTTGTTGCTGTTGCGGCTGCCGCCGACGCCGCTGTCGAAGCCCATGGAGATGCTCGCTTCTTTCATCCGTCGCACGTTGGACGTCGTGAGCTGCGCCACGCGGTAGGTCCAGATGTTGTTATAGAAGCGTTTCGCATAGGGCTGGCCCAGGTTGGACTTCACACGTGTTTTGATCTCGCGACCGGCCAGGCCGTGCGTGAAAGGGGCGCGCGCGGTGCCGCTCATTTCCTTGTGAGTGCAAGGATGGGTAGGAAAGTGGTGTGGTGGCGGTGGTGCTGGAGTGGGTGGGGCGCCTCCAAAAAATAGATAGGTGAAACTCTTCCTTGCTCTCCCTTCCTAGCGGGATCTTTCTTTCTTCCTCTTCTGTTGATGGGACGAAGGCGAGAAACAAAGGATAGCAGAGAAAAAGACAAGAGTAAAGCAAAAAAAAAAAAAAGAAATAGGAAGGAGTGAGGCTGGCGTGTTTGAATAGAAGGAGCCCCTAGAAGTGGGGCTTTAACGAGGTCTGCCGCTCGTCAAATTGGACGTCTTTCACACACACACACACAAAAAAGAAAAAGGTGGTTCTCAGGAGCTGCACACGCCGCGAAGAAACGAGAAGAAAACAAACAAAAAAAAAAAGAGGAAGACACACAAACACACGTCTTGCTTCTTTTTTTTTTTTTAATCGTGAAATGACTGGTCTGCTTTCGGGAAACAAGAAGCCCTAAGAGGATCCGCGGCCTAGTCGTATTAAGGCAATCAGGCGTTCCTAGTTCGCTCGAAGTTGGGATGGTTGAAAGGGCAAAAGAAAAAAAAAAAAAAGGACACCACAAGACAGTCGACGCAGAGACGAAAGAAGAAAAAAAGTAGTAGAGCTAAAAAAGAAGAAGAAAGGTGGCGCGGTATGAAGGAGGATCGGCAACAACACGCACAACACACACACACAAAAAAAAAAAAACGGCTTGCACGCAGACAAGCACAGAAACAAAAACAACAAAAAAGGCCACCTCCTCTAAGGAAACTCATTGCGTTCTCGACGTTGCCTACGCCACCTTTCTGAGTCTTCGGCTCTCTTACAAAGTACGTATTCGAGAACTCGACCTTCCATTCTTTCCATCTCTTGTTTTCGAAGGGGAAAAAAGGTAACAATGAGAGGTCACATCACTACAACGACGTGCTTTCCAACGCTACGACTTCTCCAGCTCACGTGAGGAGACCTGAACTGCAAACGCGTTCGCCGTGGCATTGTCCACCTCTTTCCCCGTTTCCGGCACCACCGCCACCGCCTTCATGTTGTGCGTGGCACCACGACGCATGCTGAGCAAAAGAACGTAAAGAGTGAACATAATCATCAGGACCAGATAGACCTTTAAGCCCTTCTTCTTCGGCTTCCCGGCAGCGTTTACCCCAACTCCGTAATCGAACTTCATGATCACATCCTCATCCATGACAGCAGGCAGTGCAGCTGCTGACGCTGCGCTCTTGTGCGGAGGGGAGAGGGAGTCGGTCAACCGACGCGGGTCAGCCGTGCGCTGCGAACTAGGTGTGTTGGCAGTACTGGGTGAGGCGTGGCTGCTTGGGAAGGCGCCGGAGTCGCGTCGCATTAGGTTGATTTCCTCCTTCAGCGCTCGCAGCTCGTCCACCGCCTTGCGCCGCGACGACGACGGCGTGCTGTTAGCGGTGGACGCGGCCTCACTGACCCGCCGCGACGTCGCGGTGCTTTGATTGTGAACGCTGACACGACCTTGGCCGTTCGTCGAAACGAGTCGCGCTTCCGGCGGCACCACAATTTTTGTTGTCTCGTCACCGCCCACCGGCGCCGGGTCGCTCTGTTTCATCACCACGTTCACCATGAACACTTTCATGTTGATGCTCGCCTGCACGCCGAGGTGCGCGCGGGGAATCGCGCCTGAGGCGACGAGTGACCACATGTTCTTCACCACCTCTGTCAGCTTGCTGTGGTCGGTCAGGCTATTGAAGATCTGTTGGAACGCCAGCGGCTCAGATTTGATCATGACATACTCCACCGCAAAACGCTCCTGATAGGCTGGGCCGCCGTTTGGTGCGGCGCTGGCGGCGCGCGAGGTACGGGCGGTGGAGACGCGACTCGGCGTGCTCGGCGCAGCACCACCGGCGCCGTTTTTGTTACCAGCACCGCCTTCCCCCTCTGCCCCAGTGTGGTGTTCGCGCAGCCCGAACGTGATCGCCGTCGCCTTGCTCGAGTTCTGTACGGTGGCGCCGGTGGCATCGGCGAGCAAAATGGCTCCGTAACGCGGCACGACGTGGAACAGCTGCGGAGCGGTGCTCTTGACTTTGAAGATGACGCTGGTGTTGGGCTCGAGCGGCGTGTCGTTGGTGTTCCACTTGAGGGCAACGACGTTGTCGAACTGCTCCGCCGGGAAGTACAGGTTTTCACACGAGGCTGCGAGAGACATATCGAGCGCGATATAAAGACAAAAAGAGAAGATAGAGTGTATTTAAAAAGAAAAAGAAGGACAATCGAATGATGTCGAGTGTGCAACAACAACAATGTGCTTTTCTGCTACCGATTGTACAAGAGGTAGATTGTACGTAAAAAGGAGGAAAAGAGACAGCGAAGAAAATAAGAAAACCCCACGAGGAAGAGGGAAAAAAATGAAGGAAACGAATCAAACAACCAAGTGATTTGTGTAAGGCTAAGCGTGGCCGTTTTTTTTTTTTTTGCGTGTACGGATGACAAAGAACTTGTTAGGCGCTATGCACCTCTTTTTTTTTGCGTACGGAACGCAAATAAGGACAAAAAAAAAAACGCTTAGAGTGAGAAAGTGAAACTCGAAAAAAAAAAAGAAAATCGACTTACCTTTCTCGTTTTTTTTTTCCCCCTCTGATATCGCGGAGACTCTGCGCGGGTACTATGACATCGATTCTATATATATATAACTCCATTAACAACAACAAGAAGTAGCACTTGAAGAAAAAAAAAAACGCAGCTTGCATGTATTCGCGCAAAGACGATTTAAGTAAGAGTACTGCGAACAGAACTACCACCAGAAAAAAAAAAAGGAGGAAACGGCCCTTGTCCGCCTTTTCTGATCTTCTTGTATTTCAAGAGGCAAAGAAGAAAAAAAAAAAACACTGATTTCTGAGAAGGTTATCTATAGAATCTATTGATCGTCTTGCCACCCAGCAACAGCAGCAACGGCAGCACTTCCACAAGTCGCACAGAAACCTGCGCGTCTTCCTCCTTCCTCACTCTAACGCACGCATTTTCCATCAATAATGACGGTGATCATGATTCAGGTTTTTCTTCTTTTTCTTCTTCTCTTTACTGCTCCTGCTGCAGCCGAGCTTCGCAGTCGTCGCGCACCTCATCAAAAAACGGGTGCTCCATCGCCTGCAGCGCCGTAATCCTCTGCTGCGGGTCGTACCGCAGCATCGCCGCCAGCAACGCCACGCCGTCCGCCTCCAGCGCAGGTATCTGCGACGCCAGCGACGTCGGCCGCCACTGCGGGAACTCGGCGTTGTAGTACGGCAGCTGCGACACGCCGGGCCAGACACGCTCGTTGGGCGTGCCCATGATTTGAAAGATGGTGATGATCTGCGAGTACTCGCCCTCGCCGCGGAAGAGGGGACGGCGCAGCGCAAGCTCCGCCATGACGCAGCCCATAGACCACATGTCGACCGAGGGTAGATAGTAGCGGTCACCCAGCAGTACCTCAGGCGCGCGGTAGTACAGCGTGGCGATGCGGTACGTGTAGCTCTGCAGCGCGAGGCCAAAGGCGCGACCCATGCCAAAATCAGCTAGCTTCACCGTCTGCTCGTTCTTGCTGACAAGAATGTTGGCGGGCTTGATATCGCGGTGAACAATGCGGCGGCTGTGGCAGGCGTGCAGGGCACTCAGGAGCTGGTACATCATGTCTTTCAACTTGCGTCCCAGGACAGGGGTCTGCCGGTTGGACAGGACGGTGCGCAGGTCCTTTTCCATTCGCTCGAACACAATGCAGAGCCGATTCTCCTCCGTGAAGAGGTCCAGCAGCCGTACCACGTTCGGGTGTCGAATCTCTTTCAACAACGCGACCTCTCGAATGGAGGAGACGGACAAGCCTTCCTCGCCGGAGTTCCACTGGCTGGTTTTGACGGCCACTGTGGCACCGGTGACCACGTCAGCGCAGAGAAAAACCTTGCCGTAAGAGCCTTCCCCCACTTTGCACCGGCGCAGGTAGCGCTGGAAGCCGGTCGGCAGGGCGGCCGCCGCGGCGGACGAAACGCCGGGAGCGCCGCCGCGGCTGCTGCTGCTATGCAGCGGGTTGACCGGCAAAGCAGCGACGTTCATTACAAAACTCGAAAACTAGAAAAAAAAAAAGAGGATAAGAGGAAAAAAAAAAAAAGAGGGAGAGTGCTTAGACACTTGTGGGTAGGATGGGAAGAGTCGAAAACGCTGCGGATCTGCGGGGTAGGTGTTCTGTGTTCGTGGTGATGCTTCAACGCGCTTGGAGCTGTCTGAGGCAAAGACGGTGATCTATGAAACAACAACAACAACAAAAAGAAAATACCTCTGTTTCGCGTTCTTCAGTTAGAGAGAAAAAAAAAAAACAAAAAAAAAGCGAGTGCGGCGAGAAATAGAGATTCGATAGGCGAAGATTGATGTCGATCCTTCCGATATATATATATATATATATATATATATATATATATATATATATATATATATAGTCCTCCACAATGGTGGTCCAAAAAAAAAAAAAAGTTCAGTCTTCGTGACACAATGGGAGAACTCAGTAAAAAGAAAAGGGGGAAAAAAAAACGCACAATTTTTCGTAACGCTACAGGCACGGACACCTTTTCTAAGTTGAAAAAAAAAAAAAAGAAAACACACAAATTGTTGTTTAAAAGTGGGAGAAAGAAGAGAAAAGCAAAATTAGTGAATTCATAACTGAGGGAGACGCATGGTGAAAAAAAAAAAAAACGCTTTTCGTGTCATCAGGAAACTGCTGGGCTTTGCCCGCCCCCCCCCCACACACACAAAAAAAAAAAAGCCCTTTACGTTCATGAAGAAAAGTGCAGTGTTTCCTTTTTGTTTGTTTGTTTGCGCTTTGCAGTTTCAAAAGTAGAAGCTTGTCCTTCTTTTTTTTTTTTTTCTTCTCTCTTTTAATTACTTTAATTATTTTCTATTTGTTAACAATGGGTGTCAATTCTACAGAAACAAAACAAAGCAAGAAAGGGGGGTGAGGGAACATGAGAGAAAATCATGTTAGCTCATGCTGCTGGTCCCTTCACAGAAAACAACGACCACCGTTCACACCAAAAAAAAGGTTGTAGACAACAAATTGAAAAAAAAAAAGCAAAAAGAAAAAAAAAGGGAAAGCGCAGCTTCCAGGAAGGTCATGTGAAAGAAGCTGTGAGTTGTATAGCCGCAGCAGCATCAGCGCCAGCTGCGTAAGTCCTCTCTCACACCCCTGCTGCTTATAACTTGCTTCACTCCAGAAAAGAGATCGCCGCAATCTGCGCTCCACGAATCAGTCGCAGACTCTCTTCCTCCCCGCTGCCGAAGTCGGCACGCGCCTTTTTTCGCTGCGGCTGAAGCTTCACATCCACGCCGCGTATGTCATCCGTCGACGACCAGTTGCTCACCATCACGTTACCAAGGTCGTCTACGCTCAGCAGCGTGCCCGTGACCGTCGTGCCGCCGTCGTAGGCGTCTGCCGGGTCGCGAGGGAGGAGGTGGACGGCGACGCGGCGCTGAAGGTGGCGCGAGAGAAATTGAAAGGGATCGGTGGTCGCCGGGGCAGCGACGTTGGTGGAGCTGCTGGCCATCGGATGTGGGCGCACCGAGGTTGTGAGCCTACACGTTGAAATTCCACTTTGCATCACGAGAGAGAGAGAGACAAGCATTTACGTATTCCCCCATAAACCAGTGTGGAAAGCATCATTCGAGAAGCAGCACCAACAACGAAAAAAAAAAAAAGAGAAAGAGAGGCAAACTGAGGACGCGGTCAACGGATTCATCGCTCGTCTTTTTTTTTTTTATTTTGTTCTCTCTTGACCTACATACAGATGAGTGCGACAATGAGCGGAGCACAGCAACGTGAATCTTAGACTTCTGATAGGTTAGAGACAGCACCATCCAGACCCTATTTACGCCGCCTCCTCAAAGACACGCGAGAGAGAGAGTGTGTGTGTGTGATCGTTCCGCTGTAGAAGCGCGCTAAGAGGCTACGCAACAACAACAACAAAAAAAAAAGAAGAGAGCCTTTCTTTTCCCGCTTTTTTTCCATTGTCTTTTGACTTAGTCTTTGTCTGCTTTGAGAGCAAAGGGTTAAGTAGAAAACAACAAAAAAAAAAAAAGAAGAGCACGTACGCTGTGTTTATACATGATGGAAGAGCTTCTCAACAGCGTGTGTCTGAGTGAATGTGAAAGCGAGCCAGCAAAGAAAGAAAGACCAAGCAGAGGAGCACTGGCTCACTGCTGTCGCCCGTCAGCAGACGAGGTGGCGGGCTGCAGAATAACAGTCCCAAGCCAGCCCACCGTGTCCCCAACGAGATCATTCATCACATTCGTGATGCACTGCTCCAGCACACGCCGCATGAGTCCAGCGCGACGAATGTGAATGGCCGTCGCAGCCGTGAGAAACGTGTCCTGCCGCGGATGCAAATTCGGTGAGAAAGCGGACGGCGAGCCACCCGGCGCGAGCGTCGAGTTGCCACCGGCCATCAACAACATGTCCTCGTCAGATACCGCTGCTGCTGCTGATGTGGCTGTGAAACGATTCTCAGGGAATGCATGGATCGCCGGTGATGCACGACCGCTCACATCGCCAACGCCACCAGTCTTGTCCACGTCCCCACTGCAGCGGCGTCCAAAGACGTTGTGCTCGCCGAGAGCGGCAGGGGCGTAGTGCGGGTCAGCGCGGTCTCGCGCACCGTTCAGCGCCAGGTCGATGTAGTAGCTGGTCAGCCGCGCCACATCCCGCACACGCAGTTCCTGCGTGAAGAGGGTGGGAATGCTCACCGTGGCTAGCGCGTCGTGCAGCGTCTCCTCGGACGTTCGCAGGTGGTCTTGGTTGGATTGTCCCTCGCCCTGGCCAAGTAGAATGCGACGGGAGGCGTAGTCCATGAAGTCACGCGCAATTCGCTCCGCCACACCGCGCAGCCCGGCCTCCCAGTCGGGCGGCAGCGAACGCCGCGCGCCGCTGTCCGCGTTTATTTTGCCCGTACCGTCTGCTGCTGGGGCTGCGCCACTGGTGGCTTCAGGGGAGTTCGCAGGCGGCGGCGGTGGTGGAGGCGAGAGAACAGACACCGCCCCGTCGGCAGCTGTTTTGTCCCCTGCAACCGTCGAAGACGAAGACGGCGCAACAGCAGCCTGGGCGAAGGAGGGGAAGTGCGCAGAGGGCGACATGATGGACGGTGGTGCGCCGGCGACGTGGTATGGATCCTCCACGTCGTCCTCTGCCTCTGCCTCTGCCTTGCCGCCCGTGGGCGAAAGGGCTGTCGGCACGGTGTTGCCGCTCGGGAATTCGCCGCCGCAGGCAGCGTTGCCTGCCGCTGGTCCGCCAAAGCCGTGGCGGCCGCCCAGACTGGGAGACGAGGGTGGGGTCGGGTCCTCCCCCGACTCCTCCTCGTTGCCCTGCTTCTTGTTGCCGTTCACAGCGTTTGCCGCCTGTCCGCCCGTCGGGAAGGCACCGTCGGGGTTGTCGCGGGGGTTCCCCGTCAAAACGGTCCCCGCGGCCTCCTCCCCTGCCAACGCTTTCTGAGAGGTTTCGGCGATGGCGACGACGGCGGCGTCGGGGGACGTCTTCACTGCCGCGGTGACAGCACCCGCTGGAGAGTGTCCGGCCTTCTTCGCGCCCACGTCGTCAGCGGACTCGACGTTTAACGCAGTTGCTGCTGTTGCTGCTGCTGCAGCCTCGACACGGCGTCGTGCACGTCGATTCGCCACCGCGACGCGATGCACAAGACCAACGGACAAGACGAGCGCCACGGCGCGGGCCGTGAGCGCCTCCACGGGCCCCAGCTCCTGCACCTGCGCCGCCGCCGCCGCGGAGGTCAAGTAACTTGCAGCGACCTGTGAAAGCTCGTGGCTGGTCAGGTAACGGTTTTGCTGGTAAGCGGCCTCCTTCTTCGCCGTCTCCTGCTGACGGAGCTGCTCCACGAAGTCGTTCGGCGTCGCCACAGCAGTGACGAGCGTGGTGAGGCTCGCGAGGTCAGTGCGCGCGTCTCCGGTGGCCGCGCCTGGCGCCACGGCGGGTACCCCGACGAGGGGGGTGGAGGACGGCGACGACGACGGTGAGAGCGGCAGTGTTTCCTGCGCGTCCGCTTTCGTAAAGCCTGGGCCGAGCTCGCTGATGCTGTGCTTCTTGTCTGTGTGCTTCTCACCTTCCTCACCGGTGCCACCGCTGCTACTGCCACTGCTGCTTTGACCGGACGCAAGCTTGTCTGCGTGCTCCTTCGCATCCAAGAAAAGGTGTGGATGAGAAGGGGAGGGTGATGGAACGCGGTCTAGCCGCTCCGGTGAGAAAGTAGACGTGTTATATCGCTCGCCGCCGTTGCCATTGCCACTGCTGCTGCCGCTGTTGTTGCCATTAACGCTGACGTTGTAGTTGCTGTGCTCCTTCGGTGAAGAAGAGCGAGTATAGTGGCTGCTCGGCAGCAGCCGCACCGCGTCGTGGATGAGGGACTCAATCACATGCGCCGAGGCCGTCTCCAGCGCCGCTACCGTAAGAGTCGCAGCAGCAGCAGCATCGCCGCTTCCATCCGCCTTGAGCTGAGGCGGTTCAGCTGTCACGGCTGCCGCTGCTGGCGTTGTTGTGACAGTTCCTGTTGTTTGCTGCAAGGCGTCGAGGCCCGGGGCTTTCCCGTCCTCCGCGACGGCTGACCCGCTCACGTCCACCTCGCCCATGTTGCCAGCTCTGCTCGACACTGCCCGCTGCGGGTCGACCTGGGCTCCGCCAGCCACACCGTCGTCGAGACGCTCCCTGCTTGCACCATCGCCACGTTGCGCGTCAGCCGACGGCGGAGCGACCACAGTGCCACTGCCCCGACTCGACTCCGAAAACACGCCACTCACCTCCTCCTCCTCCGCTGTCGTTGCTGCGGCGGCTACTATGGCATCACAGGATTTTGATGGTGCAGCCACACCAAGCTGCCCACTTGACGCACGCGCCTCCATGGAAGGGGCGTTGTTGGCAGTCTTGAGCAGCGGAGACAAGTTTCCGTTTGACGGTGGTGTCAGGTTGAGCGGCTGTCGCACGCCCTGTGCGGGGCCGCTGGGCGACTCGACGTCATCCTCGCCGCTTGAGGAGTTCATGGAGAACGAGCGCATGGAGGAGGAGAAGCACGTGCTGACGTTGGTGACCGCTTGCAACGCGTCTGGCTGGAGAAGGTGCGGACTCAGCTGCGTCTGTCGCTGCTGGTGTGCTCCAGTGGAGGAGGTGGCGCGGTCCGCCCCGTTGTCTGTCGAAGCCGGTTTCTGGGCTAGCTCTCGCGGTGACGGAAGTGAAACGTCGATCCCGGTCGATGGCTCTGAAGTTTTGCCAGCTGTGTACTCATCATCCACCTCCGTGCGCAACGGCGTTGAGCCCCGGGTAACACTGGCCGGGGAAGCAAGGGGGATCACGGAGGGTGAAGTACGAGCGGAGGTGGTCACGCTGGCACCCCCCGGGCTTTGCTGATGCGACGCCCTCCGTGCCACATCATCGAGAGGCCTCACGGCGCTGCCCTCGCATGCGTCTGCATGCGCCGCAACGACAGCGTTCGCTGGCTGCTCCTGTTCCCGCTGCCTCGACTCCTCTTCGGCGTAGCGGCGCATGATCTTCTCCGCAGCGTCGTGTAGCATGTGCGCCAGAAATTCGTCTGCAAACCAAATCAAAACACCCGGCGCTGGCAACCGCGGGAAAAGGGCTGAAGGAGCGGACGACGGCGACGCAAGAAAGGAAGAGCAGGGGGAAGAGGTGGTGGATGCAGCTGTCGTGTATGCGACGCTGCTGACTCCCCCTTCTTCTCCCGGCTGCTCTTTGGCGTCGGCAGCAGCGGACGGCGACGCTTCAACAGGCGAGCCTGTCGATGGCGGAGCCGCCTCCGTGACGGCTGCTTCCTCCGCGTGCCCTTGCACCGCTACTGATGCTGCTGATGCTTCTCTCTCTGCCATCGCACGTTGAACCGCATCACACTCTTGCCGCTCACCAAGTACTAGGTCTTCTCTTTCTGCGACTCCATCGCCCTGCAACCGCGATCGAGCATCGGTTTGCTCGCTCTCTGCATGACTCGTTTCTTTTTCCAGCTGTGCTTTCCACTGCGCCGTTGCGGCTGCTTCTTCCTCTGCTTTTTTCTTCTCTCGGGCAGACGTGGCATCGGCACAATGCTGTAAAGCGCTTTCCTCTACCCACTGGGACAGCAGCATGTCCGCTACCCTCAAAACAGCAGCGCAATGCTCCGCCTTCCGTGACTCGACTTCTCTTTCGACGCTTTCTTTTAACTGCGCATCCTCGACATCTTGCCTCGCTTTTTCCCGCCACTGCTCTTCTTCTGCTGCGGCAGCGGCGGCCTCGGCCTCCACACCAGTTTTTTCTCGTTGAGCCTCTTCTTCTTCCTGCCGCCTTCGTTCTCGCACGGCAGCGGCTTTCGCCTCCTCCTTCTCCGCTTCACTTTTCGCTGCCGCGATGCGCTGTGCATGTGTTGTGGCGGCTTCACGAAGCCAGCTGTCCACAAGAGAGGAGGAGAGGTTCGTTATCGCGCTCAGACGCAGCAGCTGCTGCTGCTGCTCTTCGTATTGAGCGCCGACCCTCGCGGCCCCTTCTTCCGCTTCCTTTACACGACCCTTCTCAGCAGCCGCTTCCTCCTGTGCCTTCAAACGAGTCGCCTCCTCTGCAGCCGCCTCCTGGCGTTCAGCTTCAGCAGCAGCGACAGCACCACGCGAGTCCTGCTGCTGCTGGTCGAGCCGGCGACGTGCATAGCTCTCCTCGGCCTCCACAACCTGGCGGGCGGCGGCTTCGTCGTCCTCAGCGTGGTGACGCGCCTCGGTGGCGTCGTGTTCGGCCTTCAGGCGAGCTGCCTCCTCCTCTTCACGCTGTCGCTCCGCTGTCTGCCGGCGGTCTTCCGCATCCTTCTCCTCTTTCGCCCGCCGCTGCTGCTCTGCAGCCTTCGCCGACGCCTGCATGGCGGCATCACCCACCCACGCGTCCACCGTTGCTGCGGCCATGGCGTCGAGACGACTCACAGCCTGCGAGCGTTCCTTCTGTGCACGCAGCGCCTCTTCGGCCGCCTTGACTTCCGCTTCTGCGACACGCTGCTGCTCCGCTTGTACACGAGCCTCGCGCTCTGCCGCTGCGGACAGCGCCGCTGCTTCGCTTTCCGCTGATTGGTGACACAGCTGCGCGTAGCTGCTTTTCTCTTCCTCTTTTATTTGGGCACGTTCTGCGAGCTCGTTCTGCACTAACTGCGCACGTGCGGCATTATCGGATGCTTCTTTCTCTGCCTTGGCCCGTGCAGCTGCTTCGGCCCTCGCTGCTTCCTGCTCCGCCTCCTGGCGTTCAGCTTCAGCAGCAGCGGCAGCACCACGCGAGTCCTGCTGCTGCTGGTCGAGCCGGCGACGTGCATCGCTCTCCTCGGCCTCCACAACCTGGCGGGCGGCGGCTTCGTCGTCCTCAGCGCGGTGACGCGCCTCGGTGGCGTCGTGTTCGGCCTTCAGGCGAGCTGCCTCCTCCTCTTCACGCTGTCGCTCCGCTGTCTGCCGGCGGTCTTCCGCATCCTTCTCCTCTTTCGCCCGCCGCTGCTGCTCTGCAGCCTTCGCCGACGCCTGCATGGCGGCATCACCCACCCACGCGTCCACCGTTGCTGCGGCCATGGCGTCGAGACGACTCACAGCCTGCGAGCGTTCCTTCTGTGCACGCAGCGCCTCTTCGGCCGCCTTGACTTCCGCTTCTGCGACACGCTGCTGCTCCGCTTGTACACGAGCCTCGCGCTCTGCCGCTGCGGACAGCGCCGCTGCTTCGCTTTCCGCTGATTGGTGACACAGCTGCGCGTAGCTGCTTTTCTCTTCCTCTTTTATTTGGGCACGTTCTGCGAGCTCGTTCTGCACTAACTGCGCACGTGCGGCATTATCGGATGCTTCTTTCTCTGCCTTGGCCCGTGCAGCTGCTTCGGCCCTCGCTGCTTCCTGCTCCGCCTCCTGGCGTTCAGCTTCAGCAGCAGCGGCAGCACCACGCGAGTCCTGCTGCTGCTGGTCGAGCCGGCGACGTGCATCGCTCTCCTCGGCCTCCACAACCTGGCGGGCGGCGGCTTCGTCGTCCTCAGCGCGGTGACGCGCCTCGGTGGCGTCGTGTTCGGCCTTTAGGCGAGCTGCCTCCTCCTCTTCAACGGCTTTCAAGCGAGCAGCCTCAGCAGCGGCCCCTTGTTCCACCTTTTGGCGCGCGGCCTCCTCCGCTGCGTTCGCACGTAACCGCATCTCTGCCTCCTCTTTTTCTACTGCCTTGATGCGTGCCACCGCTTTCTCTGCCGCCTGCTGCCCCGCCTGCACACGCGCGGCCTCCCTGTCTTCGGCTGCCGCGGCCTGCTTTTTCGCGGTTGGAGACGCCGGTGCTACGGAGGCTGGGATGGCGGCTGCAGGCAGTGGCACGGGCAACTCCGAGGTCCGCGGGACCGGCACAGTCGGGACCGGGAGCGGAGCAGAGGGCGTCTGCACCTGAGCTACTGCCATGCTCGACGCTGCCGTGCTTGTAGGCCGACGCTCCACCTCTCCCTCTGCACGCGGCATCTCTTCTCCTTCCATTGGCTGGCGTGCCTGCAGCGCGAGCGGGAGTTGCTGCAGCTCCTGCTGCTGCTCCTGCGCGTGATGGAGGTGGGAGCTGACAGTGCACGTCGGAAATGAAGGACCGCCAGAGGGGCGCCCCAGCAGCTGAGTCATTGGTGGTCGGAGGGCGATCGCCACTCGGTCCTCCTTAAAGTCGGCCCAGTAACGCAGCAGTCGACGCTCCCACTTGTGTGCAATCTCGCAGCGCGTGTGCGACTCTGCGAGAACGATGGCAAAGATGATCGAATGCAGCGAAGCGCTGCAGCTAACGCTGCTGCTGCTGGTGGTGGTAGTGATGGCAGTGTTGGTGGGAGGCGCAGTGCGCAAGGCGGCAGTCGCCGCATCCGTTGTTGTGGCGGCCGCAGTTCGTGTGGTGGCAGACGTGCCGTTTAGTCTCCAGGCCCGATCACCATCCTCGTGCGGTACTGCGGAGGGCACCGTGGCGGTTATTACAGCGTCTGCACGCTCTTCTCTTGACGATCGGGAAGGCAGGCGCTCTGAACTGCGCTGCGGCGGTGCGCGGCCGGAAAAGGGACGAACATCTTTGACCGGGTCAGCGTGGTGGACGTGGTGTCTATGTTGGCGAGCTTCTGAGGCGTGTAGCGACGACACCGTCGCCCCAGGAACTACTGCTGCTGCTGCGGCGGCGCCCACAGCTCGTGCCAGCAGTCGACCATCAGGGTCTGCATAAGTTGGATTGTGGTAGTAAACAGTCGATGTAGTTTTCGGTTGAGGAGCTGACACGCCAGCATATGCAGCCGTGGTCGCTGGACGAGTCGCGACGACCGGTTCGCCAAGCAGTCCTGCAGCAGCCTGTCGTGTTTGGGATTCTTTTAGTCTTCGCACACGTGCGTGCAGGACGGCGAGCTCCTCGCGACTGGCGCCACGCTCCTTCAGCTGACGGAAGGTGCGGAGTAGATCGCTTGTTTCCTCGATACTCTTCAGCAGACGCTCAGAGGAGAAGGAGCCGCGCGACGATACAGGCGCAGAGGGCGGTGTAGAAGATGGGCCACTGCTAACCACGGCAGGAACTCCGCTGCTGTGAGAGGCGTTATTTGACACGTCTGGTTGCCCTGCAGACGGCGAGGAAGTTGGTGAATGGCGATTCATGGGAAGCACTTTTCTCCTCCACTTCCAAAAATCAAAAACGAGTTGAGAAGAGGTCAAAGGGTTTAAAAAAAAAAAAAAGGTCGTGCGTGCACAAAAAAAAAAAAAAAAGCAGTAAGCCCAAAAGACTGTTTCAAATTGAGAATAACTAAAAAAAAGAAAAACGATGGGATCCATAAATTGACGCTCTTTTCTTTTTCTTTTCTTTTTAACTATAAAAATGTAGGTACTCTATGCTGTTATGTGTTCTTTTTGTTTGCGTGTGCGTGTGCGCTATGACAACAAGCACGGAAAACGAAAAAAAAAAAACAGTAAAAGAAGTCCACCAAATACTGTTTAACTAATGGGAGCTTTGAAGTTATACACACACACAACGCACGCATTGACGTCCGTCAGCACGAATTACGCGGAAAAGAAAGACAGTACGAGACGAGTAGGCAAAAGAGTTGTGAATTAGCTCAAGCTATGGAGCATAAGGGGAAAAAAAGAAGCCTCCGTTTACTTTCTTTTTTTTCCCCCTTGGTTTGTAATACACGTTTCTCTTTTTTTTTTTTTAATTATTATTTTACCAAGCACTCGCTCAGATAGGAAGTACAAATTACTCTCTTTGGTTTCTTCATGAAGATGCCCAGCCAACTTGGTTTCTGTCGCTCTCAATTATCATGAGCAGCCAAAGAGCAAAAAAAAAAAAAACCGAAAAAAGAAAACAGGGAAGGAGCCTGCATTGTTCTCATAAAGTTTGACATTTTTTAAACCTAAAAGCACTTCGCTTCCAAGTCACGCACCGGAGTTCTTGTTGTTCACCGAAGCCCCTTTCGACCCTCTTTTATCGGTGCTTTCCGTAGTGGTAACGATCGCAGCGATCAGGTAAAGTAAAAGCCAGTCGGTGAAAGAGCAAATGCCTAAAAACACGCACACACACACACACAGAAAAAAAAAAGAAAAAAAGACGCGCAGGAGAGAAGAAAAAAGGACAAAGAGGTCAGAAACAACGCTGCGTTTCTCAAATGGTCTGAGAAGAGGTAAGAAAGGAGAAAAAAAAAAACACAGATCGACAAACACATCACATTCTTCTCTCCCTCCTCTCTATCGCCTCTTTCTCTGAAACTAAAGAGAAAAAAAAAAAAGAGAGGAAGCATGTAAAGAGCATATTGTACACGAATCCTATTCACTACTAGTTTTGCTCTTCTTCCCCTCTTCTGATGATGCTTCTTAGAACAACAACAACAAGGACAAAAAGGGACGAAAACAGCACAAAGCATCACTTCGAAATCTCCACGATTCCCTTGCGTCCACCCTTCACGTAGACGTCGTCCCATACATCCGGTAGCTTCTCCAGCGACACGGCCGCCACCGTCGGGTAGGTAAGCCCCGCCTGCGCGATCGCCTTCAGCACGAAGTCCAGCTTCGTCTGACGCTCGCCGTAGGACAAGCTGTTCAAGTACGTAGGCGCAAACAGACCCGCCATTGTCACTTCATTGTAGATCAAATTCGAGCCAGAAATGAAAAGACCAAAGCCGTTCTGCGCCCCGTACGTCACCACGTGACTCATCGGACCCGCACACTTCAGCAGCGCGTCGAAGTAACGCCCGCCCACGCCATTCAGGATAAGGGAGGCGCCGCGCTTACCCACCGCGGCCTGCATCGCACGAGCACCTGCCCCGTTGTACTCCAGCACCTCCACGCCGTACTTTGCGTGCCGCGCCTTCGCATCGGCGAAGCGCTCGCCCGGCGTGGCCGCCGTCAGTACTTTCACGCCGTACGCCTTCGCCAGAGCGGAGACGGCGAGCGAGGTGAGGCTGCTGCCGCCGTTCTGAATCACGACATCGCCCTTGTGCAGTCGCGCATACCCCTCCAGCAGCTGCTGTGCGACAAGGAAGTTCGTCGCCGTCGTCGCCAGCGCCCGGTGCACCGGGTCGATCTTGTGCAGCTGCGTCACTGGCACCGCGATGTTCGTGGCCCAGGTCCCATGCACCGGTGCAACCCACACTGTGTCCCCTTCCTTCACAGGGGACGCGACACCGGATGCGGTGGCGGCCGGGGCGCGGACCACCTTCCCTACCCCCTCGCACCCGCCAATGCGGGGAAAGGCGGCCATATTCACCCGTTTACGGCCTAGCGCCGTGCCGTTGACGACAGCCGCGTCGACGCGATGAAGAGGAGCCGTCAGCATCTGCACTATAGCTTCGTCCTTGGCGGGCATCAGTTCGAACTTCTCGTAGGCGAGGACTTGGCCAATGGGGCCGCTGCGCGCGTACCGCCATCCCGCAGAGGCGATCTTGGACATCTTCTCCCAGATGAAGGCCTATTTCTACACTACTGTGCACTCTATTCCCTTCTTCCACTTTTCTTTTTCTACGTCCGCGCGCGCACTTTTAATTCAAGTTTGCAAGGTGGAGAAAGTGCGCGAACAAACGCAGAAGCTAAATCAAAAAGGGCACAAGAGAAAAAAAAAGAAAATAAAGTGGAGAACACTAACTGTAACACGTGATTGCGCCAATACTGCTGGCCTCCCCCTAAAAAAAAAAGGCCGTCAACAGGACTAGCGTTGGCTTGAAGAAAATAACAAACGGCAAAGTTGGTGCCTTTCTAACAAAAAAAAAAATGAGGTACTAGCTATGCTAATTGCTCGCCTTGGGTGTGTGTCGAGGAAGTTGTTACCTTTTGTTTCAAGAAGAAAAAGGTCACAAAAAAAAAAAACGTGACAAGTCAGCAGTAACGAAGTTGTGTGTGTATATGTGTGGCAGCAAGATATATATAATATATATATATAGGCGCAGACACAAATAGAGGCGGCTGTGTGTTGGGTGTGTGTACGTGTTTTCTCACGGAGGGTCGATATTCCCGCAAAGGGTACTTTCAAGGCTTTCCTATACAGCAGCAGTATGCTTGATGAACCTACATATATATATATATATATATATATATATATATAACAATAATCATAATAGGGAAGAAAAGTCAGACAAAAAGAAAGCAAAAAGGAGAAAGTTGTAAACACGCATTACGAGAGATATGAAAAGGGCTGAGACGCGCTTACTGGCAACTAAACAACGGCTGTATAACCGCTATGATAAGAGGGGGAAAAAAAAAAGGTCAGTCTTCGTCCAGACCTCTTTTTTTTTTTTTTAATCCTTCTTTCCGTAACTGGTCATGTGTTGCGATTCTCCCATACAGAGAGAAGCAATGTAGAGCCACGGCTGCAAAGAAAAAAAAAACACTAGCTCTCCACCGCAGTCTTGTCCGAGTCGTTCTTTTTCTCAGTATTCATACTCAAACGTCGTTACCATGACTTGCGGCCAGGTCAACCTTTCACTTTTTCGCGTTTTTTTTTTTACGTATATACCAGTGTGAACTACAGCGATGCCTATCAGAAAAAAAAATGCATGTCTTTCCGCAAAAAAAAAAAAAAACAATGACACACTCATTACCAATATCTTGCAGCTTTACGGCTACATCCAAAAGGACCAATAAAAAAAAAAAGAGGAGGTAAAAAAGTGCATGCGAAAAAAAGACAAACACTAAAAAAAAAAAAAAAAGCTAATGTTGATTCTGCACAAAAGGAAAGGGAGAAGCATACGCAATACAGACACACGTCCCCCTTTTCGTGCTTCCTATATACGTGCACAAACACGACACTGTTGACCCGCCACAGAAAGACCAGAGAAAAGAAAAAAAGGAGCATCGATTCAAGCCATCCAATCTCATATTTCTAGGTGTTGTACGTCCAAAACAGTAAAGAACGGCAATCACAAATGCAAACATCTCTCTTTCGCGGACACATAAGTGGGAACAGTGCTTCTTTGTGCCCTCGATACGATGGTGAAGCGCGATTTTGGCACTCGTCCTCCGCGTTTAATCACGCCCCCTTCACGCTTTAGACGGCGCGCTTGCACGAGTACAGCAGGTTCTTCAGCGCCTTCACCTCCTTCTCGTTCTTGATCGCGTTCATCTTCGACTGGTAGTGCTGCAGGAACAGGTGCGTGTGCTGCTTCAGCATCTCCTCCACCTCAGCGTTTAGCACAGGGTGGTTCAGCGTGAAGAAGCGGATCACGTAGTTCAGCTGGTGCACGTACATGTAGAAGAACTTGTTCGTCGCCGTGCCGTACATCACGCTCAGGTCCTTGTTCACCAGCAGGTACTCGTAGAACTTCGCGTAGTTCACCTTCACGTCGTCCAGGTAGCCGTTCAGGCACGCGTACAGCGACACCAGCGCGTTCATGAAGAACGAGGGGTTCTTCTGGTTGAACAGCGCCACGAAGCGCGCACCGCGGATCATCGGCACCGTCTGCACCTGGTTCCCGCCCACAGAGTCGGCCGCCAGCTTGCGGTACTCCGCGAGAATGCCCTTCAGCTTGCCAGCCACAGCCTTCATCGCCACGTTCTGCGCCGACGAGCCCACACGCGACACCGACAGACCGATGTTCACGGCCGGACGCTGGCCACCAGTGAACAGCTTCGTGTCCAGGTAGATCTGACCGTCCGTGATGGAGATCACGTTCGTGACGATGTACGCCGTCACATCGTTCGACAGCGTCTCCACGATCGGCAGCGCCGTCACGGAGCCGCCGCCCTTGCCGGGCGACAGCATGGCAGCGCGCTCCAGCAGACGCGAGTGCAGGTAGAACACATCACCGGGGTACGCCTCACGGCCCGGCGGGCGGCGCAGCAGCAGCGAAATCTGGCGGTACGCAACGGCCTGCTTCGACAGGTCGTCGTACACGCACAGGCAGTGGCGGCCGCGGTTCATGAAGTACTCGCCCATGGTCACGCCGGAGTACGGCGCCAGGTACTGCAGGCCAGCGGGCTCCGCCGCAGTGGCAGCCATCACCGTCGTGTAGCGCAGCGCGCCATAGGCACGCAGCAGGCGGTGGATGCGCGCCACGTTCGAGCAGCGCTGGCCAATCGACACGTAGATCGAAATCACGGCGTTCTTCGACAGGATCTGCTGGTTGTTGCGCACCTGGTTGATGATCGTCGACACGGCGATCGACGTCTTGCCGGTCTGACGGTCGCCCACGATCAGCTCACGCTGGCCGCGGCCAATAGGGATCATCGTGTCCACCGCCTTGAAGCCGGTCAGCAGGTTGTAGTTCACCGGCGAGCGCGACACGATGTTCGGCGCACCAGTGTCCACCTTACCCACCACCTGCTCGCTGTCCAGCAGCGCGCGAGAGCGCGTGAACAGACCCACCGGCACCTCGTGGCCCAGCGGGTTCACCACCTTCCCCAGCACGTTCGAGCCCACAGGGATGTACAGCAGCTTGCCCGTCGCCATCACCTTCTGCCCCGACTGCACCTCCGTGATGTTGTCCATCAGGATGATACCGATGCGGCCGTCCTTCTCCAGGTTGAACACCAGACCCGCGGCAAACGTCGTCGGGCTCACCTGGATCATGATGATCGTGTTGTACGCCACGCCCGGGTTGCCCGGCGCCGGGATCAGCGTCGCGATCGTACCGTCGATGGAGTGCACGTAGCCGATCATCTCCGTCGCCTTGAAGAACGACTTCTGGCCAGGGGCCGCGGAGGCGGCGGCTGCCGTTGACGCAAGGCGCGCCACGGCGGGGGCCGTGCACTTGGACAAAAAGCGGCGCATGATAACGCAATAGTTTACGAGTGGAAGAACGTCGATAAGGACTGCCCAGTTGTATGTGCGCAGTTTTTTTTTTTTTTCCGTGAGTGTGTCAGAATTGTGCGGTTGTGAAGAGAAAGAAAGAGTGAAGGGGAGGTCATACAAACGAAAGGGACGTCGTGTGTTCCAGAAACAAAAAGAAGAGGACAGAAAGAGGAAAAGCGCTGGTTTTTTTGCGGACAACTACTACGTGACATTGGAGAAATTTGAAGATATGACAACAGGCAGTCTTGTCTTTGCGACTTCACACACTTTTCTTGACATCAACAGGTAGAGTGCATGTAGATTCGGCTCGGGGATTTACAAATAGACTGGAACTCTGCTACTAAGCTGGTAGAACGAAAGAAAAAAAAAACAATTGACAGACATGCATCCCTCTTTAAGATACTCGTCGATGCACCATTGCTCCATCTTTGAGATGAAAGCACGTCCGCCAAAAGTTCAACGCTGCTCAGCACTGAACTGACATGGACGTTCTTTTTTTCTTTTTCAGGAAAGAGCCCCCACTCCACCACTTCTCGAAAAAAAAAAAAAAAGGCTGTAGTAAAGACATACCATATTTGATTTTGTTTACAATTTGAATATTACCTACATACTACGCTACTACTATAAGGAGAAGAAAGAAGAAAGTAACCACAACGTCTTCACAACCAAAACAAATAAGTAAAATAATAATAAAAACAGGAGATGGAATGCGTACCACTAAGCTACCTGAAAGACAGGGGAAAAAAACAGAATGACAGTCTTACGTACGCTTAGTACACAGACACACAAAGGAAAAAAAAAAAAACGAGAAGGTGTGCACAGTAAATCCACTCTCCCAATTATCTAGCAATCCTTGTTTCAATCTTATATTTGGCCAGAACTCAACGGCTAGCATATGAAACAGCATTTGCTACAACAAGGCAAAGAAAAGTTGTTCAAGCTCCACTCATGCAGCTCTTTTTTTTTTTTTTGCCTATTTTTCCAATTTTTTTTGTCCGAGAAGCACCAACGCATTTTTCCAGTTATTCTTCAAAATTCACAAAAACAAAAAGAAAAGCGCCTCGACCGTTACTCGCATGTTGAAGCACTCATTGTGGTGAGTTGTAGCCTTCGAACGGGCACCACAAGAGAGCCGAATTTGCGAAGGCTGCAGTACGTTTTTCAAGAGTATCAAGGGTGATTTCGCGCTTACCCCACACGCTTTAGACGGCGCGCTTGCACGAGTACAGCAGGTTCTTCAGCGCCTTCACCTCCTTCTCGTTCTTGATCGCGTTCATCTTCGACTGGTAGTGCTGCAGGAACAGGTGCGTGTGCTGCTTCAGCATCTCCTCCACCTCAGCGTTCAGCACAGGGTGGTTCAGCGTGAAGAAGCGGATCACGTAGTTCAGCTGGTGCACGTACATGTAGAAGAACTTGTTCGTCGCCGTGCCGTACATCACGCTCAGGTCCTTGTTCACCAGCAGGTACTCGTAGAACTTCGCGTAGTTCACCTTCACGTCGTCCAGGTAGCCGTTCAGGCACGCGTACAGCGACACCAGCGCGTTCATGAAGAACGAGGGGTTCTTCTGGTTGAACAGCGCCACGAAGCGCGCACCGCGGATCATCGGCACCGTCTGCACCTGGTTCCCGCCCACAGAGTCGGCCGCCAGCTTGCGGTACTCCGCGAGAATGCCCTTCAGCTTGCCAGCCACAGCCTTCATCGCCACGTTCTGCGCCGACGAGCCCACACGCGACACCGACAGACCGATGTTCACGGCCGGACGCTGGCCACCAGTGAACAGCTTCGTGTCCAGGTAGATCTGACCGTCCGTGATGGAGATCACGTTCGTGACGATGTACGCCGTCACATCGTTCGACAGCGTCTCCACGATCGGCAGCGCCGTCACGGAGCCGCCGCCCTTGCCGGGCGACAGCATGGCAGCGCGCTCCAGCAGACGCGAGTGCAGGTAGAACACATCACCGGGGTACGCCTCACGGCCCGGCGGGCGGCGCAGCAGCAGCGAAATCTGGCGGTACGCAACGGCCTGCTTCGACAGGTCGTCGTACACGCACAGGCAGTGGCGGCCGCGGTTCATGAAGTACTCGCCCATGGTCACGCCGGAGTACGGCGCCAGGTACTGCAGGCCAGCGGGCTCCGCCGCAGTGGCAGCCATCACCGTCGTGTAGCGCAGCGCGCCATAGGCACGCAGCAGGCGGTGGATGCGCGCCACGTTCGAGCAGCGCTGGCCAATCGACACGTAGATCGAAATCACGGCGTTCTTCGACAGGATCTGCTGGTTGTTGCGCACCTGGTTGATGATCGTCGACACGGCGATCGACGTCTTGCCGGTCTGACGGTCGCCCACGATCAGCTCACGCTGGCCGCGGCCAATAGGGATCATCGTGTCCACCGCCTTGAAGCCGGTCAGCAGGTTGTAGTTCACCGGCGAGCGCGACACGATGTTCGGCGCACCAGTGTCCACCTTACCCACCACCTGCTCGCTGTCCAGCAGCGCGCGAGAGCGCGTGAACAGACCCACCGGCACCTCGTGGCCCAGCGGGTTCACCACCTTCCCCAGCACGTTCGAGCCCACAGGGATGTACAGCAGCTTGCCCGTCGCCATCACCTTCTGCCCCGACTGCACCTCCGTGATGTTGTCCATCAGGATGATACCGATGCGGCCGTCCTTCTCCAGGTTGAACACCAGACCCGCGGCAAACGTCGTCGGGCTCACCTGGATCATGATGATCGTGTTGTACGCCACGCCCGGGTTGCCCGGCGCCGGGATCAGCGTCGCGATCGTACCGTCGATGGAGTGCACGTAGCCGATCATCTCCGTCGCCTTGAAGAACGACTTCTGGCCAGGGGCCGCGGAGGCGGCGGCTGCCGTTGACGCAAGGCGCGCCACGGCGGGGGCCGTGCACTTGGACAAAAAGCGGCGCATGATAACGCAATAGTTTACGAGTGGAAGAACGTCGATAAGGACTGCCCAGTTGTATGTGCGCAGTTTTTTTTTTTTTTCCGTGAGTGTGTCAGAATTGTGCGGTTGTGAAGAGAAAGAAAGAGTGAAGGGGAGGTCATACAAACGAAAGGGACGTCGTGTGTTCCAGAAACAAAAAGAAGAGGACAGAAAGAGGAAAAGCGCTGGTTTTTTTGCGGACAACTACTACGTGACATTGGAGAAATTTGAAGATATGACAACAGGCAGTCTTGTCTTTGCGACTTCACACACTTTTCTTGACATCAACAGGTAGAGTGCATGTAGATTCGGCTCGGGGATTTACAAATAGACTGGAACTCTGCTACTAAGCTGGTAGAACGAAAGAAAAAAAAACAATTGACAGACATGCATCCCTCTTTAAGATACTCGTCGATGCACCATTGCTCCATCTTTGAGATGAAAGCACGTCCGCCAAAAGTTCAACGCTGCTCAGCACTGAACTGACATGGACGTTCTTTTTTTCTTTTTCAGGAAAGAGCCCCCACTCCACCACTTCTCGAAAAAAAAAAAAAAAGGCTGTAGTAAAGACATACCATATTTGATTTTGTTTACAATTTGAATATTACCTACATACTACGCTACTACTATAAGGAGAAGAAAGAAGAAAGTAACCACAACGTCTTCACAACCAAAACAAATAAGTAAAATAATAATAAAAACAGGAGATGGAATGCGTACCACTAAGCTACCTGAAAGACAGGGGAAAAAAACAGAATGACAGTCTTACGTACGCTTAGTACACAGACACACAAAGGAAAAAAAAAAAAACGAGAAGGTGTGCACAGTAAATCCACTCTCCCAATTATCTAGCAATCCTTGTTTCAATCTTATATTTGGCCAGAACTCAACGGCTAGCATATGAAACAGCATTTGCTACAACAAGGCAAAGAAAAGTTGTTCAAGCTCCACTCATGCAGCTCTTTTTTTTTTTTTTGCCTATTTTTCCAATTTTTTTTGTCCGAGAAGCACCAACGCATTTTTCCAGTTATTCTTCAAAATTCACAAAAACAAAAAGAAAAGCGCCTCGACCGTTACTCGCATGTTGAAGCACTCATTGTGGTGAGTTGTAGCCTTCGAACGGGCACCACAAGAGAGCCGAATTTGCGAAGGCTGCAGTACGTTTTTCAAGAGTATCAAGGGTGATTTCGCGCTTACCCCACACGCTTTAGACGGCGCGCTTGCACGAGTACAGCAGGTTCTTCAGCGCCTTCACCTCCTTCTCGTTCTTGATCGCGTTCATCTTCGACTGGTAGTGCTGCAGGAACAGGTGCGTGTGCTGCTTCAGCATCTCCTCCACCTCAGCGTTCAGCACAGGGTGGTTCAGCGTGAAGAAGCGGATCACGTAGTTCAGCTGGTGCACGTACATGTAGAAGAACTTGTTCGTCGCCGTGCCGTACATCACGCTCAGGTCCTTGTTCACCAGCAGGTACTCGTAGAACTTCGCGTAGTTCACCTTCACGTCGTCCAGGTAGCCGTTCAGGCACGCGTACAGCGACACCAGCGCGTTCATGAAGAACGAGGGGTTCTTCTGGTTGAACAGCGCCACGAAGCGCGCACCGCGGATCATCGGCACCGTCTGCACCTGGTTCCCGCCCACAGAGTCGGCCGCCAGCTTGCGGTACTCCGCGAGAATGCCCTTCAGCTTGCCAGCCACAGCCTTCATCGCCACGTTCTGCGCCGACGAGCCCACACGCGACACCGACAGACCGATGTTCACGGCCGGACGCTGGCCACCAGTGAACAGCTTCGTGTCCAGGTAGATCTGACCGTCCGTGATGGAGATCACGTTCGTGACGATGTACGCCGTCACATCGTTCGACAGCGTCTCCACGATCGGCAGCGCCGTCACGGAGCCGCCGCCCTTGCCGGGCGACAGCATGGCAGCGCGCTCCAGCAGACGCGAGTGCAGGTAGAACACATCACCGGGGTACGCCTCACGGCCCGGCGGGCGGCGCAGCAGCAGCGAAATCTGGCGGTACGCAACGGCCTGCTTCGACAGGTCGTCGTACACGCACAGGCAGTGGCGGCCGCGGTTCATGAAGTACTCGCCCATGGTCACGCCGGAGTACGGCGCCAGGTACTGCAGGCCAGCGGGCTCCGCCGCAGTGGCAGCCATCACCGTCGTGTAGCGCAGCGCGCCATAGGCACGCAGCAGGCGGTGGATGCGCGCCACGTTCGAGCAGCGCTGGCCAATCGACACGTAGATCGAAATCACGGCGTTCTTCGACAGGATCTGCTGGTTGTTGCGCACCTGGTTGATGATCGTCGACACGGCGATCGACGTCTTGCCGGTCTGACGGTCGCCCACGATCAGCTCACGCTGGCCGCGGCCAATAGGGATCATCGTGTCCACCGCCTTGAAGCCGGTCAGCAGGTTGTAGTTCACCGGCGAGCGCGACACGATGTTCGGCGCACCAGTGTCCACCTTACCCACCACCTGCTCGCTGTCCAGCAGCGCGCGAGAGCGCGTGAACAGACCCACCGGCACCTCGTGGCCCAGCGGGTTCACCACCTTCCCCAGCACGTTCGAGCCCACAGGGATGTACAGCAGCTTGCCCGTCGCCATCACCTTCTGCCCCGACTGCACCTCCGTGATGTTGTCCATCAGGATGATACCGATGCGGCCGTCCTTCTCCAGGTTGAACACCAGACCCGCGGCAAACGTCGTCGGGCTCACCTGGATCATGATGATCGTGTTGTACGCCACGCCCGGGTTGCCCGGCGCCGGGATCAGCGTCGCGATCGTACCGTCGATGGAGTGCACGTAGCCGATCATCTCCGTCGCCTTGAAGAACGACTTCTGGCCAGGGGCCGCGGAGGCGGCGGCTGCCGTTGACGCAAGGCGCGCCACGGCGGGGGCCGTGCACTTGGACAAAAAGCGGCGCATGATAACGCAATAGTTTACGAGTGGAAGAACGTCGATAAGGACTGCCCAGTTGTATGTGCGCAGTTTTTTTTTTTTTTGGTTTGGTCGGTATAGAAGAAAAGACGCGTTACACGGACGGAGGGTGGATAAAAAAGAAGGTGCAATGTGGAGGGTGGAAAGGTAGGAAAAGAGGAACATGGAGGAAGAGGGGATTGCGCGAAAAAGATGCGAGATCAAATAGCGTAGAGCTGGCGAGGTCGAATATCTGAGCCACAGACACTATGTCATGGTATCTCAAGTGCATTCGATCAGGCTCGCACTGCCAAAAAAAAAAAAACTGTTGAATTTCTGTGACGTCAATTGCACCGTTGTAAAAAGAACTCATAGGCGGCATTGCATATCAAGGTCCCATTGCCTCCATTTCCCAAGTGTCCATCATGCTATCTTGTGAAGATATCAGCAAACTACTAAATGCGAGAAAAAAAAAACGTGAATGGTAGAGGTGGTCTTTATCATCCCGCACATGCCAAAGTACTGTTCACTGCGTGTTCTTTATTTCTCTGTTCTATCGAAATACGTACATATATATATATATATATATATATGTGTGTGTGTGCTTTTTTTTTTTGGTTGTGTTTATTTGTTTTTGTTGATTTCTTTAAGATAGGTTGATATGAGGAGTGCGAAACGGTGGCCTGCATTCCCCTGTCAGCGAAGCCCGCTTTACAACTTCTTACTTAACAGTTTTTTTCTTTTTCTTTCAGGAAAAAAGTGTTGAAAGGAACACGAGAACGCTACTGTGTTGTCGCTAACAGGAAAGAAAAAAAAGGGGGACAAAAGAAGAACGAGCACTGTCTACAAAATGTGTTGTTAAAAGCGACACAAGGGTAATTTGAGAGCGGTTCGTCTTTTTTTTTTTTGTGGAGGGGATACATTGGTTTCGCTTCTCAAGGACGCAAGTAAAAGTAATCAACTACGAAGCTAAGCAGCACGTAATAACATGCTAGAAAGATGTGAAAAAAAAAAAAAAACTAAGGCAAAAAAAAAAAGAACGTCTTTTTCCCCCTTTTGAATTTTCGCTCGGAGGGAACTATTCACTTTCTTTTTTCCTCACGCGCGCATCGTCGTTATAGGGCAAACAAACAAACAAGAAAAAAATAGAAGATTCTTCCGCACTAATGTTGCCCTTTGCCGGCGAGAGAAAGAGAGAGAAAACGGCCCAGACACGACCTGCAGTTTCACAAAGGGAGGTTTGAAAAGAAAAAAAAAAACGGCTAAACAGTACGTCACACAGACACACATGAAAAAAAAAAGTAGCCCAAAATACGGCACATGAAAGAAAACAAAAAAAAAAGCTGCATTGGCCAAAGCAATAGATCATCCTCCTCTTTTATCTGCAGATATGCGATTCGGACGCCAACCCTGTTCTTATTTCGAACAGGTGCCGAGAAGAAAAACTGCCGTCTCTCTCTCTCTCTCTCTTTTCGGGTCTCAAAGCTCCGGCGCAAGCTAAGCCGACATTCTTGACTGATACGACGAGGGATACGCTTTGAACAAATAAAAAACGTTAGGAGAGAAAAAAAAAAAAACGAACGTACCAACTGAGAGAAAAAAAAGTCCAAAAAGGGGGAAAATGAGACACACAACGTCCACTTACCTTCACTCCAACCTACGTGAGACGGGAAAAAAAAAAAAAACAATCCGCTAACTACTTCGACTCGTCATTATGGAAAAAAAAAAAACCAACGCAACGCAATGTAGCTTCCACCATTTGGAGCCGTGGGAGGTGCAATTATCCGTTCTATTTTACCTTTTCTTCGGACGAACTCTGGCTGAGCTGTTAAACAAGGAGACAAACCCTAGGGCACCTACAAGATAAGCACAATCTAAAGAGAAAAAAAAAAAAAGGCAACAACAGCAAAAGTTGCTTCATGGTCAGCTGCGCCCTTTCCACGGCTACAACTACAGGCTCCCCAACCGCAACCGTGACATCGGCACTCGTCCTCCGCGTTTAAACACGCCCCCTTCACGCTTTAGACGGCGCGCTTGCACGAGTACAGCAGGTTCTTCAGCGCCTTCACCTCCTTCTCGTTCTTGATCGCGTTCATCTTCGACTGGTAGTGCTGCAGGAACAGGTGCGTGTGCTGCTTCAGCATCTCCTCCACCTCAGCGTTTAGCACAGGGTGGTTCAGCGTGAAGAAGCGGATCACGTAGTTCAGCTGGTGCACGTACATGTAGAAGAACTTGTTCGTCGCCGTGCCGTACATCACGCTCAGGTCCTTGTTCACCAGCAGGTACTCGTAGAACTTCGCGTAGTTCACCTTCACGTCGTCCAGGTAGCCGTTCAGGCACGCGTACAGCGACACCAGCGCGTTCATGAAGAACGAGGGGTTCTTCTGGTTGAACAGCGCCACGAAGCGCGCACCGCGGATCATCGGCACCGTCTGCACCTGGTTCCCGCCCACAGAGTCGGCCGCCAGCTTGCGGTACTCCGCGAGAATGCCCTTCAGCTTGCCAGCCACAGCCTTCATCGCCACGTTCTGCGCCGACGAGCCCACACGCGACACCGACAGACCGATGTTCACGGCCGGACGCTGGCCACCAGTGAACAGCTTCGTGTCCAGGTAGATCTGACCGTCCGTGATGGAGATCACGTTCGTGACGATGTACGCCGTCACATCGTTCGACAGCGTCTCCACGATCGGCAGCGCCGTCACGGAGCCGCCGCCCTTGCCGGGCGACAGCATGGCAGCGCGCTCCAGCAGACGCGAGTGCAGGTAGAACACATCACCGGGGTACGCCTCACGGCCCGGCGGGCGGCGCAGCAGCAGCGAAATCTGGCGGTACGCAACGGCCTGCTTCGACAGGTCGTCGTACACGCACAGGCAGTGGCGGCCGCGGTTCATGAAGTACTCGCCCATGGTCACGCCGGAGTACGGCGCCAGGTACTGCAGGCCAGCGGGCTCCGCCGCAGTGGCAGCCATCACCGTCGTGTAGCGCAGCGCGCCATAGGCACGCAGCAGGCGGTGGATGCGCGCCACGTTCGAGCAGCGCTGGCCAATCGACACGTAGATCGAAATCACGGCGTTCTTCGACAGGATCTGCTGGTTGTTGCGCACCTGGTTGATGATCGTCGACACGGCGATCGACGTCTTGCCGGTCTGACGGTCGCCCACGATCAGCTCACGCTGGCCGCGGCCAATAGGGATCATCGTGTCCACCGCCTTGAAGCCGGTCAGCAGGTTGTAGTTCACCGGCGAGCGCGACACGATGTTCGGCGCACCAGTGTCCACCTTACCCACCACCTGCTCGCTGTCCAGCAGCGCGCGAGAGCGCGTGAACAGACCCACCGGCACCTCGTGGCCCAGCGGGTTCACCACCTTCCCCAGCACGTTCGAGCCCACAGGGATGTACAGCAGCTTGCCCGTCGCCATCACCTTCTGCCCCGACTGCACCTCCGTGATGTTGTCCATCAGGATGATACCGATGCGGCCGTCCTTCTCCAGGTTGAACACCAGACCCGCGGCAAACGTCGTCGGGCTCACCTGGATCATGATGATCGTGTTGTACGCCACGCCCGGGTTGCCCGGCGCCGGGATCAGCGTCGCGATCGTACCGTCGATGGAGTGCACGTAGCCGATCATCTCCGTCGCCTTGAAGAACGACTTCTGGCCGGGGGCCGCGGAGGCGGCGGCTGCCGTTGACGCAAGGCGCGCCACGGCGGGGGCCGTGCACTTGGACAAAAAGCGGCGCATTGGCACTGTCAAGCTGTGCGTTGTTTGTGTGTAAAAGATGCTAAAAGAAAAAAAGTTGCCTATGAAAGGAAAAAAAAGAGAAAGGAATGGAAGGTGTCAGAGCTACAAGGCCCTTCTTATTCTTGAGCTGCTATTAAACGGCGTTTGTAAAGGAAAGGGCTCCTCCGTTCAGCAGAGACACAGAGGTGCGTGTTGTAACGAAGGCGACGGAGAAGAGTGAGAAGCAGAGCATTAAAACAAGCAAAGTAGATGAAGGTGGATCTTCTGCGAGAGTTGCAGAGCTGTTCATTTTCAGTTTTTTTTTTTTCTCTTCTTGAACTGTCCACACAGCGCTGTGCTGCAGGCGCATTGGAAGTCGATATTGCGTAGATACGTGGAATCAGCTCCAGGCAGACACACAGATACGCATACTTGATATTGCTGCCTATTTTGTAGCCTTTGCGTACATAATTAGCAGGGTGCAAAGTCAGCGCTAATCTCTTCGAAAAAAAAAAAAAGAAAGAGAGAAACGCATCGAGTTCCTCCCTGGTAGAAACAGTAGTAGTAGATTCGTTGCGCGCTCTGTCCTCCGTGCTGTGCCTCTTGCTTTTACAGGTTTTTCCTTTTTTTTTTGTCTCTTTCAATAAGCTCAGATAGATTCACATGCACAAACTTACACGTGAAAACGCGCATACAGGTCACTGTGTCTTGGGCCAAGTATATGATGCTAATACGGTGTTGATCGAAAGCGACCTCGGTGAAGGAAGGTGAGACAGAGTAATGCGAAAGTAAGCGCTTCCACGACAGATCACAATATATGTAAGGGTACCTTGCACTTTGCTATATACTCACATGGAACCAAGGGGCGTCGCAAAAAAAAAAAAAAAGAAAAGCGCGAATAAAACAGAGCAAGCAAAAGGTGGAATAAAAAAAAAAGGAGGAAAAAAAAAAAAGAGTCTGTCGTCAGTTGTGTTATTCCATAGCCTTTTCGCAATTGCCCTTCTTTTCCCCCACTTTGGTCGCTTAATACCAAAAAAAAAAAAAAAGTGTTTTTCCTTTTTTTTTTTTCTCTAAATTAGACGAAAGGAAAGAGGTGTTTCCCCAACCACCACCATTTCGTCAAACTACGTTAATGGGGGGGAAAAAAGAACGATTAGTGTTCACGAGAGATAAAAGCTGAGAGAGAGAGAGGGGTGGAAAAAAAAAAAAAAACGACGGCCCACCTATCGACAATGAGCACACCACCAAAAACCATCGCAAGCAACACACCATACCAACGTACAACACATGAGCAAACGAACGTCAAAAGGCGAAAAGAAGGGGGAAGAAACAGAGGAAAAAGAAAAAGAACATCTCTTCCTCGCTTTCCCACCCTCTATATGAACAGCGGTGAATGAAATAAACGAGGAGGACTTCGAGCAGCAGCAACAACAGCAGCGGGAAGAGGGGTTCTCTAAACTTGCTTTTACGTTCGTCTTACCCCCAAAACAAGACAGAATCATGCGATTCACCAAGAAAGCCAAGACTGAAAAAAGGCCGAAACCCTTTTGAGATCAGTCCCTATGCGACCACGAGAGCACTTGCTGAAACCGAAAAGAACAAAGAAAAAGGCAGTGAGCTAGTGCATCTAGCACGTTGTTGTTGTTGTTGTTGTTGTTTTGCTCTGCAGGGAAACAGGTGAACAGTTTTATTGGCCCTAAGCCCTCGCGCGTAGAGACTTCGCGGCAGCCTCGACGGCATTGACGTTTGATCGCCCTCGGCACGCCTTCCCTTACCGTTATATCCCAAACTGGAAGAGGAAAACGCGATAGACACAGGTGTGTTTTAGAAGCTCTGCTCCTCCTTGGCGCTGGCTTGATCGCTCTTGATGTACTCCGCACCAGCCACTTTGCTCACGTGGTTTGGCTGCCAGTTCTTCACAATCTCCTCGACAAACGGCGACGTCGGCTCCAGCGACGGGAAGATGGATCGGCGACCCACGATCACAGCAACGAGAAAGATGAAGAGACACTTGGTGAGGAAGCGGGCAAGCATTAAGAAGTCAGCAAAGAAGAGGTCCGTGTAGGCCATCTGGCCGGAGATGAGGTAGGACGTCTCGCTCTTCAGCTTCTCCCAGCGGTAGGGCAAAAGGGCGCGCTGGCCTTCGACGTACTCGCGCCACACCGCAGCTGTCACGTCCTCACCCCTCGCCTCGTAGGCGTCGATGTGGCGCTTCAGTGGTTCGTCCATCGCCTCTACCCGCCGCACGCATGCCGCGACGGGCACCGTGACGGGCTTGACTAAAATGCGGACTGCCTTTTTCATCATATTCTCTTGCGTTTTCCGTGTTTGTATGCTACGTTGTGTGTCGTTTCGATGCTCTACGGATTGCGTTTAAACCTATTGCGACGAGTAAAAAAGACAATTAGGTTCACGTGATTGCTGATTGAAAAGAAGGAAATGAAGGAGAAGAAGTAAAAGAAAGGCAAAAACGAGACACAGCAGGGAGAAAAACCGTGAAGCAAGGGGCGTTGCGCACCGGCAGCGCCTGCCCAGACAACCTTCCTGAACTGCATAGCATGGTAATTTTGAAGTGGATGCAGTGAAGATGCTGAACGAGCAAAAGCCAACTACAAAAAGGTCCTTCTCTTCTTAAATTGCTTTTCTACTTTTGAGGAAGGGAAGAAAAAGTCCGACTACTTCTCTCATAGGCGAAAAAGCCCTCATTCGCTTCTTTTTTTTCTTCTCTTCATTCAAGAACGCAGCTCTTTATTCGCCTCAACGCTGTCAGCACTCATCAAGTACACCGGAGCATGATTGCATACACCATTTACTGAACGTTTGAGAACTTCAAAAAAAAAAAAATAACAGAGTATCAAGAGAAAAAAAAAAGTGATAAGATCAATACGCGGATTTCCTCTTATATATATATATATATATATATATGTTAGTGTTTTGCCCTTTTCCCTCTTTCCTTCGCAACACGATGGAGTTCGCAGTGCAGCCCGCAGTCGCAGATTTCCTTCTACACTACCGTTGTTTTGTGTCTGCTTTTGCTTGTTTTCCGTGCGTCTGGACACGCCGGTGCGCTTTGCTTGAGTACTTCTCAACAGGTTTCTGCCCTGTTCTTTGCACACAAGACAAAAAAAAAAAAAGGATGTACCGAAGAATAAGAGGGCGAACAAGGAAAAGTCTCTCGCAGCTAACTCGCAATGTTGTGTATATTTGTCAGAAAAAAAAAAGTAAAAGGTAAAAAAAAAAAAAACGATAGGAAAGAGGTGTTTTTCACGAAGCAAAAGAATCGTCAGTTTTTTTCTTCGCAGCTATTGCTTTTTTTCCTTTCAGCTTTTCTTGTACTATTCTCTTTTCCCAAACGCCAAAAAAAAAAAAAAAGAAACTACTTTATATAACAGACAAGTTTTATCGAGACTAAAAAAAAAAAAAAGGGACACTTTCCCCTTTTTTGTTTATTGTAGCAAAGTGCGTGCTTTTCGTGCAGCAGTAGCGTCGAAACGCACTGCTAAAGCAAAAGCCTGTAGTCACTTTTTACACTTCCTCAACAACGCGCATATATAAATAAAGAAAAAAAAAAAAACACATGGTTCATTTTGCCTTTGACTTTTTTTTCTCCCTTCCAGAGAATCATTACAACGCTCTCTGGTAAACAGAAATAAACAGATAAATAAATAAGATAGAGAATTTCAGACTTCGGCCGCCCGTTGCCATTCATGCCCGCATGCACTTTCGTGTGGAAAGCAGCGCTAGTTCTCACAACGAATGTAGAGCAACGGCCCCTTTTTTTCGTCCCGCATCAACTGATCTTTCCGTTCCTGAATTACTTCTCCTCTCGAGTGAGAGTTGTCCGTCTCTGCTGTCCCTTCAATACAATTTTATCTGCTCCTCCTGTCCAGTTTGCGCCTTTGAAAAAAAAAAAAAAGAAGAAAAGTCACACATTCCACATGCGAGATCTCCATTTTTGTGTAAAAAAAAAAAAGTACGTATACCCTCATTTTTCTTCTTCTACACGCACCAACTCATGTGAAGAACTCCTCTTTTTTTTCTTTTCTATGTTTCTCACGTTTGCGACGTGCGCGCTGTTCCACACCATGATGGTCAAAATAGAAAAAAAAACTGCGGAGCGCATTTGCGCGCTCTTAAAAAAAAAAAATTGCGGTATCTTTATTTAAAAAAAAAAAAAGAAGAGTAGTTGCGACCAAATTTGCGGTCAAAACGAAAAAAAAAAAGAGCAGGAATAAAAAAAAAAAAAAGGCAGCGTCCGCCTGACTCCCCTACATCCTCCCCCTTCTCCGCACCGTCGTAGCTTCCTTGAATTTGCTCAGGAAAAGCAGGAGGGTGTGTAGCTGTCTTGATAAAAAAAAAAAAACAAGCAAGATAACTAAGCGTGGATTCGTCACATGAAGGAGGGGAAGGAAAGGAGAGGGTAGGGGAGAGCCTATAGGTGTTCAAGCGCAGTCCGAGAAAACGAAAGAAAAAAAAGTGGGGAAAAAAGAAGAGCCTTCACATGCGTCGGGCGTAGTAGCTATACACTTGCGTGGAATTAACAACGAGGAAGGAAAAAGGGAGAGAAGAGACATGGAGAAGTGCGCCTTTTCTCTTCTTTCTCTTCGTTTATTGGCAGACGTGGAGGGCAGACAAAAAAAAAAAAAGATGTTTGGGAACATCCCTCGTAAAGCCGCGATGGAGAATGCAGCTAACGAGAGAGAGAGAGAGAGGGAGAGAGCAAAAACGCCAGGAAAGAAAAAAGAGAGAAAAAGAGGGACTCAAAAAAAAAAAAAATCAATAATAATAATAATAATAATAATAATAATGTAATAGTAGAGTAGAAGACCCTTTCGGGTGTTTTTTTTTCCCCCAGTCGTTGTTGTTGCTGTTGTGGGTGTGTGAGCTTTTTTGTGTGTGTGTTTTTTTTGCTGCCCCATTACTCCTCACAGAAAAAGCAAAGGAAAGTTGAGAGACATGGGAAAATAAAGTGCACTGTGGGGTGGAAGGCAGTACTCTACACGTCAACAGAGAAAGTCGGCATGCATCTTGTAACACGGACACACGCATACACACATGGACAATTACGCCTCTGCCTCTTCCCTTTCCTTTAGCTTTTCGCTAAGTTTGAAAGGCTGCTTTTGAGCCTGCTTCACTAGGCGGTTGAAGATGCGGCCGACACGGCTGTGCTTCTCTGGCCAGAGAAGGAGATAGCACATCACACCCGGGAAGGTCATGGAACAGCTGATGAAGACGCAGCCGTACGAGTAGTTGCCATTGTAGCGTGTCTGCAGCTGCGCCTGGATCGGCGGAGCGGAGAAGCCGCCGAGGCAGCCAGCGACGAAGACGCAGCCCATAAAGAACCCAAGGTTGGGCCCATGAAAGTCGCGGGCGATGAGGGCCGGCATCATGGCGAAGACACCCGCGGTGCAGAAGCCGACGATGCTCCAGCACACGGCGAAGGCGGCGTAGCCGCGGCAGAAGACGAGCAGCGCTGTGGACACTCCACCCACACCCGCGCATACCGCGTAGGCAAACGCGTCGTCCGTGAGGGCGGCGAGGCCGCCAACGAGAACAGAGCCGACGATTTGAAAAGCCCCCCAGAAGGTAAACACCGTTGACGCCTTGGAAGTGGAGATGGGCCGCACATCCGCGTACACGGTGCCCGCTGCGCCCATCGACGACACGTACGGTACGGCAACGTAAATGAGCCCGTAGAAGGCCCAACCGTAGACGGCGAACATGAAAAGGTGGGCGAGGAAATGCATGGAGAGGAACACGCGGAACGTCTCCGGCCAGGTCAGGCGGCGCGAGTGCATGTCCTGGATCAGCTCGTTCACCGTCCACTTGCCGCCGCTGCAGCGTTGCGGAAGCTCGCCGTTGTCGTCGCTGCTGGCAGGGGAGATGAGGGCGCCGGCGACCTGATCAGCAGACTTAGGCTTGACTTGCTCCCCTTCATCCCCCGCCGCAGCCGCAGCAACTTCGGCGTTGCCATCACGCGACGCCATCTCGTGCATCTCGCCTTTGTCATCCGAGCCCAAGTCCGACGCCACTGGCTCCTCGCGGTCGTGCTGGTCGCCACCGCCGCAGGTGCTGTACAGCGCCGCGTCATCGCCGGATTGGCTGCTGCAGCCATTCGGGTTGATCTCGACGTCGTCCTCGATCGGGTGGCGGC